>CM043702.1:49875000-50475000 GCA_023935145.1 Bretschneidera sinensis
CTCTTTTTGATGTAGGTGACGATTCGAGGTCGAATCTTTTTGAAGAGAGGGGGAATGATGAGAATCAACAAGCACTATTAAAGGATCCATTGCATATTCCAGTTGGGCCAATTACTAGATCAAGATCCAAGAAAGTCAAAGAAGCACTTAATGGGCTGATTCAAGAGATTTGGGCTGAATCTAAAATGGGGCATTCTAAGCTTGGCCCAACGGAGATGAAAGCATAATAAGTTTAATCCAAGCTATTGATAGTGACATGGGTATGTCCAACATAACAAGGGCCTGCCAATAATAATCACCTAGTCTCTTGTCAACTAATTAAGGTGCAAGGTCCAAGCCCAAAGTGGAAGAAGATTCGGATGCAACAGCCTACTGGATTTAGGCTCATCATAACAGGCCCAAACGACATCCTTCTTAAGACTTTCTTAACTCCAAATTGAAGATCAAATCGTCATCTTTCCAACCAAACAAGTTTTCGCCCATTTGGAGATGTGTACAAGAAGATATGACCGTTTGAATTCTGGTCATTGGGTGCTCCTGAAAATCCAAAATTGTGTTCCTCTTTTTACTTTTGGCCAATTCCTTGATTCCTTGCATGTTTTAGGGATTGTTTCCTTACATGTTTTATGCTGTTTTCTTGCTTGTCCTAAGCTTAGAGGGTTGTTCTAAGCTCTATAAATACTTGTGTGTTGTAAGTTGAAAGCATAATAGAATTCAGAAAATACTTGAGGTTTGCTTCCTCTATTGGTTCTTCAAAGAACTTTTGAACTTATCAAGGGTTCTTCCTTGTGGTGTTCAGCTCCGACTTATCAATCAATCCTTCCACAATTGATTGTGGCGTTATTATACCAAGGTTCTTGCTTCCATACAAGCAACGAGTCGCGGTGTCACATAAAATCTGTTTTCTAGACGATTTCTGGGTAAGTATTCCAATATTGTTTGTCGGGTCTCAAAGCATGTCGATGAGGTTCGCATCATATATTCCTTTGGTTGATTGTTTTAAATAAAATAATAGTATCCAAAATATAACGGCTGTAAATGTATACACTCCAAGATGAAGAGATTGAAATAAAAATTCAGAGTTTGTATATTTTGACTGCTTAATATTGCAGTATTAGAAACTCGTATTTATAGGGTGTTTACAGAAGAGTGTCCTAATAGGACTAGAGTATATTAGAGTGTTCTAATAGGATTAAGGTTTCCTATTTACAATAGATTGAAAATTTTTAATATTATTTACATTTGGAGTATATACATTTACATGCACCCTCAATCCGAATGAGGTGAAACCACAGAGAGATTGCTTTCATATTGAAGAAACCGAGTTGATGACAATCCTTTTGTGAAGATATCTGCAAGTTGGGCATCAATAGGAATATACCGGATCTGGACATCTCCTTGGGCTACTTTTTTGCAAACAAAGTGAAAATCTATCTCAATATACTTGGTACGAGCATGAAACACTAGATTAGCAGCAAGATAAGTGGCATCAATGTTATCACAATACACTCAAAATGGACAAATTAAGGACATATGTAAGTAATATAGAATCTAGCGAATCCAGTAGGTCTCAGCTACAGCATAGGCAAGAGATCAGTATTCAGATTCAGTGTTGGAACGAGACACAGTGAGTTGTTTTTTTGCTTTCCAAGAAATAATATTTGGTCCAAGGAAGATAGGATAACCTATGGTGGACTGACGACTGTCAGGGCGGCCAGCCCAGTCAGCATCTGCATAGCATGAAAGAGAAAAATCTTTTGCAGAAGCAAGAAGTAACCCATGATTAGTAGTACCATATAAATAGCGAAAAATGCGTTTAACAAGTTGAAAATGAGCCATGCGGGGAGCATGTAAAATCTAACTAACTAGATTATCAACATATGCAATATCAGGTCGGGTTATGGTTAAATACTAAAGATCTCCAACCATACTCCTAAATTCCGAAGGATCTGCTAGTAGGTCACCCTCGTGTAGTGAAGGTGTTGTTTGGGAAGGTAGAAGAGTTTTAACTGGTTTTGCTGAAGACATAAAAAATTTAAGTAAAAGGTCGTTGGTGTATTTAGTTTGAGAGAGAAACAAACTAGTGAGACAACGAACAGCTTCAACACCAAGGAAATAATGAGATCACCAAGATCCTTCATAGCAAATTGATTAGATAAAGTATGAATGAAACGAAAAAAAAAAGACTAGAATTATTATCGGTGAGAATAATGTCACCAACATACAGTAGTAAGATAAGAAGACCATGGGATGACGCAAGAACAAACATTGAAGTGTCTGCTCGATTACAAGAAAAACCAAGAGTAAGAAGGAAAGAACTGAAGCTGTGAAACCAAGCTTGAGGGGCCTGTTTCATACCGTAAATGGCTTTGCGTAATTTACAGATATGAGTGGGATGAAGGGTATCAACAAAACCAAGAGGTTGTTTCATGTACGCCACTTCATTAAGATAACCATGAAGAAATGCATTCTTAACATCAAATTGTCGAATCACCCACGAATAAGAAATTGCTAAGGATAAAACAGTACATATAGTAGTAGGTTTAACAATAGGACTAAAAGTTTCAAGATAGTCAATACCTGGTTGTTGATGGAATCCTTGAGCGACCAACCTTGCTTTGTAGCATTCCACAGACCCATTAGCCTAATATTTAACTCTGTAAATCCACTTACACCCAACTAAATTTTTCGTTGGATCATATGGAACCAGATCCCAAGTTTAGTTAGTTAAAAGTGCATTAAATTCGTCAGACATAGCTGACCGCCACTCGGGATCTTTATTTGCCTGAGAAAAACAAGTTGGTTCAGTTTGCTAGGTAGTAGTGGAAAGAGATAGTAATTATTTGCCTTTGCGAATTCTAGTTTTAGAACGAGTGATCATGGGGTGACAAGGGATAGGGTGGGATGGTGGTGGAAAAATGGTGGTAGAAAGAGCGGTTGGTTCAGGAGAGGGAATGACAATGGGAATAGAAGAAGTTGAGGAGACAAATAAAGGAGATAGTAAGGGGAGAGACATTGGTAGGGTGGGTTGAGTGACGGGAGAGGAAATTAGTGGTCTAGGGGTAGAGACCGAAGGTGGAGGCAGCGAGGCAATGGAAGTCGGTGGTGAAGAATGAAGTTTAGGAACAATGAGACTAGGAACATGAGTTAATGGAGACATAGGGGGGAGGGAGAAGATTGATGCAGGGGTTTGCTCGTAGTAAGAATAAGTAGAGGAATGGATGAGTGGTTAGGTGTAGGGGAAGGGATAAGTGCAGTGAGTGTAGGATAGGGAAAACATAGTTCATAAAAGATAACATGACGACTGGTATTGACACGACCAGTGGTGAGATCTAGACACCTATATCCTTTGTAATTTTGAGCATAACCTAAGAAGACATATTGTTTGGATAGTGGTGCAAGCTTTTGGGCTGCATTGGTATTGAGGTTAGGAATTAATGAGGGAGGGTACATACCCTGATGGAGGAATTAATTGTGTATTGGGCATTGTGTTGGTCGGAGGGGTGGGAAAAATAGGAAATTGTGGTATTTGTGGTAGTGTGGCACCATAGGGAAGGATGTGTGTGGGACTAGGTGTTGTACCGGCTATAGTATCAAGTGATGGACCAGCTGTAGGAGGGTCAGAAAGCTGAGAAGGGACCTAAAGATGCTTCAGGCATTGTTCCTAGAGGAGCAGCATAGTGCGCAGACTGTCAAAGGTAAAAGCTATATTAATGTTGGTAACCGTAGTGATGAAGCCTTCATACTCGTTAGGCAGACCCGCTAAGGCATAGGAGATGAGGTCTTTGCTGGAGAGAGGTGAATTGATGGCAGCAAGAGCATCAGCTATAGCTTTGAGGTCCCGAAGATATTCACTACAAGATAAAAGGTTATCGCCAGCATTTTTTTTTGCATATTTTGACCCTTTAAAGTGCCGAAATATGCATTTCCGGCGCTTTTCGCAAGCGTCGGTATGTGTGGTGTCGAAGCGCAAATATAAGCGCTTAGAGAAAGCACCGTAATATGCATATTTTTTCGGCGCTTCTAAGTGCCACTATATACCGGCGCTTCTAAATATCAACATTCACCCTTCAATAAATAAAATATACTATCAAATACAAAAAAATTCAAATGTTCTTCGATATATAAAATGCATCAAGTATCCATAAAAATTCCTTCAGTCAACACAAAATTCATCTTATTTACACAAAAAAACTATCATAGTTCACATATAAAATTCATACAAAAGCAAAGTAATGAAAATATTGTATGAAAATTTATTTTAGCATCACAAAATCAATCATGAGGTCCTCTATTAACCAAATGCTGTAGTAAATACTTCAACTCATCCATTTGGGATTGCATATTATTAATTTGATCATCGTGCCTTACCGTTATTTGTTGAATTTGTTGTGCATACTGTTGATTGTTTTCTTCTATTTGTGCTCTCAGACTATTTATCTCTTCAGCATAGGCCCCATGATATCCAATATCATTCCTCATTTGAGCTGAAAGTCCAAACACAGTAGAGGGTGTAACTCCAAAATCCTGACCTCAGACACGACCGGGACTCTCTTCACCCATAAGCTCGGTGAAGACTTCATTTTGTATTGCTAAATTATTGCTAGCATCAAAGGATCCTGAAGCTGCAACAAGTTCAGCAACACGAGCTTTAGCTGTCACCTACAATTGGCAAACAATAAAGATTAAACTCCTCCAAATATTTAGTAGCTAATTATAGCGAAATTTGCATAAAACAAAAGGTGCTTATCATATTTTATAGAAAAACGGGCAGAATTTCCCCTATTTTCCATAAAACCTCCTGCAAAAGAAAAACAAATATACAATCCAAACAACAATGCAGACTAATTTTTAGCCATAACTGTGGAAATCAAATAACAGAAGACAGCCATAGAAAGTAAAATTGAATTCAGCAAAACAAACATACAGCAAAATAGATCAGCTGCATGAGAATTCAGCAAAATAGATGTTCTAAATTGAAAATGCTTCTAGTTTATGATAGTTACACTTTCCAATAGATTTCACAAGCACATTTACACTTAGGCAGTTCACATTATAGGCATGCCAACTAGAGAAAAAGTATTAAGTTACAATTCAATACTACATGCACCAAAAAGAAGGTTATATATGACTAAAAATATGGACAAGTAGGGTAACTCCCAAAAGTTTTAGAACAAACAATATTATCTATCCAGCTTTTTACTTTCCATCAAACCCAAATTCCCATAATAAGTCATCTTAACTCTACATGGATGCATGGCAAAGATTTATACAAACTGGTCATGAAGAACATATAAGGGATCTTGAAAGATAAAACTATGCAGATTTAAAAAATTCAACAGAAATTCCTCTTAATCAACCAACAGTTCAAACTATGAACTCCAATGAAATGAAAACAAAAGCCATGGGAGTAAGATAAGTCCCTTCAATGCAATGACTATTCCAATTTGAGTATCAACATTGAAGATATATATAGTCAACCGAGAGTTTAAAATATGAACTCCAATGAAAAGAAAACAAAAGCCATAGGAGTAAGATAAGTCCCTTCAATGCAAATAATTATTTTAATTTGAGTATCAACATTCAAGATATGCAACAGTTGTAATATAAGGTCTCTAAACATATATAAAAAAGAGGACATCATTCAATCACTAAATAAAAATTAAAGGACATCATAGAGATGTTTAACTCAAGACAATAGCAATTTGGCAAAATACAGTTTATACCCTTATTGTTTAACTTTATAACAGATTATTCCTTGTAGTTTTAGTTGTGACAAGTTACCCTTTTTGGTTCGTGATGTTATCACGAAGAGAGGCTCCGTCAATTTATGTTCTGTTATCTTTATATATGAAAGTATGCTTAAAAACATAAACAATATTTTTTTTTATACTAACGTCGTAAACCATAAAAAACAACCTATCACAAAAAAAAAGTAGCGAAAAACAGTCAATCACAAAACCAATCCACAAGGCTTATTTTACCAAAATAATATTTAAGAGTTACAACAACACTAAGTGAGATGTATTTAGCAGCTTAAAGCACATTAAACATTAGTTTATTGTAACACCATTATATATATGGCGCTGTTTGTTTGAGTTTTAAGCAAGCTTTACCAAACGGCCCTATAAATCATTCACTATTATAAAATTCATGTTGAACAGAGGTACTGATTCATTTCAGTTGTGAAATGCATTAAATAACATTCAATTCTACAAAACTCCATAATTTAATACACATGACAGGCCCTACCAGTCCTATGTCCTTTCCATCTTCTTCTCACCCTTCCTTTTAAATATCACTCCCTGCAACACATTAATATACCAATTCAAAAAGGAAGCAGCTCAATCTCCACACACCCAAAACAAAGATAACGCCTCCCTTTTTTTTTTTCTTCTTTTAGTCCACTTCTCCTGCTCAAGTTTTGTTTCAGTCTTCAGATCAAATGGGCAAGAAAATGAAGCTCCCTTATCTTTTCAAGAACAAAGATACAAAGCAACTTTGGCAATGGCCTTCATGCAAGCATCCCAATAGAAATCACCATGGATAGTTCTAAATTACCAAAAATAACAGATTGAAGAAGCAAATAGATAAAATGATTCTGTCATATTATTCATGTAACCTCCTCAGTAAGCACCTTGCTCAAGCACATAACTACGCCAACTAATAAGAAACCCCACCGTCTTTCCACAACTCTCACCGGATTACAAAATCTACAACCATCAATATTTCCATCAAGTACCACACTTCAAGGCATAACACACAGTTTCAATAATAATGCAATGAAGAGTTGCAGCAAGATACTTAGAAAAGAAAAAAAAAATAGTACTGGGAAGCCACATGACTCATTTGAATATCAACCCTTATTGACTACATGAAAAAATAAATATCTAACCAAAAAAGAAAATACCAAAACTTGTTGATCAACCAACAAGTTTGTAGTGAACTTACCATAAATTGTCGTGATGCGTCATCAATAAAAGTCTCATCCTTTTGTTTATGAGTTTCAGCAAAAAACTCTACGCGCCTGGGCTCATTCCCATGTGTCATCTCCTACCATGTATGAAAAGTGTTCAAATTGTAACTCAATACGCTACATCTCAAAAGAAAGATTGGATGAATGAAGCAAATTAACTCACATATTCATCCTGTCTTCTAGCAAAACTCTTTGAACCGGACGTTTGGGGACATTGTTGTCTTTCATGTGCCACTGTCCCTATATTAGAAAATTTCTACCCCAATAATAAACCAATTGAATAATTGGTCATTATTAGAAAAAAATAGAAAAAATGAGAATCCAAATGAACACAATTATCTTAAAACAACCTCACTCTGCTCAGAGAACCAGTAGTTCACCAGTTGCTTCCACTGGTCTTGATCTACGCCTTTTGAAACATCATTGCTCAAAACTTGTTATTTTGTTTTGTTCCTCACGTAGTCCCTTTTCAGCACATATCAGTAGTCCATCCATTTTTTTCCTATTATCCTCAACAAAATGTTGTCTATCGCCTCAATCGTAGGGTAATGGAACTTCCTCTACCACAAAGAAAGGAAATCGATGTCAAATAAGCATTATTGGTGTTAGGGATTACGCATGTACAACACCACGAAAAAAAAAAGAAAAAAATTGGAGGCAATCAATGGTTATTAAGTTGTTACTTACCTGAATCAATATAACAAGGTCCTTCTTGTAGCTAGAAGGGACCTTCTTCCAATCTGTGTAATTAAGTGGACAAAGGTTCCCTATCTTCGCAACCTTGCCCAACCAACTACTTAACATTTGGCCACCTTTCTTAATAGGTTGATGACGTGCATTGAAGTGGACCACAATTTTTTCCCCACATTCAAGGGACCACACTTATGAAGTTCTCAGGACACGTGTTTTCTTCCTCACCCTGCCTTTAGAATCTATACATTGAAAACATAAATTTTATAATTAGTATAACAATGTGGTATCAAACTAGTTATAAAGAGAATGTATTCTAATACAAAAATTACCAATTATCTCGTATTGTTCACTATCATTGTTATCACTTCCCATTGTTATTGGATCGATCTGAGAATCATTTTGCGAGTCATGATCATCATCAAGGTGATACTCATGCTCATGGTGAATATCTTCTTGATGGTGTGAAGACTCAGTTGCATACTGGTTTAATATGTTATCTCTAACTGATGGAGGGATATTTTTTGACCTATACATCTTGCAATCTGTATACATAAAAACATTAAAATGATTATACCTCACAATATCTTCCCCATTGTACCCTTCAACAATTGACCCCTTGGGTCGAATTCTATTACGTACATAAGATTTCAAGCGCACTAAATACCTTGCAAAGCCAAAAAATTAAAGATAAATTAAGTATCCAATATATAACAAAAAAAAAAAGTGCACAAAATAGCTTTGAACATCTAACCTCTCAACAGGATACATCTACCTGTAGTGTACGGGACCCCCAAGTCTAGCTTCGGAGGCTAAGTGAATGATAAGATGAACCATAATGGTAAAGAAACATGGGAAGAATATTTTCTCCAAATGGTAGATTGTCAAAGCAACACGCGACTCCAATAAGTCAAGCTTATGGGGATCAAGGGCTTTAGAGCATAAAGCTTTGAAAAATTATGATAACTCAGGCATAACTGCTACAACATGTCTAGGCAAAGATGCTCTTAAGGCAATCGGAAGGATTTCTTGCATCAATATGTGAACATCATGGCTCTTTAAGTTTAACATCTTACGATCTTTTAGGTTGACACATCTAGAGATGTTTGATGCATACCCATTAGGAACTTTAAGATTTGCTAAAACTATTAAGAAATTCTACTTCTCCTTCGTGGACAAAGTGTAGCATGCTGGAGGAGAATGATCTTTTCCATTAGGAAGAACAACTAAATGGAGGTCTTTCCTAATACCAATTTCCTCGAGATTGTGGCGTGCCTTCTTATTATCTTTAGTCTTACCATCTATATTCAATATTGTTCCAATCAAATTATCACATACATTCTTCTCTATATGCATCACATCTAAATTATGACGCAATAGAATTTTCAAGGAAATCGTCCACACCCTCAAAAAGGTTATCAACTTCATCCACTAGCAATTGCCCCGTAGAGGTACCAACATCCTCTCTTCTCTTGCCCTCTTCTTAGGAGGCTTCGAGGTTTTACCATAGCTGTAGTTTCCACCCTCTAGTTGTCTTAAAAAATCGTGCCCAGATGGTGGAACATGAGCATATCCCAACTTTATGGTGCCATCAAACTGATCATTTTGAAAACGAAACTCATGGTTTTCTACTAACCATCGACGATGACCCATATAGCAAAACTTTCCCCCGTGCTTTAACCATATAGAATGCGTAGATTCCCCACAACATGGACAAGTAACCCGCCCCTTGGTGCTCAAACAAGATAAGTTTGCATAGGTTGGAAAATCATTAATGGTCCAAAGAAGAGAAGCGCGCAGCTTAAAACTTTGATTGGTGGACGCATCAAATGCATCAACACCATCCCATAATTGTTTCAACTCTTCCATTAAGGGCTGCAAAAAGATATCAATATCATTACCGGGGCTTCTCTCACCAGAAATCACCATTGAAAGGATGAAGAATGTTTGCTTCATGCAAAGCCACGGTGGCAAGTTGTATGGGACCAAAAGAACGAGCCATGTGCTATAAGTTGAACTCATTGTTCGAAAGGGATTGAACCCGTCACTAGCTAGGCTAAGCCTAACACTCCGAGGATCAGCTGCAAAATCGGGATACAATCTATCCAATTCATTCCAGGCTAATCCATCCGTCGGGTGTCTTAAAATCCCATCTTTTGTCCGATCTTTGTCATGCCATCTCATCAACGATGCCGTTTTAGATGACATATATATCCTCTTCAATCTCGATATTAGCAGAAAATAACGCAATACCTTAGCTGGCTTTTTCTTTTTCGATTGACCATCCATCTCATTCAACGGATCCTCATCATCAGCTGTGTTTTTGACCCACCGTGCCACACCACATGTATTACAAAATTCATCATTCACATGCTCACCTCAATACAGTGTGCAGTCATTAGGACAAACATGAATCTTCTTATACCCAAGACCTAATCCTTTGATAATCTTCATGGCTTCATAATAATTTGATGGCAATGGAGCACACATCGGAAATGCCATGTTGATAAACTCAAGCAACATAGTCAGAGATTTGCCAGACCACCAATTCAAACATTTGAGGTGTAGTAGATATAACATGAAACTTAACTTTGTGAAATTCTGACAACCCGGATAAAGCTCAGTATCGTAATCTTTCATCAAATTGCGATACTGGGTCGTCTCATCAATAACATAACGAACTGGATATTCGGCGTGTGAAGGATCACCACAATGATTGAACTCAAACCCACCATGAGCCTGTTGCTCTTCACCTTGCTTATTTGAAAATCCCACTTCGATTCCTAAACTTAACGGTTCATTGTTTGGGTTTTCACAAGTAACCTCGAAGGCACTTCGGAGCAAACCCAACACGTCATCTCGTCCCATGAAGCCACCTGGAACACTAGTGGGTTGTGAACTAGTGTGAGTGTGGTCTATACGAGAGACTTTCTCCCCATGAAAAACCCACTCGGTGTAACCTGGACTAAATCCATTATACAATAGATGCTCCTGAACAATTTCTGGTTCGAATGAATAACAATTACCACATCTTCTACATGGACAAACAATACTACGACGACCACAAATTTTCTGACACGCAAATCTAATGAAGTTTGCAACACCATCCATATAGGCTTTACTCGATCTCAGTTTATCTATCCAACTTTTATCTATTTTTAGATGACGCCGACAGAATTTCCTAAAACGATGTTAAGAAAGTCATAAACGAAATATTTTTGGTAAAAGAATGCATAATCACAAACTTGGATTTGATTGGTAAGTGGATGAACTGAAATTGATAACAACAAATTGAGTTAAAACTATATTTAATATTATATACAAAGTATCCCAATAAAAAAACAAACTATTCATGTAACTACATTACGTGAAAACATTATTAGTTCTATTTTTTTTAAAAAAAGAAAAATATTCATTGTCTATTTAATATTATATACAAAGTATCCTAATAACAAATTCTTTTAAAAAAATAAACAATATTTATTTTCAATAACATTACAGTATACACACAAAGAAAACAACTCTTCCCATGAGTATTACAATACTGAAAAATGAAAATAAATTCCCTCAAGGCCATAAGGGCATTCTTTTCAACATTTAACTTTTCTGCCTCCCATATTAGCAACCTAAGTGAATTAAAACAATTTACATTAACAGAAAAGCAAACCTTTAAGCAATCCAAACATATATCTTTTTCATAAAATTTTAAATTTAAAAAAATGATGCATGTATCTTTTTTTTTTTTTTTTTTTTTTTTTTTTTTTTTTTCCGTTTGCTTCAATCCAAACATAAATAACTGAGTTATATAATCAAATTGCTTAATTAGCTAAGTAAGTGCGATTTGCACAACCAATAAACTCAACAGAGCAAGATGATTAGTGTTTTTTTTTTCACGTTAAAAATTAAGCAATGCATTTTATGAACTAATAATCAGTTTTTGAATTACGTAAAATTTTAATTATCTAAAGAAATTAACAAGTACAAATGAGCAAACAACAAGTCGCCTATGATACAAACTCAATGCCCCAACTCACAACAATCTTACTATCCAACATATTTATCACTAAGTAATCTAAGTAACACATAGTCACATGTGCTGGTGGTGGTGCTGGTGTTGGTGCTGGTGTTGGTGAAGCAGCAGCACCTGTGCTGTTGCTGTGGTGCTGGTGTTGGTGCAGCAACAGACCTCTGCTGGTGCTGGTGAAATAGCAGCACAGGTGCTGGTGCTGGTGCAGTAGCAGCACCTGTGCTAGTGCTGGTGCAGCTTTAATCCTTATTCATATTTGAAACTAGAAAGTCTAAAAATGTCATCTGAACCAGTCAACATGAATGATGAGACATCCAAGTTCTGTAGAAACTCATGCCCTCGAGGTAACATATTGTAAACCCAGCCAAACAGGTTATTTTATTTATTTCCCTTTTATTGCATACCAAGAAGTTTAAAGAATTTGAGTATTCTAAGCTGCATACAGATAATTCAGAAATCAGATTCTCAACAAAATGTGGAAACTAAATGGTTAAACTCAAATTTCAAAACCAACATGAACTCAATATATAGCACATATCAGTCCAATTTTTAGAGCAACACTTATGCTAGATAACATGTTAAACAACAGAAAAAATGAAGGAATACTGAAAAAGATGGGAAAGAGGGATCCTACAGAAACTGTTCCAACACAGTTTACTTTAAAAGTTCATCCTTTTATCCATATTCATATTTGAAACTAGAAAGTCTCAAAATTCAGAAATGTCATCCGAACCAGTGAATGATGAGACATCACGTTCAGCAGAAACTCATGCCCCTAAGGAAATATATTGTATACCCAGTCAAAACAGGTTATATTATTTATTTATTTCCTTTTTATTGCATACCAAAATGTTTAAAGAACTTGAGGATTCTAAGTTGCATGTAATAATACTCACTTTTCTAGATATAAATCAACCAAAAACCAATCCATGGTTTCAAAATCAAGCATCTCAACATTTTTGTATATGAGAAACAACTGCATAAGGACAATCAGTTCAGCAAATTTTTCCTCATCTTGACCTTAACTAAGAATGAATCTGATCATCTACTGAAAACAGTGTCATCATAATAATCAGGCAGGTATATCATAAATTTAAAGACATGGTCTAATACATACAAAAATTAATGATGAAGAAACTATAGATACAAAATTTTGAAACTCTAAGTTAAATACCTTGTTCGTCTCAGCAAGAGTAAGCACACTAAGTTGTTTTAGCTTGAGCACCTGATCTGGTAACAGCTGTGGCAGGAGGCTAGCATTACCTTAAACAAATTAAAGTGATTCATATCCATCAATATATATTAATAATAGGAGTGATAGAAAAAAATAAAAAAAAACCAAATCCATGATCGGAATTGCATAAATCGAAGGTTCCAAAATTTTAGGGAAGAAAATGTCGCGGCAAAGAACGGCACAAAACTCACCAAATAGCTAGATGAAAGGCAAAAAGCACAGCAGTTTAGGGCGCAGGACCTTAGATCTTGGGGGAAAATCACGGCAACTTAGGTCGCAGGAACTCAGATTTTGGGGGAAAATCACGGCGAATGGGAGGTTAGGGCGCAATACCAAAGTTTTGGGGAAGAAAATGTTGCGGCAAAGAATGGCAGCTTAATTTATAGGTGTAATTGTTTTAGTATATTCCGGCGCTTTAAAGCGCCAGAAAATGCACATTCATATTTCGGCGCTTTGAAGTGCTGAAATATACAATGGAGCATATTCCGGCTCTTTAAAGCGCTGGTATATGAAATGGGTTTCGAGCATATTTCAGCTCTTTAAGCGCTGAAATATGCTCGAAACCCATTTCATATACCGGCGCTTTTAGCGCCGGAATATGCTCCATTGTATATTCTGGCGCTTTCAAGTGCCGGTATATGTTCTTTGAATATTGCAGCGCTTCAAGAAAGCGCCACAAAAAAGCACCGGTGGTTAATATATTACGGCGTTTTTTTGAAGCGCCGGTATTGAACACCGGCAAATGTAAATTATCTAGTAGTGATTGTTCCATAGATTTGCCAACTTTATTATGCCGATGAAACTTTAGGTGAAGGTCAAACTCATCTGCATTAGACTGATCAAGGTAACACTATTTCAAGGCCAACCAAACATCCTAAGAAGTACGAAGATCATGGACATCTTGGAGTATGTTTGAAGTAAGGGTTGCATTAATCCAAGAGCAAAGACATTGGTCCGTATGGAGCCAGGGTGAGAAAGCAGGGTTAAGAGTTGTGGTGCCAACACTAGAATAATAATACTAGGTGGGAATAGGGAAAGTACCATCAACGTACCTGATCAGGTCGTAACTTATAAGGACTTGGAGAAATTAAGAGCGCTAAAGAATATAATTAGAATTATCGAGTTTAATATTAACTAGGTGGGTAATACTAGGAGCGGAGAACAAATAGAGATTAGGAGTATATATATTTACAACAGCTAATACTTGGGGTAATCTAAGACATGCTACAATTACAACAACAATAACTTGACAATGGATTGTTTCCTAATTTGTAGAAAGTTATTCACTGCAATTGTAACTTGCAAGACCTTCGAAATAGCACCAGAACGTACAAAACCATATACGACTTTCCACTTTTTAATTTTGCTAAATCCACCAAATTTAAAACTTTGTGGCTAACTTCAGAGAACTAAATTGGGTAATTCACTTTGTTTCTATCTTTGTAGATTTTCTTTTAGTTAGTTCCCATTTGTTTAAAGTTTCTATTTTTTTTTTTTTTTGTATATTTTGAATATGCGTTGAAGAGTATTTTGCTTAGATCCATTTTATTGATTTGTTTAACCAATAAGAGGCATAAAAAATTGGTTGCAGTGTTCATACCAACAAATCAAAATCTGTTTTGTATGAAATCTATCGATTTTTTTTTTGCACAAAGAAATCTCTTAATTTGTTCCGTTATGATCTACATTATCTTTGGATTTGCTTGATTTTCTCAAATTTGATTTGATCTTATTTATATATAGTCAAAACCTTAAATCTATTAATTGAGATTGTGTTTGATATAAATATGTGAAGAATTAGTGATGATATATTTTATGGTGCTTCATAATTTTTTTTTTTTTCATTACCGAGAAAAATTTGATAGAAACTGAAAAGTCAAATATTTTGGCACACCTAAAATAAATTACTGGTTTCGCCCTGGGTACAAGAGTAGTCACGGAGAGAATGCTGAGATTTCTTGCCTTATTTGTATCGTAAATAATTTTTTTTTCCTGAGGCCGTGCGATTAGTGGTGAGCCACCTAAATTGTAAAATTCGCCATAAGGCATGCGATTAGTGGTGAGTGACCTTATATGAAAAACTTGCCTTGATGGCATGCAATTGGTGGCGAGTTACTTCAAATGAAAATTTTTGCCTGGGGGCGTGCAAATGGCAGTGAGCTACCTTAATTGAAAAATATTTCCTAAGGGCATGCACAACTGGTGGAGAGCCATCATAAATGTAAAATTTTATCTGAGGGCTTGGAATTGGTGCTTTAAAAAATGAAAAAGTTCGCTTTGAAAGGTAAACCACAATAAATAACTCTTAAATTTGTTTGAAGAATACAATCCATATCACATGTATGTAGTCGAACTCGCACAACAATCAGGTATACAAATGTTTTCGTAAATAAATACAAAGCCAGGTCTCTTCAATTTGAAAATTCTTGTTATTTGCCCTGTGTTTGCTTGAACTACATTTGGTATGATTCTTTTTAGGGTTAGTAGGCAACTCCACAAATTGAGTGCGATCAAGTTCATATTTTGTGTTGTGTGTGAATTCATACTTGTATGCTCAATTGATGTTTATTTATTAACCGGTAAAATAATTTGATTTTCAGTGTTGAATGTGTATATACATTTTTAAAGAGAGGCAACTGTAAACATTTAATTTCCTACCCATTAATCAATAAGGAATACCTTTTTAATTCTTTAATGAAACAATAAAGATGTGGATAAAAACTGGTTGATTGATGATTATTACTGTGATACAAGCTTTGGACTTAATAAAACAGCTTTTAATGGAAATTGGGAAATAAAGAAGAATTAAAAGCTAAAAAGTTAAAACTCAGATGATGTCAAAATGACCTATTTAATCGTTTTGAGCACCTTTCTTTCTATCTTTATAATTTTTTAAACAATAAATCTACAAAGAGGACACTTAAACAATTAAAAGGATCACCCAAATCAGTCTCTTTTGATACATTATGGGTCCAAAAGAACAAGGATTTTATGAGATGATTTTTCTACCAAACTAGTGTAAAAAAATACCTTATCTTTGTATTTTGGAGATACGTTGTAAAATATTTTGAATTTTAAGACCAAACTAATTATTTCAGAAGAAACTAAACTCTCATATCCTTCCAACAATTCCATAGTCATTCAAATCAGATTTAAATTGAGTGAGTTAAGCCCATTTTAAGTTGAGTGTGAGAGTACCATATTCCACCCGAATTACTTGAGTTCTTCTCAAAATAAACTAGCTTGAAGATCAATAAAAAAACATTTCAAGTTGATCCAAATACTCTAACACGAATTGAAAAGGCTTTTAACTCCCAAAATCTTCCCTTGATCTCCACAGAAAATGAGGAGAATGAAGTGATTTTCAACAGAATTTTAGGAATTAAAAAAGAATTTTCTACAAATTAGTGTTTTCAAGTTTTTTCTCCAAACTTTTCTTCGATACTCTTTTCTAAATGCAAATTCGATCCGTAAGTATTCTACTGCCATAATCATGCAACAACTGTTGGTACAACAATCATCCAAGCAAATCGAATCCATATTCTTCTTGAGATAAGTTGGACCACCATTCAAACTAGAAGAGGATAGGTATCCTGATCTGATTCTAAACATAGTGAAACTATAAGGAAAAACCAAAGCGTCTTTAAAGTCTTCCAACATCAGAAACAGTCTCGAAGAGGTAGGATAACCTTCAAAATCTTTTTATTTTTGTGTTTTGCATATGTTGTATATGTTAGAGTTGGTGTATACTTCACGGCTTCAAATTTGTAAAATCCTCGACGATCACGGGGTCCCACTCTTTGGTGAGCGGGCAGGGATTAGAGGCAGTGCCCTTGAAAATTTTAGGCCTTGTACATGTTTTGGGTCTGGATTTTTACTTGATAGTTTTGGTTTGGGTTGTGGTTTTGCACTAGAGCGAAAAGCCTAATTAAGACATTTTAAGTTACTTATAAATACTCTCTATGTACTGAGTGCACATTGTAACAAAAGATTTATGAGATTGATAATAGTGAAACTTCTGACAGGACGTAACTCTATTTTGGAGTGAACTTGGGTATATCGTGTCTTAATTTCTTTCTGTTTATAATTCGTGTGATTAACGGGTTTCGAATCGTTCAACATAAAGTTTTTGTTTTGATTTGATTTTCCTGTTTAACATATGTATTTGTGATAAATCATCTTTTGTCTTGAACATGAATGTTCTTTGGATAATGCATGTTTGTTTTATTTATTTAATGTCTTTTAATTGCTTAATATTTTTTTTTTTTATCGCTCATCATCATATTTTGCTTGATTCATTCTTTATATGTATGCATTATCGTTATAAAATTAAAAAAAATAATTTTAAAGTCAAATTTAATTAGCTATATCTTTTTAAGAGCAATAGAAGAGGCTACGCCTTTGAGGTCTAAGTGCGTCTGGGGTACTCTTGAGACCTTTTCACCACGTACCACCCAAAGTCACATATGTGTAACCAACTAATTTGTCCTAAGATGAGGTTCTTAAATCACTAAAACCAAACGACGATTTCATATTTATTTATTTTTTGAAAATAACCCGTCGGAATGTCTTTTTGCTTGCCCCTTCGGTTTCATATGGAGTTATCCGTTTAGAATGATCCATCGCGTGCCTTGTTCGGATGTCCATTTTCCTTAATCGTTTCCACAAAGAAAAGGAGCGTACCCAATAGTTATATAGCTCAAACGTGATCTGTGTACCTATTGGCGCCTTTTCAAGGACTGCACATGAATATGTCTGACTTGAGACCTCATAATGGAGGACGCAAGGTGTGAAAAGGTTTCTTTCTTTTGAATCTGTTTTATGCTGGACATGTAACTGCAACATGGCTATTTTATTTGTGAGTCCCTTTCTCAATATCTACAGAGGCTTGACTTGTATGCGAGATGTATAGTTGCAACATGGTTTTTCAATCTATAGGTCTTTTTTTTTTTTTTTTTTTTTTTTAATTATTGCAGAGGTTGTTTTGACTTGCATATATGTTGGGCGTATAGCTGCAACATGGTTTTTCATCCGTGCTTCCTTTTTCAAGAACCGCACATGCAGATTCTTGACTTGCGTGCCGGGCACATAATTATTGCATGGTCCTTTAATCAGAGAGTTTTTTTTTTTTTCAAGGACTGTGCAAGCATTGCATGAGACCTCCCAGGGGAAGACGCATGCTTAATCAGTTAGTGATATCCTTTTTGCTCTTTCTAAAGATGGAAGTAGGAATAGGCCCTTATGACATGCCAAAATTTTTAAAGCGATTTTTTTAAGAGAAGAATTTTGAAAATTCTAGGGATTTACTCGAAACCTACTACCAATTGTTAAATAAACCAAAATCATATAACGCCTGATCAAAGAAAGAAAGCAATAAAGAAGAAACAAACATATGAAAAACAATATTTCATTACAAAATCCTTTTTGGGCTTCAAATTACGACAAGGGAGCATACTTTCTTACCTCCTCTCCATCCTAATAATTTTCAAATTTTAAATACAAATTCTTTGACAAAAATAAATTTAATTGAGCTTTCGAGGTTTTTTTTTTCCTCTTATCATCCTTTATTGAATGAGCCTTACACTATTTATAATGGAGTTTTGAGAGAGTTGACAATGGAGTTGTATTTTATTCCTAACTAATCAAATCATTTCATCAGCTGCTATAATTTTATTTGTTTAAAAGATGAACTTTAGCCACAATTCTATCCAAGTTCATAATTAGGAGAGTTTGGGATGAACTTGTGTCTTTTTCATCTTGATTTCTGGCACATTGAAACCAATATATTTTTTTCATCTAATTTAGATGAAATTCAATCTCCTTATTGAGAGATTAAATTTAAGAAAAAGTTATCCTCATCCTTCTACACGGTCTTTACTTGATTAGTACTACGGTAATTTAATTTCTGTAAATTTTCAGCGATTATAACTTTTTTGAACCCATAAAATTAATGAGCTTGATTTTCAGTCCAGCATAATTAAGCCCAAGGTTTAAGTGTTTTTTAATCCACTATGGTTAAACTCAGTTTAAGATCCTAAGTGGGACACTCTTTAATTTGAGCCAATAAAATTAATTATTTTCTTAGCCCAATACCATAATTTTTAGACCATATAAAAAAGGTATCAACAATTATTCTTTGTGTTTTAGCTTAATGATGGTGTTTTGCTCTCCGTTTGTTCTCTGTTTCTTTTGATCTATTGATTGATTTTTTTTTTCTTCTTAAAAAGCTTTTGGAGCGAGAGGGTTGCATGCATATATTCTTATCTAATACGTGGATCAGATATAAGTGTTGATTCATACCAAATCACTTGGTATGATTTGCTTCACCTCACTGCGGGGGATGATTCGAACACAAATACTCTTGAAGAGGAAATCGAGATAGATTTTGCCCGAATTGTCTATGTCTATGATGTGATATGGTTATCGTTCATGTTTAGATGCAACTTCTGCATGAGTCCATGTTTTTTCTTTACTAAACTCTTCTCTAGTTGTACTTGTCAATCCCTTTTTAGAGATGCTTTTAATATATTTTGGGTTGGAGCATGACTTTGTAGGATTTCAATAAATATTCTTAATCCTATAGATCCTCATAGATGAATAAAGAACATATAAAAATCCATAGATAGAAATAGTAGAGCATACCTTAGATCATTTAGCTCCATCTTTAGCACCATCACAATGGAATCTTTAATCGAACCCAAGGAGTAATCCATTGGTTAAGAATTAGGTGCTTCCTCTAATTTGTTCTCCTTTAGAGACTAGCTCTCAATGAGGTAAGCTTTCCCAATGTGTAATTAGGATTGACAATAGGAGGAGGGACTTAGCTCTTACTTTATATAGTGATCCAATGGCTCACCCATCAAAGGTCCAAAGGTCTACTATGACCTACATTAGCTAGCTCATAATAGACACATTAGAGTATTAGGCCCACTATAAATAAATTTCTCTATTAGGCTCCCTTTATATATCCCTTAATAGAAAATTCTTAGCCCATTTTATGACAAAACCCAATAAGCCCCAATTAATGTAAACCCACACATGGAATATTTCCAACATTCTCCCACTAGAGCGACATTAATTGTTGTTAATTTTGAAATAAAATTGTATCGTTTAAAAACAACTCTCAGACTAAGATAATTGTAAAGCTCTATGAACATATTTTACAACATTGGTCTAGAAACTACTCCAACTGTCAACTCGGTTCAATGGACTCCTCAACTCTGAATCATAGTGGTAACTGCATTTTTTGAGCGATAAAGAACCTTATATGGTCATGAGATTCAATAAAATCCATTGATATGGATCCAATATGGTAGTGTAGCAAATAGGCAACATCCTAAAAGTAGTCCCTTTATATGTTGTCACATTGTCAGTCATTTTCAATTTTCTATTCCTTAGTAGCATATGCACACTAGAGAAAATCCTTTATAGGTTTCTACACAAAAACCTATGTCTTATCTTTAATATCGAGATATATTTTATGTTCCACAAGACATACACTTTAGGATATTAACATAATGCCCTAGTCTTTGCTTAAGATTAGCACACATCTTAATACTTTTAATGGATATATGCATATGGCAATACAAACATATAAAACACCCATATGCTATTATAACTAAATTTTCCTGAAATGATCATTGTCAGCATAATATCCCAAATACATCACCAAAAGATTTAAATAACAGAAGTACATCACCAAAATATTTAAATAACATAAGTGCATCACCAAAAGATATAAATAACTGAAGTACATCACCAAAAGATGTAAAGAATAATTTAAAAAGATAGAGTAAATGCAATGCCTCCCACTAATCAAGTATATCCAAAAATACCTTAAGCCCATACTTTAAGCATGACATTTTAATGCATTAGGGTAAAGACCCTTGGTTAGAGTATTAGCAACCAAATTATTTGTTCTATTATTCATCTATGTAGCGTCACCATATTTTATTAATTTCCTTATCTGTCAAGAACTTTACTTCAATATGTCCTTCATTATTCTTAGAGAACAACTATTATCACACTACAACTGTATGGGCCTAGCAATAGAGATAACTATGAACGACTCGACAATTAGATTCTTCATTCAAGCAGCTTGTGCGACGGCCCATAGCATGCCACAACCTTATTTTAGAAGAAACAAAAAGTGTTTTCTTGATACTCTCTTAAACTAGCACCTTTTGCCACCACAACCATATAATCTGATGAAAACTTCCTTTTATCTTGACAAATGGTAAAGTTTGAATCCATATACTCTACCATCTTAAGACTTTTGAGAACCTTTTGTAAATTAGTTTGAAATTCTATGACATTTTCAAGTACCTTGTGACTTTCTAAGCATCCACATAATGATCTAGATCCTTTAGGCTCTTAAGAAAATCCCATTTCCAAAACAATGTAGGGATGCAAACTTTAGGCTTCCAATTATTATAGCATATACCACATTCCGTATATATTCCCTCTCAGTTTCATTTTAAGGACACTAAGTAGGGCTTAGTTTGTCACCATTAGGAATTGGAATATTCTAAGGTTTGCAATCTTGTATGATGAACCTATCCAGAAGACAGTCAATGTATGCCATTTGAGAGTCTCAACAAGAAGCAAGGTCTATCTTTATAAATTTCAATTTCAAGAACCTATGTCTTTCCAAGATCCTTTATGTTAGAATGCTTAGACATTAGTTGCTTAACTTCATGCAACAATCCTAAGACATCACAAATCAATAAGATTTCAACCTTATTCAAGATAAGTAAAACGAAATTGCTCTCACTAACCTTGAAATATATTCACTAATTTACATTTGTTCTCAAAGAATCTTTATGAAGTTATTATATCATTCAATTTTAGATACTACTATCTAGAAGCTTGCTTTGAACTCTTATATAGACTTTTGTATGTCTATATATACAATGGTTTGTCACCATCTTTCTTAAATTCCTTAGGTTGTACCATATATAATTTATTATAAAGTCTCCATATAGGAAAACACTTTTCATTTCCATATGTAGCTCTAAAACTTGATGAGCTACTAGCACCATAATCACTTTAAAAGCATCTTCAGAGGAAACTAGAGAGGAAAGCAATCATTTATCTCCTAGTGAATCATTTAACTATCGATATGGACTTGAATCTTTCAATTATTTGAAGTCCTTCTAAGTTTTATAGCCATTAGAAAATTCTACAAGCTCAACCTTCAAGAGTTCCCTAGACCAGCATTAAGTCTTATTGAATGCAACTTATCTCTTATCCGTTTCCATCACAAATCTAACTAAAAACTAAAAAATAGTTTTTGAGAAGTCACTGGGTGATCCACCACATAGCCAATATTATAGTCACTCTCATGTGAATAGATCATATAGATCAAAATATTAGCATATCTTCTCTCCCTGGTGGATGACAACTAGTACCATATATAACTGCATCCTGCTATTGAAGAGTTTTAATAGGAACTAGTTGAGCAACTAGCTCCTGTTCCTCCACATGTCACACGATAGGTGCAGGAACCAATATATCAATCTTTATAGGTAGAGAAAAAAATTGTCCAAACATCCTCACTATCCTTAATGATCTAAAAACAACTATATTTTCAGGTAGATCAATACCATAATCTTTGTTATTTTTTATTCCATAATTCTAGTATTTTCAATTAAGACTATGAAACTTATGTCTTAGAATGATATGAATACCTTATGAAGAAGCAACAAGAAAATCTTGAATCCAACTTACCTTCATATATATATATATATATTGGTGTATTTTTGCAAAATATTCCCTAATTATGAAGACTATAAATGTTAAGGTTTTTATCTAGTCCAAAATTCAAATATATCTTTATATTACAACTTTACCGGGTACTTTAGTGAGGACTTACTAAACCATGGTAATGAATTCAACCCCGAGATAATCTAGTCTTGGCATGTTTCTTTTCACAACCTTAAATGTGTTATTTCCTCTTTCAGCCACACCTTTAAGTTCAAGATTGCCTAATATAGTGTTTTAGGTCACTATTTCCCAATCCTTCAAATATTTAGCAAACAAACTTTTGAGTTGTCATGAAACTTCATGTTTATGCAAATACTCACCTTACTGATCAGACTCAACCATTCTTAATGATTTTTCCTAATTGTTTATCAAAATCAGTCCTAAAATATTGAATTTTCAAGAAAATTATAATTTTCTTTAATTGAAAACATGTATCCACAATAAGATCAGTCATTAATGAGTGTCACAAGTTTTTATACTAACACAAGGTATTTAGACAAGGTCTATCGAAAATAAGTGTGGATGACTTCCAAAAGATCAGATTTACGATATGCACAATTTTCTTTATCGTGGTTAATTTATCTTTAAACAAGTCAACACATGTTTAGTTGAGAGTAGACCGAATGTATTCTTTTATAACCTTTTTCACTCTCTATCTAGAATTGTGACCAAAGTATTTATACTACAACACGAAATACTTTCCTTAATTAGGGATAATTTTTCAATATTTGAACTTTATATAAGGTTTTATAGACTTCATTTGGATCTCAACAAACAATCTATACAATCCATAGAATAAGGTGCAATGGCTAATAGCTTTCGAATTAAAAAATAGTTTAACTTTATAATCTTTATCATCAAAAGTATAGCCAATCTTGTCCTGAACTAAAAATAAATTCCGCACTAGGATCATACATAAAGCGTGTCCCTAGTAGTAGTTTAAATCTAGAATCTAAACTTAAACTAGCTACTCCTATGGACTTTATGTCAACCTTATTATTATTGCCAAACGTGAGTTTAAACTCTCATTTATTTCACTTTTCCTTACTTATGAATCCATGTTTGGTAAGAGCAACATTACCATTGTCTAGGCACCATGCTAAGTGGGACTTCAGTTACATTGAATTCACTTAGAACAAGAGAAAAAAAGTTAACCTCACGATCATTATCCTTTATCTAAGTTTTTATTTTTGTTACAATCTCATTTCTCATGATCTTTCCTCATACATAAAAAGCACTTAATTTCATTTTATAAGGACAACATCCTTAAGATCCACTATATTACCAATTTGATCAAATTCTTTATTAGTCATGAACAATTTTAGAAGAACTAGATTAACCCCTTACCTTTCTTGATACTCGTTTTGAAAACAAGTAAGGCAATATGAGATTTCTCGCTTAATTTTAAAAAGGACAATCTTTATGATGTACTCCCAAACACATCGTTCTCCGTCATACCTTATGGAATTTACCTTATGCAAAATTGAATCTATTTATGCATTCAATGACTCCATTACATGAAAAAGGATTTCTGCGACTAGATTTTCCGTCGTAGAAAACCTCCATCCCGTTGCTGATTATCATTAGTAACGGGATCCTGTCGCAGAATGGCTCGTCGTAATTCGACACGTCATAGATATCCAAAGGGAAACAATGGGCCCGTCGCAGATAAGGATAGCCTTATCGGCGACGAGATTACGATAGGAAATCCCATAACTGATTTATTTGAAAAAAATTAGGCAGCCAAAAAAGTTAATATTTTAATCAGATTTGAGACGGATCTGTGAGGGCAATGTTTTTGGACATATAAAGCCTTTGAATTTTGGTGTGACTGAAAGGTAACACAACACCTTGTGTGGTATGTCCTTTTAATTTTTATTACCCACTTATTTAGATTGAAATCGAGCATGGCCACACTCATCACAATTTTTCTTCTTTTTGTGTTCCTTATATTGCAACATATAATCATTTGGGAATGCATGTATCTTCTCATACCCAAGTCCTAACCCCTTCACTATCTTCTTAGATTAGTAAAAATTTTCAGAAAACTTCTTGTCTTTTGATAACATACTCTTAATTATTGATATTAACCGATCGTAACAACTCTCAAACATATTAAAATAAGATCAATAGTTACAAGACTACCGATAACTTAGCATGCTTCTTGCAACCCTCCCACAAAGGCTCATCACCATATCTCAATATATCATAGAAATTTACAGCATCAAGATTTGACCCCTCTTTTGTATCCTAATTAAAATCTGGCCTAGCAACATCCATTACCATGTCCCCGATCCGATTCGTTTATCTAAAACCTTCTTTCACATCATCAAATGATTCTGTCGACAATTTCCCAACCCAATTAGCTTCCCTATGGAGAGACCAATGCTTGTAATAATTAATAAAACCCTTTCTATATAGGTGTAGGGTAACCTCATCTTGAGTTAGAAACATATTGTTCTTACAAACTTTACAAGGACGCCGAATAGTTTCCTCATACAAAAACCTTAGATTCCCATAGGTGAAGTAAAAAAATTA
Source organism: Bretschneidera sinensis (assembly GCA_023935145.1). Lineage (NCBI taxonomy): Eukaryota > Viridiplantae > Streptophyta > Magnoliopsida > Brassicales > Akaniaceae > Bretschneidera > Bretschneidera sinensis. The sequence goes on from CM043702.1 coordinate 49,900,231, forward strand.
TTGAACTCGACACTTAAATTCGCATGATAGAGCATTATCCACAACTCAATGGTGCATCCAACTCCGGTCAACTAACATCTTTCCACCGATTAAAACAAAATTAAATCTTAAAGTTATTCTAATTTATAACTAATGCATGTTGCTGCTTAATAACCAAATCATTCCATTCACTAATAGGTAGAGGTTTCTAACCCATTCCAGAATACGTAATCCATATTGCAGTTACTTTTTCCTTGCTTGTTTGTTTCAAGTAAATTTTGCCAACCTCGTCCCTTATTTTTCTAAGTACATGACTTAAATTCGGAGCTATCACCCTGAATGAGATAGCTCCGAATTCAGTATATACCTAGAGAACAAGGAGGAGAGGTTATAGAAATTTACTCGAAACAAAACACGCATGGAAAACAAACTGCAATATGGATCACACATTCCTACACTGTCCACACTAGACAATCCAAAGATTATTGAATACAAACACTCTCATTGCATACATATTGATAAGCAACAGGAACATTTGCATCGCTTAATAATCTTTAGATGGGCAATATAAAGTTAAGATCTAATTTATAAGATTTTCACTAACAGAAAATTCTAAAGAAAACCAGGCAGAGTTTCCCTCTAATTTTGGACTTCTCCAAAATTTTCAAGTGCTAGAAAACTCTATTAATTCAACCAATCCAATCCTACATAATATACTAGGTAGGGCTTGGTACGGTTCAGATATCCGATCCGAACAAGAATTTTTTCATTTGATCCAAAATTTTCGGATCTTTAAAAATCCGATTTATAAATTTCGGATACCCGACCCATCGGTTATCCAATGGTTCGGTTCAAATATCCTGGATATTTGAACTGTTTTTTCACATGCATTAGATTTCAATAAAAAAAAGGTATAAATAAAACTCATTTTCCTCACCTACTTCAATTTTTTAGCCAAAACAAAAATAGGGTTCAACAATTTAGCAAAAAAAAAAAAAAAAAAACACAAACACAGTGATAACCAAATGATGCAACTAAACCAAACAAAAAAAGCTAAAATAATTCTCAAAAAGTTACATTCTCTCCATGATAATCGACTAATTGGTGATGCAATTTTCAACCAACTAATACAACAAAGTTCAACAATTTTCCACCCAACAAAGTTCAACAATTTAACAAAAACTACAAGTCAACAATATTACAATAACCAAATGATGCAACTAAACAAGAAAAAAAAAGCACAAATAATTCACAAGAAAGTTGCATTCATGCCCCGATGATAATCTTCCATGCTCATTGCTCAATCATCAATGTTGAGGAGTACATATTCCGATGTAAAGATTGACATGTCAACAATAAAGTTTAAAAGATAACAAATTAGAATCTATAAACCAATAAATATGGAAAGGAACAAAAAATATAATCTATATATGCTCAATAAATGTAAAGGAACATATAGTAATACTTGGTTTTGAAACTCACCAGATTCTATTCTTTCAAGATCCTCCAAAATTTGTTCAACATTAAATGGGCCATGTGTATTTCAGATCAAATCTTATGTACAGATAAGAGCTTCCACAATTCTTGGAGTTAAAGAACTACGAAATGAGTCAAGCACATGACCCTCGACGTTCATACGGGCATAGCGAACAAATCTCGTGCAATGGAAAATAGAACTCAATATTTTTTACCAGCTGATTTCCACTAACTTAATATGTCAAACTTAGGATCCTTGGCCTCACACTCATCGGCTAAATATTTATCCAATTCCGATTTGGTATCTCTACTTGCTTGTCCTACTTTTTGCCTCTTATACAACAAAGTTGTAAAATCACCAACATTGTCTATGCTATCAACTTCTATCTCACTTGTTGCTTTTAGATTGAAAAGTTGTTTGTATATTAGAAGTTATAACAAGTGAACCACAGAACTTAAACATTGAATCAAGAGTATCCTTCATTTTATTTCACACAAAAGTTTAGCCTTTCCGCCATCATATGGCTCATTGATAACCCAATACACATATTCCAATTTACGACGAGGGTCAAGTATCATGACAATTAACAACATCAAGTTTACACTCTCGATGTTTCCCCAATATTTTTTGTCTTTTGTTTTCATCTTTGTAGCTATTAAACATACATTTATATCATCACTCAAATATCTTTTAGCAATTACCATCCTCACCCTATAAATTTTTTGCATATGCATATTACCAGTTACATAAAGAGAACCAGACAGCTTCAAAATAGCATCATAAAAGATTTTAAGAAAATGCAACAAACCACGAGCATAGTCCCAATCATCCTCATCAGGCAAGCCCTTTTGCTTTCTAAGATCCTCCTTATACTTAGCATGTTGGAGTTCTAACAAATCAAATACCTTTTGAAACATCACATCAGATTCCAACATCAAGTAAGTAGAATTCCATCTAGTTTCAACATCTAAGCAAACAAGACTTTTGCTATCAATTTTTTCTTGCTCCACACAAGTCTTAAACCTTTGTAACCTAGCTGGAGAAGATCTCACATATTTCACTGTACTACAGATTCTAATAACAGACATATCTACATCTTTCAAACCCTCTTTGACAATTAAACTTAAAACATGTGCATCACATCTTATGTGTAGAAATTCACCCTTCAAGACACATCCCTTCCAATTAGTAAGTCTCTTTCTTAAGTATTCAATTATTGAATCATTAGCACTTGCATTGTCAACTGTTACAGTGAAAACATTGTTAATACCCCAATCAAGTAAACATTTCTCGACCGCTTTACCAATCATGTCACCAGTATGACTAGAAATTGGACAAAAGTTTAAAATTCTTTTGTGCAATCTCCATTCATCATCAATAAAGTGAGTAGTGAGACACATATAACTAATATTTTGAAAAGATGTCCTTGTGTTGGTGGTAAGACTAACTTTATGTGCAAACTTATTCAAAAACTTTTTCAACCTTTTCTTCTCATCTAAGTAAAGTGTATAACAATCTCTAGTCAATGTCCGGCATGAAGGAACTTGAAACCATGGTTGTTGCACACCACAAAACTCTTTAAATCCTTAACGTTCCATAAGCCTAAAAGGAAACTCATCCTTGATAATCATCCTAGCAAGTGCTTTCCTACAAGATTCTTAGTCAAACGTCCTAGCAACAAGTGAAGTTGTGGTGACTCCTGTTTCAACATTCTTTTGAACGAACTGAGTTAATTCCTTTTGATTCTTGCCCACATTGTCAGGTTTAAGCTTCTTACATCTACTCAAGTGATTAGTCATTGCACTTGTACCCTTAGTGTTAACAGAACCAATTAACCTCCCACAATGATTACAAGAAGATTTGTAATGACTTTTATTTTCAGATTCTAATTTAGTAAAATTCTCTGGGGTTAGGCATAGGTGATTTTGATAAATTATCACCATGTTCAGTTGTTGGAGTGAAGGTAGGATTAAGGGCACCTTCTCTCTTAGTTTGATTACTATCAGCTATGGAATCCATCTATTACGCAAGAAAAGAAAAAACAGAAAACATGGTTAAGGATTGAAGAAAACAAAAAATAGAAAGGGAGAAGGGAAAAAAAAGGGAGCATCATTTAACTTACAACAAAATTGACCAAACACTAATACCTCCAATTCTATATAAGATGTTTAATATTTTTCCTAGGTAAACTTATGATGATTTAAAACAATCCCACTTATTTGACCACATTTAAAATAATCTCATTGAACAAGCCCATTTTTGTGAATTTTTCAAGTGTCTACAATAAAGTAATAGAAGAGAAGTACTAAAAAAAGTATTCTATATGGTTGAAGGGAGGGGAGCAACTTGAAATACGATGACATTTTTGTCTACTTTGTTTCAAACAAGCTCTCTAAGTCCATTTATCATAATAAGATTTCATAACTTTGCTATTCAATTGTTTGTAATTGTCAATTTAAGAGTATGGCTATTGAGAAATGTGTGAGAAGAAAAAAAAGTTGTGAAAGAAAAGAGGAGACAAAATTTTTTTATCAATTGTTTGTAAAGAGAACAAAAAAGTGTGAAGAAGAAAACAATAGAACAATCTAAGGCTTTTAAGATAAATCTAGCAATCTAAGGCTTCAATTATGACATGAGTATTCTTACTTTCTTACCCAATAGAGGCAACAAGGGAAAAAAGACAAAAATCCATAGATAAATGGAACTTGTACAAACTCTTATTCGCAGTGAAACTGAAAATAAAAAGCCTATGAGAAACGAACAAAAGAAACAGAAAAAGGAGATACAACAGAATCTAGTATGGTGTCTCACTGACACTATATCACAGATAGATGCACACTGCACAGGAACTACCAATCTACACACTACACAGAAACTACAAATCTACCATTGAACAAATGGTGCCACACTACCACTGAACATAACAACAAACATCCGATATCATAACTTTTCACACATCCAACAAATAAGTCTAACAATCCATCTAATAACCTAAGATGAACAATCAAAGTAGAAGAAAATAACTAATCAAACAAACAAAAACCAACATATCAAAGTAGAAAAAAACAATATATCCAAAAAATAGAAACCAACAGATCAAAGTGAAAGAAAAAACTAGATCGAAGAAACTAAAACAACAGATCGAAGCAAGAATTGATGATTACCTGCACAGATCACTCTATTGAATCAGTCTATGATTTGGAAAAGGAGGATAAGAGATAAGCTGAGGAAGATATTTGGGGGCACAATGGTACGGCAGTGGTTCCGGTGCGGTTCAGGTTAGAGAATAAAGAGAGGGGGAAACGACAACAAAGAACTAGAGAATGAGGAGAAGAAATAAGCTGAGGAAGATATTTGGTGGCATGATGGTGCGACGGTTGTTCCGGTAAGATTCAGGTTAGAGAATAGAGTGAGTGGAAAATAGCGACAAAGAATTGGAGAAGGAGGAGAACATTTTGAAGTGAATGATTTAAGGGTTTAAATACCTAGGGTTTCAAATGTATTAGGTTAACAGGTTTAGTTAGGGGGTGAGTCAAGCCCAATAGGCAATAGCCCATGGTAGTATGGACCATGGTACTATTCGGATCGGTTCGGATACCCGCGGGTTGTAAACCAGTCAATCCAATCCTATTCGATATCCGAATTTTAAAAATATTATCCGATTCGATTTGATTCAAAAATTTTTGGTTCAATTCGATTTAAATTCTCAGTTCGAATCGAATATTGGTTTTTTTTCCCAGCCCTAATACTAGGAATATCATTTTTTTTGGATGATATCTATCTAACATACTAAAACACTAACATACAAATTAACACACTAACCTACAAACTAGCATACAAACTAACTAACATACTAACACACTAAAATACAAACTAACATACTAACACACTAGCCTACAAACTAGAATACAAACTAACTAACATACAAACAATAATTTTAATTTGCTCACAACATACTAACTAACTAACATAGTAACACACAAACATACAAACTAACTAGCTAACATACATAAACCAACACACCCACCCACCCACTCTCCACGCACACACGCATGCACGTGCACACATAAAGCCACACACCCACTGTAATACCCATGTTCTTAAAGTAAGGGTAAAGAAGTAATTTGATATATATTACATGAAATTAAATAATATATACATGAAAGATTTACTATTAAATGAAATAATTCTTTTGAAAAAAAAACCTAGACGTTTGCTATCACAAAGAGAGAGAAAAAAAAGGACACCTGGATGCAAGATCTAGGTGTAGCCTTTTCAGTTACAAAGAAGAATAAGAAAAGGTGGCGGGGGGGGGGGGGGGGGGGGGGAGGGGGGGAGGACACCTGGACACTAAGCGTGTAGGTGTTGATTATGCTAATGGAAGTGTCTTGCATCCAAGACACTTGGAAATAAAAAAAAAAAAAAAGGTTTCTTGTTTAAGTTTTGTACTGAGAATGGTTTTGGGTATAAAGAAAAAAATAAATCTTTTGTTTAAGTTTTGTTAAAACTTGAATTACAACAAATTTCTCACTTTAAAATTTTATTCTCTCTCAAATTGCTCTATTTTTTTAAACACATGGGGATTGAAAGAAAGGTTGAAAGATTGAAATTTTGAAGAAGTTTATGAGAGAATTTTAAAGAGATTTGAAGAAAGCTTTAAGAAAAAAAAAGGTAATAATGCAAATTTTATTTTTTAAAATTATGCATACATGAAATTACCCGAAATTTGATGTAGAAATTTAAAGATATAAATTACAGAAGAATTGAAGAATAAATTAGAAATTTTAATATAAATGCTATGTCAGGTGTTGACGATCAGTAATCGTGTGAAATTGCTGAAAGGAGTAGGAAAAGTAAGGAGGTGATCCATGGGTGGCTTTAAGTGCTACGTGTGAGTTATATTTACTTTTAGTAATCGAGACCAATAAAAATATGAATTGATGATATTTGAATAAATGGTTGAATTATAATGATTTAATGATGTATTTTCCGATAGGTATGATAATTGATTTATTTATTGATTAGGAAGTTAATCGTATGTTGAATATTAATTATATAAGAATTTATATTTTAAAAAAGGATGGATTAATGAAAAATGTGATAAGAAATTATATGAAATTTCTGAAAAATTGATATGATATATGAGGAGACAATTTAATAAATATGATAAAAATAATAATTTTGAGAAAGAGCTAGATAGTTGAATTGAATGCTTTGATGTATGTTTGTTTGCATATTATTGCTCATATGCATAAAAGAAAAAACTAGGAAGGCAGATGGTCTGGCTAAGAAGACCAGGAAGGTGGTCTGGCTTAAACATGTCGACATGTGGGAAGATGTTCCCAGATGATAATATGAAATAATGAGATGATGTGATGAAAAAGAAAGAAAGAAAGAAAGAAAGAAAATTTAAACACATGTATTTATTTATTTTGTTATTTTATTATTATTGATTGAGATGCTAAAGTATCAATCTTGATTTTGAAATTATTGATAGACAAATAAGTTTCACAGAGAGATATATATGATGAGAAAGAATTACGAATGTATGATATGATAAAAATTATTTGATTGATTGATTATATGCCATGAACCTCATAACGAGGTAAATAATGATGTTGAATTGAAAATCTCAAGATGATTAAATATATGAGAAGAAAAATTGATATGTTTGATGATTAATTTAAGAAGAGATTGATAAATGATTGGAATTATGATATGAGTAGTGATAATAGAATGTTATTATTGAATTATATGAGATAATAGACGAATGAATATTGGAAGATTATTTGAAAGATTGAATTATTATATGTGAAGAAATAGATGATTAATAGTGGTGAATTAGAAACGATTGAATTATAAGATTTGACTGGAAGTATACAAATCGAATACTTCAAGTAAATTTAATTCACTGAGCTTGTGAAACTCACTCTTTATTGTTAAATAATTTCAGGTAGCAGGCAGGGCAAATAGATTTGTGAGCTAAGATTCAGATTTAGTTGTTATCTGTAAGTTTCGTGGTCCACATCCTCAGACTAATGGAAGAAGAAAAAAAATTGTAAATATCCATGCATAATATGTTGTATATATTGTTTCAGTTGGGATTTTAATGATGTAACTCCCCTATTGAGGATTGAGGATTTATGTATATATATTTTTAGTCGATATATGTTTTTATATTGTTGTATATATGTGTCGTGCTGTGATTTCAAAACGTAACGACACCGTCTCGAGGGTGACCAACCCAGGATGGGTCGTTACACCCACCACCTCTACACCCACCCTCGCAGACCTGTCCTTACACCCAACCCCACACATCCCCTCCATACACATATAACTACCCCCTATGCACACACACACATACATAGACACTCACCTCACCCCCCCCACACCTATCCCCTATGCATACACAAGGTTACGCATACATACACAAACCCACCCACCCACCTCCACGCACACATGCATGGGCGCACATACACAAGCCCACCCACCCACACTATGTTGTGAGTTTTAAATTACTCGTAAGCGCACAAATCGTTTGCAATATAGTGTTGTGCAAGTGCGAGGTCGAATCCACAGGGAATTACATTGTGAAAATGTATGTTTATCTAAACTAAACCTATTTTAACCTAGTTCCAAATTTTGAGTTGTATTGTGCAAAGAGTATAAACTAAACTAAATTGATTTAAAACAAATAATAAAAATACTAAAGTTTCTGGATCCACCCCACCAAAGTAAAGCATATATTTTCATGTTCTATATATAAATAATCTATCAAATCGTTCCATGAATCCACCATTATACAAATCACAGCAAATACCCAAACTAAACCAAAACTATCCAATGTATCTGTTTAAAAATTATAATGGATATCCAATCTAATTTAAATGATCTGCTGTTTCCTGTAGATGAAACATAAAAAATATCCAATTGAACAATTTAAAAGCAATCAATCATAAGAAATATCCGGCAGATGTGGGATACTGCCCGAGTGCACTCGATCACAGTCTTGTGCGCTCGAGCGCATCATGGTGCACTGCTTGACCTTTGTCTACTAAAACTGTCATAACTTTATCTAGAAAAATCATATTTATGAGCTGTAAAATTCTCCAGAAAATAGACATCCGGATCTTTCCAAGAATGTAATGCTCATCTCCTGGTTCTTCCTGAATCAATATAGTTTAATCCGCAAAGATGACTGATATGTACAGGCAATTCTGGCAATTTAGTGAAACTCCTTTCCAAGTGCTTGTAAACCTGTAAAACAACGAAAAGCAACTCAAAGTAACAAATTCCTAAGCTAACAAATGTAAATTAAAGGGCCAAAATATGCAATATTTGGCACTCATCACATTCCACACATGCACGTATGCATTCACACTCACAAACTGACACACCCACTCCTACACTTAACCCGACATACCCAAACACACACACAAACACCTACCCCTTTGCACACATGAGCTTACGCATACACGTACACACACACCCCCCTCCCCACACATGCACGAGCCCATGCGCCCACACACACATGCATAAACCCATCCACCCTCCACTCACGCACTCATGCGCACATCCGCCCGCCCCTACACCTACACCCACCCACACAAACACAAACACACACACCCCCCTATCCCCCGTTATTAATATATATAGTTGAAAGCACTTCCATTGTAAATCTTTGGAAATTAGGCATTTTCTATAAACGCCTCTCATTTTTCTATAAATTAAGTAACCATTTTATGAATCTAACCGTGTACACATAACAAAAAGATATTAAATGGTTGAGAAAGATTGGTAACTCTAACATTCTTTTTGCAATTTCTTTCCATGATTTCTTGAATTTAAACTTTTCTCTTTCACTAAAAAATCCTTAAAAGAAAATGCAAAAACTAATCCATTCTAAGCACTTAACAAATTATAGCAACAATTACACAATATATCAAAAAAGAAACATTATCTACAAAGAATTTGACCAAGAATAAAGGAATCTAATAAAGCTACAAATTACACTACCAATTACACAATATCTAAAAAAGCAAACATTATTTACAAAGAAATTAAAGATATAGATGAAGAAATCATACCTATATACTCAAGTAAGGGCATAATCGAGCTAACAATTCTTCAACCTTGCATTGAGAGAGACACATAGATAGACATACTAAGAGCAAGAGAGAGACATAGTGAGAGTAAGAGAGAAAAAGTGAGGAAGAGAGAGAGCTCACTTGTTGTGAACGACGGTAAAAATGCCCAATAAAGACAAATAGACAACGCGAAGAGAGAGAGAGACCGAGCTAGGAGAGAGAGAAAAGCGAAGAGAGAGAAAGATAAAATATTGGGAGGAGGGACAGAGAAGCTAAGAGAGAAAAATGAGAGAGAGGGAGATTAATTTTTTGATAGAAAGGAGAAAGAGAAAGGTGAAGGTGCAAAGGGGAGAGGAAGAGCAGATGAGAGAGAAAATTTTCAATGTCAAAGGTTGGGAAAATTACTTAGATATTTAATATTTTTCTATGATGAGATTACTACTTGCGAATTTTTTTTGGCTTTTCCCTTATTTTTTATATATATTTTCAGGCATTTTAGTGACAAAAAAAATGAAAATTAGGGAGAATTGTTCTGTCATTGAAAATATATGGTAATTAATTTTGATATTTTTCCTAATTAAAAATTATTACATAAACATCAATGAGGGGATAAATTTATTCAGTGACGAGGTCCTACTATCTGCGACCGGTATTATATTATCAATGATGATTTTTCCTGTCGCTGATACATTTGAGCCAAATTTGACTCCCAAATGGTTAGCAACAAGGTCAGCGATGGGATCCTGCCACAGTTAACCATTCTCAGTGAGTGGAGGTTACCTTTGTTAATATCCTGTCGTAGAAAATGATTTTTCTTGTAGTGCTCTCGATATCTTTTCACTACAACAATCCACTCAATAGATGCTCTAGAACGAATCTCTTAACGGTCAGGAAGCACACTTGGTCAAACTTAATCCATGCATCATTAACATGTTACCGAATCAAAACTATTATCCTTATGTTTTGCAAGTTTATCCTTATTCATTGCCAAGTCTTTATGTGTTATCACTTATGACAAACATCATATTTTCTTATCTACTTTATGAATTTTGAACCAATCAGAACTTCTATGACTACCTTATTGTTCTTGACAGTAAAATGTGACTTTAATTAAGGGTGACTTATTTAATTAAACAATACAACTTGATTAGGAAATTGTGGCGTAATAATGCATTCCAAAACCATAAATGAGTACATGCCAATGAGAGCTCATACAACGTCAGGTAAACATATTTGGGCAAAATTCATGACATACAATTATAAATCCTCCACATAGTAGCGGCCATGAAAATCTATTCTAACCTTAGATAATGTACCAAATTTGGGTGTGTAGATCATTTAGATCACTTACTTTTCAACTATATATTTCCTACGTGACCCTCTCAATTCTAATACACAATCACCACATTTGAAGATATGACCATATATTTGAACTATAGACATCCTACTACCGTATAGGATCAATATTCCACAAATCCGATTGAAAAGGCCACTTTGACGGCTAGATTTCATCTGAACTAATGAAACTTTCCTATACCGGGACATACTTATGTTACATACACCTTGATTGCTTGATCTGATCTTAGCCTTATAGACATGGGGCTAATTATGTCTCTAAAATCACATTTCAATCATATGTCATTAACTATATGAAATGCGTTCCTTGATGTACTTCTATTATGATGTCGCAATTTCAATGTTAATTACATTGTTAACAACTTATTTTAATTTATTAATTGATTTTGTTTTAATTTGGAGCTAAAATGGAACACTTTATTAAAAAAAGTAAATTAGAGGTGTAGTTGACTGCAAAAACTTTGGACAAAATCCATCATGTGATAGTCGATTACGAATACCATTTGGTTTTGCCCGTAACTCGAAGAAAACTGGCATGTCCTTAATATGTGGTCCATGGTCACATCAATTTTTCATGATTACAAGTCACATCATGTGATTTTATTATGATGTCATGATGGCCTTTTCTCGTCTTATTTCATTTTTCTTCATGTCCAACCAATTTATTAACGTTTTTTTTAAAAATATTTATATGTTTTAATGCTTAACAAACACTATTAATTTAAATTAAATATCCATAAACTAAAAATTAACTAGAATTAATTCAATCAAATCAATATAATCGAAAACCCTAAGGGGCAGTTTGATATAAGGGATTAAGTTGGGATTGACTAATTTCATCCCACATGAACATTTAGTCCCATGTTTGGTTGGAGCGACTAACTATTCATCTGAGATTAGGTTGGGACTAAATTAGTCCCAATCATTGAAAATCTGTCTCAGCTCCCCTGGAATAGATCCAATCCCAGGTCTGTGGGATTGATTTTTTTCATAAACCATTTTACCCCTCTCTTTTTCTTCTTCTTCTCTATGACAACCACCACCCCTGATACCTCTCCTTCTCTCTTGGCCACCTCCCCTCTCCTCCTTTCACCCCAGCCTCCTCCCCTCCAACCTTATGCCTCCCTTCTCCTCCTCTTTCCTCTCCTCTTTTCTCATCCTCCTTCATCTTCTCTCTCCTCCTCCTCTTTCATCTCCCCTTTCCTCCTCCTCCTCCTCTTTAGTAGATCGCGCGACCTTCCTCTCTCCTTCATTTTCCTCCTTCTTCTTCTTCTCTCTTTCCTTCCCCTCCTCTTTCTTGCCCAAATCATGCCTCGGGCCACACACTACCTTTCCCCCGTCATTTTATTCCTTCTCCTCTTCCTTCTTCACCAGATCGCGACCTCCCTCCTCCCCCTTCATCTCTCCTTCCCTTCCCCCTTCTCCACGCATCTCATTCTTCCCTTCCCCCTCATTCCCGCGCCTCCCCTCATTCCCTTTTCTCTCTGTTTCACGATACAAAGCCAAAAAAGAAAGAAAAAAGAGAGCTTTACATTCTCTTTCTTTATAAGTTTATATATATAAGTTTTATAATATACATATATATAATAAAAATATAAAAGGGTATTTTAGCCTTTTGATTTGTCATCACACTTTAATCCTAATCCAACAATCTCATGAACTAAACATAGAATTAAAATAGTCCCACTTTAATCCTCCTAATCCTATCCCACTATATAATCCTAATCCTAATCCCACTTTAATCATGTCCGTATACCAAACGGACCCTAAACGTGTTTCTCCAATCATATACTTAATTAAATTCATATGAACATACAATTAAAACTTTATATTGACATTAATCATCGTATGAATTAGCATGTATATATCCAAAATTTGATGCTTGAGTAAATCATACAATATTAAACCCTAGCATGTTTCTATATATCATTCGTTATTCAATCAATGACTGATTCTTAATTAAGGTTCTATACCTATTCTATGGTGGCTCTGATACCATATGTAAGATTTGAATAAATACTCTTATTACTATAGATCACCATAGATGAATAAAGAACACCTAATAATCCAATACAGATAAAAAGAGTAGAGTGAACCTTAGATTCTTTAGCTTCATCTTTAGCATTAACGCAACGAAATTTTTAATCAAAACCAATGAGTAATCCCTTGGTTAAGCATTAGGTGCTTCTAGTCCTTTGTTCTCCTTTAGACACTAGCTCTCAACGGTACAAGCTTTTTCCAATATGTAATTAGGGTTGAGAATAGGGGGGACTTAGCTCTTACTTTATATAATGATCTAATGATCCGCTCATAAAAAATATAAAAGTTTATTATGACCTACACTAGCTAGCCCATATTAGACACATTAGAGTAGATTTCTCTATTGAGTTCGGTTTATGTCATAAAAAAATATAAAAGTTTATTATGGCCTACACTAGCTAGCCCCGAACTCATAAAAAATGTAAAAGTTTATTATAGCCTACACTAGCTAGCCCATATTAGACACATTAGAGTAGATGTCTCTATTGAGTTCGTTTTATGTCTCCTTTAATAGACCAATTCTTAGTCCGTTTTATGACAAAACCCAACAACTCTCAATTAATATAAGCCGACGTATGAAATATTTCCAACAGATTTCTCTTTTTCTCCTGTTATTGTTGATAAAAATTAGTCTAATTTCTCTTTCTAAAAAGAAAATTTACATAATTGTGGCAAGCAAACTTGCAAACTTTGTGCGATGGTGTTAAAACAACCGCCACTTTAGTGAACAATTCAAGCTGTCTTTCGAAGATTAGTTACAAAAACTGCAGAAATAAATACACAGTAACATGACAGTTTATGATTGAGACATGCAGCTGTCTTTGTAGCAATTTTATCAATTCCTATTTTCAGTTTCCTTTTTCGTTTTCGTTTTCTTTCGATGAATGTGATAATTAATCATCACCATGCAATAAACCAAGATATCGATCAACAGGGTCCACAAGAGCGGATCAACCGTATAGAATTAACTCCTCGGATGATTTGGGGATTTGGGATGAGATCATCCTTATAGATTAAATTTTATCCTCCTCTTCTTTCTGTTTGTATAGTGACAGCGGGCGAAGGTACAAAGAACACTACTAGAATGGTGGCAAATAATGGTATGACAAAAATATATCAAAAAGAAAATGGGGTTAACCCATGTTCTCCAATGGACCACAAAATAAGGAGTCTGGTTAAAACTCAAAAGTTGTCAAATATGAGGTGTTAGTTCATTGGTGAAGGTATTGGGACACATTCGGAATGAACACCAGTTTAAATAAGCTATAGTATTCGTTACAATAAGTTTTAGCTTGAGAAAAATGATAAATGACAAGTGAATATTTTTTGATGCGTGCCGTTTTGTTACTAGTAGACTATCCAAATGTTCATTTCAGTGTCCCGATTAGAGCTGGTCTTGAGTCAAGTTATTTGCAAGTAGCTCATAGCTCAGCTCGTTTAGGCTCGATTCAACTCGGTATTTTTGACCCATGAGCTTGATTTGAGTTTTGAGACAAACTTGTTTAGCTAAACAAGTTGAACTCGAGCAATGAGAAATTCAATTCGTTTGGATCGTAAATCTGTTCAGTTATAATTTTTTATTAATTTATTTTTATTTTTATTATAAATATTAAAAAATAAAATGCTACAAAGTGAGGATTTGAACGCTTGACTTAAAAGTCTCTCTCGAGTTTTAATTACTAAATCAAACTTCATATTAGTTTAATTCTTTGTATTAATACATAATAGTTTTATCAATATTTATTTCTTAAAAATTTGTTTGAATTTGATTTACACTCGAGCCGAATCGATTTGAGTTTTATCTCACTAAAACGATTTTGAATTGAGATCATGCATGAGTTATCGGCTCAAACTCAATTAATCCATTAAAGTCACTAGCCAAACTTGAATTTCCAAATACTACTCGATTCGGCTGCTGGCCAACCTTAGTCCCAATATCAACGCTCGTTAATTCACCTATAAGATACTCTTCATGTTAAATGTTCCAACTCGGCCCATATCATTAATCAACCCCTATATATTTCATGCCACACAGCTTCCACATTTTAACACACCCCTCTCTCTCTTCCTTACACAAAATTAGTCAAGTTCTTAGCAACATGGTACAATCGAAGAAGTTCAGAGGTGTCAGGCAGCGTCACTGGGGCTCATGGGTCGCTGAGATTCGTCACCCTTTATTGTATTCTCAATAAACTCTACCTATTTATGTTCAAGTTTTCTTACTGTCCCTTTTTTGGATGTATGATTTTGTTACTCTCTTTTTAGCTTCTATACAGCAATACTTATTTTCATACTCATTATTGAACTACTATCCTTTACAACTAGATGTCATGCACACAACAATTCTTGAATTTGTTTATGTTTAAAAATTACAAGTATAGTTTTTTTTTTTTTTTTTTTTTTCATGTGAATCTTTGATTTCTAACTAACTTGCATTTTTGCGGTTTGTGTTAAGACTTGTTGGTTTTTATAGTAAAGCCTTTGCAAATTCATTAAGTCCTGCATTTTAGACTTGTTGTCTACATGATAAATGGTCCTCAGAATTTTTTTTTTTGGTTATTGAATTGATCATAGGAAAAGGAGAGTGTGGCTTGGGACATTTGATTCAGCTGAAGAGGCTGCAAAAGCCTACGATGAAGCAGCCATTTTGATGAGTGGCCGTAACGCCAAAACAAACTTTCCCGTCACAGAAAATCAAGCAGCTGGCAGTGACAGCTACTCTACATCTTCTAGTACTACAGCTCTCTCTTCAATCCTTGGCGCAAAACTACGGAAACACTGCAAATCATCCCCATCTCCCTCTCTCACTTGCCTAAGACTCGACACTGAGAACTCTCACATTGGAGTTTGGCAGAAGAGAGCCGGCCCTCATTCTGATTCGAATTGGATCATGACAGTTGAGCTAGGAACAAAAACTGGAAAGGCGGCGTTGCCAGAGCCTAAGCTGCCTGTTTCAGAGGCAACAACAGGAGGGGTACTGGGGAAGGAAGTTGGTGATAATGGGTTAGATGAGGAGGAAAGGGTTGCATTGCAGATGATAGAAGAAATGCTGAATAGGAATTGATCAAATATAATTACTCCAGTATTTAGTAGTACTATATCAACTTCACATGGGGAGCTTTCCATGTGCAGTCCTAGTCATCGCATTGTGTTTGTTTGTGCAAAATTGGGGTTTGTTGCTTTTAATTCATAAGGATGGGAGCAGTAAATGTTACCTATACTATGTAATAACATTTGCATGTGTAAGGAGTTAAATATGTATGTGTGTGGCATAGAAAGCTAGGTACTTTCCTCCAATTGACATAAGATATTTATATATGCTTCGTTCGTATTTGATGTTTTGATGGCTGAGAAGTAAAGATATGAAAATAAAATAAAATGAAACCAAATTTTTTGTGATCGAGTTATATAAATATGTAGATCAGAGATCATATAAATTCATTGATGAAAAAAAATCTGTACAAATATAAATTTTTTTGGTTGGCTTTGGTATAAACCCATTGATTTAGATCCGTTAGAAATTTTACTGGTAATTTTATAAAACTTTATTGATAACGTTAATACAGATGTAATTAATATTATCAATAAAGTTTCTAAGATTACTATTAAAGTTTTCAGCTAGTTTAAACTTAATAATTTAAATCCCAACCAGTAAAAATATTTTCCTAAAAATAAAAACATTTTTTCTTCGAAGGTTAGATTAACTAAGAGGTAAGAGAATCACTTAACCCAATTTTGATAAGTAAATAATTTTTTCTTCTGACTTTCTGAGGCAAGGGCAACGCCACACATACACACACACATCAATGGGTCTATTGCCCTCCAAAAATTATTTATTTTTTAATTTTTAGTTTAAAAAATTCTATATATTTTCATGTTTGCTCCTCCAAAAACATTCCGTATATTAACAATAACTCCATATTAAATCTCAATTTTTATTTTGCCCTCAAATATCAAATTTTAGCTTCGCCCTGTTAACCCGAGGAAAGTTCTGTCTATAGCAAAAATCAAACGCCCCTAAAAGCACACCTTGAAACAGTTCTCGTTTAGCATGTGTCTTCCTCCAACGAAGGGCTTTCAAAACCATTCACCATTGTTTATAATAGTTGAAACTATAGCATCAAATATGTAATCCTAGCACAAATTGTTTTGAGTTAATAATACACAGTTTTTTTTTTCTTTTACTTTTTTATTGCATGATCCTGGGACCTTTCTGAATTCTGCCTAGAATTGAGAAGAAATAATGAAATCTATTTTCATGCATGGAGATTTTCTTAAGAATTTTGAGAACATAAATAATTTATGTGTTACAAGCATTTTTAATCGTTCTTGGGAGAAAAAAATTAAATTTTCTTTCTGTTTCCATTGTTATTGAATGAAAACACTAGTGATACATAAATTTCTCATGTGTTCAAAATCCTTAAATTTAATTCCTCATTTTCATGTACTTTCAATGATAAACAAGGATGTAGGAGATATTTGCTCATTTTTAATTAAAATTCTTTAATAGAGAATAAATCCCAGAAAGAAATACCTTTAGCTGTTGTACATTTATGTGAATGCTGGGTTATATATGTTGTGACCGTTGATTAAATTGATAAAGACACTTCAGTTTCGTTATTAAATGAGCTGCCACTAAAAGAAATTCAATCTAGTCCATATTCATGAGGATGAAAGGCTCGATTATGACTAGTGAATCATTTTTTTTTTCAGAAAAATCTTCTTGAGGTAAAAGGCGGTTTGGTGAAAACTCCTACCAAATTTATTAGGTAATAAAAGATAGTACGAAGGGGGGATATGCAATAATTCCAAAAGACTACAAAGAATAAAAGCTAAAACCTACAGCCTAACTGAAATATGAGCGAAAATCAGCACAGCTTATCTTAGTAGGTCTAAACGAATAAATCTTGTCAGCAGAACAAAGACCGGGGATTTCTTTAGGAAGAGAACCCATCACCGAGTAAACCTTTTTGCTATTGTGCGCAAGAGCTAGGGAAGCAAGAAGATTAGCTGGTTTATTTCCCTCACTAAAAACATTATGAATACGACAATGTGGAGGGAGGAGGAGGAGGAGAGAGACACATTGCTTCAAGATATAGTGGATTAGCCAAGGCCAACTTGTAGAGGAGAAACAATCCACCAAAACTTTTGAATTGTTTTCAATGACCGAAACAGGCTTATTAATTATATTGATGACAAAGTTGAAGACCATCGAGCAGGGCTTGAGCCCTCTTCTTCCATATTAGTACCAACACCAAAGAAAAAAGAGAAAGCTAAGACCGTAACTCCTCTCTGATCATGAAACAAACCTCCACCTATACAAATACCAATACAGTAAGAACCATCTGTATTGAGCTTGAGACCCATCTGTGGAGGTAGCCAACGGATCCAAATTCCTCGATGAATTTGCAGAGGACGAATTAGAATAAATAATGCTTGCAGAGTAATAGAATCATGGAAACCAGGATTTGAATCCGCAGAAAAAATAGCAATAATGTCCCTGATCCAAGCTACAACTTGGGTAATAATAAGAGATGGAGAGCAAGGACCAAAACCATGAATAAACCTATTCCTTGGTAACCATATTTCCCACCAGCTAAAGCATAAAATAAGATTACTCACTGTTGGAAATCACCTTGACAAGATGTCCAGGTGGCGATCTTCCAAACTACCAAGTCTAGAATGACTTGTAGAAAAAAATACAACAATCGAAAGCAAGAAAGAAAAGAAGACAAGCGATTTGTTATCGAGGTTCGGCAATAGCCTACGTCTTTGTGAGTTCTTCTGAACTCTCTGCACTAAATCAATGGTTCTTTACAATTATAGCAACCCTCTTCAAGAAGCTCAAGTTCTTGAAGAAACCAAGAAGAGAAGAAAGAAGATGATAAGAATTATTACAATGCTCTCTATCTATACTACTCTCTCTTCAATACAACTAGCCTCTCTACAATGAGTCCCTCTTGTTTTTTGTGTTTTTGCACTCTCACACAATTTTCTCTTGTATTATGTCTTGTCACTCTTTACAATTGATCTCAAAGTGTGTCACAATCTTATTGTTGTACATGAAAATGAAGCTAGGTGACCCTTTATATAGTGCACCAACTTCTTGTCCAATCTTGAGAGTCAATCTCCACCCTTAGATCTGCCTTATCCATCTCAGCCATCAAGCTTGCTGCTTGATCATTGATTTCTGTCTCTCCGATCATCTCATAGAGTCCATCGTTTCTTGCTGCCTTGATCATTACTAAAGATCCCTTGGCCACCTTGATCTTTCCTCCCTCTACTTTGTATGTATACCCTATGGAATCCAGCTGCCCCAGTGAGATCAAATTTCTCTTCAAATCTGGAAGATACCTCACATTTCGCAGCAGCCTTGTGACTCCATCAAACATCCTCAATTGGATGTCTCCAATCCCTCTCACTTGGCAAGAATTGTCATTCCCCAAGAAGACCCTTCCATCATTGATCTCCTTGAGATTCTTGAACCATTCCTTGTGAGGGCATATGTGATAAGTGCACCCGGAATCCAATATCCACTTTTCACTGCCTTGCCTCCTGCTCACATTTGAGCACACAACATGAACATCATCTTACTGTTCTCTCTTGGCAACCGAAGCCTCTCCATGATTGGTATGGCTTCTCCTCTCATCTCACATTCTCTTTTTGCAATCTTTCTTGAAATGGCCCTCCTTGTTGCAGTAGAAGCATCTCATTCCTCCTCCAAGTCTTGTCTTGGAATGAGATCTCCCATGGTTCTGCCCTCTACCTCTTGATTTCTCCTGGTAGTTGCCATGGTTGCTACTGCCATTCCGAGTTGCTGGCCTTCCTCTTACGAACAGCCCATCTCCACTTGATGTCTCCTTCATCTTGGCTTTGAAATCATGTGCCTTTATGGCATTGATCACAATCTCCTTTGTTAAAGTATCCCTTCCATACTCAATAGCATTAATCAAATTATCAAAGCAATCAGGAAGAGAATTTAACAAGATAACAACCAATTGTTCATCCGAAAATGTAATGCTACAGCTATTCAAATATTGAACTAGCTTATTAAAGACATCAATATCATCTTGCAACTCTTCACTAGGATCCATTTTAAAAGTAAATATTCTTTTAAGAAGATAAATTTTGTTAGGGAGAGTTTTGGTAAGAAACAACTCATCTAGTTTCTTCCATATGACAGCCAGATCTTCCGAGTCTCTGCACTTCCTTGTGACACTATCCGACATGTGCAAGAAAATGGTGCTGTAAGCCATCTTCTTCATCTCAATCTGCTGGTCCTCTGTGACACTTGCTGGAAAAGTATCATCTTCTCCAATAGCCAAGTCCACTTTTTGTTGCATTAGAACCGCCTTGATCTTCCGCTTCCAAAGGGCAAAGTCTCTATTTCCATCAAACTTCTCAACACAGAAATTTGAAGCCATCTTTGCAGACAAGATCCTAGATTTATGTAATACCCATAAATGCTTTCTTCAACCTCAAGAACATGATGGAAGATGGATCTTAACACCGTTCTTGAGTCACCTTCAAGAACACGATCTGATCTTGATCTTTACTCCGTTCTTGAAACACCCAAGATGTTGATATTTGATTCTTGGAGTTTTGACTCCGTAACCTTCTTGTTCTTGCTCCGATACCTACCTGTGCAAGCTCTGATACCACTATTGGAAATCACCTTGACAAGATTCCTAGGTGGTGATCTTCCAAACACCCAAGTCTAGAATGACTTGTAGAAAGAAATACAACAATCGAAAACAAGAAAGAAAAGAAGACAAGCGATTTGTTATCAAGGTTCGGCAGTAGCCTACGTCATTGTGAGTTCCTCTGAGCTCTCTGCACTAAATCAATGGTTCTTTACAATTACTCTAACCCTCTTCAAGAAGCTCAAGTTCTTGAAGAAACCAAGAAGAGAAGAAAGAAGATGATAAGAACTATTACAATGCTCTCTATCTATAATACTCTATCTTCTTTACAACCAACCTCTCTACAATGAGTCCCTCTTGTGTTTTGTGTCTTTGCACTCTTACACAATTCTCTCTTGTATTGTGTCTTGTCACTCTTTAAAATTGATCTCAAAGTATGTCACGATCTTATTATTGTATATGAAAATGAAGCTAGATGACCCTTTATATAGTGCACCAACTTCTTGTCCAATCTTAAGAGTCAATCTCCACCATTAGATCTTGATGACCACTTAACCATGGCTCTCCATCAATCCTAAGTGGTTCTGTGCATTTTAACCTTGCATCTACGCACCTAAGAGGAGGTTTAAGTAAGCTGTCCATGTGTGCTTCAGTGTACCTAGCGCCTAGGTGCTGAACAAGGGGCGGTAAGGCGCTAGGCAAAGCTCCTTTGCACCATGTTCTGGATGGTGCGATGCTGGTGGAGGGGCGGTGCGGCACTGCCCTTCTTCAAGCTACTTCCTTGCTGGATGGTGAGGTGCTGGTGAAGGGGCGGTGAGGTGCACACTGATGCTGCCCTTCACACAGCAGTGCGCACTACTTTGCTTTGTTGATTAGGAGTGTGCACACACACCCAAATGGATGCACACACATGTGTGCACTCCTTTAAAATGCTGCATTTTAATCTTCCAACCTTGGTTTAGACTTCAACCATCTTTGAACCATGTTTAGACATGTTTAAACCTTAGACAAATACCAACATTCACTAAACCAATTTGAGAATATTAAGTCTAGCAGATCTCAATCAAGCCTCCATTAGCCCGAAGATGATGTGACATCATTGAGGAATATTAAGAAGACTACCAAAGTGATCCTTGATATGGGAAAAAATATCCTACCCAACGAAATTCAGACACGTGGACCGTAACATGATATGACACGATGATGACTTGCAGACCTAAACGACAGTTATATGACAATGATGTTGATATCTGGTGAGGAAAGTATTACTGAAAGTGAGAGTTGTTTATCAAAATAAGTAAGAGAGAGAAATGCTTCAAGGCATGACCAGGTCACTTTCCTTAAAGTTTAATTCGCCCGTCACAGTGCAAGAGGTTATCGTCAAATTTTCTCTAAGATACAATGAAGCTCTGATGTTATTCTGCACTTCGCACTTGTGAAGAATAACTTAAAGCAACTTCTAAGAGTTTAAGGATGTGTAACCCTTATATCTAGAAATTTACAAGATTTCTAGAAATTAAAATTCCAGATATAAGTAAATCAGTAATTGAAAGGAGAAGAAGAAGAAGAGAGAAAAACCAAAAAATCTAATTGTAATATGTATTATGTTAATTATGACAATTAGACACATTTATATAGTGTTGAAATGAGTGTGTCTTTCTATTAGAGACTATTGAGAATTTTGTCTAAGAATTAAAGGCTGAAGCTTTTCAGCTTAAGGCCTTTGAGCTGCGGTATAGGCTTGGGGCGCCGCAGCCACCCGCATGGAGGACTTGCATCCTCCTGGAGTGCGCTGTGGCACAAGCTATTCTACATCGCGGCACGGACCAGCCACGCTGAAGCCACCAGCAAGTGGGGGATTTTTCCCCCTGGAGTGCGCCACGGCTTGCCCTGTTCTGCGTCGCGGCACGAAGCACACTTGACACCTGTTTTTCAACTTTTTCAACTAGTGCGTTGGTTTTGATTAAAACGCATAGGTTCACTTAGACCACTTAGAGGGCCATGATTATTTGGTTCTCAAGATCAAAGGGTTGAGATTGGCTTCAAGTTGGTTATGGTAGTTATTGCTCTATATAAAAGGGTTATCTAGGAGCAATAACAATAAGATAGACACAAGAGAGAAATAAGGAAAAAACACAAGAAGAAGTCCCATTTCAAGAGTGGCTGGTGTTTAGAGAGAAAAACAATCAAATCTTCAGAGGTGTTTCTAGTGAGAGAGAGTATTCAAGATTGGGGTTTTAGGGCTTTGTAATTGGAATTTTCTTAGGGAAAATTCCAGGGAAACACTTAGTTCTTATCTCTTTCTTTTCTCTTCTCTCATTCTTCAAGAACATATGGTTCTTGAAGAGGTGTTGCTGTAATTGTAAGAACTCCATTGATTTAGTGCAGAGAGCTCGGAGGAGCTCATAGGGACGTAGGCAATTTGCCGAACCTCGATAATAATTGCTTGTGTTTTCTCTTTTATGGTTTGATTCTTGTATTGGTCCAAATCATTCTAAACTTGGGTGTTTGAAGGTCACAACCTAGGATTCTTAAAGGTGATTTTCAATAGTGGTATCAGAGCTAAAACAGTGGTATCAGAGCAAGATTTAAAGAATCAAAGGAAACTTCTTGGGTGATTCAAGAACGATGTTGGGATCAAGATCTGATCGGGTTCTTGGGGTTCAAGAACGGTGTTGGGATCAAGATTTGATCGGGTTCTTGAAGTTTGGAAGTTGGAGAGAAGAAGTTTGGAAAGCAATTATGGGTGCTGTATAAATCTTGGGATTTTTTCCTGCAAGATGGATTCAAACTTCATTGTTGAGAAGTTTGATGGAAAGGGAGAATTTGCCCTTTGGAAGCGGAAAATCAAGGCGATTCTTATGCAACAAAAGGTGGACTTGGCGATTGGAGAAGATGATGATTTTTTAGCAAGTATCACGGAGCTCCAGCGGAATGAGATGAAGAAGATGGTGTATATCACTATCTTTCTGTACATGTCGGATAGTGTAACAAGGGAATGTGGAGATTCGAAAGATCCAGCTGTCATTTGGAAGAAACTAGATGAGTTGTTTCTTACTAAAACTCTCCATAATAAAATCTATCTTTTAAAACGTATCTTTATTTTTAAAATGGATCCTAATAAAGAGTTACAAGATAATCTTGATGTGTTTAATAAACTAGTTCAAGATTTAACTAGTTGTAGTATATCATTCCCGGATGAACAATTAGTTGTTATATTGTTGAATTCTCTTCCTGATTGTTTTGAAAGCTTGATTAATGCTATTGAATATGGAAGAGATATAGTAACCAAAGAAATTGTGATTAATGCTATAAGGGCTTATGATTTCAAAGCCAAGATGAGGGAAAGATCAAGTGGAAAAAGATCTGTTCATTAGAGGAAGGCCTGCAACTCGGAATAGCAGCAACATCTATGGAAACTACTAGGACAAACCAAAGGGTAGAGGTCAAAGCCATGGAAGATCACATTCTAAACCAAAGTTTGGAGGAAAGTGATGCTACTACTACAATAAGGAGGGCCATTTCAAGAGAGATTGCGAAGAGATGATAAGGGATGAGAAAGGAAGAGGGCATACCAACAATGGAGAGGCTTCGATTACCAAGGGAGAACATCAAGATGATGATGTTCTTATTGTGTGCTCAAATGTGAGCAAGAGGCAAAGTAGTGAGAAATGGATCTTGGATTCCGGGTGAACTTATCACATGTGTCCTCACTGTGATTGGTTCAAGAATTTCAAGGAAACCAATGAAGGAAAGGTTTTATTGGGGAACAATACTTCTTGCCAAGTGAGGGGTATAAGAGACATCCAATTGAGGATTTTTGATGGAGTTACAAGGCTGTTGCGGAATGTGAGATATCTTCCAGATTTGAGAAGAAATTTGATCTCATTGGGGCAGTTAGATTCCATGGGGTACACATATAAAGTAGAGGGAGGAAAGATCAAGGTAACCAAGGGAACCTTGGTGGTGATCGAAGCAGTAATAAAGGATGGTCTCTATGAGATGATTGGAGAGATTAACATCAAGGATCAAGCAACAAGCTTGATGGTTGAGATTGATAAGGCGGTTCTTTGGCACAATCGCTTGGGACATATGAGCGAAAAGGGGCTGCAAGTTCTCAACAATGATAGTTTACTTGATGGTGATAAAGTAGAAAAACTTTATTTCTGCGAGAGTTGTGTTCTTGGGAAGCAACATCGGTTTAGCTTCAACACCGGAGTGCACAAATCAAAGGGTATTCTTAACTACATTCATGTCAATTTTTGGGGGCCAGCAAGAATACCAACACAAGGAGGTAATCTTTACTTTCTTTCATTTATTGATGACTATTCTAGAAAGGTTTGGATTATTTGTTTAAAAATAAATTGGATGCTTCGAATAAGTTTGTGGTGTGGAAAAAGTTACTGGAAACTCAAACGGGCAAGGTAGTTAAGGTTTTGAGAACCGATAATGGCTTAGAATTTTGCAATCAGGATTTTGACAAATTTTGTGAGTTAAATGGGATTCTAAGACATAGAACGGTTGTGAAAACCCATCAGCAAAATGGAGTTGCTGAGAGGATGAATAGGACTCTTTTGGAAAAGGTTAGGTGCATGATTATTGGCTCCAGTTTACCCAAGTGTTTTTGGGGGGAAGCTGTGTCTACTACTGCGTATTTGGTTAATAAATCAACCTTTAGAGCTTTGGATCTTAAGACTCCTGATGAGATGTGGAGTGGAAAACCCCCTAAGTTAAACAACCTTAGAACTTTTGGATGTGCTACGTTTGCACATCAAAAGGATGATAAACTTAGCCTAAGGTCTAAAAAATGTGTGTTTCTAGGATATGGTGAAGGGGTTAAGGGGTATAAGTTGTGGTCTTTAGAGCCAAAAGGAACTAAACTCATAATAAGTAGGGATGTCATTTTTAATGAGCTATTATTTCCCTACTTGGAGAAAACTAACCCTACAGGGGAAAGTGAGCAAACCAGCTCGGTTTATGTGGAACATAGCATCAAAGAAAATTCAGTTCAGGTAGAGCAAGGAAGGTAAGAGGGTTTAGATCAGGTAGAGCCCATTGATGAAGGCCAAGCTCAAGATACTCAAGAGGAGGCTGAACTAGAAGGAGATGATGCAGCAAATCAGAATGATTATCAGCTCACAAGAGACCGAGAAAGGAGGTAGATCAGACCATCTTTGAGATATGGTTTTGCAGATGTTAATGCAGCATCTCCTTATTCAGAAGGAGGGATAATCAATTAAGAACCAAAAACTTACATTAATGCCATGGGATGAAAGGATTCATCAAGATGGAAGCTAGCTATGGAGGAGGAAATGCATTCTTTGAGGAATAACAACTCTTGGGAATTGGTCCCTAAACCAGAAAAACAGAGAGTTGTGGATTGTAAGTGGATTTACAAGATCAAAGAAAGAAACACTCCAGGGGATAAATTTTGGTATAAGGTTAGGCTGGTGGCGAAGGGGTTCACATAAAGAGAAGGCATAGATTTCATAGAAATTTTCTCACCGGTTGTGAAATACAAGACGATAAGGATAGCATTA
Source organism: Bretschneidera sinensis (assembly GCA_023935145.1). NCBI lineage: Eukaryota > Viridiplantae > Streptophyta > Magnoliopsida > Brassicales > Akaniaceae > Bretschneidera > Bretschneidera sinensis. The sequence goes on from CM043702.1 coordinate 49,926,353, forward strand.
GCTATGGTCGTCCAATTTAATTGGGAGATTGAGCAAATGGATGTGAAGATAGTGTTCTTTCATGGAGAGCTTGATGAGACCATCTACATGAGACAACTAGAAGGCTATGAGGAAGAAAGGCAGGGGGATTTGGTATATAAATTGAAGAAATCTCTCTATGGCCTGAAGCAATCACCTCGGCAATGGACTAAGAGGTTCGATTCCTTTGTAACTAGCTTGGGTTTCATGAGGAGCTACTATGATTTGTGCTTGTACTATAAAGGTTACAAGGTGGAGGAGATGGTGATTATCCTTATCTATGTTGATGATATACTGTTGGTTGGTAGCAGCAAGGAGAGGATAGAAAGGTTGAAGTCTCAACTCAGTTCAGAGTTTAAGATGAAGGATCTTGGTCATTCTCAAAAGATCCTTGGGATGAGTATAATCCAAGAAAGGGATAGAAATAGGTTGAAGGTTTCTCAGACTTTTTACATAGAAAAGATGATATCTAAATTCTCTATGGAAGATAGTAAACCAGTAAAGATTCCCCTTGCTGGTCATTTCAAGTTCTCTAGTGATCAATGTCTTAGATCTGATGAGGAGAAGTAGGAAATGGAAAAGGTCCCTTACTCTAGTGCGATTGGATCAGTCATGTTCATGATGGTAAGCACTAGACCTGACATTTCTCATGCCATTAGTGTTCTTAGCAGGTTTATGAGTAATCTCGGAAAGGAGCTGTTGTTATTTGTCTAAGTTTCAAACATGTCCAAACATGGTCTAAGGATGGTTAAAATGTAAACCAAATGTGGAGTATCAAAGTTCAGCAAGTCAGAAGGCTGCACACATGTGTGTGCCTCAATTTGGAGCATGGGAAGACCATGCGCACTAGTGTGCGCACTTCTGCACAGCAGCAGAAGCATGTGCGCACTGCAGCAGAAGGCAGCAGCATCAGGTCTGGGTGCGCCGCACATGCCCAGCACCATGCCTCATAGCATGCACGCCATCAAGAACAGCCCCAGAGCCGTACCGCCCATGCCCAGCACCACACTGCCTAGGCACACTGCTGCACACTTGGGCAGCAGGCTTCAAGGCTCTCCAAAAGTGGGTGCGCAAGTCCAAAACGTATAGCACCACTTGGAGAATGATAAAAGGCCATGATTAAGTGAGGATCATGATCAAAGGGTGGAGATTGATTCACAAGAATGTCCAAGAAGTGTTAGGCTATAAAAAGGGTTCTTAAGCCTCATTTTCACAACACTACAACAAGAGATATACAACACACATACAAGAGAGATTTGTGACATTGTGAGATCATTGTAAACACTTAGAGAGAATTCTGTAGAGTGACAAACAAAAGAGGGACTCTTTGTTAGGCTGGTTGTAAAGAAGAGAGGATAGTATAGAATTGATAGAAAACTTTGTAATAGGACTATCACTTTCTAGTTCTCTTCTTGTTTCTTCAAGAACTTGGATTCTTGAAGAGGATTGTTGTAACTTTGTAAGAACCATTGAGATAGTGCAAAGAGTTTGGAGGAACTCACGGGGACGTAGGTACGTTGCCAAACCTTGATAACAATTGCTTGTCTTCGTTTCTTTATTTGATTTTCTGTTCTTGTGTTCGATTGCTGTTTTTCTTTCTACAAGTCATTCAAGACTTGGGTGTTTGGAAGATAACCACCTGGGCATCTTGTCAAGGTGATTTCCAATAGTGGTATCAGAGCTCAGCAGCTGGTTTCGAAACAAGAAGTGGAAGGTACGGAGCCAAGACTCCAAGAATCAAAGATCAAACTTCTTGGGTGATTCAAGAACGGTGTAAAGATCAAGATTTGGTCGTGTTCTTGAAGGTTGATTCAAGAACGGTGTTAAAGATCCATCTTCGATCTGTGTTCTTGAGATTGAAGAAAGCAGTTGTGGTTAGTGCACAAATCTGGGATCTTTTCCGCAAAGATGGCTTCAAATTTCTGTGTGGAGAAGTTTGATGGAAAGAGGGACTTTTCCCTATGGAAGCGGAAGATCAAGGCGGTTCTAATGCAGCAGAAAGTGGACTTGGCTATTGGAGAGGATGATGCTTTTCTAGCAAGTGTCACGGAGGACCAGCGGACTGAGATGAAGAAGATGGCTTACAGCACCATTTTCTTGCACATGTCGGATAGTGTCACAAGGGAGTGCGGAGACTCGGAGGATCCAGCTGTCATATGGAAGAAACTAGATGAGTTGTTTCTTACCAAAACTCTCCCTAACAAAATTTATCTTCTTAAAAGAATCTTTGCTTTTAAAATGGACCCTAGTAAGGAGTTGCAAGATAATCTTGATGTCTTTAACAAGCTAGTTCAAGATTTGAATAGCTGTAACATTACTTTTTCGGATGAACAATTGGCTGTCATTTTATTAAATTCACTTCTAGATTGCTTTGATAATTTGATTAATGCAACTGAGTATGGAAGGGATTCTTTGACAAAGGAGATTGTGATCAATGCCATAAGGGCAAATGATTTCAAAACCAAGATGAAGGAGACATCAATTAGTGAAGGGCTGTTCGTAAGAGGAAGGCCAGCAGCTCGGAATGGCAGCATCAACCATGGCAGCTACCAGGAGAAATCAAGAGGTAGAGGGCAGAGCCATGGGAGATCCCACTCCAAGACAAGATATGGAGGAGGAAGGAGATGCTTCTACTGTAAAAAGGAGGGCAATTTCAAGAAAGACTACAAGAAAAGGTTATGGGATGAGAGGAGAAGCCATACCAACAATGGAGAGGCTTCGGTTGCCAAGGGAGAACAACAAGATGATGTGCTTATTGTGTGCTCAAATGTGAGCAAGAGGCAAGGAAGTGAAAAGTGGATTCTTGATTTCGGGTGCACCTATCATATGTGCCCTCACAAAGAATGGTTCAAGAATTTCAAGGAGATCAATAAGGGAAGAGTCTTCTTGGGGAATGACAATTCTTGCAAAGTGAGAGGGATTGGAGACATCCAATTGAGGATGTTTGATGGAGTCACAAGGCTGCTGCAAAATGTAAGATATCTTCCAGATTTGAAGAGGAACTTGATCTCATTGGGGCAGCTGGATTCCATGGGGTACATATGCAAATTAAAGGGAGAAAAGATCAAGGTGGCCAAGGGATCTTTGGTAGTGATCAAGGCAGCAAGAAACGATGGACTCTATGAGCTGATCGGAGAAACAGAAACCAATGATCAAGTAGCAAGCTTGATGGCTGAACAGGACAAGACAGCCCTTTGGCACACTCGCTTGGGACACATGAGCGAAAAGGGCCTGCAAGTGCTTAACAAGGAAGGTCTACTTGGTGGTGACAAAGTAGAAAAACTGGATTTCTGTGAGAGCTGTGTTCTTGGGAAGCAACACTGGGTCAGCTTCAACACCAGAGTGCACAAGTCTAAGGGGATCCTTGATTACATTCATTCGGACCTTTGGGGACCAGCAAGAACACCAACACAGGGAGGTAACTTTTACTTTCTGTATTTAATTGATGAATATTCAAGAAGAGTGTGGGTTTATTTGCTTAGGAATAAATCTGATGCCTTGAATAAATTTGTTATGTGGAAGAAATTGTTGGAAACCTAAACTGGTAGGGTAGTTAAAGCTTTACGAACCGATAATGGCTTAGAATTTTGCAACAAGGATTTTGATAAATTATATGAATTAAATGACATTCTAAGGCATAGAATGGTTGTAAAAACACCTCAACAAAATGCAATTGCTGAGAGGATGAATAGAACCTTTATGGAAAAGGTTAGGTGCATGTTAATAGGATCCGGTTTACCAAAATATTTTTGGGGAGAAGTTGTGGCTACAATTGCATACTTGGTAAATAGATCACCCTCTAGAGCTTTAGAGCTCAAGACTCCCATGGAGATGTGGAGTGGGAAACCCCCTGAATTAAGCAACCTTAGAATTTTTGGGTGTACTGCATATGCACATCAAAAGGAGGATAAACTTAGCCCAAGATCTAGAAAATGTATATTTTTAGGATATGGTGATGGGGTTAAGGGATATAGGTTGTGGTCCTTAGAAAATAAGGGCATGAAACTGATTATAAGTAGGGATGTTATTTTTAATGAATTGTTATTTCCCTACTTGGAGAAAACTAACCCTGTAGGGGCTAGTGAGCAAACCAAACCGGAAGTTGTGGAGCATCGCATCAAGGAGAACTCGGTTCAGGTAGAGCATAGGAGGCAAGAGGGTTCGAAACAAGTAGAGCCCTTGGATGAAGGCCAAGAAGCTTAAGAAACTCAAGAAGAGGCTGAACAAGAAGTGGTTGATGCAGTAAATAACTACCAGCTCATAATAGACCGGGGAAGGAGAGTGGTTAGACCACCCTTGTGATATGGTTTTGCAAATACTGCAGATGCAACAACTCCTTGGACAAAAGGAGGGATGGTTGAACCAGAAACTTACAGGGATGCCATGGAGTGTAAGGATTCATCAAAGTGGCAGCTGGCTATGGAGGAAGAAATGGATTCTTTGAAAGAGAACAACTTCTGGGAATTGGTGAAAATTCCAGGAAAGCAGAAAGTTATGGAATGTAAGTGCACTTATAAGATCAAAGAAGGGTACGCTCTAAGAGATGAAGTCCAGAACAAGGCTAGGCTGGTGGCGAATGGGTTCACAAGAAGAGAAGACATAGGTTTCATAGAAACTTTCTCACCTGGACACAAGGTGGAGAAGATGGTGAGTATCCTCACCTATGTCATTGATGGGCTGTTGGGTTGAAACAGCAGGAAGAGGATGGAAAGGTTTATATCTTAACTCAGTGAGGAGTTCGAGAGGAAGGATCTCAGCCTTACACAAAAGATCCTTGGGATGAGAATCATCCGGGAAAAGGAAAGAAACAGGTTTAGTGTTTCTCGGGCAATTGGTGTTTTCAGCATATGTGTTAGTAATCCCGGAAAAGAGCGTTGGCTTGGGATGAAGAGGTTGCTGAGGTGTTTGAAGGCTCAGTGGCAGCCAGTGGTAGTACTCATAACAACCGGGGCAGAATGCATAGCGGCTACGGAAGCCATAAAGGAGGCTATGGGGTGCAAAGGGTTGTTGGACGAGTGGGAGGTCCTAAAAGAGCAGGTGGTGGTATCTTCGGATAACCAAAGTGTAGGGCACTTGTGGAGGAATCCGGTGTTCCATGAGGGGACGAAGCATATGGATGTTTGGTATCATTACATTATGGAAAATGGTACGAAAGGATGCATTCATATTGACAAGAAGACCACGGAGAAAAGTCTTGCACATTTAGGCACCAAAATTCTACCTCTAAGTAAGTTCAATCATTGCCTTGAATTGCTTAGGATTGGAGTTGGTTAATTGGTAACTCAAGATAAGTTTGGATCCCGAAGCTTTCTGCACAATGGTTCAGGTTTTTTGAACACTTAAACAAAGGTAGAGATTATTGTTATTTGTCTAAGTTTCAAACATGTCCAAACATGGTCTAAGGATGGTTAAAATCCAAACCAAATGTGGATTATCAAATCTCAGCAAGTTAGAAGGCTGCACACATGTGTGTGCCTTAATTTGGAGCATGGGAAGACCATGCGCACTAGTGTGCGCACTTCTGCACAACAGCAGAAGCATGTGCGCACTGCAGCAGAAGGCAGCAGCATCAGGTCTGGGCGCGCCGCGCATGCCCAGCGCCATGCCTCACAGCATGCACGCCATCAGGGACAGCCTCAGTGCCGCACCGCCCATGCCTAGTGTCGCACCGCCTAGGCACACTGTTGTACACTTGGGCAGCTAGCTTCAAGGCTCTCCAAAAGTGTGTGCGCAAGTCCAAAACGCATAGCACCACTTAGAGAATGATTAAAGGCCATGATTAAGTGAGGATCATGATCAAAGGGTGGAGATTGATTCAAAAAAATGTCCAATAAGTGAAAGGCTATAAAAGGGGTTCTCAAGCCTCATTTTCACAACACTATAACAAGAGATATACAACACACATACAAGAGAGATTTGTGACATTGTGAGATTATTGTAAACACTTAGAGAGAATTGTGTAGAGTGACAAACACAAGAGGGACTCTTTGTTAGGCTGGTTATAAAGAAGAGAGGATAGTATAGAATTGAAAGAAAACTTTGTAATAGGACTATCACTTTCTAGTTCTCTTCTTGTTTCTTCAAGAACTTGGATTCTTGAAGAGGATTGCTGTAACTTTGTATGAACCATTGAGATAGTGTAGAGAGTTCGGAGGAACTCACGGGGATGTAGGCACATTGCCGAACCTCGATAACAATTGCTTGTCTTCATTTCTTTCTTTGATTTTCTGTTCTTGTGTTCGATTGCTGTTTTTCTTTCTACAAGTCATTCAAGACTTGGGTGTTTGGAAGATCACCACCTGGGCATCTTGTCAAGGTGATTTCCAACAGGAGCATTGGCTTGGGATGAAGTGGTTGCTGAGGTATTTGAAGGGAAGCTCAGATGTGGGGCTTGTTTACGAGAAGAGGGGTAAGTCCATCTGGTTAGAAGGTTATACTGATTCAGACTATGGAGTAGACCAGGATAAGAGAAGATCGATTACCTCATACTTCTTCAACTTAAACGAATATTGTATAAGTTGGAAGGCTCAGTTGCAGCCGGTGGTAGCACTCTCAACAACCGAAGCAGAATATATAGCAGCAACGGAAGCCATTAAGGAGGCTATGTGGTGTAAAGGGTTATTGGAAGAGTTGAAGGTCCTAAAAGGACAGGTGGTGGTATATTCGGATTGCCAAAGTGCGTTGCACTTGTGTAAGAATCCAATGTTCCATGAGAGAACTATGCATATGGATGTTTAGTATCATTTCATTTGGGAAAATGTTACGGAAGGAAGCATTCATGTGGACAAAGTGGCAACGAAAGAAAATCCTGCAGATTTAGGCACTAAAGTTCTAACTCTAAGCAAGTTCAATCAATGCTGAGTTTGGATCTGAGTTCTCTGCACAATTGGTTTGGATTTAATTGCTTAGACAAAGGTAGAGTTTGTTGGGAATTTTGTCTAAGAATTAAAGGCTGAAGTTTTTTAGCTTCAGATTTCTGAGCCTTGGTGCTGGCTTGGCACCCCGCGGCCACCCGCAAGGAGGACTTGCATCCTCTTGGAGTGCGCCGCGACACAAGTTGTTCTGCACCACGGCACGGACCAGCCGCGCTGTGGCCACCAGTAAGTTGGGGATTTTTCCCCTGGAGTGCGCCGCGGCTTGCCCTGTTCTGCACCGCAGCGCGAAGCACACCTGACACCTGTTTTTCAGCATTTTCAGCTGGTGTGTTGGTTTTTATTAAAACACACAGGTTAACTTAGACCACTTAGAGGGCCATGATTGTTTGGTTCTCAAGATCAAAGGGTTGAGGTTGGCTTCAAGTTGGTTATGGTAGTGATGAGAGTCATAAAATGCATCTTAACAGTACCTAATTATTTGCATTTTAGGGTTGATCTAGGTTTTAATTGCACTTTTATACGTTAACAACTCTAAAGTATCATTCTTGGATCATTGATCTACTTCGGTGCATTTTCAGGTACTTTAAGCTCAAAAGAGGAGGAAAAGTTGTCATTGCTTGAAGCACAAAGACTCAAGGCATACTGGAGTGAAGGAATACTTCCGGAAGGACAAGATGGAGGGCTTAAAAGAGCAACAGCTGCTGCCCGCATTGGAAAGGAGTTTCACTAAATTGCGAGAATTGCCCGTACAGATCAATCATATTTGAAAATTAAACTGTATTGATACAAGAAGAACCAGGAAATGAGTCATATATGCTTAGAAAGATCCGGAAGTCTATTTTCTGTAGAATTTTACGGTTCATCAAAAAGATTTTTGTAGAGAAAGTTATGGCAGTTTTAGTAGACAAAGGTAAGGCTGTGCGGGCTGTGCGGGATTTCAGCGTGATTTTGGGCTTATATCCCACATCCCACATCGGATGGGAAACATATTGCACTCTTGGTATTTGCCTATATAAGACCCACTCCACTTTAGCTTTGAGAATGAATGGGGGATGAATCCAGAAGGCATTTAGGAGCAATCCAGAGGGCCTTTAGGAGGAACCCGAAGTTTAAAGTTTGAAGGTCGAGAGAGATGATAGTCGGGAGGCCGGAGGCAACTCGAGGATGCATGAGCCCCATGGCTGGCTAGTCTCCAATCGAGGCGAAGGGATGAATCCCTAGGTGTAGTTATTCTTATTTTCCTTTATTCGATTCGGTTGTAGTTGGAATTATTTTCATTAAATATTGTTATGTTTTATTCTTAATTTAATTAGTAGATTTATTATAACTCCGGTGGTTGCATGCTTCTTTTCCATATAAGTTCAGTCAAGCTTTTCTTATGTGTACCTATTTGGGTGTGATTGAGTCCGGTAGATCTCTTTTATAGATTTGTCCATTGCTGCGGTATCATCATTTTAGATATATCGTCGTCTCTTGATAATTTATAAGTTAGGTCATGTGTGTTAGAAAGTAAAGAATAATTCATAGCGATTACATTAGGATTTATAAATGTGCTTTAATTGAATATTTTTCGATTGCCTGTTTGGGATGTGAAACCTGCAATCGAGGTAAAAACAACTTAATCAAGTTAGGATTAGAGCAACGAACCTAGGGAGGATTCTCGGAACCTTGTTGTCATTTTTATTTTAAACTTATTTACAAAATTACCTTTTCCTCAAAACAACTCAGATTTTATCCTTTTAATCTTTTATCGTTTGTGTTAAGGTTTACACCTTCTGTTGTACTTAACTTGTTTCCCTGTGGAATCGACACTCCAAAACTGTACTACAATAACCGTGTTATGTTTTGGGCGTAATTAAATTTTGGCGTCGTTGCCGGGGAAACATGCTGAAGTACATGGAAGCTTGTCAACTTTGAGTGTGACGGTAAAAAAAAAAAAATCTTGTTTTATTTATTTTATTTCCTCTTTGATTCATTTGGTGCATGCTTAGACAAGAGATCTGCGAGGTAGATTCATTAGAGACCTGAGCTAGAATTACCCTCTCCTTCCGAGTCTGATAGTGAAACCTCGCCTAGATAAACCCATAGAGAAAACCCAAGTGAGAATCTAGAGGATTTTGTTAACATGACTGATAACCATAATGAGAATGTTGCTAGGACACTTCAGGATTACCTCCACCCTACACGCACAGCCATACCATCATGCATCATGTTTCCAGCCAATACTCGCCATCAAGATCTTAAATCAGAGATGATTCCATTACTCCCTATATTCCATGGCTTGGATAACAAAAACCCATATGTGCACATTAGAGAGTTTGAGGAAGTAGTTGCGACTTTTCATAGTCAAAACGAAACTCATGACATTATGAAACTTAAGCTCTTTCCTTTCGCTTTGAAGGATAGAGCCAAGAGTTGGCTATACTCACTTAGACCACGATCTACTGGGTCGTGGACTGAGATGACTTGGGCTTTCTTTAACAAATACTTTCCCCAACATAAGACCAACACTTTAAAAAGGCAAATCTCCACCTTTGCACAAAAGGATAGTGAGACTTTATATCAGTCTTGGGAGAGATTTAATGAGTTATTGAGTATGTGCCCTCACTATGGGTATGAGAGTTGGCGCTTAGTGAGCTATTTCTGTAAGGGACTTACCTATAGAGAGCGTCAATTCGTAGAGATGATGTGTAATGGTGAGTTTTTAGAGAAAGATCCTGATGAGGCCATAGAGTACCTCAATGAGCTTGCTGAAAAAGCTCACACTTGGACTGGACCTAGTGCTACTGAAAGCACAAATAGGTCACGACCTATAGGGCACCCAAATGGTGATGGAATTTACCATCTTAGGGAAGAGGATAACCTTAGAGCCAAGGTCGAGATGCTCACTAGAGAGTTTGATGCATTTAAAACTAAGGGCTCAAAGCAAACACATGTGGCTAATCATGCCGAGTCTTTAGAGCCATGCTTTATGTGTGGCGGGGTAGATCATCTTGCCAAAGAGTGCCCCACATTTTTTGATATGAGAGGGGCGTATGAGGAACAATGTAATTCCTTAGGCATGTGCAAGAGGCCTCCTGCACCTTTCTCTAACACTTATAACCCGGGGTGGCGAAATCACCCCAATTTCAGCTGGAAATCTGAAAACCAGCATGCACAGCCCCCTTGATCATCCCCTGCACCTTATCACGCACCCTCAGCCTCTAAGAACACTCTAGAAAACACCTTACAGGCTTTTGTGGAGGCACAAGGCAGAATAAACCAAAGGTTTGAGGCACTAATTACGCAGGTGATGGAAGAGGGTAAAGAAACTAGGAGCCAAGTGTCCAAGTTGATGAGCTACTTGAGTGTGACTAAGCAAGGAAAGTTCCCTTCTCAAGCTCAGTCCGCACCCCATGGTCAACACCTAGCACAAAAGAATTTGGAGGAGGTGAATACCATTGAGACACTTGGTGGTAAATCAGTACACATCCCAACAACGAAAAAATCAGAGGATGTGGCTGAAAGCCATCAAGTACAAGCATACATGATGGACTCGTTCATGGAAAAGGTCCAGTACCTTAATCCATTAGAGTCCACCTTCACCCATGGCTTCACCAAAGCATATATCGAGCCAGCATTTGCTGATGTTACTGATGACATCCTTAAGGCCCCCCAAAAGCATAGAGGCATCGAATTTGGCAGTGCAGCAGCGGCGGATGCATTCAACCTATGCTTTTCGAGAAGGGGATAAGAGCGTCTGGCTGAAGACGTAAAACTTAGCGCTCATGGGAGGCAGCCCACAACGTATCCTTTTATTTTTATTGTTTTTCATATTTCTTTTATTATTATTATCTTGTTGTTTTCCAAGTTTTTACTTTTGTATTTATTTTTCAGGGACAAATAAACGAAGCAGTTCAAATGGTGGAGCACAATTTTCAGCTTCTGTGCACCTTTGGCTACAAGGGGAGTTTCCTTTACTCTTTCTTTTACATTGAGGTCAATGCAATTTTTAAGTTGGGGGTGGAGGAAACACATCTTCTTTGTTTCCATATTCTTTATTTCCATACATTTTTTTTCTTTTTCCATTGAACTGCTTGGTGTCTCTTTCCCTTTCTTTTTGTTTTAAAGCATACTTTGTGGTTGCCTTGGATGTAATTCGCATGTCAATAATGTGAGCTTAATTGAGATAGCATATAGCATTTAGAAGTAGTTCAATCTTGCTTCGGTTTGAAATTAATTTAAGTATCAATCTTGATTTGGTTAGAGACTCTAGCTTGTGGTAAGATTGTATAATTAATCGAAAGCATTTAGAAAAGTTTTATGTGTGATTATTTTGTGAATACTTTTGCGGTCTTGACAAGCTCTAGAACTTACATGATAATCACTTGAGGCGAATTCCTAGAATGCACGTTACTTAGGATATGATATAGGCCATTTTTGGACCGTTTGAGCCTTTCAAACGTACCATTGCTATATTTATCACTAGTCACCTATTTGAGCCTTTTTCTTGAAAGGAAAAATTGAGCCTTGTTTCTTTCGATAAACCATTTACTCACCTTTATGAGCCTAAAAATATTTTATCCTTACATTTCTTTTAAAAGAACTTAGTTATACACATGTTGTGAGAAGCACTTAAAAGGAGTAAGGGTGGAAATATGAAAAAAAAAAAATTACTACCATAACCTAGGTACATTAAAGAAGATAAGTTGGGGGTTGTGGAAAAGAAAAGAAAAAAAAATGAAAAAATAGGTGAATGGTCTTATGCCAAAATACAAAAGAAAAGAAAAGAAAAAAAAAGAAGTGAATTATGGCAAAGAAAGAAGAAAAGAAAAGAAAAGTGGTGATTTATTGAGAGATATGCTCTTATAAAAAAATGTTGAAAGAGTTGGGTATTGAATTAAGGTTATCCAGTGCTTAAAGAGTTGTGTTCAAAACTAAGAGATTAAGTTCTTCCACTTGTTGAATCCTTCCCGTTCTTTCTTAACCTTTACCTTAGCCTAACGTTACAAGCTTATTAAAGACCTTTTGATCCAATGTAGTGTGATTTTTCTACAATAGTGGAGAGTGATTTGAAAAGTAAGCCTATGGAGCTTGTTTTTGTGATTGATGGCACGCAATTTATTATGTTTTTAGAGGCCAAGACTTGTATTCATGAATGTTATGCATAAAATCATCTGGGTGTTTGGATTAATGGTTTGTGGTAAGATGGATGTTAAGAGTCAATAACGATTTTAAGATTGATGTTTGGATTACTTTTGGACTTAAGTGAAATTTAATGATTCTATGTGCCATATGTTATGTGCAATTTTTGAGACAAAAAGTGAATTACTCTTGGTTCAACGCTAGCATTGCTTTACTTTGTTTTTAACTCCCACTATTGAATTCATCTCTTATTTTCGCTTGAATTGCTAGGGACTTGCAATAAGCTAGTTGGGGGTTGTGATGAGAGTCATAAAATGCATCTTAACAGTACCTAATTGTTAGCATTTTAGGGTTGATCTAGGTTTTAACTGCACTTTTATACGTTAACAACTCTAAAGTATCATTCTTGGATCATTGATCTACTTCGGTGCATTTTCAGGTACTTTAAGCTCAAAAGAGGAGGAAAAGTTATCATTGCTTGAAGCAAAAAGACTCAAGGAATATTGGAGTGAAGGAATACTCCCGGAAGGACAAGATGGAGGGCTTAAAAGAGCAACAACTGTTGCCTGCTTTGGAAATGAGTTTCACTAAATTGCGAGAATTGCCTGTACAGATCAATCATCTTTGAAAATTAAACTGTATTGATACAAGAAGAACCAGGAGATGAGCCATATATGCTTAGAAAGATCCGGAAGTCTATTTTCTATAGAATTTTATGGTTCGTCAAAAGGATTTTGTAGAGAAAGTTATGGCAGTTTTAGTAGACAAAGGTCAGGCTGTGCTGGCTGTGCGGGATTTCAGCTTGATTTTGGGCTTATATCCCACATCCCACATTGGATGGGAAACATATTGCACTATTGGTATTTGCTTATATAAGACCCACTCCACTTTAGCTTTGAGAATGAATAGGGGATGAATCCAAAGGGCCTTTAGGAGCAATCCAGAGGGTCTTTAGGAGGAACCCAAAGTTTAAAGTTTGAAGGTCGGGAGAGATGATCGTCGGGAGGCTGGAGGCAACTCGAGGACACATGAGCCCCATGGACGGCTAGTCTCCAAGCAAGGCGAAGGGATGAATCCCTAGGTGTAGTTGTTCTTATTTTCCTTTATTTGATTCGGTTGTAGTTGGAATTATTTTCATTAAATATTGTTATGTTTTATTCTTAATTTAATTAGTAGATTTATTATAACTCCGGTGGTTGCATGCTTCTTTTCCATATAAGTTCAGTCAAGCTTTTCTTATGTGTACCTGTTTGGGTGTGATTGAGTCCGGTAGATCTCTTTTATAGATTTGTCCATTGTTGCGGTATCGTCATTTTAGATATATAGTCGTCTCTTGATAATTTATAAGTTAGGTCATGTGTGTTAGAAAGTAAAGAATAATTCATAGCGATTACATTAGGATTTATAAATGCGTTTTAATTGAATATTTTTCGATTGCCTGTTTGGGATATGAAACCTGCAATCGAGATAAAAACAACTGAATCAAGTTAGGATTAGAGCAACAAACCTAGGGAGGATTTTCGGAACCTTGTTGTCATTTTTATTTTAAACTTATTTACAAAATTACCCTTTCCTCAAAACAACTCATATTTCATCCTTTTAATCTTTTATCGTTTGTGTTAAGGTTTACACCTTCTATTGTACTTAACTTGTTTCCCTGTGGAATCAACACCCCAAAACTGTACTACAATAACCGCGTTATGTTTTGAGCGTAATAAGGTAGTTATTGCTCTATATAAAAGGGTTATCTAGGAGCAATAACGACAAGATAGACACAATAGAGAAATGAGGAAGAAACACAAGAAGAAGTCTCATTCCAAGAGTGGCTGGTGTTTAGAGAGGAAGACTCTCAAATCTTCAGAGGTGTTTCTAGTGAGAGAGAGTATTCAAGATTGGGGTTTTAGATCTTTGTAATTGTAATTTTCTTGGGGAAAATTCTAGGGAAACACTTAGTTCTTATTTCTTTGTTTTCTCTTCTCTCATTCTTCAAGAACACATGGTTCTTGAATAGGTGTTGCTGTAATTGTAAAAACTCCATTGATTTAGTGCAGAGAGCTCGGAGAAGCTCACGGAGACGTAAGCAATTTGCCGAGCCTCGATAACAATTGCTTGTGCTTTCTCTTTTGTGGTTTGATTCTTGTCTTGGTCCAAATCATTCTAGACTTGGGTGTTTGAAGGTCACAACCTGGGATTCTTAAAGGTGATTTTCAACAGAGACACATTGTTTCAGTTTAAAATTGAATTAAACTGAATATAAAGTGTTCCTTTACAAATGACACTTCTTTTCACATTTAGCTGACATAAAATGTTATGAAAATTCAAAATTTTCGAACATCCAATCGACTGGACAATGTTTTCAGTCGATTTAAAAAGTTACAAAGAGTTCAAAGAATTTTCTTCCTTCCATTCAGTTGACTGAATGTAATATCCGTATTTTAAGAGTAAGGGTGAATGCATATTTTTAATAAATATGGCAAAGAGTTAAAAATCCCAGAATGGCTGAATAAAGATTTCTGGAGACAAAGGTTGAAAAGCAAAAAAAAATAAAATTTCAACTATGAACAGTAAATCGTGGCAACAGGTCTGCCACCTACTGCCACCGAAAGAATAATGCAAATGGTTGTCTTTATATTTTGTTTCCTAGTGTAAGTGGAGAGAATTTTTAATGGTGTAAGTGGAGAGATTTAATGATGATGTTTTTTTTTTTTTTCTAATCATTATCTTTTTAGTAATAAAATAATATCTCCATATCATGGAGAATTTGGGAGAGAGGGGGGGCTGCTGATTTTCAGCCGAGCTCCCTTATAAATATGAGCATTAGGTTCGTGTAATTACACGAAGAAATTTTTCTATAGTTCCAAATAATTCATCTGTTTTCTTAAAACACTTGGGAGTTTAAAGAAAGGTGGAAGGAACAAAATTTTGAGGGTATTTTCGAAAATATTTCGAGAAGCTATCAGAATAGCAGAAGGTAATAAGGTAATGTTATTTTATCATTTATGAAAGTTTCAGGAGGTTAAAATAGAAATTTGTCAAACTGTGTGGTTTATGGAGAAAAGAAGAAATAATAAGAAATTTAAATTCCAATATTATGTCAGGTGTTGGTAGTCAGCAATCGGGAGAAAATTCGAAGAAGAACGGGAAAGGCAAAGAGGTGGCCCACGAGTAGCTTTAAGTGCTACATGGTGAGTTGAATTTACTTCAAGTAGTCTAAATGAAAAATCAATTATTTAGTGATAATATTAAAATTAATTATTTAAGTATGTTTGGGTGATAGATGAAAAATTGATTTATGGGTATGATAGAAAATTTGGACATGTAGAAATATTTCTCGGTGAGAAGTAATATTTTTGGAAATTATAAGTTTATTTGAGAATAAAAGCAATAAATGAATTATTGATGAGACATACTAATGTTTTAACACGAATTATGACGAGATGAATTTTAGTGGATCTTGCTAAATTTTTATGGATGATTTAAGATGAATTTTAGTGGATCTTGACAAATTCTGATGGACAATTTGAGATGAAATTTAGTGGATCTGGACAGACTTTAATGGATTATTTGATGTGATTTGGGAAGAGAAGAATCTTGTGGAATTTTTATAATTTGATAAAAATCTGGATGATTGGATGTAAGAAATTTTAAAGAAACCTTGTTATATAAAATTTGTGGATAATTAGGATAGCCAAATTAAGTGGTTTAAATCTTTATATTGTTTTTATATTACTGTTTATATTACTGTTTCATATCATTGTTCATGCACATATGTATTAAATAATATAACCGAAAGAACCGAGAATGCAGCCGGTCTAATGAAATAACCGTGACAGCCGGTATATGCTGGGATGAAAAATAAAAACCGTGACAGCCGGTATATGCTGGGATGAAAAGTGAAAATTGTGACAGCCGGTATATGCTGGAATTAACGGGGAAGGTAGCCGGTTTGATAAGAATAAAAGAACCGGGAGGGCAGCTGGTCTAAGATAATAATAATCTGTCGACAGGTGGGAAGACGTTCCCATCATAATCATTCATGCATCTGCATCTGTTTTAATTATCGTTGCATTTTTTTGAGATGTGGTATATTAATTGTGAATTAAATTATAGATGGTTGGGTCTCATAAAAAGAGACAGCTATAATGATGAGATTTTTGAGATGATGAGATGTAGTATATTAATTGTGAATTAAATTATAGATGGTTGGGTCTCATAAAAAGAAACAGCTATAATAATGAAATTTTTGAGATGATGAGATGTGGTATATTAAGTGTGAATTAAATTATAGATTGCTGGGTCTCATAAAAAGAGACAGCTATAATGATGAGATTTTTGAGATGCTGAGATGTGATACTTTTTGTGAATTTAATTATAGAATGTTGAGTTTCATAAAAAGAGACAGTAGGGTGATAAGAATTATCTAAATGATGGACTTTTTCATATGAATCTCATTACGAGGTAATTAGGAGATAATTGATAGTCTTAAGGTGAACCAATGATTGAGAAGAAGAGATTGATAGTAGAAAGTTGTCATCAGGTTATGCAAAAAATAAATTTTAATATTAAAGGATTATTGATGGAGTTTGGAATACTTTCAGTAAATTTAATTCGCTGAGCTTGTGAAGCTCACTCCTCACTGTTTAATGATTTCAGGTAGCAGTCAAGATAAATAGTCTGGTGGGTTGAGAATCAGATGAGATCTTTTTCTGTAAGCCAAGTACGTGTCAATATCCTCAGACAATCGAGTTAAAGACTTGTAAAATTTTATTGTAAATATTCCTGCATTTATGTATATTATGTTTAAGTGAATATCAGATTTGTTTACCTCTGCTGTTAAATGATGAAAAAAAAAATCGGGTAGTATTATATTTATTGTTGCATATATGTGTCGTACTTGGATTTTCAAAATGTTATGACACCGTCTAGGGGTGGCCAACCTGGGATGGGTCATTACAATTTTGGTATCAGAGCATTAGGTTTTAAGATTCTGTAGACTGCATGAGAACCTAAAAAGTGGAAGATCTAAATAAATAATATTCTTAAATGCAGAGTTTGAGGATGACACGTAGTCGTGCGAGAAGTAGAGGTAGAGTTCAAAATCAGAGGGGACATGGTAGACCCCCAATTTTTAGGAGGACTGAAGCAGAGGAAGAAGTTGAGTCGGTGGTTCCCGCAAGGGAACTTGGTGATAGTGCAGCTGGTACGAGTAGAGCTGGGGAAGTATCTAAAAGTAGGAATGTAGAATTGCAAGATGCTCTTAACCGTGCTTTAGAGAGAATTAATGCAGCCAAAGAATGGGCTACTAATTTGCAAAGAAGATTAGAGGAAAGGAATGGAAGAGAACTAGAGGTAGGGAGGCAAGAGGTTCCTGATGGAGGAGTATTTGCAAATGAAATGCAAGGGGATTGTTTTGTGAGGTTTCTTAAGTTTAATCCTCAGTCGTTTAAAGGATCTGTAAATCTGGTGGAAGCTGAACAGTGGATTGAGCATGTGTAGAAATATTTTGAGGTCTTACCGGTGTCTGATAAATAGAAGGTTGCTTTTGCTTCGTTTATGCTGGAGGGAGAGGCTTCTCAATGGTGGAAGGATATTTTGCCCAAGATGAGTACACTAATAGATCAACCTTTGACTTGGAATAAATTTAAGGATGAATTCTTTGCAAAGTATTTTCTAGATTCTTTTCGAGCACAACAAGAAAGAGAATTTATCCACCTAAAGCAGGGAAATTTATCGGTGGTTGAATATGATAGTAAATTTGTAGCCCTGTCAAGATTTGTACCCGAGTTCGTGAATACGGAGGAAAGAAAATGCAAGAGATTTTTAGACGGATTACACTATGAAATTCGTTTTAAACTCTCTTACATGGGCATAGGAAATTATGCTGTACTGGTAGATAAAGCATTGCAGATTGAGAGAGATTTAATAGAGTTTAAAGGTAGGAGGGATTGGTTGAAGAGAACTAGATTTGAAGGATCTAGAGGTGGTAGCAGTATGGGTGTACTGGGCGGGAGACCACCCCAGAGGGGGCGTTCTTTGTCACAAGGAATGGTAGGGCAGACTCAGAGGCAAGCAAGATCTGTTACTTCAGTAGCTCAGAGTAATACTAATGGGACCCCTCGATTTGGGAGACAAGCTATGGGGACTGGGAGTTATGGTAGAGGAATGAATATGCCACCAAGCGAAAGTGAAAATCTGATTTATGATCAGGAGTCAAGGGTTTACTTTAAATGTAATCAGATGGGGCATTTATCTCGGAACTGCTCTACACAGATATGCTTTGTATGTGGTGAGGGAGGACATGTTGCTGCAGATTGTCCAGCGGGGAAGTCAGTTGAAGCAAGCATTGGAAGTGTCGGGAGAAGACCGATGGAGAGAGGCAGCGGATCAGGAAGTGTACAGGGCAGAGGTCGAGGATCTATAGCAGAGTGAGGACGTGGCCGTCAGATTTATTCCAGAGATGGCAGAGTCTATGCATTGACCCAGCAGGATGCACAAGCCACTCCTGATGTTGTTATGGGTATGATATCTATCCTTGGTAGGGCTGCTAGATTATTAATTGATCCTGGTGCAACCCATTCTCTTGCATCTAGTAGTTATATGAAATCTATTGATGCCAGTGCTAGTCCTTTGATACATGCCATTATTATTGAGGTTCCTACTGGAGATAGGGTTATTATCAGAACAATTTATCAAGGTTGTGTGATTAATATTGCTGATCGAGAATTTGAGGTTGATTTATTTCCTTTAGATATGACAGATTTTGATATGATTCTAGGGATGAATTGGTTATCTCCATGTCATGCATGGGTAGATTGTTTTAGGAAAAATGTGGTGTTCAGGATACCCGGGCAGGAGGAGTTTAATTTTCAGGGAGAACGTAAAATACTTGTTAATTGTCTGATTTCTACCTTAACTGCTAGTAAATGGTTGAGGAAGGGTTGTGAGGGGTATTTATCATATGTGGTAGATTCTAGCAAAGAGGTTAGACAGTTAAAAGAAATCTCGGTGGTAAAAGATTTTTCTGATGTATTCCCTGAGGAGTTGTCTGGATTGCCTTCCAATAGGGAGATCGAATTTTCTATTGAAGTGATTCCAGGATCAGCACCTATATCTATAGCACCCTATAGAATGGCACCAGCTGGATTGAGAGAGTTAAAAGTTCAGCTTCAGGAGTTGCTAGATAAACAATTTATCCAACCTAGTACATCACCCTGGGGAGCCCCAGTGTTATTTGTCAAGAAGAAGGATGGGACATTGAGGTTGTGTATTGATTATAGACAATTGAATAAGATCACAATCAAAAACAGATATCTTTTACCCAAGATAGATGACCTATTCGAGCAACTACAGGGAGCTAGAGTGTTCTCTAAGATAGACTTGAGGTTGAGATATCATCAATTGAGGATAAAAGAGGGGGACGTGCCTAAAACTGCTTTTAGGACATGTTATGGTCATTATGAGTTCTTGGTGATGCCTTTTGGGTTGACTAATGCTCCTGCGACATTTATGGATCTTATGAACCGGGTGTTTAAACCATTCTTGGACAGATTTGTAATTGTGTTTATTGATGATATTTTAGTATATTCTAAGAATGAAGAGGAGCATATGCGACATTTGGAGATAGTGTTAGAGATTCTGAGGAAGGAGAAATTATATGCCAAATTCTCTAAATGTGAGTTTTGGTTGAATGAAATATCCTTCTTGGGGCATGTTGTGTCGGGAGAAGGAATATCAGTTGACCCACAAAAAGTAGAAGCAGTGTTGACTTGGGAGAGACCTACGAATGTAATTGAAATTAGAAGCTTTTTGGGATTGGCTGGTTATTATAGAAGATTTATTCAAAAATTTTCTATGATTTCTAGACCTTTGACTAAATTGACTAGGAAAGATGAAAAGTTTAGGTGGTTAGAGGAATGTGAGAGAAGTTTCCAGCTGTTGAAAAAAAAACTGACTACTGCCCCAGTATTAGTGCTTCCATCTGGTGATGAAGGATTTGTAGTCTATAGTGATGCGTCACATCAGGGGTTGGGATGTGTGTTGATGTAACATGGGAAAGTTATAGCTTATGCATCTAGGCAACTGAAGAATCATGAGAGAAATTACCCGACCTATGATTTAGAATTGGCTGCCATAGTTTTTGCTTTGAAGATTTGGAGACACCATTTATATGGAGCCAAGTGTGAAATTTTTACTGATCATAAAAGTTTGACGCATTTACCAACCCAGAAGGAATTGAATTTAAGGCAGAGGAGGCGGATGGAATTAATTTGTGATTATGATTGTACAATTCATTATCATTCAGGAAAGGCTAATATAGTAGCAGATGCATTGAGTAGAAAAGCTACAGGGAGATTAGCTGCTTTTGGGAGTTATGATACTAGCCTGATGATAGAATTAAGAAGAATGAGGATGCAATGGAGTGTTAGTGATAAAGGAGCATTAATGGCAAATATGGTAGTTCAATCTCCTATTATTGATCGTTTATTACAGCTACAGAATAAAGATGAGGGGATAGAGAAAACCAGGCAGGAAGTGTTGAGCGAGAAGCCGACCGAGTTTAGAATCAAAGAAGATGATATGGTAGTATCGGGACAAAGAATTTGTGTTCCCAATGATGTGGAGATGAGAAAAGAAATACTAAAGGAGGCTCATGATTCGATATATTCCATGCACCCGGGAAATAATAAGATGTACAGGGGGTTAAAATAGAATTATTGGTGGTCAGGGATGAAGAGGGATGTAGCAGAATACATTGCTAGATGTTTGGCTTGTCAACAGGTAAAATCTGAGAATAGGCATCCAGCAGGTTTATTAGAACCTCTTCCGATACCTGAGTGTCCATGGGAAAATGTAAGTATGGATTTTTTCTTTGGTTTTCCCCGTACCTAGAGTGGGCATGATGTTGTGTGGGTTATAGTGGATAGACTTTCTAAATCTTCACATTTTCTTCCTATTAAAACTATCTGGAGTCCAGAAAAGTTGGCTAAGTTGTATGTGGCAGAGATAGTGAAATTACATGGAGTGCCCTTGAGTATTGTATCAGATAGAGATTCTAGATTTACTTCTAGATTTTGGAGGGGTTTTCAACAAGCTATGGGTACGCAATTACAGTTTAGTACAGCTTTTCACCCACAAACTGATGGACAGACAGAGAGAATCATCAAAATACTAGAAGATATGCTGAGGGCAAATGTACTGAGCTTCTCAGTAAGCTGGGATGCTTATTTGCCTTTGATAGAGTTTGCATACAATAATCAGTATCAAACTAGTATTGGGATGACACCCTTCGAAGCTTTGTATGGAAGGAGGTGTAGAACTCCAGTATGTTGGGAAGAAGTTGGAGAGAGAAAGATATATGGCCCAGAAATGATAGACTTGACTACTGAAAGAATCAAACTGGTTAGGGAGAACCTCAGAGCAGCTCAGAGCAGACAGAAAGGATATGCTGACAAAAGAAGACGACCTCTTGAATTCCAAGTTGGTGATTGGGTATTCTCGAAGATATCTCCGTGGAAGGGAGTGTTGAGATTTAAGAAGAAAGGAAAGTTGAGCCCAAGATTTATGGGGCCCTATGAGGTGATCAAAAGAATTGGACCCGTAGCATATCGTTTGAATTTGCCTCCGGAATTAAGGCAATTACATAATGTTTTTCATGTGTCACTACTAAGGAAGTACTTGCACGATGAGTCCCATGATATCACGAATCAGGAGATAGAAATTCAGAAGGACTTGATTATTATGCTAGCAGCAGTCGGAATCTTAGACAGAAAAGAGCAAGTCTTATGCAATAAAGTTATTCCTTTGATTCAAGTATTATGACGCAATAAAGATATCGAAGAAGTCACGTGGGAACATGAAGAAATAATGAGGAAGGATTATCCCCAACTCTTTACTTGATTTCAGCAAGGAAATTTAAGAGACGAAATTTGGTAAGGTGGGTAGATTTGTAATATCCATATTTTAAGAGTAAGGGTGAATGTGTATTTTTAATAAATATGGCAAAGAGTTAAAAATTCTAGAATGGCTGAATAAAGATTTCTAGAGACAAAGGTTGAAAAGCAAAAAAAAAAAATAATAATAATAAAATAAAATTTCAACTACGAACAGTAAATCGTGGCAGCAAGTCTGCCACCTACTGCCATCGAAAGAATAATGCAAATGGTTGTCTTTATATTTTGTTTCCTAGTGTAAGTGGAGAGAATTTTTAATGGTGTAAGTGGAGAGATTTAATGATGATGTTTTTTTTTTCTAATCATGATGTTTTTAGTATTAAAATGATATCTCCATATCATGGAGAATTTGGGAGAGAGGGGGGGGGGGCTGCTGATTTTCAGCCGAGCTCCCCTATAAATATGGGCATTGGGTTCGTGTAATTACACGAAATTTTTTTTCTATAGTTCCAAATAATTCATCTCTGTTCTTAAAACACTTGAGAGTTTAAAGAAAGGTGGAAGGAACAAAATTTTGAGGGTATTTTCGAAAATATTTCGGGAACCTATCAAAATAGCAGAAGGTAATAAGGTAATGTTATTTTATCATTTATGAAAGTTTCAGGAGGTTAAAATAGGAATTTGTCAAACTGTGTGGTTTATGGAGAAAAGAAGAAATAATAAGAAATTTAAATTCCAATATTATGTCAGGTGTTGGTAGTCAGCAATCGGGAGAAAATTCGAAGAAGAACGGGAAAGGCAAAGAGGTGGCCCACGAGTAGCTTTAAGTGCTACATGGTGAGTTGAATTTACTTCAAGTAGTCTAAATGAAAAATCAATTATTTAATGATAATATTAAAATTAATTATTTAAGTATGCTTGGGTGATAGATGAAAAATTGATTTATGGGTATGATAGAAAATTTGGACATGTAGAAATATTTCTCGGTGAGAAGTAATATTTTTGGAAATTATAAGTTTATTTGAGAATAAAAGCAATAAATAAATTATTGATGAGACATACTGATGTTTTAACACGAATTATGACGAGATGAATTTTAGTGGATCTTGCTAAATTTTTATGGATGATTTAAGATGAATTTTAGTGGATCTTGACAAATTCTGATGGACAATTTGAGATGAAATTTAGTGGATCTGGACAGACTTTAATGGATTATTTGATGTGATTTGGGAAGAGAAGAATCTTGTGGAATTTTTATAATTTGATAAAAATCTGGATGATTGGATGTAAGAAATTTTAAAGAAACCTTGTTATATAAAATTTGTTGATAATTAGGATAGCCAAATTAAGTGGTTTGAATCTTTATATTGTTTTTATATTACTGTTTATATTACTGTTTCATATCATTGTTCATGCACATATGTATTAAATAATATAACCGAAAGAACCGGGAAGGCAGCCGATCTAATGAAATAACCGTGACAGCCGGTATATGCTGGAATTAACCGGGAAGACAGCCGGTTTGATGAGAATACAAGAACCGGGAGGGTAGCCGGTCTAAGATAATAATAACCTGTCGACAGGTGGGAAGACGTTCCCATCATAGTCATTCATGCATCTGCATCTGTTTTAATTATCGTTGCACTTTTTGAGATGTGGCATATTAATTGTGAATTAAATTATAGATGGCCGGGTCTCATAAAAAGAGGCAGCTATAATGATGAGATTTTTGAGATGATGAGATGTAGTATATTAATTGTGAATTAAATTATAGATGGCTGAGTCTCATAAAAAGAGACAGCTATAATAGTGAGATTTTTGAGATGATGAGATGTAGTATATTAATTGTGAATTAAATTATAGATGGTTGGGTCTCATAAAAAGAGACAGCTATAATGATGAGATTTTTAAGATGCTGAGATGTGATACTTTTTGTGAATTTAATTATAGAAGGTTGAGTTTCATAGAAAGAGACAGTAGAGTGATAAGACTTATCTAAATGATGGACTTTTTCATATGAATCTCATTACGAGGTAATTAGGAGATAATTGATAGTCTTAAGGTGAACCAATGATTCAGAAGGAGAGATTGATAGTAGAAAGTTGTCATCAAGTTATGCAAAAAATAAATTTTAATATTAAAGGATTATTGATGGAGTTTGGAATACTTTCAGTAAATTTAATTCGCTGAGCTTGTGAAGCTCACTCCTCACTGTTCAATGATTTCAGGTAGCAGTCTGGTGGGTTGAGAATTAGACGAGATATTTTTTTGTAAGCCAAGTACGTGTCAATATCCTCAGACAATCGAGTTAAAGACTTGTAAAATTTTATTGTAAATATTCATGCATTTATGTAAATTATGTTTAAGTGAATATCAGATTTGTTTACCTCTCCTGTTAAAGGATGAAAAAAAAAAATCGGGTAGTATTATATTTATTGTTGCATATATGTCGTGCTTGGATTTTCAAAATGTGATGACATCGTCTAGGGGTGGCCAACCTGGGATGGGTCGTTACACTGAATGCTTCATACAGTCTATTGTATATACCATTTTGTCGACTGTATGAAACTTACAGCCGACTGTATCAACTCTCAAAAGCCAAAATTCGTTTTCGTTTTCGTTTTTCTCATTTCCTTTGATTTTCTAAAATATCCCAACCTTAAAAACCAAGTTTATTTTGAAAATTGTCAACAATCCCCCACCATTTTCAAAATAATTTGACTCAATAAAACCTTGAAAACTGATTTTTATCATCCATTGAAGTTCATGCATAAATGAAGACGTCTTTAGGACTTGAATCTTCACTTAGTGAAAACGCATCAAAGTTAAACAGAATATGTGGTAGTATAATATCTTGAACCACAAATCCTATTTATTTAACCGGACATGTCTCACACATGAGACTTCTCCTCTTAGAATTTGCCAGAAATTATTGCCGACACTTTTGAAGGTCTTGTGTCATGTATCTTATATCATGAGTGCTCTAGAGTTAAGCCTTTGAACTCAATAGAAGTGACCACACTTCACACTCATTAAGTAAGCTTATCAAAAATGTTCCGTAATTTAACATACCAAAGAAAATCTTTTATAAGCTTATTAAGAACTCATAGTTCACCTACACTTTATCATTACAGTTCCAAGAATTATAACTCAATTTTTTTAACTCAATGATAATATCGCACGAATTTACAACCAAAATAAACAAACTCAATCTTTCACAAAATTACTCTAACTGACCATGTTTGTTTAAGCTAACTAAAGAAACGTGTATTATCTCTAATAAAATTAATGAAGCATCGCCAGTAAGGAAATTTTTTTATGATTCAAACAGGGCCGAAGAATAATCAATGAATCATTACAAAAATCGCATATCGAATGATCTTTTTATATAAAAAATAAAATAATCCATGTTCACTACCTTAATTTCAAAAAATCATGATGGAAATTTCAACATATCAAAAAGTAAATCGGAACTTGCTCTCAAAATGTGAAACTTTAGAACCCACCTAAAAAATAGAAATGAAACCAAACGTTAGGTTAAAACTAATACTCCACATAATCAAGCACATAAAAGATGTCATGGGCTGAAATGAAAGCCTACCGATTGATTAATTAAACTAATGCAATTTAATTAGAATAATTTGGAGGTTTACTAAACAAAGTTGAGTTAGTAGAGGGAAACAGGAGACGGTAAAGAGGACGGAGAGGGAGAGGAGGGAGAGGGAGACGCCGTGGAAAGTTGGTTTAGCATTGAAAAATGAAACGCTAAATCTATAAAAGACTATATGTACTAAGGGAGTCAGTGTTAAAATATAATTGAAATATAATACAAAATTATATATAAAAAATAAATGGGTACCCACCGGGTCAAATACCACTTCACCTTCACCCGTACCCCTATCCAGCGGGTATTATAATATTTCACCCACACCCAACCTATCGAGGGAAAACAAGCCTCTAAACCTGACCCATTAGGTTGGGTTTTGCAGGTACCCGACGGAAGTTGTCATCCCTATTTAAAAGCATGGGATGCAGACGTTAAGGCATGGGATGCAAACTTAAAGGCGTGAAATGAAAATCTAAAGATAAGATCCCCAAAGCCTATATAATGGGGCTTAAGGCCTCATACATGCAAGCTCTCAGAACTAGAACCACTTCATCTCTCTCACTTTGGTATTTCTGTAGCTATTCCTTACACTTTACCTCGATACATTTACTGACTTTATCATCGGAGGATCCTTCTTGGAGAATCAAACTCCAAGTGGTTTTCTTTGTTGGGGTTTGTATACTAAGCTGATGTGGACAAAGAGAGGATCCCGCAAAAACAACATAAACAGGAAGGTATCAATGACATGATGTTCAATTGACCATGCTTTGGCAAAATCCTTATTCTACAACAACCATATTAACAAATGTCTCTGATCTAACAAACGTACCATATGTGTGATATTTAAGCCCTAAATTTTGTTGATATGATCCCTAATTGAATTAATAAGTGTGAACCCATTAGAAAATTTAGCAATTAGACTATTCTCGAATAATTTTTCAGATGATTGCACCTCTGCTAAATAAAAATGGACCGTTGGTAATCCATCTTATACTTCTATAGGTTTGGATGTGACAGAAAGGGAAGGAAGATAATGGCATGGGATGAATTTTTGTGGAGAAGGTTGAAAACAACTTCGGCAAAAGATTTAAGTTTAGAAGAAGGAGAGACTGATAGTGGTGACTGTTAAGCCACCACCATCGAGGGGGCTACCATGCAAATCCAACGCAGCATCACACTAAGGTTTCATTTTGTTGTACAAACTTTTAGGTCTAGTGAATCATTCTTCGAATTGATAAATTAGGCATCGCCAACTCCATCTATTTATAATCTTTGAAATTAGATGGAAATGATATTTTTTTTGAAAGGCAACATAATATTTTATTAGATATCATCAAAGATGCAAAGGTACATAAGATCACCATAAAACATAGGACTCCATCACTAGCTATAAGCAAAGACACTGGATAGAGGAATCCCTAAACGGCAAGAAAGCCAGACCAGAAAACACTCAATAGCCTGAGACAGCACCAGACAAAGACCATCAGAATCTCCTGATGTTTACATGGAAATGAGATTTTATGGTTATACATGGAAATTGATATGAACAAGAGAATGAAGAAAATGGCTACTCATATAGCTGCAAGTTGGAATTATACTTTGTTATTCCAATATACATAGGGGAATCCCCATTATCCACCTCACTTGGACATGGGAGAAAATAGTGAATGGAAAATTTCATTTCACAATTTCCATTTTTTCCGCACTTCACTCGTCTCTACACGTTTCAATATATATATATATATATATATATATATATATATATATATATATATATATATATATATATATATATTTCTAGTGTATCTATATCATTGTCTTGTGCTTCGAGGGTCTTAATCGCGCTAATAGTGACTTCTTATAATATTTTTTTTTCCAAAGCTAATGAAGATTGATAACTTTAATATCATATTCAAATGGCACCATGGTGATCTCTTTAAGGAAGCCATTTATGCTCCTTAGTTTGAAGAAAAAAACCTTTTCAATGAAATTGGTTTGTTAT
Organism: Bretschneidera sinensis; assembly: GCA_023935145.1. Lineage (NCBI taxonomy): Eukaryota > Viridiplantae > Streptophyta > Magnoliopsida > Brassicales > Akaniaceae > Bretschneidera > Bretschneidera sinensis. The sequence continues at coordinate 49,953,869 of CM043702.1, forward strand.
CCTTGCTAAAACTAAATAAAGCCACGTGAGTTATAAAATTTTAAGTACTAATTAATTAAAATAATAATTCAAGTTGGCACTACATATAACGATATATTTTGGGGGCTTTCAAGATCTTACTAGAAGTTCTTGATCTTGGAGAGCTTTGAAGCCCATGAGAGGGAATTCATGACAATATTGGATCCCTAGCCTCAATAATCAATACTAATTTTTTTATTTATTTATATAGTAATCTCCATCCTCATTGAATGTTTTTTCTTCTTCTTAATTTGCAGTTTAGTGTTTGCTTAAAATGCAGTACGTAGTTAGGTATATAAAAAAAAAAATCATGCAGTAGTTAGATGGAAGAAAAATGTAGCATTTGATGGAGATCTAATCGATTAGTTTAAAGAGTTAGTATTTTCCATTTTGGCTGAGGAAAAACAAGCTAGGTAGCGTGCTTCATCTTTCACATGCTACCGGTTGATGTCAAAATTGTTTTTTCAAATAAGTGGGGGATAATTAGAAAAAATAAACATTTAGTGCTGATTTTGAACCGTTTTAAAATGATATTAAAGGGTTGCTTGAAAACCCTAAAGGAATTAGTTTAAATCTAAATGTTGTCATTTAAATCTAAAGGTTGTGATTTAAACAGAAATGTGTGATTTAAATATAAAGGGTGTGATTTAAATCTAAAGGTTGAGATTTAAACACAATGGTGTCAAATTTTTTAAATGTTTTTTAAACAAACAAGACCTGATCCGTTAAAAACTAACAGACATGATCATAAGGCTCTCATTAAAATTGAAAAATCATGTTTTTCCGTTTGAAGAGGTGATTCTACACCTATAAATACCAATCACTTCTCACTTTTAGAACACAATTCTTTTTTTCTTTCTTTCTTCTCTTAAAAACTCTGCCACAATATTTTATTCTTTCAAAGCAGAATTAAATTCGAAATTCTTCAGATTTTGCTGTTTGTAGACTTCAAGTTTGAGGCTTGGTTATATCTTGGAGGATTATTTGTCTGTAACCCATAGCAAACTTGTTTATACAGGTGGGGACGAATAAAGCCATAAAAACCATATTTACTACATGTCTCTAAGTCTTGATTCTCATACTATGTTCTCGTTTAGAAAAATCTTACAAAAATATCAAATTTCGTAACTAGGGCTTTATATTTCATAACACGTGTCTTAATTTTTTGCAACCTAAACATTTTTTTGAACTCAACCTTCATATTTTGGCACTTAACTATCATTTTTTGTAGCCAAAAAAAAAAAAAAAAAAACTACATCAAATTTTGTAACTTGTATCTTAATTTTTGTAACTTAAATATTTCTCGTAACTTATAAATATTTTTTCTTAACAAAAAAAAAAATATTATCGAATCTTGTAACCAAGTCTTCATATTTCGTAATTCATGCCTTAATTTTTGTAACCTGGATATTTTTCATAACTTAACCTTCACATTTCGTAACTTAAGTATCATTTTTCATAACGTAAAAACTACTATCAAATTTCATAACTAGGCCTTCATATTTCGTAACCCATGGCTTAATTTTTGTAACCTAAATACTTTTTGTAACTTTTCATATTTCGTAACATGTAATTATTTTTCGTAACAAAAAATATTATTATCAAATTTTGTAGCTAATCTTACATATTTTGTAACCTGTGCCTTAACTTTTGTTACATGAATATTTTTTGTACCTTAACCTTTATATTTCGTAACATATATAATTTTTCTTAACCTAAAAATAATATCAAATTTCATAATGTTGATCTCATACTTTGTAACTTACACCATTAATTTTCGTAAAAAAAAAATGATATCAAATTTCATAAGTTATTAAAAAACCTTAATTTTAATTTCACTCTTGTTACTTGAAATCACTTGAACCCTGACTGACAAACAGTGAATGTTTTTCGTTTCAAATTATGTATTGATTGGAAAATGGGCTTATAATCGATTGTCAATTGGCAATCATTTGAGAATTTGTTTGTATAGATTCCAGTTTATAAAGAGACAAAAATAGATTTTTAAGTTTAGAGAGAGAATGTGATTTTTGACTCTAGGGAGAGAAATAATTTCAATAAATTTTAATTCTAGAAAAATAAAGTCCCTTAAAAATTATTTTGTGATTTTATAGATCTCACATAATTTATTTCATGATTATCTTACTAAAATTAGATATATAAATTACGAAATTTAATTATCTAGTTACAAAATTTCATATTTTTGCGGTATCATGTCAAAAAAAAAAAAAAAAATTTCGACTTCATAGTGGGACTCTTTTCTTTTCACATAAGTATCATGTATTAGCGCTAGAAAATCCAAACTAATCAAAATTAACATAAATTAGTATATATGGTCTCTTTAATTTTAATATTACTAATTTTAGCATGCTATCACTATTTTATATTCATTAATGTATAATTTTTTTTTGTTTCAAATCATTTACCTAACTAATTAACTATTTATATTTAATTGATTTGTACTACTTAAGAATGATTTGAGTAATGTTTTAAGTGGAGATTAGAGAAACTTTTCTTGAAAAAAAAATTTAAGAGAAATTGCTTTAATCTCCACTTAAAGATTATCCAAACCATGCCTTAGTGTATATGATGTATAGATAAATAATAAAGTGATAATTTTATTGATAAAAGAATTAAACAAGGTTTTGCAAGGTTCAAATTCAATTGGCATCTTCAATCCAAGTGTTACAATTATTGGTGAGAATTTAGACCCGTACCTGTTAGACCCACTATTTATACTTGTTAAAATACGAGTATAGACACAAGTTTGATAACCCATAAAAAAATTTACCCAAACCCGACTTGGCCCATGAAATTATGTGCCTGGTCAGGTTTACCCGCGGGTCGCATGTTACATACTAAAATTTGATGTGGGTGCTATAGAAAGATATTTACTTTATACCTAGGCTGCAGGCAAGGACAACATTTGCAAATAATGATATTTTTTATGGCTTCTATCAGTCCAAATATATAAGAAAAGATCATGAATCTAGAATGTAAACAACAAATCGTTAAAATAATCTGTGTTTCTATCGAGTATATTTAGATAATAATTTCTATTGGGATTTTACCTCTAAAATTCACGTACTCAAATTTTAGGCAAAAATACAACCACAACAATTAAATAGGCAAATAAAATAAAGAGTAATAACACCAAGAATTAATGTGGTTTGACAATCTTTTTGCCAAGTCCATCAACAAACCAATTGCTTTATTAATCTTCAATTACAACTTTAGAAAAAGAAAAGTTGTCAAACTCTCACTCCGAAGTCTCAATACAAAAAAATCTCGTAAACTAACTCTAGTTGTAAGTTTTATCTCTACTTGACAACCCAAAACCCCAATACACCCAAATGTCTCATCCTAACTCTAGTAGTAAACCCCTCTAGTTTACAATGTGTAAGAGAATTATGAGTGCGAATCAGAACCTCATTAGGATTCCCCTTATATAGAGGATATTTTTCTAATATTAATAGGAAAAGAATAACAACAAAGAAAACAATTTCTACTACTACTAGGACAAGCAACATCGAGCAAGAAACTACTACCACTCCTTTTAGAACAAACAACTATAAAATAGGAAACAACTTTTCCCAAACCAATTCTTTCATGGGGAATTGAACAAAAAATCCTAATAGAAAGAATAGTTCCTATCATGGTGACTGATTTTGGTGAAGCGCTAAGATTTTTCAGATTTTAGTGGTTGGTAGTGCAACAACAATTTTTCCTTAGAGAGTTATTTTTGTATTTATGTAAAATTGTTGTGAGTCTCAAGTTTGTACATAAACTTTGTAATCATTATTTACATATAGTGGAGTTGATATTTTGCCCCGTAATTTTATCCCTCTACACGGGAGGGTTTTTCATGTAAATTTTTGTGTTCTTGATTAGTTGCTTTATTTGGTACTTGTCATTTTATTTCCACATGTAGCTTGACTGTGATTATATTTAATCTATGATTTTTTGGTAAAATTTTGGTACTTAGTTAATTATTGACAATGAGTATTTTTTCCAACAAGTGGTATCAGCTGGAATGTTTATGTTGGTCAACATGGATGAAAAATCTAGTACCATGATTTTATTGGCAGCTTCTAGTTATTCGGTATGGAAACCGAAGATAGAAGATTATACATTATCATTTTTAAGCAATAAGCACCTTAACATGTATGCAAACATGCAATTTTACACACTTTGCATCATACAAAACATCCCATTACACATCCATCGTCACAAATATCTGCATTATCACATCTACATATTTTTACAATTCATCTTAGTCACCACCAATGAATTTACATAAGATTGTAGAAAGATACATCTAAGACATCTACATATACAATTTTTTTTTATAAAAAAAATAAAGTCACGTGCAAAAATCTAGGCTTCAAAATACCTAAAGGATCGAGGGTGTCGTGGGTGAGAATCATGCTAAGGACACTTTTCTCCTTTGATCTCCTTACTGACTTGATCCTAAATCTTTTAGAAATTTTCTTGAAATATTAATAAATAGAGAGGGATGAGCTAAAAAGCTCAGTGAGTTTTCACATTACTAGAAGTAATCGATTGAAAATCATTTTCTTTACTTCTGAACCTCATTATGTAACCATATATATATATATATATATATATATATATATATATATGCAATTATCTTTCTTGCCACTCATTACATAAAAGAATAATTACCCATTAAAGAAATACTAATGCATTTAAATAATCATATAACGCATAATTAAATCACATTATACACTTCACAATGGTACTTCATTCATAAATAACACCCATCTCCACATTTTTCTCATCACAAACAATCAACAAAACATGTCCCTTACAGGGCCAATCATATCAATATATCAATAATCAATGACATGAAATGCAAAGTATTGTAATGCAATGCATTATTTTGTCTCAACTCATTTCGTCTCATGTCATTGTCCTTCACTAAGCTAATCTTATAACAACGGGGACGTCTCCCCACATACCGGTATATCAATTATATAACAACTTAGATCCCTCTACCCCTTACAGGGCAACTGGGTTTGTCTTATAACATAAACAACTCGAATCCCCTTGCCCCTTATCGGGCGGCCGGATCTTTCTTTACTTTTCACTCCATTCGTTTCCACAATATCACCAAGAATTTATGTTATATGAAATACATTCACAACACAACCATGTCTCAAATATAAAATTTACCTATCAATCACATCACAACAATTTATCAAATTAAACACAATTTTCACACATCCACCTCACAACAATCCATTATATTACAACTACTTTTCATTTAAATAATAATACCAAATAATTTATGAAATTTGTATACAAGTAACTTTCATATAATTATGTATGCTTACATACACATAAACATAATCACATAACACATCATTTATCATATCTACTTTTTAATTCATCACTATATATATATATATATATATATATATATATATATATAAAAGACTTGTTTATAGTAATTGTCTTCCCATAATCATTCATGTTTATACTTTGAAATTTTTCATTATTCGTTGTAGAATTTACTATGCTTACTAAAAGTACAGTGAAATTTGTCTCGATTCAATGCTAGAGTAAATCCAAAGATTTAGTTCACCTTCTTCTAAGAATTAAATTAACAATTCCATCATGTCCAAACTCTACAAAATAATAATAATAATAATAATAATCATGACCGAAACAACCCAAATTAAATTCAAGAAATATAAATTATATTTGATTTACTTAATCTATATTTAAACACTAATGTTTGAATCCATGAAGTTAGATTAATTAATTACTCCTTAATCAATATTTTTAGTTTTCTTGAAAATTGTTACAAATCCAAACTCCCCATCTAAACGAATAGCATAACCTGTTATAACATTTCAAAATTCTCTATGAGAAAGAATTTTCTAAACCAACCTAAAGTTTAAGTCATTAATTACAACCACTATCCCAAATCATTTTCTTATTCACTAACCATATTCTTCTTCGTGACCAATTTTCCCCAATTTTTTTCTTCCAAAAGTCAAGTTAAAACGACTCATCATTTTTCTTGATATAAACTTTTGTAGCTTTCCTTGGAATGACGAATATAATTCAACTTTATGGTATATTCTCATTTTTCTCCGATCCTCGCTATTTCTTTCCAACTTCAAGTTTATTCTCAAATGTGAAAACTTTGTTTTACCAAAACATTTACATTTTAAATATATGAGAGGGTTAAGACTTTAAAGGCAAAAGAACCTAGATCAATTTTTTTTTTTTTGGAGAATTTTAATTTTGATGAAATTAACTCGATACAAGTTAAACACATACTCTACTAATCCTAAAATCCCATATCTTAACTTACCCATAACCAAACTCATGGATTTAAACCACATATACAAGAAAATTGAAGAAATCATGGAAGACAATCAAACTAACTAGAGTTGAAAATAAGAAAATACCTTGATACAAGAAATTTTTTCTTCAAAATATTCTTCGTCACTCTTTTCTTCCCTTTCTTATCTTCTCTCTCTCTCTCTCTTTGTTTTTCCTTTCTCACTCTTTCTTTCTTTTTGTTTTTCTGGCCATTCTCCCGAAAGTTCTCTTAAAATTCTCCAATGCGTGTAGATATATATATCCAAGCTCTTTATATATATATATATATATATATATATATATATATATATATATATATATATATATATATATATATATATAGAAAGTTTAAATAAATATTGTTTACAATTACTTTCCAAAGAAACTTAACAGCTTAGTGGATAAGGCTTCAAAAGTAGTAAATGAGGGTGTGGGTTTGAATCTCATTTCACACCCCATTATATTCTTTTTTTTTATAGTTCATATTAAATTGAATGTTAAACATTTCAATACAAAACACTTGGCACAATTAGTAGTAGGCATGGGTTTAAGTCCACTAATGCCTTTTATTCATCATTTCATTTTTTTTATTATATACATTAGTAGTTAGCATTAAAGTCAACAAAAAAAGTGAGCTTGTGAGTGGCATGGGTTCAAGCTCCCTCACAATAATTCTTTTCCCTTTTATTATCATTATTAGTATACTCTTCCAAAATAAATTAATTTTGAATAATAAAATTATCACACAAAGTTTTAAGCTTAATGTAAAAAAATTGGGTGTTACATTTTACCCCTTTTAAATAAAATTTTGACCATAAAATTTACCACATTAAGACTCAACGATATAAATATGAAAATTTAAATAACAAGAACAAAGTCCTTCTTAATATGAAATCATAACATTTCTTTTAGGATAATATTCACAAGAATCTCCTTCATTCTCTAAGTGGTACTTCATATAATGGTTATCAAACAACTTATGAACTCATTAATAAACCGTAACTATTCTTTAAGTTTAGGAAACATATAAATAAATAAATATGACTCGAATCTCAAGATTTCCATCACCAAAACTCTATGTTGCAAGCAATTTATTTTATTGATTCTCCTCAATTCAATTCACCAAGCCATCAACTAGTTCTCCAAATTACATATACTCAACATATTTTCTAGTTACCGTTTTTGATCTATCATTAATTTTTTATTGATAAAATTTATGTAATTTTATCTTAGGATAGCAGATTGTTGTTACCAATTCTCAAATTCAACTTTACATTGTCTCACACTCCTCTTAAAATCCTTTCACATCTCTATCTCAAATTAATACTCAAGGGCCTCAACTTACTATCCAACTTTGCTAGCACTTCTCCCCCTATAACATCTCACCACAAAAAAAAAGTCATTCTCTAATTATTTACTTATTTCAATCATTTAATAGTTCTAGATATATTTTTTCTAAGTAAATACAATTCTCAAGATCTTTCAACACTTCTTTCTAAGCCCTTACACTCAATTTATGTTGTCTTCACCAAATTGAATTTTTTTATTTACCATTCTCATAGTTTTGATTTATCCAAGGTAGCAAACCAATTAATAAGTCTCACCTCAAACAATATTTTGTGTCCTCCAATCAATTTAGTTTATTTTATGGTTTATCTTTTCTAATTTAAGAATCTCCTAGTTTTTGACTCAATATTTTCACATTATTACCCTCAAACTAAATGCTAGTATATCCAACTCTAACATGCCCGTTTACCAAGAGAATACATATAGTTCACCATTATAGTAACAACAATTTTGTACCTTATTGAACTTTACGACTCCATCTTGATTAGTTTCTCTTTATAGTTAAAGAGATATTTACAAATCTATCTCACACTATCTCTTATGTATTAGGTTGAGGCATTTATTCTCATACATAGCTAAGAACCTCCCTTTGATATGGCACTTCTCTAATTTCTTCACCTATAACTATTCTTTAAACATAATTCATTTAATTAACCTTTAGTCCCCACTTAAACTTCTTAATAATTTAAGCCATATGAAACATTCTTTTTTTTTTTTATCCTTGATCATACCTTAAGGTCACCATTCTTTCTCTTTTCCTAATCACTACAATCCTTCCCATATATACAAGATTGAATATCCAACTTATTTCTTAGAATCGTATATACTATATATCATATCTAATCACCATATATCTTCCTTATATAACCCTAGTATGCATACATTAATGGTCCTCTGCATTAAGTTAATATCAGTGTCACCAAACATCATTTCTACAGTTCTCATAAGTAGACTGACTTGGCCAACAAATATAACCTCTCAATCTAACCATCCCTTTTTGACATCCAACTTAAGCTCCTTCAAATTTCTATCATCTTATGTTATACTTAGGGAATTCTATGATTTGAAATTTATCTGTCTAAGTTTTCCCATTTTCCATTTTTTTAGCTTCTAACAATTTTAGTCATTACCACCACAAGAGCATTAACAAAGCACTAATCTATAAAACTCTTATTTCTAGTTCATGACACCTCAATATTGGTCTTGCTCCGACATCCATTATCTTATATCATATTAAGCTACCCCTGATCCTGATATAAATGTGTCTACTAACTACGCATTCATAATAAATATTATCTTTGTCAAGTTAATCATTCATTTATTTATCAAGACAATAAGGTTATAGCATAAACTAATTACTCATCAATCCAACTTTTTATCATTAATTTCACCGATTTGTATTATAATCGCTTATTTATCCACTTCCATCTTTTAACAATAATTATGACCCTCAAGCTATCCTCTTATCCTTAACTATACTTCAAAACTTTCCTTTTTCCTATTTATCCTTTGAAAATTATTGTTTTCCCCTCTTCACTTAGCTTATCACATTGCTAAAATTACAACTTGTCTTAATACTTTCCTCTAAATAAATACCCATATAAAGTAAGAATTTTCCCATTTACTCTTTAGAAACATTTAACTTTACTTAAACTTGTCATCTTAGGTAACCTCATTGATCATCTCAATTTTTAACTACCAGATTAAACACTCACATAAAAATTTTCCTTCAATTATCCATTAAGGTTGCATAACATTAAATTATAAGTTCATAATTGTTGATGAAACCTTTTAACTTCAATGTATATTCATAATCTTTTACATAAAGTCCAATATGCAACATTCTATTCACCTTAATTAATAGACCCCTAATTTCCTCTCGACAAATTATCAAATTCATGATTACCACTTTTTGAATTTTCAATATCTGATTAACATGCCTAATAAGCATAATATTGTCAATTGAATTTTTCTTTACTCCATTTCCAACTTTATCATTTCTAATGTTTCAAGCGAAATTTAGAAATTCGTAATTTTTAATTAATCTTTATTTTCTTTAATTGTCCCATTTTACTTATTTGTTTCCTCCAATTCCATTTCTCTCTAATATAATCCAAAAATACCATCAAGTCCTCAAGCTAATTACTTTTCGCTCATCCATTTTATTAATTCAATGGCTAGTTATCACCAAAGCTTGTCACTAGTAAATGATAAGAATTATAATCTAATTACCTTGATTTAAACTCTACACTAACAACTCATATCGCTGGTCTTCTTATAAACAACCTCTTAGTCTCGTATCCAAGATATATTCACAACAATCTTTCTAGCACTTATGTATCTCACTAGACTCTTAAACTCCCATACTATACCCCATTATTATCCTAAGTTTAAGTTTATAATATCTTTAATTAAGCATGCATTTTATGTCTCTACTAGTCACCATCCCCTTTCTTAAGCCTAACCATCCCAATATCGTCACCCAACCAACTTTTAGATTTTACACACTTTGTATCATATCAACTTATCATTGCTCATCTTTTCACAGCTCTAAGTAGGTACTTTCTAGTTATTCGCCAAGTGGGATAAAATTTTAGAACTCAGTCAAACAACAACTAGTCATTTATTTACTCACCTCTTAATTCTTGAATTAAATTTCTATATTCTAAAAGAAATCCACCACTTTCCTTTGATTAACCTAATATCACACATGAAGTTTAGTTAGCTTCAAAGACACCATTTTTCTAACAAATCTCCCATAATATTTTATCCTCAAAATATTCCCGATCGAAATTTAATAATTGATTCCCTATTAAAATCACATACTCCATCCAAACTACAAGTGTTACTCTATGTATACCAATAAAATTTTAACTAACGAAAGAAATCCACACTTGTTCTTATTATCATTCTTACAACTTCCAAATATTATAGAAATTTTTTCTCTTAATTAATCTAATATACTCATTTCTTTTACTCAAATTGTTCCCCCTTTTATCTTATTTACTTTCAACGATGTCCTATTCACTAAATCAACTACTTATCCCTTTTTATACTTATTATCCATTGAAGCTTTGCCAATATGTCCCTCATTCTTTTTCAATTATTTAAGTTCCTATTTTAATATCAAGAACCTAAGAATTCCATAGAAATTTCAGCAGTGTTCCCCCTAAATCTTGGACTTTCTCAAATTTCTAATAGCCAACACAACATGCATTTCAAGGAATACTCCAAATCCAAATATCATTTCAAATGACATTCAATCATACCCATGACTTCATCTATTCAAGGTTTACAATCTCTATAATAACTATTTTTTAAGACCAAATATTACATAACCTATTCTTACATTTAGAAGATCATTCATAACAACATCTTTACGTTATTTAACTAGCAATTTACCAATGATTTACCAGTGATCACATAAATCAATACAAAACTTCAAAATTAGTATAATTGCTTAAGGAAAAATATTCATTCACTTTTTCACCTTTCAACATCTTTATCAAATCAAACCTCATGATAACGTTCTCACACACGCACACTCACACACATATGTATATGTATATGTATACATCAAAATGTTTTATCACATCAAGATATTTATATCTATGATTCTTACTAAGAACATTACCAATGAAAATTCACAAAGAACAATAAGGTTATTCCAAGCAACATCGACTCACACAATACCCAACACAAAACCAATTCGACTTTATTCTTGAAATTTCTCACTTTAACCCACTCCGATACTAACCACAACTTCTAAACAACATCCTCTCTATCCCGATGCAACCGACTCTTTACAACCACTTCATGCACCATGCTCATACAACTCAAGTCTATAGAACTTTAAACCTAAAGCTCTGATACCAAAAATGTAACGACCCATCCTAAGTGGGCTTTACTCGAAACGACATTATTCTTACCCCTTACCGTGCTATCGGGTCCGTCTCACAATATCAACAACTTAAATCCCCCATATTCCTTGTCGGGCAACCAGATCCTTCTTTACCTTTTACTCCATTCGTTTCCACAGTATCACGAAGAATTTATGTTATATGAAATGTATTCACAACATAACCATTTCTTAAGTATAAAATTTACCAATCAATCATATCACAACAATTTATCAAGAGACAATTTTCACAAATCCACCTCACAACAATCTCAATACCTCCAACTCATCATAACAAAAGGCAATCATCGAAACACAATAACAATAAGACACAATTCTTACACATCAATTCACAATTAAGCACATCATATTCACAACAAATCCATTATATTACAACCCCCTTTTTCATTTAAATAATAACACCAAAAAATATATGGAATTTGTATAGAAGTAACTTTTATATAATTATGTATGCTTACATGCACATAAAAACAATCACATAAGACATCTACTTTTTAATTCATCACTATCCATATATAAATATAAGACTTATTTATATTAATTGTCTTCCCATAATCATTCACATTTATACTTTCAATTTTTTCATTATTCGTGGTACAATTTACTATGTTTACTAAAAGTAAGGAGAAACTCACATTGATTCAACGGTAGAATAAACCCAAAGATTTAGTTCACATTCTTTCAAGAATTAAATTAACTGTTGGAAATCACCTTGACAAGATGCCCAGGTGGTGATCTTCCAAACACCCAAGTCTAGAATAACTTGTAGAAAGAAATACAACAATCAAACATAAGAACAGAAAATCAAAGAAAGAAAGAAGACAAGCAATTGTTATCGAGGTTCGACAATGTGCCTACGTCCCCATGAGTTCCTCCTAACTCTCTGCACTAAATCAAATGGTTCTTACAAAGTTACAACAATCCCCTTCAAGAAACCATAATGTTCTTGAAGAAACCAAGAAGAGAAGAAAGGAAGAAGATAAGAATTAACAACGCTCTCTATCTAATCTAGACTTCTCTCTCTTTTACAACCAGCTTCACTACAAAGAGTCCCTCTTGTGTTTCTCTCACACAATTCTCTCTTGTATTACAATTGATCTCACACAATGTCACAACCTGTGTGGTTCTTTCACACACATTATATATATAGAAATGAGGCTAGGAAACCCCTTTTATAGCCTTTCACTTCTTGGACATTCTTGTGAATCAATCTCCTCCCTTTGATCATGATCCCCATTTAATCATAGCCCTTCATCACTCTCAAAGTAGTGTTGTGCGTTTTAACATTGCCTCCATGCACCTAAGAGGGTTCTTATGCATGCTGCCTATGTGTGCAACAGTGTGCCTGGGCGGTGCGGCGCTGGGCGTGCGCACTGCAGCTTTGGTGCGGACCTGATGGTGTGCATGCTGGGAGGCACGCCCTGGAGTAGGTGCGCTGTGCCTTGACCTGATGCTGCTTCCTTCTGCTGCTGTGTGCACACCCTTTTGCTTGTGTGCAGAAGTGCGCACACTAGTGCGCATGGCCTTCCTTTGCTCCAAATTGATGCACACACATGTGTGCAGTCTTCCAACTTGCTGAACTTTAATCCTCCAACCTTGGTTTAGATTTTAACCATCTTTGAACCATGGTTGGACTTGTGCAAACCTTAGACAAATACTAACAATCTTTACCTTTGTCTAAGTGTTTAAACCTGAACCATTGTGCAAAAAGCTTCGGGATCCAAACTCATCATGAGTCATATATCAACCGACTCCTATTTTAAGTAGTCCAAGGCAATGATTGAACTTACTTAGAGGTAGAACCTTGGTGCCTAAATCTGCAGGACTTTTCTCCGTGGTCTTCTTGTCAACATGAATGCATCCTTTCGTCCATTTTCCAGAATGTAATGATACCGAATATCCATATGCTTTATTCTCTCATGGAACACCGAATTCCTCCACAAATACCACACATTTTGGCTATCTGAAGACACCACCACCTACTCTTTTAGGACCTTTCACTCATCTAACAACCCTTTGCACCCCATAGCCTCCTTTATGGCTTCCGTAGCCACTATGCATTCTGCCCTGGTTGTTATGAGTGCTACCACCGGCTGCCACTGAGCCTTCAAATACCTCAGTAACCACTTCATCCTAAGCCAATGCTTCTTTCTGGGACTACTCACAAATCTGTTGAGAACACCCATTGCCCAAGAAACCCTCAACCAGTTTCTCTCCTTTTCTTGGATTCTACACATCCCAAGGATCTTTTGTGTAAGGCTGAGATCCTTCCTCTCGAAATCCTCACTGAGTTGAGATGTAAACCTTTCCATCCTCTCCTTGCTATTCTGAACCAACAACACATCATCGACATAGATGAGGATACTCACCATCTTCTCCACCTTGTGTCCAGGTGAGAAAGTTTATGTGAAACCTATGTCTTCTTTTCTTGTGAACCCATTTGCCACCATCCTATCTTTGTTCCGGACTTCATCTCCTAGAGGGTACCCTTCTTTGATCTTGTAAGTGCACTTACATTCCATAACTTTCTGCTTTTCTGGAAATTTCACCAATTCCCAGCAGTTGATCTTCCTCAAAGAATCAATTTCTTCCTCCATAGCTAGCTTCCATTGTGACAACTCCTTACATCCTATGGCATTAATGTAAGTCTCTTGTTCACTCATCCCTCCTTCTGTCCAAGGAGTTACTGCATCCTCAGCATCCACAAAACCATATCTTGAAGGTGGTCCGACCAACCTTTTTCCCCGGTCTCTTGTGAGCTGGTAGTCATTCCAACTTGCTGCATTAACCTCTTCTTGTTCAGCCTCCTCTTGAGTGTCCTAAGTTTGGCCTTTATCCAAGGGCTCTACCTAGTCTGAACCCTCTTGCCTCCTTTGCTCTACCTGAACGAAGTTCTCCTTAATGCGATGCTCCACAACTTCCGGACTGGTTTGCTCACTAGCCCTTGCAGGGTTAGTTTTCTCCAAGTAGGGAAATAATAATTCATCAAAAATAATATCCCTACTTATAATTAGTTTCATGCCCTTCTTTTCTAAGGACCACAACCTATATCCCTTAACCCCATCACCATATCCTAGAAATACACATTTTCTAGATCTTGGGCTAAGTTTATCCTCATTTTGATGTGCAAATGCAACACACCCAAAAGTCCTAAGTTTATTTAATTCAGGGGGTTTTCCACTCCACATGTCTTCGAGAGTCTTATGGTACACAATCCTAAAGGGTGATCTATTCACTAAATATGCAGTAGTAGACACAGCTTCCCCCCAAAAATATTTGGATAATCCGGATCCATCTAACATGCACATAACCTTTTTCATAAGGGTCTTATTCATCCACTCAGCAACTCCATTTTGCTGAGGGGTTTCCACAACCGTTATATGTCTTAGAATCCCATTTAACCTATAAAATTGATTAAGTTCTTGGTTAAAAATTTCTAAGCCATTATCAGTTTTTATCTCCTTAACTACCCCGCCCATTTGAGTCTCTACCAACCCTTTCCACACCACTAACTTATTCAAGGCATCCAATTTATTTCTAAGCAAATAAACCCACACTCTTCTTGAATAATCATCAATTAATGACAGAAAGTAAAAGTTACCTCCCTGTGTTGGTGTCCTTGCTGGTCCCCAAAGGTCCGCATGAATGTAGTCAAGAATGCCCTTAGACTTGTGCACTCCAATGTTGAAGCTGACCCAGTGTTGCTTCTCAAGAACACAACTCTTGCAGAAATCAAATTCCTCTACTTTGTCATCACCAAGTAGGCCATCCTTGCTGAGAACTTGTAGGCCCTCTTTGCGCATATGTCCCAAGCGAGTATGCTAAAGGGCTGCCTTGTCCATCTCAGCCATCAAGGTTGCTACTTGATCATTGATTTATATCTCTCTGATCATCTCATAGAGTCCATCGTTTCTTGCTGCCTTGATCACTACCAAAGATCCCTTGGCCACCTTGATCTTTCTTCCCTCTATCTTGTATGTGTATCCCATGGAATCCAGCTTCCCCAATGAGATCAAATTCCTCCTTAAATTTGGGAGATACCTCACATTTTCCAGCAGCCTTGTCATTCCATCAAACATCCTCACTTGGATGTCTCCCATGCCTCTCACTTGGCAAGAATTGTCATTCCCCAAGAAGACCTTTCCATCATTGATCTCCTTGAAATTCTTGAACCATTCCCGGTGAGGGCACATGTGATAAGTGCACCCGGTATCCAAGATCCATTTCCCGCTGCCTTCTTGCCCCTTGCTCATATCCAAGCACATAACAAGAACATCATCACCTTGCTGTTCTCCCATGGCAATCGAAGCCTCTACATTGTTGGTATGGCTTCTCCTCTCATCCCATAACCTTTTCTTGCAATCTTTCTTAAAATGGCCCTCCTTGTCGCAGTAGAAGCATCTCCTTCCTCCTCCAAGTCTTGTCTTGGAATGAGATCTCCTATGGCTCTCTCCTCTACCTTTGTCCAGGTAGTAGCCATTGTTGCTGCCATTCCGAGTTGCTGGCCTTCCTCTTACGAATAGCCCATCACCACTTGATATCTCCTTCATCTTGGCTTTGAAATCATGTGCCCTTATGGCATTGATCACAATCTCCTTTGTCAAACTATCTCTTCCATACTCAATTGCATTAATCAAATTGTCAAAGCAATCAGGAAGTGAATTTAACAAAATAACAGCCAATTGTTCATCCGAAAAAGTAATGCTACAGCTATTCAAATCTTGAACTAGCTTATTAAAGACATCAAAATTATCTTGCAACTCTTTACTAAGGTCCATTTTAAAAGCAAAGATTCTTTTAAGAAGATAAATCTTGTTAGGGAGAGTTTTGGTAAGAAACAACTCATCTAGTTTCTTCCATATGATAGTCGGATCTTCCAAGTCTCCGCACTCCCTTGTGACACTGTCCGACATGTGCAAGAAAATGGTGCTATAAGCCATCTTCTTCATCTCGGTCCATTGGTCCTCTGTGACATTTGCTGAAAAAATATCATCTTCTCCAATAGCCAAGTCCACTTTCTGTACCCGCCTTGATCTTCCGCTTCCAAAGGGCAAAGTCTCCATTTCTATCAAACTTCTCAACATAAAAATTTGAAGCCATCTCTTGCGGACAAGATCCCTGATTTATGCACTACCCACAAATGCTTTCTTCAACCTCAAGAACACCGATCAAAGATGGATCTTATCACCGTTCTTGAATCTACCCCAAGAACACAATCAGATCTTGATCTTTACACCGTTCTTGAATCACTCAAGAAGTTGATCTTCGATTCTTGGAGTCTTGGCTCCGTCACCTTCTTGTTCTTGCTCCGATACCCAGCTGTGCAGCTCTGATACCACTATTGGAAATAAAATTTACAAGATGCCCAAGTGGTGATCTTCCAAACACCCAAGTATAAAATGACTTGTAGAAAGAAATACAGCAATCAAACACAATAACATAAAATCAAAGAAAGAAAGAAGATAAGCAATTGTTATCGAGATTTGGCAATGTGCCTACGTCCCCGTGAGTTCCTCCTAACTCTCTACACTATATCAAATGGTTCTTACAAAGTTACAGTAATCCCCTTCAAGAAACCACAATGTTCTTGAAGAAACCAAGAAGAGAAGAAAGGAAGAAGATAAGAATTAGCAATGCTCTCTATCTAATTTAGACTTCTCTCTCTTTTACAACCAGCCTCACTATAAAGAGTCCCTCTTGTGTTTCTCTCACACAATTCTCTCTTGTATTACAATTGATCTCACACAATGTCACAACCTGTGTGGTTCTCTCACACACATTATATATCTAGAAATGAGGCTAGGAAACCCCTTTTATAGCCTTTCACTTCTTGGACATTCTTGTGAATCAATCTCTTCCCTTTGATCATGATCTCCATTTAATCATAGCCCTTCATCACTCTCAAAGTAGTGTTGTGCATTTTAACATTGCATCCACGCACCTAAGAGGGTCCTTATGCATGCTGCCTATGTGTGCAGCAGTGTGCCTGGGCGGTGCGATGCTGGGCGTGCGCGCTGCGGCGCTGGTGCGGACTTGGTGGTGTGCATTCTGGGAGGCACGCCCTAGAGTAGGTGTGTTGTGCCTTGACCTGATGCTGCTCCCTTCTGCTGCTGTGCGCACACCCTTCTGCTTGTGTGCAGAAGTGTGCAGACTAGTGCGCCTAGCCTTCCCTTGCTCTAAATTGATGCACACACATGTGTGCAGTCTTCTAACTTGCTGAACTTTAATCCTCCAACCTTGGTTTAGATTTTAACCATCTTTGAACCATGGTTGGACCTGTGCAAACCTTAGACAAATACCAACATTAACAATTCCATTATGCCCAGACTCTACAAAACAGAATCATGACCAAAACAACCCAAATTAAATTCAAGAAATATAAATCATATTTGATTTAAACTATAATATTTGAATCCATGAATTTAGATTAATTAATTATTCCTTAATCAATATTTTTAGTTTTATTGAGAATTGTTATAGATTCAAACTCACCATCTAAAAGAATAGCATAACTCAATATCACATTTCAAAATTATCTCTGAGAAAGAATTGCCCAAACCAACCTAAAGTTTAAGTTATTAATTACGACCACTTTTCTAAATTATTTTCTTATTCACTAACCATATTCTTCCTTATGACCAATTTTCCCCAATTTGTTTTTTTCCAAAAGTCTAGTTAAAATGACCCATCATTTTTCTTTATATAAATTTTTATAGCTATCCTTGAAAAGACAAAAATAATTCAACTTTATGGTATATTTCCATTTTTTTCTCCAATCCTCTCTATTTATTTCCAACTTCATGTTTATGCTCAAATGTGAAAACTTTAATGTATCAAAATATTTATGATTTAAATATATGAGATGGTTAGGACTTTAAAGGCAAAAGAGCTTAGATTAATTTTTGTTTTGTTTGGAGAATTTCAATTTTGATGAAATTAACTCAATACAAGTTAAACACATATTCTATTAAGCTTAAAATTCCATATCATAACTTACTCGATACCAAACTCATGGATTTAAACCATATATGTAAGAAAATTGAAGAAATCATAGAAAACAGTCAAAATAACTAGAGTTGAAAATAAGAAAATACATTGATACAATAATTTTTTTCTTCAAAATCTTCCTCGATC
The DNA here is from genome assembly GCA_023935145.1 of Bretschneidera sinensis. NCBI lineage: Eukaryota > Viridiplantae > Streptophyta > Magnoliopsida > Brassicales > Akaniaceae > Bretschneidera > Bretschneidera sinensis. Next base: position 49,972,644 of record CM043702.1, read on the forward strand.
ACTCGCTTCTTCCTTTTCTTCTCTTTTTCTCCTTCTCTCTCTTTTTTCTTTCTCCCTCTTTCTTTCCTTCTCTTTCTTTTGTTTTTATAGGCATTCTCCTGAAAGTTCTCTTAGAAATATCTACACTACGTGCAGAGATATATATATGTCTCTAAATAATGTTTAAATAAATATTGTTTGCAATTGCTTTTCAAATAAACTCAACCACTTAGCAGATAAGGCTTAGAAAGTAGTAAATGAGGGTATGGGTTCAAATCTCATTTCACATCCCATTATATTCTTTTTTTATTTTCTACATTAAATTGAATGGTAAACATTTCAATATAAAACACGTGGTCTATTGGTTAAGCATTGGCACAATTGGTAGTAAGCATGGGTTCAAGTCCACTAATTCCTTTCATTCATTGTTTCATTTTTTTTTATAAACATTAGTAGTTAGTATTAAAGTCAACAAAAAAAAAGTGAGCTTGTGTGAGTGGCATGGGTTCTAGCCCTTTTACAATAATTCTTTCCCCCTTTATTATTATTATTATTAAACTCTTCCAAAATAAAGTAATTTTGGATAATAAAATTATAAATTTTTTTAAGATTTATGTAAAAAAATCGGGTATTACAATTACCTCTATTGCAAAGATCTGTAGATCCCGTTAAAGGAAATGAAGCCAAGTCGAAAGGTAAGACTGATAAAGAATAGGAAGACAGTTGGTGCCATTAAGCAATGGGTGGATCTTAGAGTGTTCCATCATGTGGCCAAAAAGGCAAATGTCAAATCTCTTTGGGATAGATTAGAGACACTTTATGAAAGAAAGACAACTCTAACAAAGCTTTTGTGATAAGAAAGCTTGTCAATTTGAAGCACATGGACAAATGCTCCATTGCCGAACACTTGAATGATTCTCAGGATCTTGTGAACCAGCTGTCTAAAATGAAAATGGTGCTAGATGATGAGTTACAAGTACTATTTCTTTTGGGTACTTTTCCTGGTAGCTGGAAGATGTTAGTAGTGTTACTTAGTAACTCTACTTCGAATGGTGTGCTTAGTTTGTCTATGGTGAAGGAAAATACGTTCAATGAGGAGACTTGCAAAAAAGATTCGGACATAGATAGTGGTCAAGCTCTTATCATAGAGAACTAGGAAAGAAGTAAGAGTAGAGGTCGTAAAGGTCATGGTAAATCCAAAGACAGATCAAAGTCTAGAGATAAAGTGAAATGTTATCACTACAATAAATGGGTCATATAAATAGAAATTTTTAGGTCTGAAAACAAGAAAAACAAGATGGAAAGAATCAGAAGAAAACCAATGACAAGAACACAATAGTAGTTGTTACTTGCACGAGAGTTTGAGGAGTGTAATCATATTGCAAATTCTGGTATTGACCGGATGGTTGACTTAACATCTTCACACCATTGTATTCCACATCGAGATTTCTTCACAACGTACAAAGCAAGAAACTGTGGTATAATGAAGATGGGTAACTCGAGCTTTGCTATGATTATGAGAAGTGGTGATGTACACATATAGACAGATGTAGGGTGCACCATGACTGTTGGTATTTGTCTAAGGTTTAAACAGGGTTTGAAAAGGTTCAACATCAAGTCTTCAGGCCATGGCTCAAGGTGTGCGTGCCTTAGCAAGACTCCAAGAATCAAAGATCAACTTCTTGGGTGATTCAAGAACGGTATTGAGATCAATCTTCGATCATGTTCTTGAGATTTAGAAAAAGCTAGAAAGCAATTCTGGGTGCTGCATAAATCTAGGATTTTCTTCGCAAGATAGGTTCGAACTTCGTTGTTGAGAAATTTGATGGAAAGGGAGATTTTGCCCTTTGGAAGCGAAAAATTAAGGCGGTTCTTATGCAATAAAAGGTGGACTTGGCAATTGGAGAAGATGACACTTTTCCAGCAAGTATCACGGAGGACCAGCGGAACGAGATGAAGAAGATGGCGTACAACACCCTCTTTCTGCACATCTCGGATAGTGTCATAAGGGAGTGCGGAGACTCGGAAGATCCAGTTGTCATATGGAAGAAACTAGATGAGTTGTTTTTTACCAAAACTCTTCCTAATAAAATTTATCTTTTTAAAAGAATCTTTGCTTTAAAATGGATCCTAATAAAGAGTTGCAAGATAATCTTGATCTGTTTAATAAAATAGTTCAAGATTTGGGTAGTTATAGTATACCATTCCCGGATGAACAATTGGCTGACATCTTGTTAAATTCTCTTCCTGATTATTTTGAGAGTTTGATTAATGCTATTGAATATGGAAGAGATACACTAACCAAAGAAATTGTGATTAATGCTATAAGGGCTCATGATTTCAAAGCCAAGATGAGGGAAGCATCAAGTGGAGAAGAGTTGCTTGTTAAAGAAAGGCCAATAACTCGGAATGGCAGTAGCATCCATGGAAACTACCGGGAGAAATCAAAGGGTAGAGGGCAGAGCCATGGGAGATCGCATTCCAAATCAAAGTTTGGAGGGAAGTAATGCTTCTACTGCAATAAGGAGGGCCATTTCAAGAAAGAATGCAAGAAAAAGTTGTGGGATGAGAGAGAAGGAAGGCATACTAAGAATGGAGAGGCTTCGGTTGCCAAAGGAGAACAACAAGATGATGTTCTTGTTGTGTTCTTGAATGTGAGCAGGAGGCAAGGCAGCGAGAAATGGATCTTGGATTCCGAGTGCATTTATCACATGTGCCCTCACAAGGATTGGTTCAAGAATTTTAAGGAAACCAATGACGGAAAGGTTTTCTTGGGGAATGATACTTTTTTCCAAGTGAGGGGGATAGGAGACATCCAACTGAGGATGTTTGATGGAGTCACAAGGTTACTACGGAATGTGAGGTATCTTTCGGATTTGAGAAGAAACTTGATATCATTGGGGCAGCTGGATTCATGGGGTACACATACAAAGCAGAGGGAGGAAAGATCAAGGTAACCAAGAGATCTTTGATAGTGATCAAAGCAGCAATAAAGGATGGTCTCTATGAGATGATCAAAGAGACAGAAATCAAGGATCAAGCAACAAGCTTGATGGCTGAGATGAATAAGGTAGCCTTTAGGCACACTTCCTTGGGACATATGAACGAGAAGGGCCTGCAAGTTCTCAGCAAGGATGGGCTACTTGGTGGTGACAAGATAGAGAAACTTGATTTCTGCGAGAGTTGCATTCTTGGGAAGCAACATCGGGTCAGCTTCAACATCGGAGTGCACAAGTCTAAGGGGATTCTTGACTACATCCATGCGGATCTTTGGGGACCAGCAAGAACACCAACACAGGGAGGTAATTGTTACTTTCTGTCTTTAATTGATGATTATTTAAGAAAGGTTTGGCTTTATTTGCTTAGAAATAAATCAGATGCTTTGAATAATTTTATGGCGTGGAAAAAGTTGCTGGAGACTCAAATGGGCAAGGTAGTTAAGGTATTAAGAATCGATAATAGCTTAGAATTTTTTAAAAAGGATTTTGATAAATTATGTGAATTAAATGGCATTCTAAGACATAGAACGGTTGTGAAAGCCCCTCAGCAAAATGGAGTTGCTGAAAAGATGAATAGAACCCTTATGGAAAAGGTTAGGTGCATGTTAATTGGGTCCGGTTTACAAAATTTTTTTTGGGGGGAAACTGTGTCTACTACTGTATATTTGGTTAATAGTTCACCCTCTAGGGCTTTAGACCTTAAGACTCCCATGGAGATGTGGAGTGGAAAACCCCCTGAGTTAAGCAACCTTAGAACTTTTTGTTGTGCTGCATTTGCACATCAAAAGGATGAGAAACTTAGCCCAATGACTATAAAATGTGTGTTTCTAGGGTATGGTGATGGGGTTAAGGGGTATAGGTTGTGGTCTTTAGAATAAAAAGGAATGAAACTCATAATAAGTAGAGATGTTATTTTTAATGAATTTTTATTTCCCTACTTGGAGAAAACTAATCCTGCAGGGGATAGTGAGCAAACCAATACGAAATTTGTGAAGCATAGCATCAAGGAGAATTCAATTCAGGTAGAGCCTATTAAGAAGGCCAAGCTCAAAACACTCGAGAGGAGGCTGAACTAAAAGGGGATGATGCAGCAAGTCAGAATGACTATCAGCTCACAAGGGACCAGGAAAGGAGGGTAGCAGCTCCTTATGCAGAAAGAGGGGTTGAACCAGAAACTTACATGGATGCCATGGAATGTAAGGATTTGTCGAAGTGGCAGCTAGCTATGGAGGACGAAATGGCTTCTTTTACGAAGAACAACTCTTGGGAATTGGTGCCCAAACAAAAAAAAAACAGAGAGTTGTAGATTGTAGGTGGATCTACAAGATCAAAGAAGGGAACACTCCAGGGGATGAAGTCCGGTATAAAGCTAGGCTAGTACCGAAGAGGCTCACACAAAAAGAAGGCATAGATTTCAATGAAATATTCTCACCGGTTGTGAAATACAAGACGATAAGGATAGTGTTAGCAATGGTGGTCCAATTTAATTGGGAAACCGAGCAAATGGATGTGAAGATAGCGTTCTTACATAGAGAACTTGATTAGACCATCTACATGAGGCAACCCAAAGGCTATGAGGAAGGAAGGCAGGGAGAGTTGGTGTGCCAATTGAAGAAATCTCTCTATGGCCTAAAGCAATCACCTTGGCAATGGAATAAGAGGTTTGATTCTTTTGTAACTAGCTTGGGTTTCATGAAGAGCTATTATGATTCGTGCTTATACTACAAGGGGCATAAGGTGGAGGAAGTGGTGATCATCCTCATCTATGTAGATAATATGTTGCTGGTTGGGAGCAGCATGGAGAGGATAGGAAAATTGAAGTCTCAACTCAGTGAGGAGTTTGAGATGAAGGATCTTGGCCATACACAAAAGATCTTTGGGATGTGTATAATCTAGGAAAGGGAGAGAAATAGATTGAAGATCTCTCAGACTTCCTACATAGAGAAGATGGTGTCTAAGTTCTCTATGGAAGATAGCAAACCAGTGAAGGTTCCCCTTGCTGGTCATTTCAAGTTCTCCAGTGATCAATGTCTAAGATTGGAGAGGAGAAGAAGGAAATGGAAAAGGTCCCCTACTCTAGTGCGGTTGGATCAGTCATATTCATGATGGTAACCACTAGACCTGACATTGCTCATGCATTGAGTGTTCTCAGCAGGTTTATTAGTAATCCCGAAAAGGGGCATTGGCTGGGGATAAAGTGGTTATTGAGGTACTTAAAGGGAAGCCCAGATGTGGCGCTGGTTTATGAGAAGAGGGGTAAGTCCATCTGTCTTGAAGGTTATGCAGATTCGGACTATGGAGCAGACCAGGGATGAAAAAAGATCGATTACCTCCTACTTCTTCAACTTAAACGGATGTTGTATAAGTTAGAAGGCTCAGTTGCAGCCGGTGGTAGCACTCTCAATAATCGAGGTTGAGTACATAGTGGCTACGGAAGCTATTAAGGAGGCTATGTGGTGCAAAGGGTTGTTGGAAGAGTTGAAGGTCTTAAAAGAGCAAGTGGTGGTGTATTTAGATAACTAAAGTGCGTTACATTTATGCAAGAATCCAGTGTTCCATGAGAGGACAAAGCATTTAGATGTTCGGTATCATTTCATTCGAAAAAATGTTACGAAATGATGCATTCATGTGGACAAGATAGCCACGGAAGAAAATCCCATAGGTTTAGGCACCAAAGTTCTACCTCTAAGTAAGTTCAATAATTGCCTTAGACTTCTTAGGATTGGAGTCGGTTGATATGGTGACTCAAGATTAGTTTGGATCTTGAGTTCTCTATACAATGGGTTCGGGTTTCATCGCTTAGACAAAGATAGAGATTGTTGGTATTTGTCTAAGGTTTAAACAGGGTTTGAAAAGTTTCAACATCAAGTCTCCAGGCCGCGGCTCAAGGTGTGTGCGCCTCAGCTTCCAGGAAGTTCAGAAGTTGGGAGAAGAGCTGTGCTCCGTGACCCAAGGTGTGCACGCCATGGCACAGCCCTGTGCACCGTGGCACAGCCACCCCAGGTCATGGCCTCCAGTAAGATAGCAAAGCTTCCCCTCCTCCAGGCTGCGGCATGCCCTGTTCTAGGCCGCGGCTTGAAGGCACACTTGATGCTTATGTTTCAGCATTTCAAATGGTGCGTGAGGCATGATCAAAATGCACAAGATCACTTAGGATTAACGAGGGGCTATGATTAATTAGTCCTCAAGATCTAAGGGTGGAGATTGACCTTCAAGAATGGTCAAAAAGTTGGTGCACTATATAAAGGGTCACCTAGCTTCAATCTCAAAACAAGTGAAAAGAAACAAGTGTGACATACAAGAGATCAATTGTAAGAGTGCAAAGACACTAAACATAAGAGAGATTCTTTGTAGAGAGGCTGGTTGTTTAGAAAGAGAGAGTAGTATAGATTGTATACAAGGGCTTGTAAGGGGAATTTTCTTGGGAGAATTCCAGGGTTAGCTTTTATCACTTTCTTCTACTTCTTCTTCTTTCGTTCTTCAAGAACTAGTGAGTTCTTGAAGAGGTGTTGCTGATTATAAAGAACCCCATTAACAAGATAGTGCAGAGAGTTCGGAGGATCTCATGGGGATGTAGGCACTTTGCCGAACCTCGTCAAAAAATTGCTTGTGTTCTTTCTTTTCTTTGATTGTTTGATTTCTGTTCTGTTTGTACAAGTCATTCTAGACTTGGGTGTTTGGAAGATCACCTCCTAGGCATCTTGAGGGTGGTTTCCCGACAATGACTTTGAAGAATGTGAGACATGTTCCCGAATTGCGTCATAATTTGATTTCTACTCATGTCCCAGATGAAGAAGGGTATGAGCATTGCTTCGGTAATAGAAAGTAGAAACTGACCAAGGGGTAATTGCTGCTTGCCAGAGGAAAGATGTGTTGCACCTTGTACAAGACACATATGAAAGTGTGTGGTAATGAGATGATGCTTCTCCCAACTTATGGCATAAGAGGTTGGTGCATATGAGTGAGAAATGTATGCAAATTTTGGCTAGAAAATCGCTCATTCTTTCATCCAAAGGTATATCTCTGAACCCATGTGATTATTGATTATTTGTACGTATCATAAAGTTTCTTTTAGTAAGTAATCTAAAAGAAAAGAAAGGAAAAGAAATTAGAATTAGTAGATTTTGATGTATAAGGTTCCATTGAAGTAGACTTTTTAGGTGGCAATATGTATTTTGTTACATTTATTAATGATGCTTCACAAAATGTGTGTGTTTATTTGTTGAAGAACAAAAGCCAGGTATTTCAATATTTTCATAAGTTTCATTCTGTGGTGGAGAGAGACACAGAGAGTCAATTGAAATTTCTCCGTATTGACAATAGTGGAGAGCATACCTCAAATGAGTTATAGACTATTGTTCATAATTTGATATCAAGCATAAAATGATAGTTCCTCGTACCTCATAGTATAATGGTGTGGGTGTAACGACCCATCTCAGGTTGGCCACCCCCGAGACGGTGTCGTCATGTTTTGAAATCCCAGCACGACACATATATGCAACAACATAAAAACATCAATAGAAATTATATATTTCTATACATCAATCCTCAGCACTTAACATGGGAGTTACATTATTAAAATTTCAACTGAAATAATATATACAACATATGATGCATTAATATTTACAAATATATATATATATATATATATATATATATATATATATATATATATTGTTTCTTTCGATTAGTTTGAGGATGTGGACCACGAGGCTTACAGATAATCACTCCGTCTGAATTACAGCTCAACAATCTATCTATCCTGCCTACTACTTGAAATTATTTAACAATGAGGAGTGAGCTTCACAAGCTCAGTGAATTAAATTTACTAGAAGTATTCAATTTTTTTTAATTCCAATCATATCTTATAATTCACTTTTTCAAATAGTCTTCCAATATTCATTCATCTATATCTCATATAATTCGATAATAACATTCTATTATCATTACTCATATCATAATCCTCATCATTTATCAATCTTTCTTTTCATATATTTAAATATCTTGAGACTATCAATTCAACCTCAATATTTACCTTGTTATAAGGTTCACATCATATAATCAATCACAAAGATAATTCTTATCATATCATACTTTCATATTTCTTTCTCATCATATCTGTCTCTTTGTGAGACACATTTATCTATCAATAAATTCACAATCAAGAATTACACTTTAGCATCTCAATCAATAATAATCAATATTTAAAACAAATGCAATGCATGAATTTAAATTATCATATCATTTCATATTATCATTTGGGAACGTCTTCCCACATGTCGACATGTTTTAGCTTAGACCAGCTGCCTTCCTGTTTCTTTTATTTTCATTTCTACCGGCTGTCTTCCTGGTTTTTTTTTATTTTAAGCTATACTGGCTGCCATGGTTCTTTTACTTTCATTTAGACTGGCTGCCTTCCTGGCTCTTTTATTTTCAGCTATATTGGCTATCACGGTTCTTTTATTTTTATTTAAACCGGTTGCCTTCCTGGTTCTGTTATTTTCAGCTATACCGGCTGCCACGATTTTTTTATTTTCATTTAGACCGGTTGCTTTCACGGTTTTTTTATTTCATGCATATGAACAATAATATGAAATATGCATATGAGTAATAAATAAAACAAGCATACATTCAAGCATTCAATTTAGCTATCCAGCTCTTTCTCAAAATTATTATTTTTATCATATTCATTAAATTATCTCCTCATATATCATATCAAATTATCAATCATAGCTTGTCGAGAATTTCATTTATCCTTTATTATATATTTCTTCAACTCATTATTTCATTAATATTACTTCTCATATAATAAATTTTGAACATATCAATTATTCATATAATATCAATCAATTAATCAACTTTCATATATCATCCAATCATAGTTCAATAATTAATTTAAATATCATCACTTTATATTTCATATTTATCTCGATTACTAAAAGTAAATCTAACTCACCACGTAGCACTTAAAGCTACTTGTGGATCACCTGCTTGCCTTTTCTGCTCCTTTAAGCAATTTCACCCAATTGTTGATTGTCAACACCTGACACAATATTTTTTTTTTAAATTTCTAATTTATTCTTCAATTCTTCCATAATTCATACCTTTTAAATTTCTATATTAAATTCTGAGTAATTTCATGTATGTGTTATTTAAAAAATAAAATTCACATTATTAGCTTTTGTTTTTCTTAAAGCTTCCCTCAAATCTCTTTAAAATTCTCCTATAAACCTCTTTAAAATTTCAATCTTTCAATCTTTCTTTGAGTCTCCGGGTGTTTAAAGAAAGAGAGTAATTTGGATTGAAGAAAGAAGAAAACCAAGCAGGATTTGGTAGGAAATAGAATAAAACAAAAAAAAAATTATATTATGTTACAATCTCTCCGCCACCTCCATTTTGCACTGTTTCGTGCTGTCCAACATGTACTTCTTTACATGTTGGGTAATTACACCTGGACTCTAGGTGTTTGCACCAAAATTTTTTTTTTTTTCAAATTGAAAAAACGTTTGCAACACTTTGACATTTTTTTTTCTAAAGAATTATTTTATTCAATAATAAATCTTTCACATATATATTATTTTAATTCCATGTAATATTTATCAAATTAATTCTTTACCCTTACTTTAAGAACATGGGTATTACAGTGGCTGAGAGAATAAACCGTACTATTTTGAAAAGAGTTAGGTGCTTGCTTAGAATGGCTAACCTACTTAAGCCATTTTGGGGTCAAGCAGTTTCTACAACTTGTTACCTGATTAACAGATCTTCTTCCATTCATTTGTGTTTTGACATTCCAGAGAGCGTTTGGATAAGGAAAAATGTTTTCTATTCTCATTTGAAGATATTTGGTTTCAAAGCGTTTACACATGTGCTCAAGAAAAATAGGTCAAAACTTGATGACAAAGTTGTTACTTGTGTGTTTGTTGGTTATAGGGATGCTGAGTTTGATTACAAGTTATGGGATCAAGAAAAGAAGTAGATTATCAAAAGTAGAGATGTTGTCTTAAAAAAAATGAAATTTTGGTTGACATTGAGAAGAGTGAGAAGACATAGTATGGTACAAGCAGAGTTAAAGACCTTGTACCAAAACCTACTCCTTTAGATAGTGCCACAGATAGAAGAGAGATACATGAAGAAGAACATATGGGTAATGAAGATCCAACGATAGTTAATGATGATGCTATGCATTATACAGAGCATGTTAAGCATGGGAAACAGGCCTTTCCACAGAAAACTATAAAGCCTTAGTTGAGAAGGTCTACTAGAGATCATCGACCGTCAACTAGGTACCTTAGTTCTAATTATGTATTGCTTATTGATGGGGGAAGCTAGAGAGCTTCCAAGAAGTGTCGTCACATCTAGAAAAATATTGTTCGATGAAAGCAATGAGGGAAAAGATGATTTCTTTGGAAAAGAACAACACTTATGAATTGGTTGATCTTCCCAAAGGCAGAAAAGCACTAAGGAATAAATAGGTGTTCAAGTTGAAGAAATATGATGAAAAGCTAGTGAAGTATAAGGCTCGAATGGTAGTGAACGGTTTCGGTTAGAAAAAAAAGAATATACTTTGATGAAATTTTATCTTCAATGGTAAAGATGAGTTCTATCCTATTTATACTTGGTTTGGCAGCTTATTTGGACTTGAACTTGAGCAATTAGATGCAAAGATGGTGTTTCTTCATGATGACTTGAACAATGAGATTTATATGCTTCAATCATAAGGTTTTGAAGTGAAAAGAAAAGAAAACATGGTTTGCAAGTTGAAGAATAATTTATATAGATTAAAATAGACTCCAACATAGTGGTACAAAAAGTTTGATTCATTCATACTAGATCATAGTTACCAGAGGACAACTACAGATCCTTATATACATATCATAAAATTTCCTAATGGTAATTTCATTATCCTTTTGGTTTATGTTGATGATTTGTTTAAATCCTTTGACATAAAGGACTTAAGACCAATGAGACAAATTTTGAGAATGAAGATTGTTCGTGATAGAAAAGCCAGAAAGTTATGGTTATCACGGGAAAAGTTTGTTGAACAAGTGCTTGAAAAGTTCAACATGAAGTATTCAAAAGCAATTAGTATTCCTCTTGCCAACCACTTTAAGTTGAGCAAGAAATCATGTCCATCAACAAAAGAAGAAAAAGGAAAAGATGTCAGGAATTTCATACTCTTCTGCAGTCTGTAGCTTAATATATATAATGGTTTGCAAGTAACTAGATATTGCTCATGTTGTTGATGTGGTTAGCAAGTTTTTGTCTAATCTGGTTAAAAGTCATTGGGAAGCGGCAAAGTAGATCTTGAGATATCTCATAAGTACCTCCAAGTTGTGTTTGAGTTTTGGGAATTCAGAACCAGTTCGTGAAGGTTATACAGATTCAGATATTGCAAGTAATCTTGATGCTAGAAAGTCTACATCGAGGTTCTTATTCACTTTCGCAAGGGGAGTTATTTCATGGCAATCAAGATTACAAAAGTGTGTTGTCGTATTGACTACTGAGGCTTAGTACATTGTAGTGAGTGATGAAGGGAAAGAGATGCTTCGGATGATGAGGTTTCTTCAAGAATTGGGTTAGAAACAACAAGAAAATGAGGTTTTTTGTGACAGTCAAAGTGCTATGAATCTGAGCGAAAATACCATTATCATTCGCGTACGAAACACATTGAAGTGAGATACTATTAGTTTCATGAGGTGATTGAAAAACAATTAATGAAATTAAAAAAGATTCATACAAATAAAAATGTATGGTTGTTCTTAGAGAAAAGTTTGAGTCTTACTCGGTAATGGTCATAATGGACTTCAAGTGACTCGTGTGGTGGTTCTCTCTCTTATGAACTGGAATGGGAGATTGTTAAGCTTGTAATCCAACCCATAAGAAATTAAAATAAAATGAAAAAAATGGGCATCCCATAGTTATTAGCTTCGGTGGGCTTTAGTCTACAAATTAAATATAAAAAAAAGGGTTCCACGTGTTCACCAAGCGGTGAACTTGATATTTGTTCTTCTAATTGACTTATAAGAGATCATTGGCGGCAGGTGAATTAAAAGTAGGACACAAAAATCAAAGATATATATAGCCTTTGTTTCTTTGTGTTAGTGTATAAAAAAAGATTTTCTTTCTTGCGTACCGTGGGTTACAGAGAGCAACTGTGAGATACTGAGAAAAAGCTACAACAATTTAAGAGTTTTCTATGGATTAATATTCAGATTGATTATACATAATTAAGTTACTTAGCATTTATAGTTTCAATCACAGTTACTGATTTTAGTGAAGTGCGGATAATTTTTTTATATTTCAGTGGCTGGTATTCGAATGATGGATTTTTTTATAGAGGTAATTTTGTATTGATATCAAATTATTGTTGGTCTCAAGTTTTGACATAAATTTGAGATATAAACTTTGTAATCATCATTTGCCTTGTGGAATTGATCTTTTACCCTGTAGTTTTTCTCCTTTATATTGAGAGGAATTGGTTGTTTTATTTAATATTTATCGTTTTATTTAATATTTATCGTTTTATTTCTGCACTTAGTTTGGTTGTGATTATATTTAATCCGTATTTTTTGATAAAATTATGGTACTTAATTAACTGTTGACAGTGAATATTTTTCCGGACAATAATTAACTCGAAATAGGCAATTCAGTTAGAGCTCAATTTCATCTTACGTGCATGATCAATTTTAGAGTTCAAAGCATATCAAGTAAATATATATAAACTTGATAGTATTTTTTTTCTTGTAATATCATACGTTTATGAATATCCTTTTCTAGTCCTTGTTTTCAAATTATTTGTCTGTTTAAATTTATATAGAATTTGAAACATAATCATGTCGTAATAAAAAAATATTGAAAGAATTTGAAACATAATCATCTTTAAATGAAACAGAATAGACATCATTTTATAGACCACACAAATTTTCAATGGCATTTAAATTTTATTAAACTTTAAATATAGTTAAACCTAATCTATAACAAATTGAACATAATTACTAGGGCTTAATGATCCTGCAACTAAAAAGATCTATATTTTAGGAGTTTGCTACGGAACCATTAAAATTGTTCGTACAATCCAAGATTTAGTTATCTTAATTGAATGCGACCGCCATTAAAAGTTAGATTTATGATCTTTTATTTGTGGTCATCACAAAAATTCAAATACATTATCTTTTTCAAAGCTAAGGTGTTAATTTTATAGAAATGGGATGAACAAAATCGCCCGCAGAACGTGTATGGTCTAGTTAAAAACTTAAACAAATTGTAATTAAAAATAGATACATATTTGTTTCACTAAAAGACTTAGAATTGATGATCATATTCTATTGATAGTCACTAAAAATCTGTGTTAGTGAGCACTTTGCTTGGCCGTGACTAAGGGTTAAAGATTTAGTGACCCACTAGTTATGACAACCACTAAAAGTTCACTTTTTAGAGTCCACAAATGGAGGCTCATGCTAAAAGGAAGATTTAGTGACTTGATATATATGACCGTCACTAAAAGTTAGACAATTAATGTCTAACTGAATTCAACTGTCACTAAAAATTCAATATTTAGTGTGCACGTCTTGAGGCTGCCACTAAACATTAGATTTAGTGACCTAGTAAAATTGGTCGCCACTAAAAGTTTGAGTTTTTGTTCATTTAAATACGACCACTATTAAAAGTTCAATAATTAGTGTCCACATTTTGATTGCCACTAAAAGTTAGATTTAGTGGCCTGCTATCTATGACCGCCACTAAAAGGGTAACATATAATGGTTTTATGCAATGTGACCGTCACTAAATGTATTAATTTGTGACCAGTTGCATTTGATCGTCATAAAGGAAGATTTAGTGTCTATTGTGAGCATGGGTCGGGTTGACATAAAAATTCAACCCAACCCAATTGTACTGGGTTGAAAAAATCTCAACCCACCCCATGAACTCTTCGAACCCCAACCCAAGACGATCCATTTAAATATGTTTAGGTCATCGATGTAATTATTTTCTCTTAAAATTAATTCAAACATATTATATAAGGAAAACATATTCTACTATAATAACTCGTCATTCATTATATCCAAAATGAAATCCATATAAGAATTCATTAAATCTTACAAATCCATCACTTACAAATACCTTACATCACTTAACACAAAGTTCAAACTATAACTAGCTTTGTTTAATACATACAAAAGTAAATAAACGTTAAATTTTGGGTTTAAGATGCTCTCACTGAGTGCATAAACACTAACAAGTTATTTTACGGGTAACATATAATCCACTATTTGATTACAAAAGAGAAAACTAAAATTGGCCTTTTTTATGGAAGCTAAATTTTTTTATTGGAGGGTTAGCTAGGAAAAAGAAAGAAAAAAAAAGAGAAGACAAATGCGATATCTTTTGTAATCCAACCTAACTTATCAAAATATGAATTCAATCCATCAATCCTTAATGCAAGAGTATTTTAAATATATATATATATATATATATCATAATTATATTACAATTAGGTTACCGGTTTGGGTTGGATTGAAAAATTTTGAACCCATCTAGCACAACCTGTTAGGTTTAGCAATTTCTCAACCAAAACCTAACCCAACTTCTAAACAATCCAATCCAACCCAACTTATTGCATTAGTTTGAGTCGGATCCATGAATACACTTTATCCCAGACTCACCCTTATCTGGTTTCATATGGCCACCACTAAAATTACAATTATTAGTGACGACGTGTATCTACCATCGCTAAAAAGGCAACGTTTAATGCCACTATTCACATAATCGCCACAAAATGTCTTAATTAGTGTTCAATTGTGTCTACTAGCCACTAAACAAATAGATTTAGTGTCACTTTTCACTTGGTCTGATAAGGTCCCGCACCAGCAGGAGGAATTAAGTTGGGTATTATCCCATTAATTTAGCTTGTTATCAATAAGAGGAATTCTTAACCTCGTAGGTAGTTTGTTGCAGATTTATTTCAGTTTAGTCTTTATCTTAGGATTTATCTCTATCTTCTTGTTATTGATTCTATCTTGTTTTAAGAAGGATTCATCTCTATCTCTACGTAAGTTGTAAGGTAACATGCACACCCAAAAAAGCGAAAGGTAGAGTAATCAAGAGTTTTAGAAAACAATTTTGTATAAGGAGCTTGATTTTGCAAAACAGGAGTAGGGAGACAATTGATAGTGTAGAGTGCATCGTATGTAGCATCAATCAAAAATGATTCTGGAAGAAATGAGTGAATTAAGAGAGTGCGTGCCATTTAATTGATGTGTCGATGCTTACGCTCAGTGACACCATTTTGTTGAAGGGTGTTCGGACAAGACATACGAAAAACAATACCGTAATAAGCAAGAAATTGTTTGAAAGGTGTTTGGTCAAATTCTTTATCACTATCACTTTGAAAAATTTGATTTTGGTCGAAAACTGATTTTCAACAAGAGCTTTAAAATTACAGAAGTATTGAAAAACTTTAGATTTCTTGCGCATAGGAAAAATCCAAGAATATCGAGAAAAATCATCCACAAAAATAACATAATAATGATAACCTAAATTGGATAAAATATAAGATTGCCAAACATCATAATGTATTAAAGCTAATGGTTGTGCAGTATAATGCTCAATAGAATCAAAAAGTAAAAGCTTAGACTTGCCTAACTGACACTCAAAACAAAAACTTGAATATTTAGAAGAGAAAAAAAATAGTTTTATGAGATTGTAAAAGAGATAACACGCCAGGACCTAAATGACCTAGCCTAAGATGCCAAACATCACTAGAGACCAGCACCAGAGGAGAGATAGTGACTGAATCTAGAGGAAGAATGATGAGGACATGGCTAACAAATGGGATGTGGATCCTATTCAAGTTCCAATTGGTCCAGTTACAAGGGCTCTAGCTAAAATGTTCATGGAAACTCTCAATGGGCCGATTCAACACATTTAGGCTGAGAACCATCTTTTGGGGCACAAGGATGATGCTATACATGATCCACAAGGATGGGTTTCCATGATTCAAGCTTTGGAATAATCTAGCAACTCAAGATTGTGAATTAAAACTTAGTTTCTCAAAATTGGAGACTTACTCATTTTTTTTAGCTTATCAAGGAAAATAGTTAGCTGCAATTTTTCTTATTACCTTTTCTTAATTGTTTCCTTATTAATTTAATTGCTGAATTGTAAGGCTTGCATGCCAAGTTAGGTACTTTCCTTTTTTGGATTTTAGGTTACCAGAATTCAATTACCATAATTGAATTTAGGTTTGTTTCCTATTCCTTAGTTTCCTTTTCCTAATCTTGGACGAATTTCTCATGTATTTAAATAGCTATTGGCTTTTTGGAATAACACAATTCAGATTTGATTCATACTTTTGGAGAGAAAATTCTCTTTATTTCTTTTAAAACTTTTAAACTTATTGGAGTTTCCGTTGCATTCATCTTCGACTTATCAAACAATTATTTCATAATTGATTGTGACATCTTCATTATACCAAGGTTCTTGCTTCAATATAAGCAACAGGTCACTGTCTCACATAAATCTACTTCTAGATGATCTTGAAAGTCTTATTGATCCATTAATTTATTAGTTCTTGGTGTGGATCATATCAGTTGGTAGTAGAGCCTTCTAGTTGCAGGTTTGCTTATCTTTTGTTTTGATTCATTAAAAAAAAAGGTGAAAAAAGGTGAAAAAAAGAGATGGAAATTCGAAAAAAAAGAAAGAACAAATTTCTTGTTAAAAAAAAAGTGTGATATTTAGATTCAATCCTTTCAATTCTTGTTTCAATTTCTCATCTTTCTTTTCCTTGTATTCTAGCCTTTAAATATGAATTTCTTTGTGAGTTGTTGGTGAATTGTTGCTAGAAACTTTGATACTTATTTGGTTAGTTTGATAAGAACCTATAGAGGATTATTACGAGTGGAAAAAAGCAAGAGTGGTGAGTATATAAGAGGGTAAAAGCTAATATGATTTTATGTAAAAACACGAGTGAAATTGAGTGACTCATTCTTTGAGTGAAACACGTGAGGGAGTGTGTGAGGTCTTTTTGTTAATTTTTTTTTTCTAACTTTGTTTTTCCTGCAAACATGTCAGATAACAAGAACAAAAATAATTCTAGAGATACGTCAGGAAAGGTTGATATGAAGTTGCTCATGGAGGCTTTAATGGGTGAGATGAGGAGAGTATTGAGAACGGAGTTGGAGTAGGTTCATGAGCGGATAGATTGGGTAGAGAATGCACATGTGGGGCAGAAACAAAATGCTCCTAATGTGCGTAGGAGGGAGAGATTTCAACCTAGGGGAGAGAGAGTTGAAGATGAAGAGTATTATAGGAATGTATTTGATGGAGAAGATGATTGGGAATCGGTTGTTAGCCATAGGAGGTTTGGTGGTTAAGGTAGAGAAGCGAGGAATCAGGAAGATAATAACTTGGGTAGTATTAAGATGAAGATTCCATCGTTTCAAGGCAAAAACGATCCTAAAGCTTATCTTGAGTGGGAGAAGAAGATAGAATTAGTATTTGATTGTCATAATTATTTCGAGCTTAAAAAGGTTAAACTTGCGACCATTGAATTTTTTGACTATGCGATTGTTTGGTGGGATCAATTAGTGTTAAACAAGAGGAGAAATAGAGACCGTCCAATAGAGACTTGGGAGGAGATGAAAACTGTGATGAGAAAACGGTTTGTTCTAAGCCATTACTACCGTGAGTTGTACCAAAAATTGCGGAGTCTTACACAAGGTAGTCAGAGTGTGGAGGATTATTATAAAGAGATGGAAGTAGCTATGATCTGAGCGAATGTAGAGGAGGACTGAGAGGCTACTATGGCTAGGTTCTTGGCTGGTTTGAACTAGAAAATTGCTAATTCGGTGGAGCTGCATCATTATGTGGAGTTGGAAGATATGGTGCACATGGCTATCAAAATTGAGAACCAACTCAAGAAGAGGGGCAACAATACATAACAAAACCCTAACTCAGGTTCATCTTAGAGGTCAAATTTTGTGAAGAAAGAGGAGAAGCAAGTCACAGCCAAGCCAAAAACTGAGCAAAAGCAAGAAAGTACTTGTTGGGCGATTATCTACCTAAATAATTATGCAAATAATCATTCTAGTTTTACTTACAAGTGCACAAGGTCTGTGGTAGCATAGTGTGCAAGTGCGAGATCATTTCCACAGGGATCGGTGAATTTCTATTTAGAATTAGTTTCTTCAAGTTAAAAAGAGAAACAACAGTTTGATTGTGAGTGAATAACAATAATGAGAACATAGGGCTACAATATCCACCACTAATTATACTTTCCCACTAACTAAGGTTTCAATGCTCTAGCCTTATCATGAATATCTAATGGTTGCCAACCTAAGGGCTTGGCCCACACCTTAGGCTATTGATCTCCCTATGCAACGAGTTAGGTATGGCGTATACTCTAACTCTTTTCTCTCTTAAGGGATTCAGCATAGGTGTATACTGAGTTGTTCCTTAAGAGAGCATGAGGGCTGTGGAGATCGGCAACCACACGGGACCTAGGGCTTGGTCCGCTCCCGGTTTCCCATGTTGATTAACCCGAGAATCTGGTGTGGATATCCCTTGTTACTAATGTCGAACCTAAGACTCGGTCATCTAAATTGATTTGACTAACCTATCCATACCACATGCATACATTGATCAGGCACATACATATGAGGAATATAAATACAAATAGGCATTAATCAAGTTAAATATTCTAACAAGGCTATAGCAAAGATATCAATGAATGAATATGTGGTAAAGCATAACTAGGGCTTCAATCGAGCCCTATAGGAGTTTAGTTACACATACTAAGTAAAGTAAATATGCTAGACATAATTAAATAAAAACAGAAAACTAAAACCGAAGAAGACTCGGGAGACGAGTCATCAATTCCTCTCCTAAGCTCTCTACTTCGAATCTAGAACAAAAGATGTGTGTTATGTGTTTTTACAAGGCTACTTATAGGGTCTTCATGGTGTCCCGAAACCCTAATTCCTTTTTGGAGTCAGAAGACTTCTTTCCAATTTTGACTTTGCTGCCTCTGGAGTGATTGCGCTCGAGCGTATGCGGTATGCACTCGAGCGCATGTGTGCGCTCGAGCCTTCTTCAAGTGCGCTCGTGCTCTTGTGCGCTCAATCTCAAGGGAGGTGTGCTCGAGTACACCTTGCTGGATGGCAAAACTTGACTTTTGCTTCTAAAGGCTCCAAATTATTACCTTTTTTGTCCAAGTCCTGTGAAAAACACATAAAACAAGAAAATGAAGTAAAATCCATAGAAATAGATAAATAAGTTACTTAACAAATATAAATTAAAGGGGCTTAAATATGACTATTTAAGCACTTGTCACACCCCAAAACTTACATATTGCTAGTCCCTTAGCAATACAAAATTAAAGACTATGTTAGAACAAAATTTAAAGATAAATTCATTTTCATGATACTTAAAGATTTGGGTTGCACATAAAACTATGATAACCGTTCAAGACTAAGCTTAAAATAAAAACACATTTTGGATTGCAAAAGGACTTTCAAAAGTTTTAAGTTACTTATCTAAGGTTGGCTTAAGGCATCGCAAGTTTGATTTGTGTGTGATGAGTTAACACATATAAGATGGGGCTTCCACATAATTTTAGCGTATAGGGTTTCGATGCCCAAACTTTTATCGAATTCCTTATCAAAGAGAACAAAAATGGCATAATACTTGCTTTTTTTTTTCCTTTTTTTTTTATCATGCGATCTTTGCCATTTTGAGTTCCATCGAGCTTTCTATTTGACCCTTGTAACGAGTGTTTAGCCAATGACTCCCAAACCAGATGGTTTTAGGGCATTAGGTGTAAAGACACCCCTAAAGACTTACTAACCCGAATCAAAAAGGCTACGGAACTAACTGGTTTTTATACTTCTTAATGAAATTCCCACCTTTTGACGTGAACACTCAATGCTTACTGAGGCAAGTGGCCCAGTTACTCAGTGGAAAGTTTTTACTGATCATTTAGAAGCTATTTGATCACTTTTTGCATGATGAACATTTTTTTTTATATTTTTTTTTCTTCTTTATTTTTCTTATGCCAAAGTGGTCCTTTCAACAAGTTATCCGATTTATAGTTCGATTATGGAAACATATACAAGAGAATTATATGTCATACCCCACACAAATGCGTGTTAAATGTGCTCGTGCAAATTTGGATCAAACTTGTGAATTCTTAGGTGCCTTGAGGTAGGTAACTAAACTTTGTAAAATTCCTATTGCAAGACTATGTGTTCTAGCTTTTAAGCTTACTAATGAAGTGCTATCAAATTTTTAAATCAACCAAAATTTTTGTTTTACCAAAAGGACATGCATTTATCTTTTCTAAAAAAAAAACTGGGACTTAGTGCGTGCATGTATTGCAAGTGCGTGTGTGATAGTATCTAGTATCTCCCACTACCTCAAACTTAAAATACACATTGTCCCCAATGTGTGTGTGCCATGGAAAGATATGACCTGGGAGATGGAGAACTTGGTTGCTTGCTTGCTTGTCCACACCCCTAAACTTGAACTGGATGCACGCACTGAGTACCTGTCAAGGAAAAATAAATGTTGTGCCAGAAAACAAAATATGCAAACTAAACATGTAAATATAATTATAACTAAAAGAAAAGTACTAAAATGAAAAGGATATGTCTGGGGTGCCTCCCATGAGCGCTAAGTTTAATGTCTTCAGCCAGACGAGGTATCCTCTCACTGTTGATCATCTGTGGGTGCAGTCGAGGAGGTACCGGGTGCAGGAGGTAGGCGATCAAGGATGGCTTATAACATCGCCTCCTGTCGTGTGAACTGTGCCTCTAACCCATCAATCCGCTGATGAATCAAACTGGCTGCCTCACAATCCTCTCGACGGATGTCGGATAGCTCACAGTGGAAGGAGGATAGCTCATCTAGGAGATGCTGATACTCCATGGATCCCATATCTGTCTGATCCTCTGCCCATGAAGGGCTCACTGGTGGATGCTCTACCTCCATCGGATCGTCTTTTATAGGCTCGGCGGGTGGTATCTGTGCCCGAGGTCCACGGGGTATGTGTCACTGGCTGAGGCTCCACTGGGCTCTACCAAAGAATGGGTGGTCGTTAACCGGCCCGTCTATAGAGGATCCTCTAATCCTTTTCTTCTTGAAGATATGACTGAGCAAGAAGGGGAAAGGAAGACCCCAAGCATTAGCTATGGTCGTTTGTCAGCTGTGCACCCCATCCCAAAATTTGTGTATCTGACTCCATATGACTGCTGGGATGGAGTACCAGTGACCTCGGTGGAAAGTGTAGAGGGCTTGCAAAAACTGATCTCGTCTCTGTGTTTTGTGCCTCAAATGGCACACATTGCACTGCAGGACTGAGTCTACGAACCATAGGCAGGGAGGCATCCTCGATCGGCTTCTCGCATTGTTGTGGCGGTCGGTGTACTGACCCGCACATATATCCTCAATGATGTGTAGGAGAGGGAATGAGTTAGGTTGCTCCTCTATGTGGCTGTCCTCTGAAAGGGACTCATCGCAGCAATGTAACAAGCTGGCTATGTCAGTGGTGGTCAGCTCTATGAATCTGCCCTAGACCGAGGAAGATAAAATCTCTGGCTTGGTGCAGTCGTAGGTCGGGTTCTCGTAGAAACTGACCACAAATTGTGTGTACACTGTCGAGTAGACTGGTTTAAATAGCCGCTTGAGCCCCCGATTCTTGAACTCTTAGACCGCCCATCTTGTGGCGTCCAAACTCTTAAAGTCCTCTTCCACATTAAAAGTTATCTCAAACAGTATTTCACACTGTTTGAAACTGGGCCGGGATGCCTAGTGACGGCTGGTGGAAGCTTGGGATGTGGAAGCCATGTGGTGTGATCAAGCAGTGTTGCTTTTGGTATGATTACACTCGTGCGCAGCTGCTGGTGCGCTTGATCACTTATCACCAAGCGCTCGATCGCACTTGGTCAGGCAATTTGTCAAACACTTTATATGCACAAAAAATCAGAAGTTGTAGAATTGATATACCCTTAACTCAATCCTCCTGCAAATGTAAACAGACTCAATCAACATATAAGACTATATATAGATAACGTATATGTAAATAGAAGATCAAGACCCGTGTGTGCGGGTAAGTATCTAAAAATAAAAAGACATTTGCGTACCTTGTGTGCTTAGGAAGGTGGCGTATGTTCAAGGGTGAAATAAAATAGCTAGGTCTAGTGGTGGGCTTGGTGATGTGGCGAGGTAGTGGTGGTGTGGTGTGTCGGATAAGAGTTGAAGTTAGGGTTTTGCTGTGTGAGATGGGTCGTGCAAGAGAGAGAGAGAGAGCAGAATTACGATTGAGCGTAAGTGAGTGAGGGGACGAAAAACTGTTTATAATAGGCACGTGACTTTTCTGCCCTGAATGCACTCGAGTGCATTGTGAAGTACGCTCGATCGCATTTGTGTGCAATCTGTTTAATATGATGCGCTCGCGCGTAGTGCAAAGCGAGGTGGCGCTCGAGCGCATATGGTGTGCGCTCGATTGCAAGACAGAAATAGTAAAAAGAGGCTATATAAAGAAATGAATTAAGGTAAAAAGTGGGAATGATACAGTCATACCAATTTGTAGTGGCCTCAGTACCACTAACCTTGATAGAGGCAATTGAGCTATATGTTTAAGCAAGTGAATTTGCTCAAGTGCTCTCTATGGTAGCTTTTAAGGCTATGTCTTTTGATGGAGGCACTTAGCGCCCCCATCAGGTGGTTCTAAGTCCGTTGATAGCTACTTTGCCTCTAATTTAGGTACCTGGTAGATAAAACAAGGAAGAGTAACATTAGTAAGTACATGATTTTTAACTTGAGGATTATACTTACTTGAAGGTTTAGGTGTGCTCTCGATGGTGTGCACAGCTCCATGGACATCTTTAATCACATTATCTTCTGGCCCAACTTCTAATCCTATGTCATCATGGTGGTCTTCAATGGATCAGTGACATGGGCTTTGGATACTTTCTCATCAATTCCTTGTATGAAACTCACATTGTGACCCTCATCATTAGTTTTAGTGGAGTCTAGTGTATTAAAGATTTTAAATTCTACTTCTTCATCATTTACTCTCATTATGACAATGACTCTTTTAACATTAATGTTCGTGTCAACAGTGATCATAAATGGTCTCCCTAGAATGATAGGGAGTGGTACAGGCATATGGCATTCTTCCATGTTTAATACAATGAAATCAGCAGGTAAAATAAATTTACCTACTCTTACCAAAACATCCTCGAGGATACCACTTGGTCGTTTGATGCTTCTGTCAGCCAATTGTAATGTAATAGAGGTTGGTTGGAGTTCCCCCAAACCTAGTGTCTCGAATACACTGTAAGGTAGCAAATTGGCACTCGCTCCTAGATCCAATAATGTGTGCTCAAAAAACTGGTCACCTAGCCTGCAAGGAATAGTAAAACTACCCAGATCTTTTAGCTTGGGTGGTAATTTTCTCAATAATACAGCACTTACCTCTTCAGTCAAGGCTACCGTCTCATGCTCCTGGAACTTCCGTTTGTTAGTGCAATAATCTTTTAAAAACTTAGCATAAGCAGGTAATTGTTTTATTGCCTCTAATAAAGGAATATTTATTTCTACCTTTTTCAAGGTTTCAAATATGTCAATCATTTTAGTTTCCTTTTTAGGCTTTACCAACCTTTGAGGGAAGGGTGGAGGTGTATTTACCTTTTCTATCTCTCTTACCTTAGATGTGGAGGTTTGATCTGGAGACGCTTGTGTAGGCTCGTTGGTGCCAATGACCTTTCCACTTCTTAAGGTTGTTATGGCATTCAGCTACTGATGTCCTCTTGGATTAGGTAATGGCTAGGCCAAGAGCTCGCCTTGCTTTCTGGTACTCAATTCCTTGGCCAACTGTCCCATTTGTACCTCTAGTCCTTGAATGGCTTGATCAGGTTTCACAGTGATTTGCCTAATTTTAGTCCGAAATTGCCTTGACTCTTCCATGAATTGTTCATGTTTATTCAGGATTTCTTGTTACTGAGTCGCTAGTTGCCTCACAAGGCTTTCGAAGTTATTCTTCTTTGGTTCGGGGGCAGTTTGGGCTGCTGGTTGGAAATTTCTTTGCTGCCCTTGATTGTTTTGGTTATTGCTCCATGAGAAGTTCGGGTGATTCCGCCATCTAGGGTTGTATGTGTTGGCATAGGGGTTGTTCTTCGGCGGATAATTATTCGGTCCCAAAAAGTTGGCTTGCTCATGATCTGCAGAATATAAAGGACAAGTATCAGTATTATGATCAAACTGTGAGCAAATGACACATACATGTAGTGGTACAGCTAACGGGTTAGCTGAGGTGTTCTGAGCGGCCATAGCTTTAACTAATAGGTCGAGTTTTCTTTCCACAACGTCCATTTGAGTAGATGATCCTCTGTTTAAGCTTACCTCATATATACCTTTACTTTTAGTTATATGTCTTCCTCGAGAGGAGAACTACTGCGTGTGTTCGCTTAGGGTTTCAAAAAGTTCCATTGCCTCTTCGCTGCTCTTCTCCATCAGTACCCCTCCATAACCTGAATCAACAATGTTTTTGTTAGAATCACTTAAACCTTCATAAAAGGCTTATACCAGTTCATCTTGGGGTAGGTTGTGGTGTGGGCACTTGAGTAGTAGCTCGTTGAAGTGTCTCTAGGCCTTGAAGAATAGATCTCAATCCTTTTGTTGGAAGGATTGTATTTTTTTCCTCATTTGCCTTGTCTTCTGGGCTGGGAAGAACTTCCTTAGAAATTTGCTCGCCAACTCCTCCCAAGTGTGGATGGAAACTACAGGCAAAGAATTATACTATAATTTAGCATTATCTTTCAAGGAAAAAGAGAAAAGAATTAACCTTATTCCTTCTTGGTCTAAGCCTCGGATGTGCTGGAATTTGCAGAGGTCGAAGAACTCTCGAAGGTGCAAATGTGGATCCTCACTAGGTGTATGTTGTGAGTTTTAATTTACTCGCAAGCGCACGAGTCATTTGCAGTATAGCGTGTGCAAGTGCGAGGTCGAATCCACAGGGAATTGCGTTGTGAAAATATATTTTTAATCTAAACTAACTCTATTTTAACCTAGTTCCGAATTGTGAATGATATTGCAAAATAAATTAAAACTAAATTAAATTGATTTAATAACTAATAATAAAAAGCACTAAGGTTTCCAAATCAACCCCACCGAAGTTAAGCATACATGTTCTAAAAATATAGCCTATCAAAACATTCAATGAATCCAACTATAAGACAAAAAACAAAAAATATCCCAACTAAACCAAAAGCACCCGATGTATCCGCTCTTAACAAATCACAAAGGGAATCCAATTTAATCGAAAAGCATTCAATGTATCCATCAGATGAAACACAAAGAAAATCCAACAGACAATTTAAACTCAATCAATTATAAGATTAACTCAAATAATTGACAGAACATTTATACTAAAAATTGTCAGATTTGTACAAGCAAATCTGAACTACTACGCCAAACAAAAGCGGGGCTTCATCTTCAACCTTAGCTGAAGAGTCTAGCCACTCATAACTATAAAATTATAATAGCAAGTGCTAAACATTTAAACTAAAAACAACTGAATATAAAGAAATAAATAAACAACTTTACATGGGAGAAATTCCACTCGCTGCCGGGCGGCGCTTCCCCTCGTGGTAGCAATGCCTTCGGGATCTACCAGAATGCTGGCGGAAGTCCACCGGTAAACACCAAAGTGGCTTAGGAATTGTACACTGAATGATGAGGTCAAATGGTGTTTATATAGGGGAAGTCACGGAGCACTGTAGGTTTCAGATTCGATGTGGGATACTGGCCCGAGTGCGCTCGATCGCAGAATTATGCGATCGATCGCCTGTCTCGTGCGCACGATCGCATGTGCGCTCGATCGCATGTCTGTTACGATCGATCGCAGACGCAGTGAACAGCAACTATTTCGATGTGGGATGTTGACCTTGCACTCGTTCATAGGCAGGTGCGCTCGAGCGCAAGTGCGCTCGATCGCATATCTCGTGCGATCGAGCGCAATGTCTCCAGAAGCTTCAAATCTCCTGAAATGCTTCATTTTCTCCACAAACCTGTAAAAATACACAAAACACAAGAAAAACATAAAATAAAGTAAAATACTACTAACTAAGAGCATAACAAATGTAAGTTAAGGGTCTAAAATATGCAATATTTAAGACTCATCAAATACCCCCAAACTTATATTTTGCTAGTCCCTTAGCAAAACAAAATAAAAGACTCAATGAAAAACGAAGAACATAAAGATAAAGTCATCACTCATGGTATCCAAAAATTTAAGGAGCACACATCACCATGATATTCATTCATAAGCAAGCTTAAAAAGGTAAACCCATCTTCTCAATGAATAGAAATGTTAAAATCTAATTACTTACAAAAAGCAGGATAAGGAATCACAAGCTTGAATCAGTGTAAGGTGAATTAGCATATAAAAATGAAGCTTCCAAGTAACTCTAATGTGTAAGGTCTCCATGTCTCAAGATTCACCGAATTTCCCATAAAAAATGAACGAAAAGGCATAGTTTTTATTTTATTCTTTATTCTTTTTTTTTAATAAGGCACGGCTATGTTTAGTTCCCTTAAGCTTTCTAATTGACCCATGTAGCGAGTGTTGAGCCAATGACTCCCAAACCAGGTGGTTTTAGGGCATTAGGTGTAAAGACACCCCTAAGGACTTACTAACTCTAGTCAAAAAGGCTACGAAATTAAACTGACCTTAATATTACCAAGCAAAATTCTACCTTTTGACATGAACACTCACTGCTTACTGAGGCAAGAGGTCCAGTTACTCAGCGAAAAGTTGTAGTAATAAATTTTTTTTTTTTTTTTTATTTTCCTATGCCCAAGAGTTCATCCAACAAGTCATCCAGTTTCAGTTAAGATAAGGAAAAATACACATTAAAATCACGTGTCATACCTCACATAATTTGTGCTAATGTGCTCGTGTTAGATTGGATCAAACATGTGAATTCTCAAAATGCCTAAAGTAAGTAACTAAATTTTAAAAATTTATCACTAGATCATGTGTTCAAAATGTTAAGCTCACCAATGACATCACATCATAGAAAATGTTTAGATCAACTAAAATTTCACGATAACATGAGCATGCATTTATCTCTATGACGAAAAGACAACAAATTAGGACAAAGTGTGTGATGTGTCTCCCATACCCCCAAACTTAAATTACACATTGACTCCAATGTGTGACTAATATGGAAAGAGTTGACCTGAGATATGGAAAACTATCTGGACTGGTATGGCTCATAGCATACCCCCAAACTTGAACTGAAGTACGCTTTGTCCCTGAAAAATAAAAATTGGAAAACAAAAAATACTGGAAACAAATATTAATCATAAAAATGCGAAATAATAAATAAACAAAAGAAAATATAAGCTGTGGGGTGCCTCCCATGAGCGCTAAGTTTAACGTCTTCAGCCAGACCCAACATTAGTAAACATGCCCAACTAAACACTCCACCATCTGATCAATAAATGGGAATGGAAAATGATCAGGCCTAGTGGCAGCATTCAATTTACTACCAACTCATTGTCTTTATTTACTACCGTCAATTCAGCACGTTTAGGCACGACTTTAATCAGGCTCACCCACTTGCTATCAAAGATGGGATAAATGATCCCTGCCTCTAACAGCTTAATATCTTTTGCCCTCACAACCTCTTGCATAGCAGGGTTGAGCCTTCTTTGTGGGTCCCCCGATGGCTTGGCATTCTCCTCCAACTGTATCGTGTGTATTACCAACGAGGGGTTAATTCCCTTGACATCCTCAATAGTCCAGCCTATAGCTTCCTGATGCTCTCTTAAGACGTCCAATAATTTCTCCTCTGGAGCATCACCCAAATCTAAAGCTATAATTATAGGCAAAGAATCTGCTGGACCTGGGAACTTATACTCAAGATTATCCAGTAAAGGCTTAAGTTCCTTCTTGTGAGGTTCAGGTGTTGTGGTTTCCTCCATCTCACTGCTTTATCAAGGATCAGACTCCGAAATGACATTTACTTCATCGAGTAACTTATCTAAGCCCAAGTCCTCTCCAAAGTGAGCAAAGCATGCCTCCAAGGGATCCTCAATACGGGATTCATCCATAGTCTCCTCTGTCCTACTACTCTCCCGAGGAGCAGACTCCACGATAGTATTCGCTTGCTCAAGTAACTTATCTAAGTCCAAATCCTCTTCAAACTGAGCAAAGCATGCCTCCATAATGTCCTCAGACTTCCCTTCTTTCTTGGGCACTTGTAGTCTCTCAGGGTAAGGCGCTTTAGGTAAAAACGACCTAGAGAGATCCTTAATAATACGAGTGGCTGTAGATGACTCAACATCTCTCTTCTCATTGTTGCCACTCTCTTGCCCTTGGTGCATAGCAGGGTTCTCTTCCACTTAATTGTCCACTGGTCTCCCAGACAAGTATGGGACAGTTGATTGCACTTGTTTCTGCCAATGCATTGGAGTTGAAGAATTTCCCACCACAAACTGTTCCTTTGGGTTAGGCTCAGTTTGACTGGGGAACGTTCCTTCCTCTCCTTCACCCACGTAAATTGCGATCTGATCAACTTGACTCTCTAGTGTGGCAATCGCTTGGGTGTTTTCTATTGTTGAACTCATCATTTCACTCATAGATTGGCTAGTCGTTTTCATGAAATCATTGAGAGCGTCCTCCAATGACTGTGAAACCGACGCTGGCGCTTGAATGGGAGCTTGGTAAGCTGGTGATGGTGCTGGATAAGCTGAGTGACCATAATTTGGAATTGGTGGAGGAAATTCGGGAGTGTATTGATTGTGAGCATGGTAAGGGGCTCCTCCCTGATTCATTGGTTGGTTCTGCTCCCATAAAAAATTAGAGTGGTCCCACCACCCTGGATTGTATGTTTCGGAGCAAGATCCATTTGATTGCCAACAACAGTCATTGAAAGCATTCATTTGTTCCATAGGATACTCGGCACAAGCCGGCATTGATGGGCAATTCTGTGCTAGATGCATGGGACTAGCACAGATGGAACAGCTTTCAACATTGAAAGTGTTGGCAGCATTGAGGGACGGGCCGGTCATTTTAATGAAATCCTTGAGGGCGTCCTCTAAAGAATGTGAAACCGGCGCTGGATTCATCCACATTTTTTTTTAACAAAAAGACAACTAACTAGTAGAAAAATAAAATCATTTTAGACCAAAAAATTTTCACAAACAAAACAATTCCCCGGCAACGGCGCCAAAAACTTGTTGTGAGTTTTAATTTACTCGCAAGCGCACGAGTCGTTTGCAGTATAGCGTGTGCAAGTGCGAGGTCGAATCCACAGGGAATTGCGTTGTGAAAATATATTTTTAATCTAAACTAACTCTATTTTAACCTAGTTCCGAATTGTGAATGATATTGCAAAATAAATTAAAACTAAATTAAATTGATTTAATAACTAATAGTAAAAAGCACTAAGGTTTCTGAATCCACCCCACCGAAGTTAAGCATACATGTTCTAAAAATATAGCCTATCAAAACATTCAATGAATCCAACTATAAGACAAAAAACAAAGAATATCCCAACTAAACCAAAAGCACCCGATGTATCCGCTCTTAACAAATCACAAAGGGAATCCAATTTAATCGAAAAGCATTCAATGTATCCATCAGATGAAACACAAAGAAAATCCAACAGACAATTTAAACTCAATCAATTATAAGATTAACTCAAATAATTGACAGAACATTTACACTAAAAATTGTCAGATTTGTACAAGCAAATCTGAACTACTACACCAAACAATGGCAGGGCTTCATCTTCAACCTTAGCTGAAGAGTCTAGCCACTCATAACTATAAAATTATAATAGAAAGTGCTAAACATTTAAACTAAAAACAACTGAATATAAAGAAATAAATAAACAACTTTACATGGGAGAAATTCCACTCGCTGCCGGGCGGCGCTTCCCCTCGTGGTAGCAATGCCTTCGGGATCCACCAGAATGCTGGCGGAAGTCCACCGGTAAACACCAAAGTGGCTTAAGAATTGTACATTGAATGATGAGGTCAAATGGTGTTTATATAAGGGAAGTCATGGAGCACTGTAGGTTTCAGATTCGATGTGGGATACTGGCCCGAGTGCGCTCGATCGCCTGTCTCGTGCGCACGATCGCATGTGCGCTCAATCGCATGTCTGTTACGATCGATCGCAGACGCAGTGAACAGCAACTATTTCGATGTGGGATGTTGACCTTGCGCTCGTTCATAGGCAGGTGCGCTCGATCGCATATCTCGTGCGATCGAGCGCAATATCTCCATAAGCTTCAAATCTCCTGAAATGCTTCATTTTCTCCACAAACCTGTAAAAATACACAAAACACAAGAAAAACGTAAAATAAAGTAAAATACTACTAACTAAGAGCATAACAAATGTAAGTTAAGGGTCTAAAATATGCAATATTTAAGACTCATCAGTGTACCCCTAAAGTGAGTTAGTGCACTGAGTATCTGCTGGGATATGTAATAATTTCCTTCCACCTCAGGTTGATATGCAATGCACGAAGGTTCTTCGAGGTTCTGTGGGATGAAGGATTGCTTCATCGGCCTCCGTTCAGGTGGTTGTTGTTCAGCTATCTATTCTGCCACTAGTATCTCTTCCTCAACTCCTTCTTCTATTTCTTCCATGTTATCTCTAAACCTTTTTCGGATAGACTTCTCAAACTCGAGATCAAAGGGAAGGACTGCTGGATTCTTGGACCGTCGTCCGTGCATGAATCAGTGGCAGATATGTGAATGCAACAGTCAAATATTGCTGCTCGGATGTCTCTCTGCCTCAATTGCGCTCGATCGCAAGTGGTACAGAGGGCTCTCCTGGAGTACCTAAAATAGAGAAAGAGAAATTGATTAGGGTTTTTAATGAAGCGAAAAATAAGATAAACATAATGATTAAGAATTGAATAAAAAAGGAAATAACAATAATCAAATTAAATGAGAAGTTAATTCTAAAAAGAAATTTAGCTCAATCCCCGACAACGATGCCAAAAACTTGTTGGACGATTATTTGCGTAAATAATTATGCAAATAATCGTTCTAGTTTTACTTGCAAGTGCACAAGGTCTATGGTAGCATAGTGTGCAAGTGCGAGATCATTTCCACAGGGATTGGTGAATTTCTATTTAGAATTAGTATCTTCAAGTTAAAAAGAGAAATAACAGTTTGATTGTGTGGGAATAACAATAATGAGAACATAAGGCTATGATATCCACCACGAATTATACTTTCCCACTAACTATGGTTTCAATGCTATAGCCTTATCATGAATATCTAATGGTTGCCAACCT
Organism: Bretschneidera sinensis; assembly: GCA_023935145.1. Taxonomy (NCBI): domain Eukaryota; kingdom Viridiplantae; phylum Streptophyta; class Magnoliopsida; order Brassicales; family Akaniaceae; genus Bretschneidera; species Bretschneidera sinensis. The sequence goes on from CM043702.1 coordinate 50,003,944, forward strand.
AAGGGCTTGGCCCACACCTTAGGCTACTGATCTCCCTATGCAACGAGTTAGGCATGGTGTATACTCTAACTCTTTTCTCTCTTAAGGGATTCAGCATGGGTGTATACTGAGTTGTTCCTTAAGAGAGCATGAGGGCTGTGGAGATCGGCAACCACACAGGACCTAGGTCTTGGTCCGCTCCCGGTTTCCCGTGTTAATTAACCCGGGAATCCGGTGTGGATATCCCTTGTTACTAATGTCGAACCCAGGACTCGGTCATCCAAATTGATTCGACTAACCCATCCATACCACATGCATACGTTGATCAGGCACATACATATGAGGAATGTAAATACAAACAGGTATTAATCAAGTTAAATATTCTAACAAGGCTATAGCAGAGATATCAATGAATGAATATGTGGTAAAGCATAACTAGGGCTTCAATCGAGCCCTATAGGAGTTTAGTTACACATACTAAGTAAAGTAAACATGCTAGACATAATTAAATAAAAACATAAAACTAAAACTGAAGAAGACTCGGGAGACGAGTCATCAATTCCTCTCCTAAGCTCTCTACTTCGAATCTAGAACAAAAAGTGTGTGTTATGTGTTTTTACAGGGCTATTTATAGGGTCTTCATGGTGTCCCGAAACCTTAATTCCTTTTTGGAGTCAGAAGACTTCTTTCCAATTCTGGCTTTGCCGCCTCTGGAGTGATTGTGCTCGAGCTTATGCGGTATACTCAAGTACGCTCGTGCTCTTGTGCGCTTGATCTCAAGGGAGATGGTAGAACTTGACTTTTGCTTCTAAAGGCTCTAAATTATTACCTTTTTGTCCAAGTCCTGTGAAAAACACATAAGACACGAAAATGAAGTAAAATCCATAGAAATAAATAAATAAGTTACTTAACAAATGTAAATTAAGGGGCTTAAATATGACTATTTAAGCACTTATCAGTACTAGCCATGAAAATTAAGGTAAAACTGATTCTTCCACCACTAGAAATCATGATATTAAGTGTTTTAAATGCCAAGACAGGGATTATATAGCAAGCCAATGTCCAAATAAAAGAGTTATGACATTGCTAGATAATGGTGAAATTGAAACCGAGGATGAAGAAGATACCAAATCTATGCCACCATTGGAGGATGCGAGTGATGAGGAATACGCTGCCTAAGGAGAATTTTTGGTTGCAAGGAGAGCTCTAAGTGTGCAAATTAAATAAGATGACAAAGTGCAGCGAGAAAATATCTTTCATACTAGATGCCACGTGCAAAACAAGGTATGTAGTGTGATTATTAATGGAGGTAGTTGTACTAACGTTGCTAGCACTACAATGGTTGAGAAATTGGAGCTGCCAACAATTAAACATCCTTGGCCTTACAAGTTGCAACGGCTCAATGATAGTGGTGAAGTGAGGGTGAACAAACATGTGTTAGTTTCCTTCCGGACTAGAAAATATGAAGATGAAGTTTTGTATGATGTAGTTCCGATGCAAGCTGGACACTGTTACTAGGCCGACCATAGCAATTCGATTGGTGTGTTAAGCATGATGGCTTCACTAACAAATATTTGTTTGTAAGCAATCAAAGAACAATCACTCTAGTTCCTTTGACACCAAAGTAGGTTTATGAAGATCAAGTGAGGTTATAAAAAGAGAGTGAGCAAACGAAAGAGAATGAGAAAAAGAGAACGAATGAAAATCAGAAAGAGAAAATGAGAGAGGCCGAAAAAATTTAGAGAGAAAATAAGAGAGCTGATTCGGCCATTGAGAGAAAAACAAATTTCTATGCAAGAGCGAGTGAAATAAAAAGAGTGATGGTTTTAAATCAGCCAATGATTGTACTTTTTTACAAAGAGGCGTTAAACACTAACCAATTTGACTCATCTTTGCCTAGTTCTATTGTTTCTCTTTTGCAGGAGTTTGATGATATCTTTCCCGAAGAGATTCCATATGGCTTACCTCCTATTCGAGGCATTGAATATCAAATTGATTTCGTGCTCGGTGCTACAATTCCGAACCGACCAGCCTATCGAAGCAATCTTGAGGAGACAAAGGAGCTACAAAGGCATGTTAGTGAATTGATGGAAATGGGGTACGTAAGAGAAAGCATGAGTCCTTGCGTTGTTTCGGTGATTTTGGTTCCTAAAAAGGATGGGAATGTGCGTTGATTGCCGAGCAGTCAACAATATAACGATAAAGTATCAACATCCTATTCCTCGCTTAGATGAACTGAATGGTGCTTGTGTATTTTCTAAAATTGATTTAAAAAGTGGATATCATCAAATAAGAATGAAAGAGGGTGGTGAATGGAAAACTGCTTTTAAAACGAAATATGGTTTATATGAGTGGTTAGTTATGCCATTTGGACTAACAAATGCACCAAGTACCTTCATGAGATTAATGAACAATGTTTTCGGAGCTTTTATAGGCAGATTCATTGTTGTTTATTTTGATGATATTCTCATTTATAGCACAAAATTAGATGATCATGTTGTGCATTTAAAATCAGTTTTGGATGTGCTTAGAAAAGAGAAGTTGTTTGCTAACTTGAAGAAGTGCACTTTTTGCACCGATAAGCTTGTGTTTCTTGGTTTTGTTGTGAGTGCACAAGGAATACAGGTTGATGAAGAGAAGATCCGTGCGATTAAAGAATGGCCAAGTCCCACGAGTGTTGGTCAAGTTCGTAGTTTTCATGAACTTGCTAGTTTTTATAAGAGGTTCATGAAAGACTTTAGTAGTATTGCTGCACCGCTTATCGAAGTCATCAAGAAGAATGTTGGATTCAATTGGGGAGACGAGCAAGAGAGGGTGTTCCAATTTATCAAAGAAAAATTAACTCATGATCCTTTACTTGCTTTGCTTGATTTTACTAAAATGTTTGAAATTGAATGTGATGCTTCAGTTTTGGGAATCGACGTAGTTCTTATGCAAGGAGGAGGACCAATCGCATATTTCAGTGAGAAATTAAGTGGAGCAGCTTTAAACTACCTTACTAATGATAAAGAATTTTATGTGTTGGTTCGAGCATTGGAAACATTGCAACACTATCTTCGGCCTAAGGAGTTTGTGATTCACACCGATCATGAGTCCTTGAAGCATTTAAAAGGTCAACACAAGTTGAGTAGAAGACATGCACGATGGGTAGAATTCATCGAGACATTTCTATGTGTCATTCGATACAAGCAAAGTAAGGAAAACATCCTTGCAGATGCAATTTCTAGAAGGTACGTATTAATTTCTACTCTAGATGCAAAATTACTTGGTTTTGAGTACATTAAAGAGTTGTTTCCTTCAGACACCGATTTTTGTGAGGGATTTAGGGCTTGTCAGAAAAATGCAGTGGGTAAGTTCTTTAGGCATGAGGGTTTCTTATTTCGGAAGAATAAGTTATGTGTACCGAATTGCTCTTTAAATGATTTGTTAGTAAGAGAATCCCATGGAGGAGGTTTAATGGGTCACTTTGGAGTTGCTAAGACCTTAGCCCTTTTACAAGAACACTTCTATTGCCCACACATGAAAAGAGATAGTGAGAGAATTTGTGGTAGATGTGTCACATGTAGGCAGGCAAAATCTCGAGTGCAACCCCATGGTTTATACACGCCATTGCCCATTCCTAGTGAGCCTTGGATAGATATTTCGATGGACTTTGTGTTAGGTTTACCTAGGTCTAAATGTGGTAGAGATTCAATTTTTGTGGTTGTGGATAGATTTTCTAAGATGGCACATTTTATTACATGTCACAAAACTGATGATGCTTCCAATGTTGCTAATTTGTTCTTTAGAGAAATTGTAAGATTACATGGTATGCTTAGAACAATAGTTTCGGATAGAGATGCTAAGTTCTTGAGTTACTTTTGGAATACTTTGTGGTGTAAGTTAGGGACTAAGCTATTATTTTCTACTAATTGTCACCCACAAACTGATGGTCAAACTAAAATAGTGAATTGGACTTTGTCTACTTTGTTGAGTGTTGTGCGTTTATTTACCTAAATTAATAAGCAAATAATCGTACTTGTTTTACTTGCATGTGCACAAGGTCAACTTAGTAGTTTAGTGTGCGAATGCAAGATCATCTCCACAGGGATTGGTAAATTCAACTTTAGAATTAGTTTCGAAATAATAAAATAAAAATAAGAGAAATAAATATTGAGTTGGAATTTAGTAAAGATAAAGGTGTAGGGACTTGTATCCACCACTAATTATGCTACCATAACAAAACAGTATGCTAATGCTTTACTCATGTCATGAATACCTAATGTTTGTCAACCTAAGGGCATGGTATCTACTCCTTAAGCTATTGATCTCCCTAAGCAATGAGTTAGACATGGTATCTACTCTAACTCTTTTCTCTCTCAAGGGATTCAACATGGTGTATACTGAGTTGTTCCTTAAAAGAGCTTAGGATCTATGAAAATCGACAACCACACGGGACCTAGGGCATGGTATCTACTCCCGGTTTCCCATGTTGATTAACCCAAGAATCCGGATATCTTTTGTTACTAATGTTAAACCCAGGACTCGGTCATCCAAATTGATTCAACTAACTAATCCATACCACATGCATACGTTGATCAGACACGCACGAATGAGGTATTTAAATAAAAACAGTTAATCAAGTTAAGCAACACAACGTAAATATCGCAAAGGCACCAATACTGAATTTATTTAGTAAACATAATTAGGGCTTCAACCAAGCCCTTACTAAAAGTTTAATTACACATAATTAAAATAAAGGAAAGAAGAAACCCGAGAGAAGAGTCGTCAATTCTCCTATATAGTTTCCTTCTCCGATCTCCCCGAACAAAAACTAAACTAAAAGGAAGGTATGCTCCTCAAAAGAGAGATACTGTTTCTGTGTTTTACAAGTCTATTTATAGGGTTCTAAGGATACTTGGAAACCCTAATTTCCAAAACAGGTCTCTAACCCTACTTTCCAAAATAGGAACTGCTGTTTTTACTGTTCACTGTGATACGTGTGCGCTTGATCGCAGTCTCTTGCGCTCAAGCGCAACCTTCTTCTTATGTGCGAGCATAGATTGCGCTCAATCCTCGCTTGGGCATTGGGCGCTGGTGCGCTCGATCACAGCTCCTCTGTGCTCGATCGCACTAAGAAACTGACAAATTTTCCATATTTGCTTTTTAAGCTCTAAAATGCTTCATTTTCTCTAAGAACCTATAAAAACCCATAAAACACAGAAAGGAAGTAAAATAGCATAAAATATGCACACTAAGGGCTTAAAAAATGTAAATTAAAGGGCTTAAATATGAATATTTAAGCGCTTATCACACCCCCAAACTTACATATTGCTAGTCTCTTAGCAATACGAAACTAAAAATTAAAATAAAGACACACAGATAAATCCAATATTCATGGTGTCCACAAAAGTTTAGGTATCACACAAAACCATGATGTGCATTCATGAGCAAGCTTAACAAGTACAAACACATCTTTGCAATGAATAAGAGTTTTGAACGCATATCACTTTCATGAGGTAGGTTAAGACATCACAAGTTTGACTTTAGTGTGTGGTGAACTAGCACATAAAAAATTAAGTTTCCAAATAATTCTAATGTGTAGTATTTCAATGTCTCCAAATTCACCAAATTTCCTATTAGAACCAACAAAAATGGCACAGTTTTTCTTCTTTTTCTTTTATTGTGAGATTTTTGCCAAGTTTAGTTCCCTTACACTTTCTATTTGACTCATGTAGCAAGTGTTTAGCTAATGAATCCCAAACCAGATGGTTTTAAGGCATTAGGTGTAAAGACACCCCTAAGGACTTACTAACTCGAGTCAAAAGGCTACGAAACTAACTGGTCTTAATGCTACCAATCAGAATTCCCACCTTTTGACATGACACTCACTGCTTACTGAGGCAAGAGGGCCAGTTACTCGGTGGAAAGTTATTTTTAATGATCATTGTGAGCAAAATTCCCACATTTTAACGTGATACTCACTACTTACTGAGGCAAAAGGGCTAGTTACTTAGTGGAAAGTTTGTTTACTGATCGTTAGGAGCACTTTTCTTTTTTAGCAATAACAAATTTTTTTTTTCTTTTTTTCCTATGCCAAAGTGTGAATCTAACAAGTCATCTGGTTCACAGTCAAGCCAAAGAAACATACATATTAAAATTACATGTCATACCCCACACAATTATGTTCTAATGTGCTCGTATTAGCTTAGGTCAAACTTGTGAATCCTTAAATGCCTAAAAGTAAGTGATTAAGGTTTAAAACTTAATTATTAGCCCATGTGTTCAAGGTTTTAAGCTCACTTATGAAGTCAAATCATATTATTTGTTTGGATCACTCGAAATTTTCAGAACAGTATGAACATGCATTTATCTATAAAAAAAACAACTGGGACAAAGTGTGTGAATGTGTCTCCCATACCCCCAAACTTAAATTACACATTGTCCCTAATGTGTGAATAACATGGAAAGATCTGACCTGGGAGATGGAGAATTAGCCGGGTCGACATAGCTCATAGCATACCCCCAAACTCGAATGGATGCACACATTGTCCCTAAAAAAGAAAAACTAACGTAATACGAGAAAACAAGAAGTACTAAAAATAAATAAATAAATAACAAAAAATACGTAAAACAATAAAAATAAAAGGATAAGTTGTGGGGTGCCTCCCATGAGCGCTAAGTTTAACGTCTTCAGTTGGACCAAGCCTTATTTTTCCCCAAAACTAAGATTGGCAACAACTAGCACAGGTGGTGTCGTATTCTCTCCCATAGAAGCATAAGTCAAATGCTTCAGCAATTGCTGCAACTCCAAATTTGGTGCCTGGACAATAAAAGGAAAAAAATAGTATTAGTAGGCACATGAGGTTCAAATAGATCGATGTACTTACTTGGATGCTTTAGAGAAGCCTCTAGAAGGTGCACAGTTTCAATGATGTCATCAGTAACATCCTAAGATTTTAACTCAACATTTGATCCTTTGAAACAATGGGTGAGGGTGGTCTCCAATGGATCAATGTGATGGACGTGAAAAACTTGCTCAACAACACCTTGCTGTCGTTCACTCAACTCTTTAGCCAATTGCCCACTTGTACTTCCAATCTTTGAATGGCTTGCTCATGCTTTGCAATGATTTCCCTTTGCTCAGTCCGAAATTGTATTTCTTCTTCCATGAATTGTTCTTGTGAAGTCATCAACTGCCTTACAAGACTCTCTAGGTCAATTTGCTTTGATTCCAGAACTGATTAGGTTGCTGATTGGGAATTCCTTCACTGCCCTTGAAGGTTCAAGGCATTTTGTTCGTTGCTCCATGAGAAGTTGGGGTGGTGTCTCCATCCAGGATTGTAGGTATTTGCATATATGTTGTAGTTGTTCGGTCCCGCATAATTTTCTTGCTCTTGATCTGTAGATGAATACAAAGGGCAAGTGTCAGTAGTGTGATTAAAACGAGAACATATAGCACATACCTGGAGTGGTTTGGCTCACGGACTAGGTGAGATGTTTTGAGTAGTCATGGCATTTATGAGCATGTCGAGCTTCCTCTCTATAGCATCTAGACGAGCATATCTAGCTTCTGCCATTAGTGCTTCTCCTTTGATTGAATTAGTTGAAAGACTTCAGTGTAGCAGTTTCAGTACTGCTTCTCGAGTACTCTCTGGAGCTTTTGCTCTCAAGTGCACCAAGAACAGCGCTCAATCACACTGGGATTGCGCTCGATCGCACCAAGGAGTGCGCTTGATCACAATGAGGACAAAAACTCCTCCTCTACACACCTGAACAGAAACAGAAAACGAAAAGAAGGAATAAATCTGATTTTTGATAAAAATAAAAATAAAACATAACAAAATAAAATAAAATAACATAGAATAAAATAAACTAATGAAAATAATTCCAAAAAGAAATTTAGCACAATCCCCGGCAACAGCGCCAAAAACTTGTTGTGCCTTTATTTACCTAAATTAATAAGCAAATAATCGTACTTGTTTTACTTGCAAGTACATAAGGTCAACTTAGTAGTATAGTGTGCGAATGCAAGATCATCTCCACAGAGATTGGTAAATTCAACTTTAGAATTAGTTTTGAAATAATAAAATAAAAACAAGAGAAATAAATATTGAGTTGGAATTTAATAAAGATAAAGGTGTAGAGACTTGTATCCACCACTCATTATGCTACCATAACAAAACAGTATGCCAATGCTTTACTCATGTCATGAATACCTAATGTTTGTCAACCTAAGGGCATGGTATCTACTCCTAAAGCTATTGATCTCCCTAAGCAACGAGTTAGGCATGGTATCTACTCTAACTCTTTTCTCTCTCAAGGGATTCAACATGGTGTATACTGAGTTGTTCCTTAAGAGAGCCTAGCATCTGTGGAAATCGACAACCAAACGGGACCTAGGGCATGGTATTTACTCCCAGTTTCCCATGTTGATTAACCCAAGAATCCGGCGTGGATATCTTTTGTTACTAATGTTAAACCCAGGACTCGGTCATCTAAATTGATTCAACTAACTAATCCATACCACATGCATACGTTGATCAGACACACACATATGAGGAATTTAAATAAAACCAGGTATTAATCAAGTTAAGCAACACAATGTAAATATCACAAAGGCGCCAATACTGAATTTATTTAGTAAACATAATTAGGGCTTCAACCAAGCCCTCACTAAAAGTTTAATTACACATAATAAAAATAAAGGAAAGAAGAAACCCGAGAGAAGAGTCGTCAATTCTCCTCCACAGTTTCCTTCTCCGATCTCCCCGAACAAAAACTAAACTAAAAGGAAGATATACTCCTCAAAAGGGAGATACTGTTTCTGTGTTTTACAAGTCTATTTATAAGGTTCTAAGGATATTTGGAAACCCTAATTTTCAAAACAGGTCTCTGACCCTACTTTCCAAAATAGGAACTGTTGTTTTTACTGTTCACTGTCGCATGTGTGCGCTCGATCGCAGTCTCTTGCCCTTAAGAGCAGGCTTTTTCTTGTGTGCGAGCATAGATTGCGCTTGATCTTGGCTTGGATGCTGGGTGCTGGTGCACTCGATCACATCTCCTCTGCGCTCGATCGCACTGAGCAACTGATAGATTTTCCAGATTTGCTCTTTGAGCTCCAAAATGCTTCCTTTTCTCCAAGAACCTATAAAAACCCATAAAACACAGAAAGGAAGTAAAATAGCATAAAATATGCACACTAAGGGCTTACCAAATGTAAATAAAAGGGCTTATATATGAATATTTAAGTGCTTATCATTGAGGGCTATTATTAAACAAAACATCAAAACTTGGGAAGAGTGTTTACCACATGTTGAGTTTGCTTATAATCGTATTATTCATTCTGCTACTAAGTTTTCACCATTTGAAATTGTTTATGGTTTTAATCCTTTAACTCCATTGGATTTCACGCCATTACCTATGTCTGAATGTGCTAACTTAGATGGAAAGAAAAAGACTGAATTTGCTAAGTAGATACATGAGAAGGCAAGACTAAACGTTGAGAGGTGAACGGAACAATATGCAAAACAAGCTAATAAAGGATGTCGACATCTAATTTTTCAACCTAGAGATTGGGTTTGGTTACACATGAGGAAAGAAAGATTTTCGACACAAAGGCATTCAAAGTTACTTCCTAGAGGAGATGGGCCTTTGTTGTGAGTTTTAAATTACTCACTAGCGCACGAGTCGTTTGCAATATAGTGTGTGCAAGTGCGAGGTCGAATCCACAGGGAATTGCATCGTGAAAATATATTTTTATCTAAACTAAACCTATTTTAACCTAGTTCTGAATTTTGAATTGTATTTTGTAAAGAATATAAACTAAACTAAATTGAGTTGAAAGAAATAATAAAGATACTAGGGCTTTTGAATGCACCCCACCAAAGTAAAGCATATATTTTCAGGTTCTATATAAAAGTAATCTATCAAATAATTCCATGAATCCACCATTATACAAATCACAGCGAATACCCTAATTCAACCAAATCATCCAATGTATCCCTTTAGAATCATAACGGATATCCAATTTACTTTGGATGATCCACCGTATCCGATAGATGAAACACAAGGAATATCCAATTTGAACAATTTAAACACAATCAATCATAAGAATTTACTCAAACAATTGAAACAAAACATTAATAAATAAAATATCAAAATTGTATGAACATATATGAAAATATTATGTCAAACAATGGCAAGGCTTCATCTTCAACTTTAGATGAAGGTTTTAGCCTCTCATGATTATGAAACTAAATTTCACAATTAAAGTGCAAAACATAAAACTTTAAACTCAAAAGAAATAAATTAAAACTGACTATAAATGGATAAAGAAGTTCCACTCGTAGCTGCTGTGCGGCGCTATCCCCCTTGGTAGCAAAGCCTTGGAGATCCCCTAGATTTGTTGGTATTTGTCTAAGGATTAAACAGATGAAGAGTCCAGCATCAGGTCCTGACTGTGCACCGCGGCCTCCAGCAAGTCCAGGACTCCTCCCCTCCAGGCTGTGCTACGGTCCAGCCCATCCAAGCCTTAGCACAAATCCCTAAGCCGCAGCACGCCTTGTTCCTAGCCTTAGCATGAGGCACACCAGACACCTTTGAATCAGCACTTTGAGATGGTGCGTAGGACTTGGTTAAAATGAACAGGTTCACTTAGACTCTTAGAGAGCCATGGGTCTTTGGTTCTTGAGATCTAAGGGTGGAGATTGATCTCCAAGATTGGATGAGGAAGTCATTGCCCTATATAAAGGGTCATCTAGTAGCCATTCAAGGGGTGATGGGATGACATGTGGGAATGTGTGTGAAATAGAACACATGGTGTGTGAGAGTGCAAAGACAGTAAACACAGGAGAGACTCAGGCTGGTTGTTTAGAGAGAGAGTAGTATAGATTGGGGATTCAAGGGCGTTGCAATAGGAATTTTCTTGGAGAAAATTCCAGGGAAATACTAGTCCTTATCACTTTCTTTTTCTCTTCTTTCATTCTTCAAGAATAAGAGGATTCTTAAATAGGTGTTATTGTAATTGTAAGAACTCATTGATTTCGTGCAGAGGGCTCGGAGGAGCTCACGGGGACGTAGGCACATTGCCGAACCTCGATAACAATTGCTTGTGTTCTTTCTTTGATTGTTGTTTGTTTTCGATTCATTACAAGTCATTCTAGACTTGGGTGTTTGGAAGATCACCACCTGGGCATCTTGAGGGTGATTTCCCAACAATGGTATCAGAGCTAGAGGAGATACCATAACAGTGGTATTAGAGCTTTGGGAGCTGGTATCGGAGTAAGACTCCAAGAATCAAAGGTCAACTTCTTGGGTGATTCAAGAACGGAGTAGAGATCAAGATCTGATCGTGTTTTTGAGGTTCAAGAACGGAGTAGAGATCAATCTTTGATCGTGTTCTTGAGGGTGATTCAAGAACGGAGTAGATATCAAGATCTGATCGTGTTCTTAAGGACAATTCAAGAACGGTATTGAGATCAATCTTTGGTCGTGTTCTTGAGATTTAGAAGAAGTTGGAAAGTAATTGTGGGTGCTGCATAAATCTGGGATTTTCTCTGCAAGATGGGTTCAAACTTTATTGTTGATAAGTTTGATGGAAAGGGAGACTTTGCCCTTTGGAAGTGGAAGATCAAGGCGGTTCTTATGCAACAAAAGGTGGACTTGGCGATTAGAGAAGATGACGCTTTTCCAGCAAGTCTCACAGAGGTCTAACGGAATGAGATGAAGAAGATGGCGTATAACACCATTTTTCTGCACATGTCGGATAATGTCACAAGGGAGTGCGGAGACTCGGAAGATCCAACTAGCATATAGAAGAAACTAGATGAGTTGTTTCTTACCAAAACTCTCCCTAATAAGATATATCCTCTAAAATGAATTTTGCTTTTAAAATGGATCCTGATATAGAGTTGCAAGATAATCTTGATGTGTTTAACAAACTAGGTCAGGATTTGGCTAGTTGTAGTATAAAGTTCCCGAATGAACAATTAGCTGTTATTTTGTTAAATTCTCTTCCTGATTGTTTTGAAAGTTTGATTAATGCAATTGAATATGGAAAAGATACACTAACCAAGGAAATCATGATTAATGCTATAAGGGCTCATGATTTCAAAGCCAAGATAAGGGAAACATCAAGTGGAGAAGGGCTGTTCATTAGAGGAAGGCCAGTAACTCGGTATGGCAGCAACATACATGGCTACTACCGAGAGAAAGCCATGGGAAAGCGCACTCCAAACTGAGATTTGGAGGGAAGAGATGCTACTACTACCATAAGGAGGGTCATTTCAAGAAAGATTGCAAGCAGAAGAGGAGGGATGAGGAAGGAAACCATACCAAGAATGGAGAGGCTTCGGTTGCCAAGGAAGAACAACAAGATGATGTTCTTGTTGTGTGCTCAAATGTGAGCAAGGAGCAAGGAGGCAGCGAGAAATGGATCTTGGATTCCGAGTGCACTTATCACATGTGCCCTCACTGGGATTGGTTCAAGAATTTCAAGGAAACCAATGATGGAAAGGTTTTCTTGGGGAATGATACTTCTTGCCAAGTGAGAGGGATATGAGACATCTAGTTGAGGATGTTTGATGGAATGACAAGGCTGCTGAGGAATGTGAGGTATCTTTCAGATTTAAGAAGGAATTTGATCTCATTGGGGCAGCTAGATTCTATGGGGTACACATACAAAGCAGAGGGAGGAAAGATCAAGGTAACCAAGGGATCTTTGATAGTGATCAAAGCAGCAATGAAGGATGGACTCTATGAGATGATTGAAGACACGGAGTTCAAGGATCAAGTAGCAAGCTTGATGATTGAGATGGATAAGGCAGCCTTTTGGCACAATCACTTGGGACACATGAGTAAAAAGGGCCTGCAAGTTCTCAGCAATGATGGTCTACTTGGTGGTGACAAAGTAGAGAAACTTGATTTCTGCGAGTGTTGCATTCTTGGGAAGCAACATTAGTTAGCTTCAACACCGGAGTGCACAAGTCTAAGGTCATTCTTGATTACATTCATGTGGATCTTTGGGGGCCAGCAAGAATACCAACACTGGGAGGTAATCTTTACTTTTTGTCTTTAATTGATGATTATTCAAGAAATGTTTGGGTTTATTTGCTTAAAAATAAATCGGATGGTTTGAATAAATTAGTGGTGTGGAAAAAGCTGGAAGAAACTCAAACGGGCAGGGTCGTTAAGGTGTTAAGAACCAATAATGGCTTAGAATGTTTTAACAAGGAACTTGATCAATTCTGTAAGTTAAATGAGATTCTAAGACATAGAATGATTGTGAAAAACCCTCAGCAAAGTGGAGTTGCTGATAGGATGAATAAGATGCTTACGAAAAAGGTTAGCTACATGATTATAGGATCCGGATTACCCAAATGTTTTTGGGGGGAAACAGTGTCTACTGCTGCATATTTGGTTAATAGATCACCCTCTAGGGATGTGGACCTTAAGACTCCCAAGGAGATGTGGAGTGGTAAACCCCTTGAGTTGCATAACCTTAGGACTTTTGGGTGTGCTGCGTATGCACAACAAAAGGATGATAAACTTAGCCCAAGATCTAGAAAATGTGTGTTTCTAGGATATGAGGAAGGGGCTAAGGGGTATAGGTTGTGGTCCTTAGAACAAAAAGGATTTAAACTCATAATAAGTAGGGATGTCATTTTTAATTAGCATTTATTTCCCTATTTGGAGAAAACTAACCTTGCAGGGGCTACTGGGCAAACCAGTTCGGTATTTGTGGAGTATAGCATCAAGGAATATTCAGTTTAGGTAGAGCAAGGAAGGCAAGAGGGTTCGAACCAGGTAGAGCCCATTGATGAATGCCAAGCTCAGGACACTTATGAGGAGGCTGAACTAGAAGGGCATGATGCAGTAAGTCAGAATGACTATCAGCTCACAAGGGACCGGGAAAGAAGGCTAGTCAGACCACCTTTGAGATATGGTTTTGCGGTTGCTATTGTAGCAGCTCCTTGTTTAGAATGAGGGTTAAGTGAACCAAAAACTTACATTGATGCCATGGGATGTAAAGATTTATCAAGATGGAAGCTAGCTATGGAGGAAGAAATGGATTCTTTGAGGAGGAACAACTCTTGGGAATTGGTGAACATTCTAGGAAAACAGAGAGTTATGGATTGTAAGTGCACTTACAAGATCAAAGAAGGGAACCCTCCAGGGGATAAAGTCCGGAATAAGGCTAGGCTAGTGGTGAAGGGGTTCACGCAAAGAGGAGGCATAGATTTCACAGAAACCTTCTCACCTGGACACAAGGTGGATGAAGTTATGATTAGCCTCGTCTATGTCGATGATATGTTGCTGGTTCGGAACAACAGGGATAGGATAGAAAGGTTGACATCTCAACTCAGTGAGGAGTTTGAGAGGAAAGATCTTGGCCTTACATAAAAGATCCTTGGGATGAGAAGAATTCGAGAAATGGAGAGAAACAAGTTAAAGGTTTCTCAGCGTTCTGATATAGAAAAGGTGTTGTGCAAGTTTTTTATGGAAGATGGTAAACTAGTGAAAATTCCCCTTGCTGGTCATTTCAAGTTCTCCAGCGAACAATGTCCTGGAATGGATAAGGAGAAGAAGGAAATGGAAAAGGTCCTTTGCTCTAGTGTGGTTGGATCAGTCATGTTCATGATGGTAAGTACTAGACCCGACATTTCTCAAGCAATTAGTGTTCTCAGCAGATTTGTTTGTAATCCTGGAATGGAGCTTTGGCTTGGGATGAAGTGGTTGCAAAGGTATTTGAAGGCTCAATGGCAGCCGGTGGTAGTACTCTCAACAATCGGGGGAAGAGTACTGATGAGAGTCGTAAAATGCATCTTAACAGTACTTATTTGTTAGCATTTAAGGGTTGATCTAGGTTTGAATTGCACTTTTATACCTTAACAACTCTAAAGTGATATTCTTGGATTGTTGATTCAATGCATTTTCAAATAGTTTGAGTCCAAAAGAGGTGGAAAACCATCATAGCTTAAAGCACGATGCTTCAATGCACATCAGAGTGAAGGTGTGGTTGTGGAAGGACAAAATGAAGAGAAATCAAGTCTTTAGTGTGTGCACTACGAACTGAAAAGTCTAAGCCTCGGCCTCCAGAACCATGCCCAGAACCTTGCAAAATCCAGAAGAGGACCACCAGTGTACGTCGTAGGTTGGACTAGGCTGAGCCACGACTTGGCAGACTGAGCCGCGGGCTACAGAATCATGAAGAAAAACACAAAAAGGCTGAGCCGTGGCTTGGATTAATGTGAGCCGCGGCGCGAGCTCGATACTTTGTTTTCGAGTCACGACTTAATTAGGGTTTTAATGATAGTTTAAACCTGAAAACACCCTTGGACTTTTTGTATTATAAATAGATCACTTAGGGTTTGATAAGAGGCAAGCATTAAGGCTGGAAAACTCAAGAAGGTTGCCACATTCTCCCCCATCAAAGTGTTCAAGAATGAACCCCATGGCTAACTAATCTCCAAGCAAGGCGAAGGGATGAATCCCTAGGTGTAGTTGTTCTTATTTTCCATTATTGATTCAGTTTTAGTTTGGACATATTGTCAAAACATTGTTATGATTTACTCTTTGATTTAATTAGAAGATTTTCTCTTAAATCCGGTGATTGTATCTTTCTCCTCAATATAAGTCTAGTCATGCTCTTCTTATGTCCAGATTGTTGGATGTGATTGAGTCTGGTAGATTTATCTTTTAGGTTTATCCATTACTGTGATATTGTCATTAAGACATATTGTTATTTCTTGATAAATCTATAGGATAGGTCATGTGTGCTTAAATCGAAAGTAAAGAGTAATTCATATCAATTACATTAGGGTTTACATGTGCTTTGATTGAATATTTACTGATTGCTTGTTTGGGATGTGAAACTAGTAATCGAGATAAAAACAATTGAATCGAGATTGGAATAAGGCAACGAACCTAGGGAGGATTCCTGGACCCTTGTTGTTTCTCTATTATATTCTTCAATCTATTTACACAATTTTCTCACATAACTTCGTTATCAAAACTCATATTTTCTCACTTGATCTTTATCGTTCATATTAAGGTTTACACTTTTCCTTTGTAGTTCGCTTTTCCTCGTGGGATCAACACCTCAACTATACACAATAACCACGTATTAGTTTGAGCGTAATCAAATTTTGGCGCCGTTGCCGGGGAAATGCGCTTAAGTACAAGAAAGATTGTCAACTTTGAGACAAGATAGTAGTATTGTTCCTTTCTCTAAGTTTTGATTTTCTGATTTTCTTTTATTATTCTGTTTTATTTATTTCCCCTTTAACTCATTTGATGTATGCTTAGATCGAGAGATTCGCGAGGTAGATTCATTAGAGGACCCAAAATATAGTTACCCTCTCTTTTCACGTCCGTTAGTGAAACCTCACATAGATCAAACCATAGTGTACACCCAAATGAGAATTTAGAAGATTTTGTTAACATGACTGATAATCCCAATGAGAATGTTGCTAGGACACTTAAGGATTACTTGCATCCCAGCAGAACAGCCACACCATCATGCATCATGTTTCCAGCTAATACTCACCATCAAGATTTTAAAATAGGGATGATACAATTACTCTCTACATTTCATGGCCTAGAAAATGAAAACCCATATGTACACATTAGGGAGTTTAAGGAAGTAGTTGCAACTTTTCATAGTCAAGATGCAACTGATGACATCGTGAGACTCAAGTTTTTTCCTTTTGCTTTGAAGGATAATGCTAAGAGTTGGCTATACTCGTTAAGACCATGATCTATTGGGTCATGGAATGAGATGACTCAGGTCTTCTTTAATAAACACTTCCCTCAACATAAGACCAATGCTTTAAAAAGGCAAATCTCCTCCTTTGCACAAAAGGACAATGAGACTTTGTATTAGTCTTGGGAGAAATTTAAGGAGTTGTTAAGTATGTGTCCTCACCATGGGTATGAGAATTGGCGTTTAGTGAGCTATTTTTAGGAGGGACTTACATATAGAGAACGCCAATTTGTAGAGATGATGTGCAATGGTGAATTTTTGCAAAAAGATCCTGATGAGGCCATAGAATACCTAAATGAGCTTGCTGAGAAAGCTCACACTTAGACTGGGCCTAGTGCTACTGAAAGCACAAAAAGGTCACAACCTGTAGGAAACCCCACTGGTGGTGGAATTTACCATCTTAGGGAAGAGGATAACCTAAAGGCTAAGGTTGAAATGCTCACCAAAGAGTTATATGCGTTAAAGACTAAAGGCTCAAAGCCAACACACGTGCCTAATCAAGCCGAATCTTTGGAACAATGTTTTGTGTGTGGCGGGGTAGGCAATCCCGCCCAAGAGTGTCCCACATTTGTTGATATAAGAGGGATGTATAAGGAACAATATAATGCCTTAAGCATGTACAAAAAGCCTTTTGCACCCTTCTCTAACACCTATAATCCGGGATGGCGCAATCACCCAACTTCAGCTGGAAGTCTGAAAAATCAGTAGCTTGCACAACCCCCTAGATCATATCCTGCACCATATCAGGCACCCTCATCCTCTAGGAGTTCTTTAGAAGACACTTTTCATGCTTTTATTGAGGCACATGGTAAGACAAGCCAATGATGTGAAGCATTAATTACGCAAGTTGTTGAAGAGAACAAGGAAATAAGGAGCCAAGTGTCCAAATTGATGGGCTCCTTGAGTGTGAATGAGCGAGGTAAGTTCCCTTTTCAAGCTCAGTCCACACCCCATGGTCAACACATGGCACAAGTAAATCTGAAAGATGTGAATGCCATTGTGAGAAGAAATGGTAAGTCATTACACATCCCAACAATGAACAAATCAGAGGATGTCGAAAAGGGTCAAGGTAGTAGTGATGCCGAGCTGCCCAAGGACCCTGAGGTTACCAAGAGCCACCTTGAGGTTACCAAAAGCCCTATTAAGGCACTATTCCCCAAGCCTTAAAATCAAACAAGAAAAATCTGGACCTAAACAATGAAATCTTAGAGAATCTAAGGCAAGTAAAACTTAATCTTCCTCTTTTGCATGTGATTAAACAAGTTCCTACTTTTGCAAAAGTTCTCAAGGATTTGTGTACAATTAAGAGGAAGCACCATGTAAAGAAAACAACATTCTTAACAGAGCAAGCTAGTGCTTTAATTGAGCAAAGGATTCCCCCCAAACACAAGGATCTTGGCTGTCCAACCATTGCATGTGATGAGTGCCAAATATTGCATATTTTGGCCCTTTAATTTACATTTGTTAGCTTAGAAATTTATTACTTCGAGTTGTTTTCGTTGTTTTTCAGGTTTACAAGCACTGGGAAAGGAGTTTCACTAAAATTGCCAAAATCGCCTTACAGATCAGTCATTTTTGTGGATTTTACTGTATTGATTCCGGAAGAACCAGGAGATGAGCCATATATGCTTGGAAAGATCCGGAAGTCTATTTTCTGAGGGATTTTACGGCATACAAAACTGATTTTTCTAGAGAAAGTTATGGCCATTTTAGTAAACAAGGGTCAAGCTGAAGATGTCTAGTGCGCTCGATCGCACCAGACTTGCGATCGATCGCAAATGCGCATTCGCACATCCCACATCGGTTAAAAATACTCTGTAGTGCGCCAATGTGCACTCGAGCGCACCAGAGTGCGATCGATCACACTCGGACAGTATCCCACATCGATTTTGAAACCCATTGTGCTCCAGGACTCCCCCTATATAAACACCATCTGACTTCATCATGCAAGGTACAATTCCTGAGCCACTTTGGTGTTTACTGGTGGACGTCCGTCAGCATTCTGGTGGATCTCGAAGGCATTGCTACCACGAGGGGAAGCGCCGCCCGTCAGCGAGTGGAATTTCTCCCATGTAAAGTTGTTTATTTATTTCTTTATATTCAGTTGTTTTAGTTTAAATGTTTAGCACTTTTTATTATAGTTTTATAGTTATGAGTGGCTAGAATCTTCAGCTAAGGTTGAAGATGAAGCCCCGCCGTTGTTTGGCGTAGTAGTTCATATTTGCTGGTACAAATCTGACAATTTTTAGTATAAATGTTCTGTCAATTATTTGAGTTAATCTTATAATTGATTGAGTTTAAATTGTCTGTTGGATTTTCTTTGTGTTTCATCTGATGGATACATTGAATTCTTTTCGATTAAATTGGATTCCCTTTGTGATTTGTTGAGAGCGGATACATCGGGTGCTTTTGGTTTAGTTGGGATATTCTTTGTTTTTTGTCTTATAGTTGGATTCATTGAATGTTTTGATAGGCTATATTTTTAGAACATGTATGCTTAACTTCGGTGGAGTGGATTCGGAAACCTTAGTGCTTTTTATTATTAGTTTTAAAATCAACTTAGTTTAGTTTTAATTTATTTTGCAATATCATTCTGAAATTTGGAACTAGGTTAAGATAGAGTTAGTTTAGATTGAAAATATACTTTCACAACGCAATTCCCTGTGGATTCGACCTCGTACTTGCACAACGCTATACTGCAAACGACTCGTGCGCTTGCGAGTAATTTAAAACTCACAACAAGTTTTTGGCGCCGCTTCCGGGGAATTGTTTGGTTTGTGAAAATTTTTTGTTTGAATTGATTTTATTTTTCTACTAGTTAATTTATATAAAAAAAATGTGGATGAATCCAGCGCCGGTTTCACAGTCTTTAGAGGACGCCCTCAAGGATTTCATTAAAACGACCGGCCCGTCCCTCAATGCTGCCAACACTTTCAATGTTGAAAGCTGTTCCATCTGTGCTAGTCCCATGCATCTAGCACAGAATTGCCCATCAATGCCGGCTTGTGCCGAGTATCCTATGGAACAAATGAATGCTTTCAATGACTGTTGTTGGCAATCAAATGGATCTTGCTCCAAAACATACAATCCAGGGTGATGGGACCACTCTAATTTTTCATGGGAGCAGAACCAACCAATGAATCAGGGAGGAGCCCCTTACCATGCTCACAATCAATACACTCCCGAATTTCCTCCACCACTTCCAAATTATGGTCACTCAGCTTATCCAGCACCATCACCCGCTTACCAAGCTCCCATTCAAGCGCCAGTGTCGGTTTCACAGTCATTGGAGGACGCTCTCAATGATTTCATGAAAGCGACTAGCCAATCTATGAGTGAAGTGATGAGTGCAACAATAGAAAACACCCAAGCGATTACCACACTAGAGAGTCAAATTGATCAAATCGCAAGTTACGTGGGTGAAGGAGAGGAAGGAACGTTCCCCAGTCAAACTGATCCTAACCCAAAAGAACAGTTTGCGGTGGGAAATTCTTCAACTCCAATGCATTGGCAGGAACAAGTGCAATCAACTGTCCCATACTTGTCTGGGAGACAAGTGGACAATCAAGTGGAAGAGAACCCTGCTATGCACCAAGGGCAAGAGAGTGGCAACAATGAGAAGAGAGATGCTGAGCCATCTACAGCCACTCGTATTATTAAGGATCTCTCTAGGTTGTTTTTACCTAAAGCGCCTTACCCTGCGAGACTTCAAGTGCCCAAGAAAGAAGGGAAGTCTGAGGACATTATGGAGGCATGCTTTGCTCAGTTTGAAGAGGATTTGGATTTAGATAAGTTACTTGAGCAAGCAAATACTATCATGGAGTCTGCTCCTCAGGAGAGTAGTAGGACAGAGGAGACTATGGATGAATCCCGCACTGAGGACCCCCTAGAGGCATGCTTTGCTCAATTTGGAGAGGATATGGATTTAGATAAATTACTTGAGCAAGCGAATGCCATTTTAGAGTCTCCTCCTCGGAAGAGCAATAAGACGGAGGAGACCGCCGCACCTGAAACCCCCAAGAAGGAACTTAAGCCTTTACCAGATAATCTTAAGTATAAGTTCCTAGGTTCAGTCGATAGTTTGCCTGTGATTATACCTTCAGATCTGGGTGATGCTCTAGAGGAGAAATTATTGGATGTCTTAAGAGAGCATAAGGAAGCTATAGGCTGGACCATTGAGGACATCAAGGGGATCAGCCCCTCGGTGGTGACGTACAGGATACATTTGGAGGAGGATGCTGAGTCATCGAGGGAGCCACAAAGAAGGCTCAACCCTGCTTTGCAAGAGGTTGTGAGGGCGGAAGATATTAAGCTGTTAGAGGCTGGGATCATTTATCCCATCTATGATAGCAAGGGGGTGAGCCAGATTACAGTCGTGCCCAAACGTGCTGAATTTACGGTAGTAAATAAAGACAACGAGTTGGTTCCAACTCGAGTGCAGTCAAGATGGAGAAAGTGTCTAGACTACCGTAAATTGAATGCTGCCACTAGGCCTGATCATTTTACATTCCCATTTATTGATCAGATGGTGGAGAGCTTAGTTGGGCCTGTTTACTAATGTTGGGTCTGGCTGAAGACGTTAAACTTAGTGCTCATGGGAGGCACCCCATAGCTTATCTTTTCTTTTGTTTATTTATTATTTCACATTTTTATGATTAATGTTTGTTTCCAGTATTTTTTGTTTTCCAGTTTTTATTTTTCAGGGGCAAAGCGTACTTCAGTTCAAGTTTGGGGGTATGCTATGAGCCATACCAGTCCAGATAGTTCTCCATATCTCAGGTCAGCTCTTTCCATATTAGTCACACATTGGGGTCAATGTGTAGTTTAAGTTTGGGGGTATGGGAGACACATTACACACTTTGTCCTAATTTGTTGTCTTTTCGTCATAGAGATAAATGCATGCTCATGTTATCGTGAAATTTTAGTTGATCTAAACATTTTCTGTGTTGTGATGTCATTGGTGAACTTAATATTTTGAACACATGATCTGGTGATAAATTTTTAAAATTTAGTTACTTACTTTAGGCATTTTGAGAATTCACATGTTTGCTCTAATCTAACACGAGCACATTAGCACAAATTATGTGAGGTATGACATGTGATTTTAATGTGTATTTTTCCTTATCTTAACGGAAACTGGATGACTTGTTGGATGAACTCTTGGGCATAGGAAAATATAAAAAAAAAAAAAATTTATCAATAAACTTTTCGCTGAGTAACTGGACCTCTTGCCTCAGTAAGCAGTGAGTGTTCAGGTCAAAAGGTGGAATTTTGCTTGGTAATATTAAGGTCGGTTTAATTTCGTAGCCTTTTTGACTCGAGTTAGTAAGTCCTTAGGGGTGTCTTTACACCTAATGCCCTAAAACCACCTGGTTTGGGAGTCATTGACTTAACACTCGCTACATGGGTCAATTAGAAAGCTTAAGGGAACTAAACATAGCCATGCCTTATTATAAAAAATAAAAAAAACTATGCCTTTGTCGTTCATTTTTTATTGGAAATTCGGTGAATCTTGAGACATGGAGACCTTACAAATTAGAGTTACTTGGAAGCTTCATTTTTATATGCTAATTCACCTTACACTGATTCAAGCTTGTGATGCCTTATCCTGCCTTTTGTAAGTAATTAGATTTTAACATTTCTATTCATTGCGAAGATGGGTTTACCTTTTTAAGCTTGCTTATGAATGAATATCATGGTGATGTGTGCTCCTTAAATTTTTGGATACCATGAGTGATGACTTTATCTTTATGTTCTTTGTTTTTCATTGAGTCTTTTATTTTGTTTTGCTAAGGGACTAGCAAATTGTAAGTTTGGGGGTATTTGATGAGTGCCAAATATTGCATATTTTGGCCCTTTAATTTACATTTGTTAGCTTAGGAATTTGTTACTTTGAGTTGTTTTCGTTGTTTTTCAGGTTTACAAGCACTGGGAAAGGAGTTTCACTAAAATTGCCAAAATTGCCTTACAGATCAGTCATTTTTGTGGATTTTACTGTATTGATTCCGGAAGAACCAGGAGATGAGCCATATATGCTTGGAAAGATCCGGAAGTCTATTTTCTGAGGGATTTTACGGCTTGCAAAAATGATTTTTCTAGAGAAAGTTATGGCCATTTTAGTAAACAAGGGTCAAGCTGAAGATGTCTATAGCGCTCGATCGCACCAGACTTGCGATCGATCGCAAATGCGCACTCGCACATCCCACATCGGTTAAAAATGCTCTGTAGTGCGCCAATGTGCGCTCGAGCGCACCAGAGTGCGATCGATCACACTCGGACAGTATCCCACATCGATTTTGAAACCCATTGTGCTCCGGGACTCCCCCTATATAAACACCATCTGACTTCATCATTCAAGGTACAATTCCTGAGCTACTTTGGTGTTTACCGGTGGACGTCCGTCAGCATTCTGGTGGATCTCGAAGGCATTGCTACCACGAGGGGAAGCGCCGCCCGTCAGCGAGTGGAATTTCTCCCATGTAAAATTGTTTATTTATTTCTTTATATTCAGTTGTTTTAGTTTAAATGTTTAGCACTTTTTATTATAGTTTTATAGTTATGAGTGGCTAGAATCTTCAGCTAAGGTTGAAGATGAAGCCTCGCCGTTGTTTGGCACAGTAGTTCAGATTTGCTTGTACAAATCTGACAATTTTTAGTATAAATTTTCTGTCAATTATTTGAGTTAATCTTATAATTGATTGAGTTTAAATTGTCTGTTGGATTTTCTTTGTGTTTCATCTGATGGATACATTGAATGCTTTTCGATTAAATTGGATTCCCTTTGTGATTTGTTGAGAGCGGATACATCGGGTGCTTTTGGTTTAGTTGGGATATTCTTTGTTTTTTGTCTTATAGTTGGATTCCTTGAATGTTTTGATAGGCTATATTTTTAGAACATGTATGCTTAACTTCGGTGGAGTGGATTCGGAAACCTTAGTGCTTTTTATTATTAGTTTTAAAATCAACTTAGTTTAGTTTTAATTTATTTTGCAATATCATTCTGAAATTTGGAACTAGGTTAAGATAGAGTTAGTTTAGATTGAAAATATACTTTCACAACGCAATTCCCTGTGGATTCGACCTCGCACTTGCACAACGCTATACTGCAAACGATTCATGCGCTTGTGAGTAATTTAAAACTCACAACAGCATGTAGCATTGGAAATCTTGAGGTTGGACAAGCATTGCTAGATTTAGGAGCTAGTGTAAATCTAATGTCATTTTTAATTTATTTACAGTTGGGTTTGGGAGAAATCAAACCAATTGCTGTGGTATTATAATTGGCTGACCGTTCAGTCAAAGTACCCTGGGGTGTGGTAGAGGATGTTCTAATTCAAATTGATAAATTTTATTATCCTGTTGATTTCCTAATCCTTGATACTACTTCTGTTGTTGACACAAACTCTAAAATTCCTTTAATTTTGAGTAGACCTTTCCTTGCTACTACAAATGCTCTTATTAATTGTAAGAATAGACTCATGAAGCTGTCCTTTGGAAACATGACCCTCGAGGTGAACATCTTCAATGTTGCAAAATAGCCAGAAGATGATGATGAGAGCCACCAGCTATACATGATTGAGTCACTCATCGATAGAGGAGTTTCTATAACTCATGATTTTGATCCTCTTGAGTATTTTCTTGTTAATTCTGAGTTTGATTATACTAATGGTAAATCTGATGTAATTGATATTTGTGCTATTTTTGATAAATCTCAGGATTATAGCACTCAAGCATGGCAACCAAAGTTTGAGGAGTTGCCTAAAAGAAGCGAGAAACAAACCCTCTTAAGTGTGGAAGCACCCAAAGTTGAATTGAAGCCGCTACCCAAGGGTTTGAAGCATGTTTTCCTCGATCCAGGTGATATTTTTTCTGTTATTATCTCATATGAGTTGTCGAGTCTCAAGGTGAGAAATTAATTCAAACCCTAAATGAACATAAATCAGCCTTAGGTTAGAGCATGGCTGATTTAAAAGGTATTAATCCCCTGATCTGCTCTCATAAGATAAATTTGGATGAAGAAACTAGCCCTCGTAGAGACCCCCAACGTAGGCTTAACCCCACTATGAAAGAAGTGGTGAAAAATAAAGTATTGAAACTATTAGATACAGGAATTATATATCCCGTAGCTGATAGTAAATGGGTAAGTCCTACACAAGTTGTTCCTAAAACGTTCGGTGTCATTGTGGTAAAGAATGACTTAGGAAAGTTAGTCCCTAAAAAACTTGTGACTAGGTGGCGAATGTGCATTGATTACAGAAAATTAAATGCTGCCACCCGAAAAAAACCATTTCCCACTCCCCTTTATCGATCAAATTCTTGAGTGTGTTGCTGGTCATCCTTTTTATTGTTTCTTAGATGGTTATTATGGTTATTATCAAATTGAAATTGTATCAGAAGACCATGATAAAACCACTTTCACTTGTCCCTTTGGTACTTATGCTTTTCGTAGATTGGATTGTGTAATGCACCTGCTACTTTTCAATGTTGCATGATGAGCATTTTTAGTGACATGGTTGAAAATTGCATGGAAGTGTTTATAGATGACCTGACTATTTTTGGATCTTCATTTGATGCATGCTTATTGAATTTAGAGCGAGTGTTAATTCGTTGTGAGGAGAAGGAATTAGTCTTAAATTGGGAAAAATGTCATTTCATGGTACCTTCAAGTATCATCTTAGGGAATATTGTTTCTTCTTAGGGGATAGAGGTTGATCAATCTAAGATTGAATTAATTTCTATGTTGCCTACACCTAAGATAGTAAAGGATGTGAGATCCTTTCTTGGTCATGCTGGTTTTTATAGGAGGTTCCTACAAAATTTTTCCAACATATCTAGACCATTATGTGCCCTCCTAGTTAAAGATGCCCCATTTGTGTGGACACAAGCTTGTCAAGAGGCCTTTAAAATGCTGATTGGCAAGCTTACTTCAGTACCCATAATGCAGTCACCTGATTGGACTTTACCTTTTGAAATAATGTGTGATGCTAGTGACTTTGCTATAGGTGCTATTCTTGGACAGCGAAGAGAGGGGAAACCTTTTGTCATTTACTATGCTAGTAAAACCCTAAATAATGCTCAGATGAATTACTCCACCACTGAAAAAGAATTGCTAGCTATAGTATTTGCTTTGGACAAGTTTCGTGACTATTCAATTGGTTCTCCTATTCTTATTTTCACAGATCATGCAGCTCTTAAGTACCTTCTTACAAAGAAGGATGCTAAGGCACGACTAATATGGTGGATCTTACTCTTGCAAGAATTTGACATCACCATCAAAGACAAGAAAGGAGTAGAGAACGTAGTGGCTGACCATCTCTCGAGGCTCACATTTGAAGACACCTCTGATGACATGCCAATCAAGGATGACTTTCCCGATGAGCATTTACTCTCAATTACTTCTCTACCATGGTTTGCTCATATCGTGAATTATTTGGCTACTAGTGAGATACCAATGGATTGGAGCGCTCAAGACAAGAGGAAGTTCTTGAATGAGGTACGTAATTTTTATTGGGATGACCCTTGTCTTTCCAAGTACTGTCCTGATCAAATTTTAAGGCGTTGCATCCCTAATGAAGAGATTGCCAGCGTCTTGGAATTTCGTCACTCCCAAGCTTGTGGGGGCCATTTTTCAATAAAAAAAAAACCACTGCAAAAATTTTGTAGTGTGAATTTTATTGGCCGACCTTGTTTAAAAATGGAAACATCTATTGTTGCTCATATGAAAAGTGTCAGAAGTTAGGAGCTATGTCTCGTCGTAATATGATGCCCTTAAACCCAATTTTAGTGATTGAAATCTTTGATTATTGGGGCATTGATTTTATGGGACAATTTCCTCCTTCCTTCGAATATCAATATATCACTGTGGCAATAGATTATGTGTTAAAATGGGTAGAGGCAGCAGCTTGCCGGAGCAATGATAATAGAACAGTAATTAAATTTCTCAAAGAAAATGTGTTATCTCGATTTGATACACCACGTGCTATAATTAGTGATCGAGGTACACATTTCTGCAACCGTTCTTTTGAAGTTTTGATGAGAAAATATGGGGTGTTACATAAGATCTCTACTGCCTATGTTGTGAGTTTTAAATTACTCGCAAGCGCACGAGTCGTTTGCAGTATAGTGTTGTGCAAGTGTGAGGTCGAATCCACAGGGAATTGCGTTACGAAAATATATTTTTAATCTAAACTAAGTCTATCTTAACCTAGTTCCAAATTTCAGAATGATATTGCAAAATAAATTAAAACTAAACTAAGTTGATTTTAAAACTAATAATAAAAAGCACTAAGGTTTCCGAATCCGCCCCATCGAAGTTTAAGAATATATGTTCTAAAAATATAGCCTATCAAAACATTCCATGAATCCAACTATAAGACAAAAAACAAAGAATATCCCAACTAAGCCAAAAGCATCCAATGTATCCGCTCTTAACAAATCACAAAGGAAATCCAATTTAATCGAAAAGCATTCAATGTATCCATCAGATGAAATACAAAGAATATCCAATAGAAAATTTAAACTCAATCAATTATAAGATTAACTCAAATAATTGATAGAACATTTTATACTAAAAATTGTCAGATTTGTACAAGCAAATCTGAACTACTACACCAAACAACGGCGGGGCTTTATCTTCAACCTTAGCTGAAGAGTCTAGCCACTCATAACTATAAAACTATAATAAAAAGTGCTAAACATATAAACTAAAACAACTGAATATAAAGAAATAAATAAACAACTTTAAATGGGAGAAATTCCACTCGCTGACGGGCGGCGCTTCCCCTCGTGGTAGCAATGCCTTCGGGATCCACCAGAATGCTAGCGGACGTCCACCAGTAAACACCAAAGTGGCTCAGGAATTGTACACTGAATGATGAAGCCAGATGGTGTTTATATAGTGGGAGACCCGGAGCAATATGGGTTGCAGATTCGATATGGGATACTGCCCGTGTGCGCTTGATCGCAGTGTGGTGCGATATATCGCATTTCTTGTGCGCACGATCGCATATCTACTACGATCGATCGCACATGCAATCGAACTTCAAATATTTCGATATGGGATGTTGACCATGCGCTCGTTCGTAGGCAGGTGCGCTCAATCGCATATCTCGTGCGATCGATCGCAATGTCTCCTGAAGCTTGACATCTCCTGAAATGCTTCAATTTCTCCACAAACCTGTAAAAATACACAAAACACAAAAAAAGACATAAAAAAAGTGAAATACTACTAACTAAGAGCATAACAAATATAAGTTAAGGGTTTAAAATATGCAATATTTAAGACTCATCAAATACCCCCAAACTTATATTTTGCTAGTCCCTTAGCAAAACAAAATAAAAAGACTCAATGAAAAACAAAGAACATAAAGATAAGTTCATCACTCATGGTATCCAAAAATTTAAGGAGCACACATCACCATGATATTCATTCATGAGCAAGCTTAAAAAGATAAACCCATCTTCGCAATGAATAGAAATGTTAAAATCTAATTACTTACAAAGGATAGGTCAAGGCATCACAAGTCTGACACTGTGTAAAGTGAATTAGCATATAAAAGTGAAGCTCCCAAGTAACTCCAATGTGTAAGGTCTCCACGTCTCAAGATTCACCGAATTTCCCATCAAAATGAACGAAAAGGCATAGTTTTTTTTTTATTTTTTTATTTTTTATAATAAGGCACGGCTATGTTTAGTTCCCTTAAGCTTTCTAATTGACCCATGTAGCGAGTATTGAGTCAATGACTCCCAAACCAGATGATTTTAGGGCATTAGGTGTACAGATACCCCTAAGGACTTACTAACTCGAGTCAAAAAGGCTACGAAAATAAACCGACCTTAATACTACCAAGCAAAATTCCACCTTTTGACGTGAACACTCACTGCTTACTGAGGCAAGAGGTCCAGTTACTCAGCGGAAAGTTGTAGTAATTTTTTTTTATTTTTTATTTTTTTTATGCCCAAGTTTTCATCCAACAAGTCATCTAGTTTCAGTTAAGATAAGGAAAAATACACATTAAAATCACATGTCATACCTCACATAATGTGTGCTAATGTGCTTGTGTTAGATTAGGTCAAACATGTGAATTCTCAAATGCCTAAGGTAAGTAACTAAATTTTAAAATTTATCACCAGATCATGTGTTCAAAATGTTAAGCTCACCAATGACATCACATCACAGAAAATGTTTAGATCAACCAAAATTTCACGATAAAATGAGCATGCATTTATCTCTACGGCGAAAAGACAACAAATTAGGACAAAGTGTGTGATGTGTCTCCCATATCCCCAAACTTAAATTACACATTAACCCCAATGTGTGACTAATATGGAAAGAGCTGACCTGAGATATGGAGAACTATCTGGACTGGTATGGCTCATAGCATACCCCCAAACTTGAACTAAAGTACGCATTGTCCCTAAAAAATAAAAACTGGGAA
Source organism: Bretschneidera sinensis (assembly GCA_023935145.1). Lineage (NCBI taxonomy): Eukaryota > Viridiplantae > Streptophyta > Magnoliopsida > Brassicales > Akaniaceae > Bretschneidera > Bretschneidera sinensis. The sequence continues at coordinate 50,033,104 of CM043702.1, forward strand.
ATAAAAAAAAAACACTGGAAACAAACATTAATAATAAAAATGAGAAATAATAAATAAACAAAAAAGATAAGCTGTGGGGTGCCTCCCATGAGCGCTAAGTTTAACGTCTTCAGCCAGACCCAACATTAGTAAACAGGCCCAACTAAGCGCTCCACCATCTGATCAATAAATGGGAATGGAAAATGATCAGGCCTAGTGGCAGCATTCAATTTACGGTAGTCTAGACACTTTCTCCATCTTGACTGCACTCTAGTTGGAACCAACTCGTCGTCTTTATTTACTACCGTCAATTCAACACATTTGGGCACGACTGGAATCAGGCTCACCCACTTGCGATCAGAGATGGGATAAAAGATCCCTGGCTCTAACAGCTTAATATCTTATGCCCTCACAACCTCTTGCATAGTAGGGTTGAGCCTTCTTTGTGGCTCCCTCGATGGCTTGGCATTCTCCTCCAACTGTATCATGTGTATTACCAACGAGGGGTTAATTACCTTGACATCCTCAATAGTCCAGCATATAGCTTCCTTATGCTCTCTTAAGATGTCCAATAATTTCTCCTCTGGAGCATCACCCAAATCTAAAGCTATCATTATAGGCAAAGAATCTGCTGGACCTAGGAACTTATACTTAAGATTGTCCGATAAAGGCTTAAGTTCCTTCTTTGGGGGGTTCAGGTGTTGTGGTTTCCTCCGTCTCACTGATCTTTTGAGGAGCAGACTCCAAAGTAGCATTTGCTTGCTCAAACAACTTATCTAAATCCAAATCGTCTTCAAATTGAGCAAACCGTGCCTCCAAAATGTCCTCAGACTTCCCTTCTATCTTGGGCGCTTGTAGTCTCTCAGGGTAAGGCGCTTTAGGTAAAAACAACCTAGAGAGATCATTAATAATAGGTGTGGCTGTAGATGGCTCAGCATCTCTCTTCTCATTGTTGCCACTTTCTTGCCCTTGGTGCATAGCAGGGTTCTCTTCCACTTGATTGTGCACTTGTCTCCCAGACCTCAATGGGACAATTGATTGCACTTATTCCTGCCAATGCATAGGAGTTAATAAATTTCCCACCGCAAACTGTTCCTTTGGGTTAAGATCAGTTTGACTGGGCAACGTTCCTTCATTTCCTTCACCCACATAACTTGCGATTTGATCAATTTGACTCTCTAATGTGGCAATCGCTTGGGTGTTTTCTATTGTTGCACTCATCACTTCACTCATAGATTGGCTAGTTGTTTTCATGAAATCATTAAGAGCGTCCTCCAATGACTGTGAGACCGACGCTAGCGCTTGAATGGGAGCTTGGTAAACGGGTGATGGTGCTGGATAAGCTGAGTGACCATAACTTGGAATTGGTGGAGGAAATTCAGGAGGGTATTGATTGTGAGCATGATAAGGGTCTTCTCCCTGATTCCTCAGTTGGTTCTGCGTCCATGAAACATTAGAGTGGTCCCACCACCCTGGATTGTATGTTTCAGAGTAAGATCCATTTGATTGCCAACAACACTCATTGAAAGCATTCATTTGTTTCATGGGATACTCGGCAAAAGCCGGCATTGATGGACAATTCTGTGCTAAATCCAGAGGATTAGCACAGATGGAATAGTTATCAACATTGAATGTGTTGGCAACATTGAGGGACGGGTCGGTCATTTTAATGAAATCCTTGAGGGCGTCCTCTAAAGACTATGAAACCGGCGCTGGATTCATCCATATTTTTTTTTAATTTTTTAATTTTTCTAACTCTTTTTTTTTTTTTTTTATAACTAACTAGTAGAAAAATAAAATCAATTCAGACCAAAAATTTTCACAAACAAAACAATTCCCCGGCAATGGCGCTAAAAACTTGTTGTGAGTTTTAAATTACTCGCAAGTGCACGAATTGTTTGCAGTATAGCGTTGTGCAAGTACGAGGTCGAAACCAAAGGGAATTGCATTGTGAAAATATATTTTTAATCTAAACTAACTCTATCTTAACCTAGTTCCAAATTTCAGAATGATATTGCAAAATAAATTAAAACTAAACTAAGTTGATTTTAAAACTAATAATAAAAAGCACTAAGGTTTCCAAATCCGCCCCACAGAAGTTTAAGCATATATGTTCTAAAAATATAGCCTATCAAAACATTCCATGAATCTAACTATAAGACAAAAAACAAAGAATATCCCAACTAAACCAAAAGCATCCAATGTATCCGCTCTTAACAAATCACAAAGGAAATCCAATTTAATCGAAAAGCATTCAATGTATCCATCAGACGAAACACAAAGAATATCCAACAGACAATTTAAACTCAATCAATTATAAGATTAACTCAAATAATTGACAGAACATTTTATACTAAAAATTGTCAGATTTGTACAAGCAAATCTGAACTACTACGCCAAACAACGGTGGCGCTTCATCTTCAACCTTAACTGAAGAGTCTAGCCACTCATAACTATAAAACTATAATAAAAAGTGCTAAACATTTAAACTAAAACAACTAAATATAAAGAAATAAATAAATAACTTTACATGGGAGAAATTCCACTCGCTGACGGGCGGCGCTTCCCCTCGTGGTAGCAATGCCTTTGGGATCCACCAGAATGCTAGCGGACGTCCACCAGTAAACACCAAAGTGGCTCGGGAATTATACACTGAATGATGAAGCCAGATGGTGTTTATATAGGGGGAGACCCCGAGCAATATGGGTTGCAGATTCGATGTGGGATATTGCCCGTGTGCGCTCGATCGCAGTGTGGTGCGATCGATCGCATGACTTGTGTGCACGATCACATGTCTGCTACGATCGATCGCACATGCGATCGAACTTCAGATATTTCGATGTGGGATGTTGACCATGCGCTCGTTCGTAGGCAGGTGCACTAGAGCACAGGTGCGCTCAATCGCATATCTCGTGCGATCGATCGCAATGTCTCCTGAAGCTTCACATCTCCTGAAATGCTTCAATTTCTCCACAAACCTGTAAAAATACACAAAACACAAAAAAAAGACATAAAAGGAAGTGAAATACTACTAACTAAGAGCATAAAAAATATAAGTTAAGGGTCTAAAATATGCAATATTTAAGACTCATCAGCCTACCATCCTTAGATGAGTGGACAAGTAGAACTTGCAAACAGGGAAACTAAGCAAATTTTAGAAAAAACAGTCAACCTGGATCGGAAGGATTGGTCTTTGAGACTAGTCGATGCGCTTTGGGCTTACCGTACAGCTTTCAAAACTCCCTTAGGTATGTCACCTTATAGGCTTGCTTTTAGAAAGCCTTGCCACTTACCTGTAGAGCTTGAGCATCGAACTTATTGGGCCATCAAGTCTTTCAATGTTGACATAGGAGAAGCGGGTAAGCTTAGGAAATTTCAGTTGACCAAGTTAGAGGAGTTAAGAAATGATGCTTATGAGAACTCTAGAATCTATAAGGCTAAAATGAAAGTGTTTCATGATAAAAATATTTTGAGGAAAACATTTAATTCTATTGATCGGGTGTTCTTATACGATTCTAGACTCCATAAGCATCCAAGAAAACTTCGGTTGAGGTGGACCGGTCCTCTTGTAGTGAAGAATGTTTTTACAAATGGGGCGGTAGAAATAGAGGATACTAGAGATGGTCGGATCTTTAAAGTAAATGGTCAACACCTTAAAATCTTAATTGATAGGCAAGATCCAAAAGTGGAAGACATTCTACTTACGGATCCAGTCTATTTACCTTGACCACACCACACAGGTATGTTTTTATTTTCTTTTGTTTAAGTTTATTTCAATTTTAGATTTTAGTTTTTTTTTTTAGTTTAATTGCATCTAATTTCTAGCTTAAAGGTTATTTTTATTTATTTGGATAAATTTGTCTTTTTTATTTTTTATTTTTGGCAACAAACAAGTTCTTTTATTAGAACTAGGTTCAGGCTGTGCCTAGGCCCAGAAACCTGAGCCTCGGCCCACAGAAGCTTGCCCCCAGCCTGCCTCTCACGCCGTGGCCCAAACCATAGTGCGTCACTGTGCACAGCAAGCCACACTTGACCATTTTTCACAGCAAGCCGCGGCTCGAACCCATGACCTGGACCATTTTTAACCCCATTTCTACACTTTCCTCTGCATTTCAACTTTGAGAAACACAATACACTTCTCTCTCTCTCTCATCCTCTATCCAAACCCTCACTTACCCACTCTGATTAAAGCCTCAAGGCCACCAGCTTTGGGAGAGAGAGTAGCGATTGCTGCCCCCCTCCTCCCTCTAGGCATTTCACTGTTGCATAGCACCTTAGGCATTTAGAGATTCATTTTGACAAGCATCAGAAACTCTTGCATGATAGGTTTGATCGTCAAGAACGGTTCTTGCTAGGCAAGCCGATTATCAAGCGGGGGTATACTCTTCTTTTGGTCAGATGTACCAACACCTTGCCTCCGCCACTTGTTGTGACATGGATCACTTTCCCACTTTGCCACCCTATCCGGGTTCATCTTTTGATCCAGCTCCCGAAGAAGGTGAAGAGAATGAAGAGGAGGATGAAGACATAGAGGATTAGTTTTGGGTTCTATCTTGTTTGTCTCCTTTTATTTTATTATTAACAGATAACTGTACTAACATTTATTGTGTATTCCTTTTTGTTATTTTATTTTTTGTACTTTATATTCATTTTTAGTTATTTATTATATTTCATGTGTTAATCTAACATACGGTGGGAATCTTAATATTACACCGCAGTTGCTTTTTTTTTTGTTTGTTTTGTTCTATGTTATAGATTGAAATTTCAGCAAGAAGAATGGCATGCAGCTGAAATGGTGGTGCACAATTTTCAACTTCTGTGCACTTTTGCTTATAAAGGGAGTTTCCTTTACTTTTTCTTTCACATTGAGGTCAATGCAATTTTTAAGTTGGGGGTGGAGGAAACGTATTTCTTTTTCATTGAACTTCTTAGTGTAATTTTCCCTTTTTGTTTGTTTTTAGCATAAGCCTTAGAGTTAATTCACATGGCAATGATATGAGCTTAATTGAGATAACATACAACATTTAGAAGAAGTTAAATCTTGCTTCGGTTTGAGAATAATTTAAGTGTCAATCTTCATTTGGTTTGAGACTCTAGTTTGCGGTAAGATTGCATGATTAGTCTAAAACATTTAGAGAAGTTTTATGTGCAATTGTTTTGTGAATAATTTTACGGTCTCGACAAGATCTAGAACTTATTTAATAATCACTTGAGGTGAATTCCTAGAATGCACATTACTTAGGATATGATATAGGCCATTTTTGGACCGTTTGAGCCTTTCAAACTTACCCTTGCTATATTTATCGCTAGTCACTTGTTTGAGCCTTTTTCTTGAAAAAAAATTTGAGCCTTGTTTCTTTCAATAACCCATTTACTTTCCTTTATGAGCCAAAAAATATTCTATCCTTACCTTTCTTTTAAGAGAACTTAGTTATACACATTTGTTGAGAAGCACTCGAGAGGAGTAAGGATGGAAATATGAAAAAAAAATATTACTACCATAACCTAAGTACATTAAAGGAGATAAATTGGGGGTTGTGGAAAAGAAAAGAAAAAAAAATGAAAAAGAAGTTGAATGGTCTTATGCCAAAATAAAAAAAAAGAAGTGAATTATGGCAAAGAAAGAAGAAAAGAAAAAAAAAATGGTGATTTATTGAGAAAAATACTCGAAAAATGGTTGAAAGAGTTGGGTGTTGAAGTAAGGTTATCCAGTGCTTAAAGTAGGTTGTGTTTAAAACTGGGAGATTTAGTTCTTTTATTTGTTGAATCCTTCCCGTTCTTTCTTAACCTTTACCTTAGCCTAACGTTACAAGCTTATTAAAGACCTATTGATCCAAGGTGGTATGATTTTTCTACAATAGTGGAGAATGATTTGAAAAGAGAGTCTATGGAGCTTGTTTTTGTGATTGATGTCACGCAAATTAATATATTTTAGAGGCCAAGACTTGTATTCATGATTGTTGTGCATAAAATCATTCGGGTGTTTAGATTAATGGATTGTGGTAAGATGGATGTTAAGAGTCGATAACAATTTTAAGATTCATGTTTGGATTACTTTTGGACTTGGGTGATATTTAATTATTCTATGTGCTGTGTGTTATTTGCGATTTTTGAGACAAAAAGTGAATTACTCTTGGTTTAACACTAACATTGCTTTATTTTGGTTTAATTCCTACCATAGAATTCATTTCATATTGTCTTGTTTTCGCTTGAATTGCTAGGGACTAGCAATAAGCTAGTTGGGGGATATGATGAAAGTCAACAATCTTGACATAAGAAGAGCATGACTAGACTTATATCGAGGAGAAAAATACAATCATTAGATTTAAGAGAAAATCTTCTAATTAAATCAAATAGTAAATCATAACAATATTTTGACAATAATTCCAAACTACAACTGAATCAATAATGGAAAATAGGAACAACTACACCTAGGGATTCATCCCTTCGCCTTGCTTGGAGATTAGTTGGCCATGGGGTTCATTCTTGAACACTTTGATGGGGGAGAATGTGGCAGCCTTCTTGAGTTTTCCAGCCTTAATACTTGCCTCTTTTCAAAGCCTAAGCGATCTATTGATAATACAAAAGGTCCAAGGGTGTTTTCGGGTTTAAACTATCATTAAAACCCTAATTAAGTCATGACTCGGAAACAAAGCATCGAGCTCGCGCCGCAGCTCAACCTTTTTGTGTTTTTCTTCATGATTCTGTAGGCCACGGCCCAGATTGGTCCAGGCCGCAACTTAGCCTGCCAGGCCACGGCTCAGCCTAGTCCAAGCCCCAATGCACACTGGTGGTCTTCTTCTGGATTTTGCAAGGTTCTGGGCATGGCTCTGGAGGCCGAGGCTAAGACTTTTCAGGCCACAGCGCACACACTAAAGACTTAGTTTCTCTTCATTTTGTCCTTCCGCAACCATACCTTCACTCTGATGTGCATTGAAGCATCATGCTTTAAGCTATGATGGATTTCCACCTCTTTTGGACTCAAAGTATCTGAAAATGCATCGAAATAGATCAACAGTCCAAGAATATCACTTTAGAGTTGTTAAGGTATAAAAGTGCAATTCAAACCTCGATCAACCCGAAAATGCTAACAAATAAGTACTGTTAAGATGCATTTTATGACTCTCATCAAGTACATAGCAGCTACGAAAGCCATAAAGGAGGCTATGTGGTGCAAAGGGTTGTTGGACGAGTGGAAGGTCCTAAAAGAGCTGGTGGTGGTGTCTTCGGATAGCCAAAGTGCATGGCACTTGTATAGGAACCTAGAGTTCCATGAGAGGACTAAGCATATGGATGTTCGGTATCATTTCATTTGGGAAAATGGTACGAAGGGATGCATTCATGTGGTCAAAGTCGCAACAAAAGAAAATCCTGTAGATTTAGGCACCAAAGTTCTACCTCTAAGTAAGTTCAATTATTGCCTTGGACATCTTAGGATTGGAGTCGGATGAATGGTGACTCAAGTTGAGTTTGGATCCTGAGTTCTCTACACTATGGGTTTAGGTTTAATCGCTTAGACAAAGGTAGAGATTGTTCATATTTGTCTAAGGATTAAACAAATGAAGAGTTCAACATCAGGTCTTGGCTGTGTGCCGCGGCCTCCAGCAAGTCCAGGACTCCTCCCATCCAAGCCTCAGCATGAGGCACACCTGACACCTTTGAATCAGTACTTTGAGATGGTGCGTGGGACTTGATTAAAATGCCTATGTTCACTTAGAATCTTAGAGAGCCATGGGTCTTTGGTTCTTGAGATCTAAAGGTGGAGATTAATCTCCAAGATTGGATGAGGAAGTCATTGCCCTATATAAAGGGTCATCTAGGAGCCATTAAAGGGGTGATGGGATGTCATATGGGAATATGTGTGAAATAGAACACATGGTGTGTGAGAGTGCAAAGACACTAAACACATGAGAGACTCATTCAAGAGAGGCTAGTTGTTTAGAGAGAGAGTAGTATAGATTGGGGATTCGAAGGCTTTATAATAGGACTTTTCTTAGGGAAAATTCCAGGGAAACACTAGTCTTTATCATTTTCTTTTTCTCTTCTTTCATTCTTCAAGAACAAGAGGATTCTTAAAGAGGTGTTGCTGTAATTGTAAGAACTCATTGATTTAGTGTAGAGGGCTCAGAGGAGCTCACGGGGATGTAGGTGTTGTGCGTTTATCTACCTAAATAAATAAGTAAATAACCATACAGTTTTACTTACAAGTGCACAAGGTCAATAGTAGCATAGTGTGCAAGCGCGAGATCATTTCCACAGGGATTGGTGAATTTCGGTTTTAGAATCAGTTTCTCAATAAAAAAAGAAGAAGATAGAATTAATAGTTGAGTGTGATTTTAATAATAATAAGGACATAGGACTTTGATATCCACCTCTAATTATACTTTCCCAATGAGTAATACGTCAATGCACTAGCCTTATCATGAATACCTAATGGTTGCCAACCTAAGGGCATGGTATCTACTCCTTAAGTTATTGATTTCCCTAAGCACCGAGTTAGGCATGGTATCTACTCTAACTCTTTTCTTTCCTAAGGGATTTAGAATGGTATCTACTGAGTTGTCCCTTAAGAAAGCATAAGATTTATGGAAATTGACAACCACATGAGACCTAGGGCATGGTATCTACTCCTGGTTTCCCATGTTGATAAACCCAAGAATCTGGTGTGGATTTCTTTTGTTACTATTGTCAAACCCAGGACTCGGTCATCTAAATTGGTCTAACTAACTAATCCATACCACATGCATATATTGATCAGACATACACATATGAGGAATTTAAATAAGCACAAGCATTAATCAAGCTAAGCATCATAATCAAGGCTATTGCAAAGATAATCAATGAATGTATATATGAGAAAGCATAACCAGGGCTTCAATCGAGCCCTATAAAGAGTTAGTTACACATGCTGTCTAAGATAAACATCGTAATATAAACTAAACATAAAATATAAAACCCGAAGAATACTGTGGAGATGAGTCGTCAATTCCTCTCCAAGCTTACAACTTCGAGCCAAAGTAAAAGATAAAAGAAAAGATGTCTTTTGTGTGTGTTTACAGGTGTATTTATAGGGTTTGAATAACCCTAGAAGACTCTGGAAACCCTAAACTTCCTAAAACGCAAAACCTACTCTATTTCAAAACTGGTTATGTTGTTTTACTGTTCATGCCCGTACATGTGCGCTCGATCACAAGGCTGCGCTTGATCCTTCTTGTGTGCTCACGAGCACTTATTCGCTCGATCGCACTTTAGCTAGGAGCTATTCCAGGATTTCCATATTTCATCCTTTAGGTGCCCAAAATGCTTCTTTTTCCTCCAAGACCCTATATAAACATGTGAAACACAAAAATGAAGTAAAATGGACTAAATTAACGTAACTATGGACTTAACAAATGTAAATAAAGGGGCTTAAATATGAATATTTAAGCACCTATCACACCCCCAAACTTACATATTGCTAGTCCCTTAGAAATACAAAACTAAAAACTAAAATGAAAAATAACAACACACAGATAAATCCGATATTCATAGTGTCCACAAAAGTTTAGGTCTCACACAAAACTATGATGCGCATTCATGAGCAAACTTAACAAATATAAACACATCTTTGCAATGAATAAGAGTTTTGAATGCAAATCACTTTTATGAGGCAATTTAAGACATCACCAGTTTGACTTTATTGTGTGGTGAACTAGCACATAAAAGATTAGGTTTCCAAATAATTCTAATGTATAGTGTTTCGATGTCTCAAGATTCACCAAATTTCCTATTAGAATCAACAAAGATGGCATAGTTTTTCTTCTTTTCTTTTATTTGTGAGAATTTTGCCAAGTTTAGTTCCTTAAGCTTTCTAGTTGACTCATGTAGTGAGTGTTGAGCTAATGACTCCAAAACCAGATGGTTTTAGGGTATTAGGTGTAAAGACACCCCTAAGGACTTATTATCTCGAGTAAAAAATGCTACGAAACTAACTGGTCTTAATGCTACAAATTAGAATTTCCACATTTCGACATGACACTCACTGCTTATTGAGGCAAGAAGGTCAGTTACTCAGTGGAAAGTTCTTTTTAATGATCATTGTGAGCAAAATTTTCCACCTTTTGACGTGACACTCACTGCTTATTGAGGCAAGATGGTCAGTTACTCAGTGGGAAGTTTGTTTAATGATCATTAGGAGCATTTTTTTTATTTTTTTTTTCTTATGCCAAATCATTTATCTAACAGATCATCTGGTTCACAGTCAAGCGAAAGAAATATATAAATCAAAATTACATGTCATACCCTACACAACTATGTGCTAATGTGCTCGTGTTAGTTTAGGTCAAACTTGTGAAGCCTTAAAGGCCTAAAAGTGAGTGATCTAGGTTCAAAACTTAATTATTGGCCTATATGTTCAAGGTTTTAAGCTCACTTATGAAGTCAAATCATATTGTTTGTTTAGATAGAATGAACATGCATTTATCTATAAAAACAAAAAAAAAAATGGGACATAATGTGTGTGTGAGTGTGTCCCTATACCCCCAAACTGAAATTGCACATTGTCTCCAATGTGTGACAAGCATGGAAGGATCTAACCTGGGAGATGTAGAACTCAATGGCAGGCATGGCTCGTAGCACACCTCCAAACTTGAACTGGATGCACTGACTATGTCCTTGAAAAAGAAAAACAAACATAAACTGGAAAATAAGTAATAATAAACAGATATAGAAAAGTAAATACTAACAAGAAAATAAAATACTAAAAAGGATATGCTTTGGAGTGCCTCCCATGAGCGCTAAGTTTAACGTCTTCAGCCAGACGGGGTATCCTCTCACTGCTGATCGTCGGGTGGTGCATTCGAAGAGGTATCAGGTGCCAGAGGTAGGCGGTTAAGGATAGCCCGTAGTATCGCCTCCTGTCGTGCAAGCCGTGCCTCTAAACTATCTATGTGCTGGTGCATGAGTGATGTAGCTGCAGAGACCTCACCTCGGAAGGAGGACAACTCAGCGAGAAAGTGCTGGGACTCTGTGGGTCCCATGTCCGGATGGTCCTTCTCTCACAATGGGCTAATTGTAAGGGCCTCTGTCTCCATACGATCCTCCTCAACCCTCTCAGCTATAGGTGCAAGGGCTGAAATTCCTCGAGGCATGTGCGAGAGGCTATGTGTCCACTGAGCCTTCCTAAAGAAAAGATGCTCTCGTACTGGTCCGTCGCTGGTGGTACCCTTAATCCCTTTCTTCTTGAGGATGTATGAGAGTAAGAATGGGAATGGGAGCCCCTATGCATTGGCCATGGTGGTTTGACGGCCATGAACATGATCCCAAAATTTATGCAGCTGGCTCTACATAACAATTGGAAGAGAGTACCAGTGGCCTCTGTGGAAGGCATACAATGTTTGTAGAAACTGGTCTCTCCTCTGTGTCTTGTGCCCCAATGGAAACACATTGCGCTGGACGATGGTGTCCACGAGCCAAAGCCGTGGAGGCAATTTTGATCGGCTTGCTGCGTTGTTGTGTCTATCAGCGTACTGGCCAGCACACATGTCCTCAATAATCATGGAAAGGTCAAAAAAGTCTGGCTGTTCCTCGATATTAGTGTCCTCCGGAGGGGACTCATCACAGCAATGAGGAGCAGTGGTGATGTCGGCACTAGTCACCTCGATGGATGTGCCCTGGACTAAGGAAGTAAATACTCCTGGTCTGCTGTAGTCAAAAGTCAGTCGCTCATAATATTGGACTACGAGCTGGGTGTAAGCCGTCAAGCAGACTGGTTTAAAAAACCTCTTTAACCCCCGGTGTTTAAATGCTTGGACCGCCCATTGAGTGGCATCCAAGTGCTTGAAGACTTCATCGATGGCGAAAGTGGTTTCGAATAGGAGCTCTCTCTGCTCGAAGCTTGGTCGGGATGACTGGGCACTACTACTCGAGGCACGGGAGGTGGAAGTGGAGTGTTTTGACATGTGGATTCTAGGTTCTGTCAAAATTGCGATCGATCACGAATATGTGTGCTCGATCGCACACTGGACTTTGCGCTCGATCGTAAATGTCGTGTGCTCGATCGCACACGGTCAGACATTTTCTCGAACAGCTGATGGGCGATAGAAGACCAAACTATGGTCTTGGGAATCCGAGTGTGTTCCTAACCTCCTGTAAACATAATAGCACCTAATCATACACAAGATAACACATATATATAATGAAAGTGTAAATGAAATATTAAAATCCGTGTGTGAACAAAATGGGTTACCTTGTGTATGGAGGAAATGTGTAATGGGGAGGGGGATGTGGTGGTGACAGTATGGTGGTGATAGTGGTATGGTGGTGATGGTTGGTGATGGTGGTGTGGTGGAGTGCCGGAGTCGAGAGTGTGAGAGTGGTGGTTTGTAAACGGGAAAGTGCAAGTGAGAGGGTGTGAGTGAAATGTGAAGAGAGGGTGAGTGAGTGAGTGTGAGTGAAATGTTTAAATCTATCACAAGACTATCTGCCTCGAGTGCACTCGATCACACTTGGAGTGTGCTCGATCGCACTCTTGTGCTCGAGCACACTGAATGATGCGCTCGATCGTAAAGCAGAATGCATGGACAAAATAATAACTTTACCAAGGCTGGAATGATAAAACAAGGACAATACAGCCTTACCGTGCGTTAGTGGCCTCAGTACCACTAACCTCAATAGAGGTGCTTGAGCTGTATGGGTAATCGAATATGAATTGCTCAAGCACTCTCGTGCTACAGTGCTACTTGTTTGGATGGAAGCACTTAGAGTCCACCTCTTGTGGCTCCAGTGCTTGTATCTCACCTGCATACTGTACAGATTCAAGTGCCAAGTCTTCATCTCTCAGAGGTAAGTTAGTATCGAGGTATGGCGTGGCTCTGTGTCCATTTATTGTAAAGGGCTGATTTCTGTTGGGACCACGGACCTCTAAACAACCATGAGGGAAGACCTTGGTGACCACATAAGGACCATACCATCGGGACTTGAGCTTGCCTGGGAACAGCTTAGTCTTGAGTCGTATAGCAATACCTTTTGTCCCATATGAAACTCCTTCCTAACCAGTTGTTTTTCATAGCAGGCTTTTGTGTGTTCTTTGTAGAGTTTGGCATTTTTTAGGCATCATACCATAGTTCCTCTAGCTCATTTAAATGTAGCTTCCTCTTCTCACCCGCTTGTTTCATGTCAAAATTGAATTGCTTTATGGCCCAATATGCCCGACGCTCTAATTCTACCAGGAGATGGCATGCTTTCCCAAAGACTAGGTGGTAGGGAGACATGCCAATTGGAGTCTTATAAGCTGTCCGATATGCCCATAGAGCATAAATTAGGCGCAGAGACCAATCCATCCGATTAGGCTTCACTGTCCTCTCTAAAATTCTTTTGATCTCTCGGTTGCTTATCTCCACTTGGCCACTGGTTTGAGGATGATAGGGGGTGCCAACTTTGTGAGTGATCCGATATTTCCGGAGTAGTTCGACAAACGAGTGATGATGAAAGTGGCTGCCCCCATCACTAATGATTGCTCTTGGAGTCTCGAACCGCGTAAAGATGTTAGCCTGTAGAAACTTTGCAACTACTTTGTGATCGTTATTTTTTTAGGGGACAACCTCGACCCATTTGGACACATAATCCATACCCACAAGAATATATAAATAACCAAAGGAATTGGGGAAGGGACCCATGAAATCAATGCCCCATACATCAAAAAGTTCTACTATGTGGATATTTTATAGGGGCATCTGATTTCGGGAAGAGATGTTACTTGTCCGCTGGCATTTATCACATGAGCTGCAAAAAGAAAAAGCATCTTTAATTAGATTAGGCCAATAAAAACTAGATTGTAATACCTTAAGAACTATTCGTTTTGCCCCAAAATGTCCTCCACAAGCAAACTGATGGCAATGTTGTAATAGGCTCAAGTGCTCCTCTTCTGAGACACATCGTCTGATGATTTGATCAGGGCATAATTTGAAAAGGTAAGGGTCATCCCAATGGTAGTGTCTAGACAGAGATATCAGCCGCTTCTTTCCTTGTGTGGTCATGCTTGGGGGAAAAACCTTAGCAGTTAGATAATTTATAATATCAGCATACCATGGATGTTTTACCTCTAGTGCGAACAGTTGTTCATCAGGGAAGTGCTCATTCAAAGGTAGCTCATTTTCATTATTCTCATAGGGTAGCCTTGACAAATGATTTGCAACCACATTCTCATTGCCTTTCTTGTCCTTGATCTCCAAATCAAATTCTTGTAATAGGAATACCCATCTGATTAACCTAGGCTTTGCATCTTTCTTAGAAAATAGATATCTCAAAGCAGCATGGTCAGTGAATACAATAACCCTAGAACTAATAAGATATGATCTAAACTTCTCTAAAGCAAAAATAACAGCTAACAATTATTTTTCAGTAGTAGAATAGTTAAGCTGAGCATCATTTAAAGTTCTAGAAGCATAGTAAATAGCATGAGGTACCTTATTGACTCTTTGACCTAATACAACTCCCAAGGCGAAGTCACTGGCATCGCACATCAATTCGAATGGGAGATTCAAATCTGGTGCCATCATTATCGAGGTAGAGGTGAGAACATCCTTCAATGTGTTGAAAGCTTGCATATAGTTATCATTCCATTCAAACTTGGTATCTTTAGCCAACAACGCACAAAGAGGTATTGAGATCTTGGAGAAATCCTTGATGAATCTTCTATAAAAATCGACATGCCCAAGAAAGCTTCTAACACCCTTGACTGTGAGAGGGGGAGGTAGCTTTGAAATAATGTCTATTTTAGCCTTGTCTAGCTCAATACCTTTGTTAGAGATGGAGTGATCTAACACAATGCCTTGTTGAACCATGAAGTGACATTTCTCCCAATTCAGCACTAAGTTACTTTCTTCACATCTCTTTAGGACACTCTCTAAATGACTTAGGCATTCATCAAAATTGGAACCAAAGAAACTGAAGTCATCCATGAATACCTCAATGTATTTCTCCACCATATCGGAAAATATGCTCATCATACATCTTTGAAAAGTGACTGGTGCATTGCATAATCCGAATGGCATCCTCCGATAAGCAAATATATCGAAAGGACATGTGAAGGTAGTCTTTTCTTGATCCTCGGGTGCTATGGCAATTTGGTTGTACCCACTGCACCCATCCAAGAAGCAGTAATAGCTGTTACCGACTAATCTCTCTAACATCTGATCAATGAATGGTAGGGGGAAATGATCTTTTTTGGTTACTTTGTTCAATTTTCGGTAATCAATACGTACCCTCAAACCCGTTGTTTTTCTTGTAGGTATGAGCTCCTCATTTTCATTTTTTACAACTGTAAGCCCACTCTTTTTAGGAATAACTTGGACCAGACTCACCCATTTACTGTCTAGTATAGGGTAGATAATGCCAACATCTAGTAGCTTCAATACCTCGGCCTTTACTACCTCTTTCATGTGTGGGCTAAGTCTTCTTTAAGCATCTCGAGTGGGCCTTGCTTCATCTTCAAGGTAGATACTATGCATGCACTTGGCTGGACTTATCCCCTTTATGTCAGCAATGGTCCATCCAATGGCAGATTTATGCTCCCTAAGAACTCTTAACAACTTCTCCTCTTCTCCACTACTCAAATTAGCAGCTACGATCACAAGTAAAGTCTTCTTGTATTCCAAATAGGCATACGTTAAATGCTCGGGCAGTTACTTTAATTCCAATGTTGGTGCCTGGATAATGGATGGAAGAAGAGTAGTATTAGTAGGTATGAGAGATTCAAATGGAGGAGTATACTTACTTGAGTGTTTTGGAGAGGTCTCAAAGAGGTGCACAGCTATGATGATGTCATCAGTAACATCTTCAGGTTCTTGCTCAATCTCCACCTCAGGGAAGCTATGGGTAATAATAGTTTCCAATGGATCAATGTGCTGGACTTGAAAAGCTTGCTCGACAAAATTTTGTATCATACATACATCAAAGCATTCTAAATCATCTTGAGGCAGTTTTAATGCATCAAATATTTTAAATTCTATTTTCTCACCATTGATCTTCATACTTACTATGCCCTTTTTCACACAAATCTTAGTATCGGCAGTTCTCATGAAGGGTCTCCTTAATATGATGGGCAGGAGTAATGGCATAGGGCATTCCTCTATATCTAGCACAGTGAAATCAGCAGGTAAAATGAACTCTCCCACCTTAACTAGGACGTCCTCAAGAATACCCCTAGGTCTTTTGATACTCCTATCTGCCAACTGCAAGGTAATGGAAGTTGGTTGTAGCTCCCCTAAACCTAGGGTTTCGAATACTGTGTATGGTAGCAAGTTTACACCCGCTCCCAAATCCAGTAATGCTCTCTCAAACAACTGATCGCCTATTCTACAAAGAATAGTAAAATTACCTGGATCTTTCAATTTTGGTGGGAGTTTTCTTAATAGCATAGCACTTACTTCTTCAGTTAAGGCTACAGTCTCATATTCTTGAAACTCTCTTATGAGTGCAACAATCTTTTAGAAACTTAGCATAAACAAGTATTTGGTGAATTGCATCTAATAAAATAATGTTAATTTAAACTTTCCGTTAGGTTTCAAAAATATCAATCAGTTTATTGTCTTTCTTTTGTTTTACTAACCTTTGCGGGAAGGGTGGTGCATTCACCTACTCCGTCTAACTTACCTTTGATGCCGATGGTTTCTCTACAGATGCTCTTTCAGACTCATCAGACCCTATCGCCTTGCCATTCCTTAAGGTTGTGACAGCTTTCAGTTGTTGATGCCCCCCAGAGTTGGGTAGTGTTTGAGTTGGAAGCTCACCTTGCTTTCTGCCACTTAGCTCTTTAGCCAGTTGTCCCATTTGTACCTCTAGCCGTTGGATGGCTTGTTCATGTTTTGCTATGGGTTGTCTTAGTTCAGTCCGGAATTGCCTTTCATCCGCCATGAACTGATCTTGTGAGGTCATTAATTGTTGCTACTGATTGGCCAATTGTCTCACAAGACTTTCGAGGTCGTTTTTCTTTGGTTCAGGAGCAGTATGAAGAGTGGGTTGGGAGTTTCTTTGTTGTTCTTGCTGGTTAAGGGTATTTTGGTTGTTGTTCCAAGAGAAATTTGGGTGGTTTTTCCATCCAGGGTTGTAAGTGTTTGCATATAGGTTGTTCTTTGGTGGATAGTTGTTAGGTCCCACATAATTTTCTTGTTTCGGATCTGCAGATGAATACAAAGGACAAGTATCAGTATTATGATCGAATTGGGAACATATCGCATATACCTGGAGTGGTGTAGCTGGTAGGTTAGATGAGGTATTCTGAGTGGCTATAGCTTTAACCAATAGGTCTAGTTTTCTCTCCATGTAAGCTATTTGAGGAGAAGATCCTCCATTTAAATTTACCTCATACATACCCTTACTCTTGGTTACATATCTATCTCGAGAGGAGAACTGCTGAGTGTGTTCGTTTTGGGTTTTGAAGAGTTCCATAGCTTCTTCGCTGCTTTTCTCCTTTGGCACTCCTCCACAACATGAATCAACAATACTTTTGTTAGTATCACTCAAACCTTCATAAAAAACTTGTACCAGTTCATCTTGAGGTAGGTTGTGATGTGGGCATTTGAGTAGCAGCTCGTTGAAGTGTCCCCATGCTTCGAAGAAGAGGTCCCCATCCTTTTGTTGGAAGGATTGAATCTTCTTCCTCATTTGCCTCATCTTTTGGGTTGGGAAAAACTTTCTTAGGAATTTGCTAGCCAACTCCTGCCAAGTGTGGATAGAAACTGCAGGCAAATAATTGTACCACAATTTAGCATTATCTTTTAAGGAAAAAGGGAACAAAATTAACCTTATTCCTTCTTGGTCTAGGCCTCGGATGTGCTGGAACTTACAAAGATCGAAGAATTCTCGAAGGTGCAAGTGTGGATCCTCATTAGGTGTACCCCTAAAGTGAGTCAAAGCACTCAATATTTGTGGAGAAATGTAATAGTTGCCTTTCGCCTCAGGTTGATATGCAATACATGATGGTTGATCAAGGTTCTGTGGGATGAAGGATTGCTTCATCGGTACTTGTGCAGGTGGTTGCTGGTTTTCGAGCTGTTCCACTATTGGTGCTTCGTTCTCGAATTCTTCTTTGTTATCCTCGAAGTTGTTTCTAAGCCTTTGTCGGATGGTCCGCTCAAGCTCGGGATCGAGGGGAATGAATGTTGGATGTCGGGATCGAAGTCCGTGCATGAATCGGGTAAAACAGCTTTAGTGCAGCAGTTCAACACTGCTACTCGGGTAACTCTCTGCCCTAATTGCGCTCGATCGCACAAGAGGGTGCACTCGATCACAAGTGTGACAGAAAGCTCTGCTGATGCCTTTAAACAGAAAAAAATCGATTAGGGTTTGATGAAAATAAAAATAAAGATGATAAACAGAAACTTAAAATTAAAGTAAAATAGAATAATGATGATTAAACTAGACAAAAGTAATTCTAAAAGGAAATTTAGCGTAATCCCCGGCAACGGCACCAAAAACTTGTTGTGCGTTTATCTACCTAAATAAATAAGTAAATAATCGTATAGTTTTACTTGCAAGTGCACAAGGTCAATAGTAGCATAGTGTACAAATGCGAGATCATTTCCACAGGGATTGGTGAATTTCGGTTTTAGAATCAGTTTCTCAATAAAAAAAGATAGAATTAACAGTTGAGTGTGATTTTAATAATAATAAGGACATAGAGCTTTGATATCCACCTCTAATTATACTTTCCCAACGAGTAATATGTCAATGCAGTACCCTTATTATGAATACCTAATGGTTGCCAACCTAAGGGCATGGTATCTACTTCTTAAGTTATTGATTTCCCTAAGCACCGAGTTAGGCATGGTATCTACTCTAACTTTTTTCTTTCCTAAGGGATTCAGCATGGTATCTACTGAGTTGTCCCTTAAGAAAGCATAAGATTTATGGAAATCGACAACCATATGAGACCTAGGGCATGGTATCTACTCCCGGTTTCCCATGTTGATTAACCCAAGAATCCGGTGTGGATTTCTTTTGTTACTATTGTCAGACCCAGGACTCGGTCATCTAAATTGGTCTAACTAACTAATCCATACCACATGCACATATTGATCAGACATACACATATGAGGAATTTAAATAAGCATAGGCATTAATCAAGTTAAGCATCATAATCAAGGCTATTGCAAAGATAATCAATGAATGTATATATGGGAAAGCATAACTAGGGCTTCAATCGAGCCCTATAAAGAGTTAGTTACACATGCTGTCTAAGATAAGCATCGTAATATAAACTAAACATAAAATATAAAATTCGAAGAATACTGTGGAGACGAGTCGTCAATTCCTCTCTAAGCTTACAACTTCGAGCCAAAGTAAAAGATAAAAGAAGGGATGTCTTTTGTGTGTGTTTACAAGTGTATTTATAGGGTTTGAATAACCCTAGAAGACTCTGGAAACCCTAAACTTCCTAAAATGCAAAACCTCATCTATTTCCAAAACTGGTTCTGTCATTTTACTGTTCATGCCCGTACATGTACGCTCTATCGCATTCGTTGTGTGCTCGATCACAAGGCTGTGCTCGATCCTTCTTGTGTGCGTACAAGCGCTTATGCGCTCGATCGCACCCAATAGTGCGCTCGATCACACTTTAGCCAGCAGCTGCTCCAGGATTTCCAGATTTCTTCCTTTAGTGCCAAAAATGCTTCTTTTTCTCCAAGACCCTATAAAAACATGAGAAACACATAAATGAAGTAAAATGGACTAAATTAACATAACTATGGACTTAACAAATGTAAATAAAGAGGCTTAAATATGAATATTTAAGCACCTATCAGTAGGTACATTGCCGAACCTCGATAACAATTGCATGTGTTCTTTCTTTGATTTCTGTTTGATTCTGATTCATTACAACTCATTCTAGACTTGGGTGTTTGGAAGATCACCACCTGGGCATCTTGAGGGTGATTCCCCAATAAGATTGCTAGTAGAAGTCCTCCGGATTTGCACACCTTTTTGATGAAGTGAAATGAGGCTTTTATAGGGGAACTCCATGAGTGCAATGTGTTTCCAATCCAATGTATGATGTGGGATATAGAATGTGTTTCCAACCGATGTGGGATGTCGGATTTAAGCCTTCACATGGCCTTCAAAACTTCTACCCACACTGAAATCCCGCACAACCTGATCTTTGTCTACTAAAACTGCCATAACTTTCTCTAGAAAAATCATGTTTATGAGCTGTAAAATTCCCCAGAATATAGACATCCAGATGCGATCAAGAAGTACTCTGCAGCATAACTGCGATCGAGCGCACATCCCACATCGACCAAGAAGTACTCTGCAGCGTAACTGCGATCGAGCGCACCCACATGCGATCAAGCACACATGCAATCGAGCGCACTAAGACTGCGAACAATCACACTCGGGCAGTATCCCACATCGATTAGAAAACACATAGCACTTCGGGAGCTTGCCTATATAAGACCCCCTCCAACTTCAGCTTTGAGGCATCAATCGGAGCTCATATGAAATTATCAGAGCGTGAATCCAGTGGGCATTTAGGAGCAATCCAGAGGGCCTTTAGGACGAATCCAAAAGTATAAATTTGGAGGGCAAGCTGAGGATGATCATTGAGAGGCCGGAGGCAACTCAAGGAAGCATGAGCTCGATGGCCAGCTAATCTCCAAGCAAGGCGAAGGGATAAATCCCTAGGTGTAGTTGTTCCTATTTTCCTTTATTTTATTTCAGTTGTAGTTGGATATTATTTTCATTAAACATTGTTATGTTTTATTCTTTAAATTAATTAGTAGATTTTTTTAGTCCGGTGATTGCATGCTTATTTTCCATAAAAGTCTAGTCATGCTTTTCTTATGTGTATCTGTTTGGGTATGATTGAGTCTGGCAGATCTCTTTTATAGATTTGTCCATTGTTGTGGTATTGTCGTTTAGATATACCGTCGTCTTTTGATAATTTATAAGTTAGGTCATGTGTGTTTGAAAGTAAAAAATAATTCATATCAATCACATTAGGGTTTATACATGCGCTTTAATTGAACATTTGCCGATTACCTGTTTGGGATGTGAAACTTGCAATCGAGATAAAAACGACTGAATCAAGTTAAGATTAGGGCAACGAACCTAGGGAGGATTTCCGGAACCTTGTTATTTCTATCTATTTACACAATTTCCTTCACACTATTTTCACATAATTCAAATTCTTTTAATCAATCTTTTATCGTCTGTGTTAAAATTCACACCTTCTTTTGTAATTAACTTGTTTCCCTGTGGAATCGACACCCCAAAACTGTACTACAATTACCGCGTTATATTTTGGGCGTAATCAAATTTTGGCGCCGTTGCCGGGGAAACGCACTTAAATACAAGGAAGGTTGTCAACTTTTGACATGATGGTAAAAGAGCTGTAAAATTTTTTTTTTCTTCTTAGCAAAACAAAATAAAAAACTAAATGAAAAACAAAGAACATCAATATAAGTTCATCACTCATGGTATCCAAAAATTTTAGGAGCACTCAAAACAATGATATTCATTCATGAGTAAGCTTAAAAAAATATAACTCATCTTCGCAATGAATAAGAATTTTAAAACCTAATTACTTACAAGAGACAAGCAAAACATCACAAGCTTGAATCAGTGTAAAGTGAATTAACATATACAGATGAAGTTTCTAAATAACTTCAATGTACAATGTCTCCATGTCTTAAGATTCACAGGATTTCTCATCAAAATGAACAACGATGACATAGTTTTATTTTACCTTTTTTTTTTTATATAAGGCTCTACTATGATTAGTTCCCTTAAGCTTTCTAATTGACCCATGTAGCGAGTGTTGAGTCAATGACTCCTAAACCAGATGGTTTTAGGGCATTAGGTGTAAAGACACCCCTAAGAACTTACTAACTCGAGTAAAAAAGGCTACAAAACCAAACTGGCCTTAATGCTACCAAGCAAAATTTCCATCTTTTGACGTGAACACTCACTGCTTACTGAGGCAAGAGGTCCAGTTACTCAGCGGAAAGTTTTGCAATGATCGTTATGAATAAAATTTCCACCTTTTGACGTGAACACTCACTGCTTACTGAGGCAAAAGGTCCAGTTACTCAGTGGAAAGTTTATTGATGATGATCATTATTTTTCTTTTATTTTTATTTTTTTTTCTATGCCCAAGTGTTAATCCCACAAGTCATCCAGTTTCAATTAAGTCATGGAAACATGCACATTAAAATCACATGTCACACCTTACACAAATATGTGCTAACGTGTTTGTGTTAGATTGGCTCAAACATGTGAATTCTCAAATGCTCAAAGTAAGTAATAAAGTTTTAAAACTCTATCATCAAATCATGTGTTCAAAATTTTAAGCTCACCAATGAAATCACATCACAATATTTGTTTAGATCAACTAAAATTTCAAAATAACATGAGCATGCATTTACTTTATTATTATTATTTTTTTTAAATGAAGAAAAACAACAACAAATTAGGACAAAGTGTGTGTAATGTGTCTCCCATACCTCCAAACTTAAATTACACATTGACCCCAATGTGTGAATAATATGGAAAGAGCTGACCTGGGATATGAAGAACTATTTGGACTTGGTATGGCTCATAGCATACCCCCAAACTTGAACTAAAGTACGCGTTGTCCTTGAAAAATAAAGACTGGAAAAAAAAATACTGAAAACAAACATTAATCATAAATATGTCAAATAATAAGTAAATAGAAAGGATAAGTTGTGGGGTGCCTCCCATGAGCGCTAAGTTTAACATCTTTAGCTAGACCCAACATTAGTAATCGTGCCCAACTAAATGTTCCACCATCTGATCAATAAATGGGAGTGGAAAATGATCATTCCTTGTGGTAGCATTCCACCTACGGTAGTCTAGACACACTCTCCATCCTGATTGCACACGAGTTGGAACCAACTTGTCGTCTTTATTTATCACTACCGTCAATCTAGCCTGCTTTGGCACAACATGAATCGGGCTCACCCACTCACTATCAAAGATTGGATAAATGATCCCTACATCTAATAGCTTTATCACTTCAGTCCTCACAACCTCTTGTATAGCTGGGTTGAGCCTTCTTTGTGGCTCCCTCAATGGCTTGGCATTCTCCTCCAAATGTACCTTGTGCATCACCATCGAGGGGCTAATCCCCTTGATATCCTCAATAGTCCAGCCTATAGCTTCATTGTGCTCTCCTAAAACGTCCAATAATTTATCCACTTGAGCATCAACCAAATCTAAAGCAATAATCAGAGGCAAAGAATCTGCTGGACCTAGGAACTTATACTTAAGATTGTCCGGTAAAGGCTTAAGTTCCTTCTTGAGGGGTTCAGGTACTGTGGTCTCCTCCGCCTCACTGCTCTTCTGAGGAGCAGAATCCAAAGTAGCATTTACTTGCTCAAACAACTTATCCAAATCCAAATCCTCTTCAAACTGAGCAAAGCATGCCTCCAGGGGGTCCTCAATGCTTGATTCACCCACAGTTTACTCCGTCTTACTACTCTCCCGAGGAGCAGAGTCCAAGATAGCATTTGCTTGCTCGAGTAGCTTATCCAAATCCAAATGCTCTCCAAACTGAGCAAAGCATGCCTTCAGAATGTCCTCAGACTTCCCTTCTTTCTTGGGCACTTGTAATCTCTCAGGGTAAGGTGCATTAGGTACAAATGACCTAGGAAGATCCTTAATAGTAGGTGTGGCTGTAGATGGCTCAGCATCTCTCTTCTCCTTGTTGCCATTTTCTTGCCCTTGTTGCATAGCTGGGTTCTCTTCCACTTGATTGTCCACTTGTCTCCCAGACCTCAATGGGACAATCAATTGCACTTGTTTCTGCCCGTGCATAAGAGTTGATGAATTTCCCACCGCAAACTGTTCCTTCGGGTTAGGCTCAAGTTGACTGGGGAACCTTCCCTTCTCTCCTTCACCCAAGTGACTTGCGATTTGATCCATTTGACTATCTATCTTAGCAATCGCTTGGGTGTTTACTATTTGCGCACTCCTTATTTCGCTTATGGATTGGCTGATCATCTTCCTGAAATCATTGAGGGCGTCGTCCAATGACTGTGAAACTGATGCTGGCGCTTTAGTGGGAGCTTGGTAAGCGGGTGATGGTGCTGAATGGGCTGAGAAACCATAACTTGGAACTGGTGGAGGAAATCTGGGAGGGCATTGATTGTGAGCATGATGAGGGGCTCCTCCTTGATTTATCAGTTGGTTCTACTCCATGAAAAATTAGGGTGGTTCCACCATCCTGGATTGTACGTCTCGGAGTAAGATCCATTTGATTGCCACCAATAGTCATTGAAAGTGTTCATTTTTTCCATGGGATACTCGACAAAAGCCGGTGTAGATGGACAATTCTATGCTAAATGCATAGGACTAGCACAAATGGAACAACTCTCAACATTAAATGTATTGGTTGTATTGATGGACTGGCTGGTCATCTTTATGAAATCCTTGAGGGCATCCTTTAAAGACTGTGAAACTGGTGCTGGATTCATCCACATTTTTTTTATATTTTTATTTTATTTTATTTTAGGGCAAATGAAAATGTAAATAAACTAAAATTAAATTTAAATTTAAATTAAAATTAAAATTAAAATAGAAATTAGATTTAAAATTAAAAGTAAAATTAAAATTAAAAATAAAACAAAAATGCTAACTAAACTAGTAAAAAAATAAAATTAAGTTAGAAAAAAATTTCACAAACAAAACAATTCCCCGGCAACGGCGCCAAAAACTTCCTGTGAGTTTTAAATTACTCGCAAGCGCACGAGTCGTTTGCAATATAGTGTTGTGCAAGTCCGAGGTCGAATCCACAGGGAATTGCGTTGTGAAAATATTTTTATCTAAACTAAGCCTATTTTAACCTAACTCCAAGTTTTAAATTGTCTTTTGCAAAATAAATAAAAACTAAACTAAATTGATTTAAAACTAATACTAAAGACACTAAGGTTTCTGAATCCACCCCATCAAAGTTAAGCATATATCTTCATTTTCTAAAAATAGCCTATCAAAACATTCCATGAATCTAACTTAAAACAAAAAAACAACAAATATCTCAATTAAACCAAAAGCATCCAATGTATCCGTTTTTAAAATCCAATTTAATCAAAACAATTTGATGTATCCATTAGATGAAACACACGGAATATCCAACAGAACAATTTAAATGCAATCAATCATAATATTTTACTTAAATAATTGACAAAACATTTATACTAAAAAAAGTACATCAGAATTGTATAAATAAATCTGAAACTATTATGCCAAACAACGGCGAGGCTTCATCTTCAACCTTAGTTGAAGATTTTAGCCACTCATAATCATGAAACTAAAGTTCACAATAATAGTGCTAAACATTCAACTTTAAAACTAACAAAAGCAGCAAATTAAAAACTGACTATACATGGGGAGAAATTCCACTTGTTGTTGGGCGGTGCTTCCCCTCGTGGTAGCAAAGCCTTTGGAGATCCACCAGAATGCTAGTAGAAGTCCTCCAAATTGCACCAAAATGGCACTTGGATTTTGCACACTAAAGATGAAGTGAAGAGGGGCTTATATAAGGAAACATCACAAGTGCAATGTGTTTCCAATCCGATGTGGGGTACTGCAGATTCCAGCTTTTGTTCTTTGACCTTTGTCTACTAAAACTGTCATAACGTTCTCTGAAAAAATCATTTTATTGATCTGTAAAATTCTCCAGAAAATAGACATCTGGATCTTTCCAAGTATATATAGCTCATCTCTTGGTTCTTCCTGAATCAATACAGTTAAATCCTCAAAAATAGCTGATCTGTCCTATTGAAATCATGCACAGCCTGACCTTTGTCTACTAAAACTGCCATAACTTTCTCTAGAAAAATAATTTTATTGATCCGTAAAATTCCCCAGAAAATAGACATCCAGATCTTTCCAAGCATATATGGCTCATCTCCTGGTTCTTCTTGAATCAATACATTTTAATCCTCAAAAATGGCTGATCTGTACGAGCAATTATGGCAATTTAGTGAAACTCCTTTCCAAGCTTGTAAACCTGTAAAACAACGAAAAACAACTCAAAGTAACAAATTCCTAAGCTAACAAATATAAATTAAGTGGCCAAAATATGCAATATTTGGCACTCATCAACGGTAAAAGAGTTGTAAATAGTTTTTTTTTTCTTCTTTTCAGCAACTGTAAAAGCGGTAACTTTGTTCCTTCTTTTAGCTTACTGCATTATTTTATTTTATTTTATTCTTTCCTTTTAGGATTTTTGTGATCTTGCATGCCCAGATATAGAGACCATTTGGGTAGATTTGCTTGTAGGCCTATGCTAGAGCCAGGATTGAACTTTTTAAACCCTTTATTTGATAATCCATCTAGTTCTCAGGAAATGAGTGAACACGAAGATCAACCTATTAGGACCCTTCATGATTACTTCCACCCTACACGTACAACCACACCATCTTGCATCATGTTTCCAGCCAACATTCCCCAATTAGACCTTAAAACAAGGATGATACAGTTATTCCCTACATTTTATGGCATGGAAAATGAGAACCCATATGTGCACATCAGAGAGTTTGAGGAAGTAGTTGCAACTTTCCATAGTCAAGGTGCAACTGCTGACATTGTGCGGCTTAAGTTCTTTCCTTTCACTTTGAAGGATAGAGCTAAGAGTTGGCTATACTCACTGAGACCACGATCGATTGGATCATGGACTGAGATGACTAGGGCATTCTTTAACAAATATTTCCCTCAATGCAAGACTAATGCGTTGAAAAGACAAATCTCCACCTTTGCACAAAAGGAAAACGAGACTTTGTATCAGTCTTGGGAGAAATTTAAAGAGCTGTTAAGTATGTGTCCACACCATGGGTATGAAAATTGGTGTTTAGTGAGCTACTTCTATGAGGGTCTTACCTATAGAGAATGCCAATTTGTAGAGATGATGTGCAATGGGAATTTCTGCAAAAAGACCCCGATGAGGCTATTGAATACCTCAATGAGCTTGCTGAGAAAGCTCATACATGGACTGGACCTAGTGCTACTGAAAGCATGAGTAGGTCACGACCTATAGGAAACCCTAGTGGTAGAGGGATATACCATCTTAGGGAAGAAGACAATCTGAAAGCTAAGGTCGAACTTCTCACTAGGGAGTTAGAAGCATTGAAAACTAAAGGCTCAAAGCAAACACATGCGGCTAATCATGCCGAGTCTTTAGAGTCGTGTTTTGTATGTGGCAAGGTAGATCATCTCCTCCAAGAATGCCCCACATTTGCTGATATGAGAGGGCTGTATGAGGAACAATGTAATGCCTTAGGCATGTACAAGAAGCCTCTTGCACCTTTCTCAAGCACTTATAATCCGGGGTGGCGGAATCACCCCAACTTCAGCTGGAAATCTGAAAGTCAGCAGCATACACAGCCCCCTAGATCATCCCCTGCACCTTATCATGCACCCTCATCCTCTAGGAACTCCTTAGAAGACACCTTATAAGCTTTTATAGAGGCACAAGGTAAGACAAACCAGAGGGTTGAGGCATTAATTACGCAGGTGGTTGAAGAGCATAAAGAAATTAAGAGCCAAGTGTCCAAATTAATGGGCTCCTTAAGGATGTAATTCCCAAGCTCAGTCCACACCTCGTGATCAACATGTGGCACAAGAAAATTTGAAGGATGTAAATACCAGAGTGAACTGAAGTGGTAAGTCACTGCACATCTCACCAATGAATGAATCTGAGGATGTGGAATAGGGTCAAACTAGTAGTAATACCGAGCTGTCCAAACACCTTGAAGTGACCAAAAGTCCTGTTAAGGCACCATTTCCTCAAGCCTTAAAGTCAAACAAGAAAAATATGGACTTAAATAACGAAATCCTAGAGAACTTGAGGCAAGTGAAACTCAATCTTCCTCTGTTGCATGTGATTAAACAAATTCCTACTTATGCAAAAGTTCTCAAAGATTTATGCACAATTAAGAGGAAACACCATGTCAAGAAAACTGCATTTCTAACTGAGCAAGTTAGTGATTTAATTAAGGAAAGAATTCCCTCAAAATACAAGGATCCAGGCTGTCCTACCATTGCTTGTAGCATTGGAAATCATGAGGTTGGACAAGCCTTGCTAGATTTAGGAGCTAGTGTAAACCTGATGCCATTTTCCATTTATTTACAGCTAGGTTTAGAGGAAATCAAACCAACCGGTGTGGTGCTACAACTGGCTGACCGTTCAGTCAAAGTACCCCGGGGTGTGGTAGAGGATGTGTTGATTCAGATTGATAAATTTTACTATCCTGTTAATTTCCTAATCCTTTATACCACTTCTACGGTTGACACTAACTCTAGAATTCCTTTGATTTTGGGTAGACCTTTTCTTGCTACTGCAAATGCTCTTATTAATTGTAGGAATGGACTCATGAAGCTGTCTTTTGGAAACATGACCTTAGAAGTGAACATTTTCAATGTTGCAAAATAGCCCAAAGATGAGGATGAAAACCACCAGCTATACATGATCGAGTCACTCATCGATGAGGGAGTTTCCATGGCTCATGATTTTGATCATTTTAAGAGTTTTCTTGTTAATTCTGAGATTGATTTATTTGATCATAAAACTGATATAATTGATACTTGTGCTATTTTTGACAAATCTCAAGATTATGGCATTCGGGCATGGCACCCGAGGTTTGAGGAGTTGCCTGATAGAAGCGAAAAACAAATCTCCTCAAGTATGGAGGCACCTAAAGTCAAATTGAAGCCACTACCTAAGGGTTTAAAGCATGCCTTTCTCAGTCCAGGTGATACCTTTCCTGTAATTATTTCTTCTGAAGACCCAATGTGATAAATTAATTCAGACTTTAATTGCACATAAATCGGCTTTAGGATGGAGCATGGCTGATTTGATGGGAATTAGTCCTCTGATCTGTTCCCATAAAATAAATTTGGATGAAGGAACCAGTCCTCGTAGAGACCCTCAACGTAGACTTAACCCCACTATGAAAGAAGCAGTGAAAAATGACGTGCTGAAACTATTAGATGCGGGTATTATATATCCCATAACTGATAGTAAATGGATAAGTCCTACACAAGTCGTTCCCAAAAAGTCCAGAGTCACTATGGTAATGAATGACCTAGGAGAGTTAGTCCCTACCAAACTTATGACCGGGTGGCGTATGTGCATTGATTACAGAAAATTAAACACTGCCACCTAGAAAGACCATTTCCCACTCCCTTTTATTGATCAAATTCTTGAGCGTGTAGCTGATCATCCTTTTTAATGTTTCTTAGATGGTTATTCTAGCTATTACCAAATAGAAATTGCATTAGAAGACCAAGATAAAACCACTTTTACTTGTCCCTTTGACACTTATGCTTTTCGTAGAATGCCATTTGGATTATGTAATGCCCCTGCCACTTTTCAACGTTGCATGATGAGTGTTTTTAGTGACATGGTTGAAAATTGCATGGAGGTTTTTATGGATGACCTAACTGTTTTTGGATCTTCATTTGATACATGCTTAATGAATTTGGAAAGAGTATTAATTCGATGTGAGGAAAAAGAATTGGTTTTAAACTGGGAAAAATGTCATTTCATGGTCCCATCCGGTATTGTCTTAGGGCATATTGTCTCTTCTAAAGGAATAGAGGTTGATCAATCTAAGATTGAATTAATCTCTAAATTGCCTACACCTAAGACAATAAAAGATGTAAGATCTTTCCTTGGTCATGCTGGTTTTTATAGGAGGTTTATACAAAAATTTTCCAATATATCTAGACCACTATGTGCCCTCCCAATTAAAGATGCCCCATTTGAGCGGACTCAAGCTTGTCAAGAGGCTTTTAAAACACTGACTAGTAAGCTTACATCAGCACCTATAATGCGGTCACCTGATTGGAATTTACCCTTTGAAATCATGTGTGATGCTAGTGACTACGTTGTAGGTGCTGTTCTTGGACAGCGAATAGAGGAAAAACCTTTTGTGATTTACTATGCTAGTAAGACTTTGAATAGTGCTTAGATGAATTACTCCACAACTGAAAAGGAATTGTTAGCTGTAGTTTTTGCTTTAGATAAATTTCCTGCATACTTAATTGGTTCTCCTATCCTTATTTTTACAGATCATGCGGCTCTCAAATACCTTCTTACAAAGAAGGATGCTAAGGCACGCTTAATACGATGGATCCTACTCCTACAAGAATTCGACATCACCATCAAAGCCAAGAAAGGAGTAGAGAATGTAGTGGTTGACCATCTTTCAAGGCTCACATTTGAAGACACATCTAATGACATGCCGATCAAAGATGACTTTCCCGATGAGCATATACTTTCTATTACTTCCTTACCATGGTTTGCTCACATTGTGAATTATTTGGCTACAGGTGAGATACCAATGGATTGGAGCGCTCAAGATAAGAGGAAATTTTTATATGAGATCAAATTTTTAACAAGAAGTTTAGCATGCAGTACATATGGAGGTGCACAAATTTCAGCTTCCGTGCACTTTTGCTTACAAAGGGAGTTTCCTTTACCTTTTCTTTAACATTGAGGACAATGTAATTTTTCAGTTGGGGGTAGAGGAAACATATTAACATATTTTTTTCTTTCATTAAATTGCTCGGTGTCATCTTTGTTTTTGATTAACATGCTTTGTGTTAGCCTTAGAGTCAATTTACATGTCAATGATATAAACTTAATTGAGATAGTAGACAGCATGTAGAAGAGGTTAAATCTTGCTTCAGTTTGAAATTAATTTAAGCATCAATCTTCATTTGGTTTGAGACTCTAGTTTATAGTAAGATTGTATGATTAGACTATAACATTTAGAGAAATTTTATGTGTGATTATTTTGTGAATATTTTTGCGGTCTCGACAAGCTCTAGAACTTACTTGATAATCACTTTAGGCAAATTCTTAGAATGCACACTACTTAGGATATGATATAGGTCATTTTTGAACCTTTTGAGCCTTTCATACCTACCATTGCTATATTTATCACTAGTCACCTATTTGAGCCTTTTTCTTGAAAAGAAAAATTGAGCCTTGTTTCTTTCGATAAACCATTTACTTACCTTTATGAGCCTAAAAATATTTTTATCCTTACCTTTCTTTTAAAAGAACTTAGTTATACACATGTTGTGAGAAGTACTTAAAAGGAGTAAGGGTGGAAATATGAAAAAATATCACTACTGCAACCCAAGTACATTAAAGGAGATAAGTTGGGGGTTATGGAAAAGAAAAGAAAAAAAAATGAAAAAGAAGGTGAATGGTTATGTGCCAAAATACAAAAAAAAATAAAAGAAAAAGTGAATTATGGCAAAGAAAGAAGAAAAGAAAAGGAAAGTGGTGATCTACTGAGAGATATGATCTTATAAAAATGGTTGAAAGAGTTGGGTGTTGAAGTAAGGTTATCCAGTGCTTAAAGAGTTGTGTTCAAAACTAAGAGATTAAGTTCTTTTACTCGTTGAATCCTCCCCGTTCATTCTTAACCTTTACCTTAGCCTAACGTTACAAGCTTAGTAAAGACCTATTGATCCAATGTAGTGTGATTTTTTCTACAATAGTGGAGAGTGGTTTAAAATGTAAGCATATGGAGCTTGTTTTTGTGATTGATGTCACACTATTTATTCTGTTTTTTGAGACCAAGATTTGTATTCATAAATGTTATGCATAAAATCATCCGAGTGTTTGGATTAATGGATTGTGGTAAGATGGATGTTAAGAGTCAATAACGATTTTAAGATTGATGTTTGGATTACTTTTGGATTTGGGTGAAATTTAATGATTCTTTGTGCCATGTGTTATGTGCAATTTTTGAGACAAAATGTGAATTACTCTTGGTTAACACTAATATTGCTTTTCATTTACTTTGATTCCCACCATAGAATTCATCTCTTGTTTTCGCTTGAATTGCTAGGGACTAGCAATAAGCTAGTTGGGGGTTGTGATGAGAGTCATAAAATGCTTCTCAACAATGGTTAATTGTTAGCATTTTAGGATTGATCTCGGTCTTTATTGCGCTTTTATGTGTTAATAACTCTAAAGTAATATTATTGGACCACTGACTTATTTCAGTGCAATTTTCAGGTACTTTGAGTTTAAAAGAGAAAAAGAAACGATCGTTGCTAAAAAGGCCAAGATCTCATACTTCTGGAAGGACAAGATGGATTGCTGCCTGTACTGCGATCGAGAGCACGAGCAGTGCGATCGAGTGCACATCCCACATCGACCAAGAAGTACTTTGCAACGCACATGCGATCGAGCGCACAAGCATTGTGATCGAGCACACATCCCACATCGACCAAGAAGTACTCTGTAGCGCAACTGCGATCGAGTGCACCCACATGCGATCAAGCGCACATGCAATCGATCACACTAAGGCTACGATCGATCGCACTCAGGTAGTATCCCGCATCGGTCAGAAAACACATAGCACTCCAGGAGCTTGCCTATATAAGACCCTCTCCACTTCAGCTTTGAGGCATCAATTGGAGCTCATTTGAAATCATCAGAGAATGAATCCAGAGGGCCTTTAGGAGCAATCCAGAGGGCTTTTAGGACGAATCAGAAAGTATATATTTGGAGGGCAAGTTGAGGATGATCGTTGAGAGGCTGGAGGCAACTCAAGGAAGCATGAGCTTGATGGCCAGCTAATCTCCAAGCAAGGCGAAGGGATGAATCCCTAGGTGTAGTTATTCCTATTTTCCTTTATTTGATTCAGTTGTAGTTGGATATTATTTTCATTAAACATTGTTATGTTTTATTCTTTAAATTAATTAGTAGATTTTTTTAGTCCGGTGATTGCATGCTTCTTTTCCATATAAGTCTAGTCATGCTTTTCTTATGTGTATCTGTTTGGGTGTGATTGAGTCCGGTAGATCTCTTTTATAGATTTGTCCATTGCTGCGATATTGTCATTTAGATATACCGTCATCTTTTGATAGTTTATAAGTTAGGTCGTGTGTGTTTGAAAGTAAAGAATAATTCATATCAATCACATTAGGGTTTATACATGCACTTTTGATGAGAGTCATTAAATGCCTCTCAGCAGTGGTTAATTGTTAGCATTTTAGGATTGATCTCGGTCTTTATTGTGCTTTTATATGTTAATAACTCTAAAGTTATATTATTGGACCACTGACTTATTTCAGTGTAATTTACAGGTACTTTAAGTTTAAAATAGAAAAAGAAGTGATCGTTGCTTAAAAGACCAAGATCCCATGCTTCTGGAAGGACAAGATGGACTGCTGCCTGAATTGAGACCGAGCGCACAAGCAATGCGATCGAGCGCACATCCCACATTGAGCAAGGTACTCTATAGCGTATATGCGATCGAGCGCACAAGCTGCAATCGAGCGCATGTGCGATCGATCGCACTCGGGCTACGATCGAGCGCATGTGCGATCGATCGCACTCGGGCTGCGATCGAGCGCACCCGGACATTATCCCACATTGGCTAGATAACACATAGCATTCCGGGAGTTTGCCTATATAAAGACCCACTCTGCTCAGCTGAAATCATGAGTAAATCGGGGATGAATCCAGAAGGCCTTTAGGAGCAATCCAGAGGGCCTTTAGGAGGAACCTGAAGTTTAAAGTTTGAAGGTCGGGAGAGATGATCGTCGAGAGGCTGGAGGCAACCCCAGGACGCATGAGCCCCATGGCCGGCTAGTCTCCAAGCAAGGCGAAGGGATGAATCCCTAGGTGTAGTTGTTCTTATTTTTCCTTTATTTGATTCGGTTGTAGTTGGAATTATTTTCGTTAAATATTGTTATGTTTTATTCTTTAATTTAATTAGTAGATTTATTATAACTCCGATGGTTGCATGCTTCTTTTCCATATAAGTTCAGTCAGGCTTTTCTTATGTGTATCTGTTTGGGTGTGATTGAGTTTGGTAGATCTCTTTTATAGATTTGTCCATTGCTGCGGTATCATCATTTTAGATATATCGTCGTCTCTTGATAATTTATAAGTTAGGTCATGTGTGTTAGAAAGTAAAGAATAATTCATAGCGATTACATTAGGATTTATAAATGCGCTTTAATTGAATATTTTTCGATTGCCTGTTTGGGATGTGAAACCTGCAATCGAGATAAAAACAATTGAATCAAGTTAGGATTAGAGCAACGAACCTAGGGAGGATTCTCGGAACCTTGTTGTCATTTTTATTTTAAACTTATTTACAAAATTACCTTTTCCTCAAAACAACTCAGATTTTATCCTTTTAATCTTTTATCATTTGTGTTGAGGTTTACACCTTCTGTTGTACTTAACTTGTTTCCCTGTGGAATCGACACCCCAAAACTATACTACAATAACCGCGTTATGTTTTGGGCGTAATCAAATTTCGGCGCCGCTGCCGAGAAAATGTGCTCAAGTACAAGGAAGCTTGTCAACTTTGAGTGTGACGGTAAAAAATAAAAAAAATGAAAGAAAAAATAAAAATAAAATAAAAGAAAAAGAAAAAAATTCTTGTTTTATTTCTTTTATTTCCTCTCTGATTCATTTGGTGCATGCTTAGACAAAAGATCTGCAAGGTAGATTCATTAAAGGACCTGAGCTAGAATTACCCTCTCATTCCGAGTCTAATAGTGAAACCTCGCCTAGATCAACCCATAGAGAAAACCCAAGTGAGAATCTAGAGGATTTTATTAACATGGCCGATAACCATAATGAGAATGTTGCTAGGACACTTCAAGATTACCTCCACCCTACACGCACAACCACACCATCTTGCATCCTATTTCCAGCCAACATTCCCCAACTAGATCTTAGGACAGGGATGTTACAGTTACTCCCTACATTTTATGGCATAGAAAATGAAAACCCGTATGTGCACATTAGGGAGTTTGAGGAAGTAGTCGCAACTTTCCATGATCAAGGCGCAACTGCTGATATTGTGCGACTTAAGTTCTTTCCTATTGCTTTGAAGGATAAAGCTAAGAGTTGGCTATACTCACTTAGACCACGATCTATTGGGTCGTGGACTGAAATGACTCGAGCCTTCTTTAACAAGTACTTCCCTCAACATAAGACTAATGCGTTGAAAAGATAAATCTCCACCTTTGCACAAAAGGAAAATATGACTTTGTACCAGTCTTGGGAGATTTTAAAGAGCTGTTAAGTATGTGCCCGCACCATGGGTATGAAAATTGGCGTTCAGTAAGCTATTTCTATAAGGGTTTTACCTATAGAGAATGCCAATTTGTAGAGATGATGTGCAATAGGGGATTTCTGCAAAAAGACCCCGATGAGGCTATGGAATACCTCAATGAGCTTGCTGAGAAAGCTCATACATGGACTGGACCTAGTGCTACTGAAAGCACGAATAGGTCACGACCTGTAGGAAACCCTAGTGGAGGAGGAATATACCATCTTAGGGAAGAGGATAACCTTAGAGCCAAGGTCAAGATGCTCACTAGAGAGTTTGATGCATTTAAAACTAAAGGCTCAAAACAAACACTTGTGGCTAATCATGCCGAGTCTTTAAAGCCGTGCTTTGTGTGTGGCGGGGTAGATCATCTTCCCAAAGAGTGCCCCACATTTCTTGAGATGAGAGGGGCGTATGAGGAACAATGTAATGCCTTAGGCATGTACAAGAGGCCTCCTACACCTTCCTCTAACAACTTATAACCCGGGGTGGCGAGATCACCCCAACTTCAGCTAGAAATCTGAAAACCAGCATGCATAGCCCCCTAGATCATCCCCTGCACCTTATCATGCACCCTCATCCTCTAGGAACTCGCTAGAAGACACCTTACAGGCCTTTATAGAGGCACAAGGTAAGACAAACCAAAGGTTTGAGGCATTATTTACGCAGGTGATGGAAGAGCATAAAGAAATTAAGAGCCAAGTGTCCAAGTTGATGAGCTACTTGAGTGTGACTGAGCAATGTAAGTTCCCTTCTCAAGCTCAGTCCACACCCCATGGTCAACACCTAGCACAAAAGAATTTGGAGGAGGTGAATGCCATTGAGACACTTGGTGGTAAATCAGTACACATCCCAACAACGAAAAAATTAGAAGATGTGGCTGAAAGCCATCAAGTACAAGCATACATGATGGACTCGTTCATTGAAAAGGTCCAGCACCTTAATCCATTAGAATCCACCTTCACCCATGGCTTCACCAAAGCATATATCGAGCCAGCATTTGTGGATGTTACGGATGACATCCTTAAGGCCCCCTAAAAGCATAGAGGCACCGAATTTGGCAGTGCAGCAGCGGCGAATGCATTCAACCTATGCTTTTCGAGAAGGGAATAAGAGCGTCTGGCTGAAGATGTAAAACTTAGCGCTCGTGGGAGGCAGCCCACAACGCATCCTTTTATTTTTATTGTTTTCCATATTCCTTTTTTCTTGTTTATTATTATTATTTTGCTGTTTTTCAGTTTTACTTTAGTATTTATTTTTCAGGGATAAATAAACGAAACAGTTCAAATGATCGTGCACAACTTTCAATTCCATGCACCGTTGGTTAAAAAGGGAGTTTCCTTAACTTTTGCTTTTTCATTGAGGACAATGCTTATCTTAAGTTGGGGGTGGAAGATATACATTTCTTATTGCATATCATTGAACTACTTGGTGCCATCTTTGTTTTGTGTTTAGCATGCTTTGTGTTAGCTTTAGAGTCAATTTACATGTCAATGATATAAAACTTAATTGAGACAGCATATAGCATTCAGAAGTAGTTAAATCTTGCTTCGATTTGAAATTAATTTAAGTATCAATCTTGATCTGGTTTGAGACTCTAGTTTGTGGTAAGATTGTATAATTAGTCTTAAACATTTAGAAAAGTTTTATGTGTGATAATTTTGTGAATATTTTTGCGGTCTCGACAAGCTCTAGAACTTACTTGATAATCACTTGAGGCGAATTCCTAGAATGCACACTACTTAGGATATGATATAGGCCATTTTTGAACCATTTGAGCCTTTCAACCTACCATTGCTATATTTATCACTAGTCACCTATTTGAGACTTTTTCTTGAAAAGAAAAATTGAGCCTTGTTTCTTTCGATAAACCATTTACTTACCTTTATGAGTCTAAAAATATTTTTATCCTTACCTTTCTTTTAAAAGAACTTAGTTATACACATGTTGTGAAAAGCACTTAAAAGGAGTAAGGGTGGAAATATGAAAAAATATCACTACCGCAACCCAAGTACATTAAAGGACATAAGTTAGGGGTTGTGGAAAAGAAAAGAAAAAAAAATGAAAAAGAAGGTGAATGGTTATGTGCCAAAATAAAAAAAAAAGTGAATTATGGCAAAGAAAGAAGAAAAAAAGAAAAAGAAAAGAAAAAATGGTGATTTGTTGAAAGAAATGCTCGAAAAATGGTTGAAAGAGTTGGGTGTGGAAGTAAAGGTTATCAAGTGCTTAAAGTGATTGTGTTAAAAGCTAAGAGATTGAGTTCTTTTACTTGTGAATCTTTCCCATTCTTCCTTAGCCTTTACCTTAGCCTAACATTACAAGCTTATTAAAGACCTTTTGATCCAATGTAGTGTGATTTTTCTACAATAGTGGAGAGTGGTTTGAAATGTAAGCATATGGAGCTTGTTTTTGTGATTGATGTCACGCTATTTATTATGTTTTTAGAAACCAAGATTTGTATTCATGAATATTATGCATAAAATCATCCGGATGTTTGGATAAAGGGATTGTGGTAAGATGGATTTTAAGATTCAATAACGATTTTAAGATTGATGTTTGAATTACTTTTGGATTTGGGTGAAATTTAATGATTCTTTGTGTCGTGTGTTGTGTGCAAATTTTAAGACAAAATGTGAATTATACTTGGTTAACACTAATATTGGTTTTCATTTACTTTGATTCCCACCATAGAATTCATCTCTTAATTTCGCTTGAATTGTTAGGGACTAGCAATACGCTAGTTGGGGGTTGTGATGAGAGTCATAAAATGCCTCTCAGCAGTGGTTAATTGTTAGCATTTTAGGATTGATCTCGGTCTTTATTGTGCTTTTATATGTTAATAACTATAAAGTAATATTATTGGACCACTGCCTTATTTTAGTGTAATTTACAGGTACTTTAAGTTTAAAAGATAAAAAGAAGCGATTGTTGCTTAAAAGACCAAGATCTCATGCTTCTGGAAGGATAAGATGGATTGCTGCCTGAATTGCGATCGAGCGCACAAGCAATGCGATCGAGTGCACATCCCACATCGAGCAAGGTACTCTGCAGCGTATATGCGATCGAGCGCGCAAGCCGCAATCGAGCGCATGTGCGATCGATTGCACTCTGGCTGCGATCGAGCACACCCGGACAGTATCCCACATTGGCTAGATAACACATAGCATTCCGGGAGTTTGCCTATATAAAGACCCACTCTGCTCAGCTGAAATCATGAATAAATCGGGGATGAATCCAGAGGGCCTTTAGGAGGAACCCGAAGTTTAAAGTTTGAAGGTCGGGAGAGATTATCATCGGAAGGCTGGAGGCAACTCGAGGACGCATGAGCCCCATGGCCGGCTAGTCTCCAAGCAAGGCGAAGGGATGAATCCCTAGGTGTAGTTGTTCTTATTTTTCCTTTATTTGATTCGGTTGTAGTTGGAATTATTTTCATTAATTATTGTTATGTTTTATTCTTTAATTTAATTAGTAGATTTATTATAACTCCGGTGGTTGCATGCTTCTTTTCCATATAAGTTCAGTCAAGCTTTTCTTATGTGTACCTGTTTGGGTGTGATTGAGTCCGGTAGATCTCTTTTATAGATTTGTCCATTGCTGCAGTATCGTCATTTTAGATATATCGTCGTCTCTTAATAATTTATAAGTTAGGTCATGTGTGTTAGAAAGTAAAGAATAATTCATAGCGATTACATTAGGATTTATAAATGCACTTTAATTGAATATTTTCCGATTGCCTGTTTGGGATGTGAAACCTGCAATCGAGATAAAAACAACTGAATCAAGTTAGGATTAGATCAACGAACCTAGGGAGGATTCTCGGAATCTTGTTGTCATTTTTATTTTAAACTTATTTACAAAATTACCCTTTCCTCAAAACAACTCAAATTTTATCCTTTTAATCTTTTATTGTTTGTGTTGAGGTTTACACCTTCTGTTGTACTTAACTTGTTTCCCTGTGGAATCGACACCCCAAAACTATACTACAATAACCGCGTTATGTTTTGGGCGTAGTCAGCTTTAATTGAACATTTGCCGATTGCCTGTTTGGGATGTGAAATTTGCAATCGAGATAAAAACGACTGAATCAAGTTAGGATTAGGGCAACGAACCTAGGGAGGATTTTCGGAACCTTGTTATTTCTATCTATTTACACAATTTCCTTCACACTATTTTCACATAATTCAAATTCTTTCAATCAATCTTTTATCGTCTGTGTTAAAATTCACACCATCTTTTGTAATTAACTTGTTTCCCTGTGGAATCGACACCCCAAAACTGTATTACAATTACCGCGTTATGTTTTGGGCGTAATCACACAGCTTGACCTTTGTCTACTAAAATTGCCATAACTTTCTCCAGAAAAAATCATATTTATAAGCCATAAATTCCCCAAAAAATAGACATCCAGATCTTTCCAAGCATATATGGCTCATCTCCTGGTTCTTCCTGAATCAATACAGTTTAATCCGCAAAAATGACTGATCTGTGCGGGAAATTCTGGCTATTTAGTAAAACTCATTTCAAAGTGCTTGTAAACCTGTAAAACAACGAAAAAAACAACTCAAAGTAACAAATTCCTAAGCTAACAAATGTAAATTAAGGGGCCAAAATATGCAATATTTGGCACTCATCAAATACCCCCAAACTTACATTTTGCTAGTCCCTTAGCAAAACAAAATAAAAAAAAACTAAATAAAAAACAAATAACACTAAGATAAATCCATCATTCATGGTGTCCAAAAATTTAAGTAGCACACAAAACCATGATATTCATTCATGAGAAAGTTTAAAATATAAACCCATCTTCACAATGAATAGGAATTTTAAAATCTAATTACTTACAAAAGGCAAGCTAAGGCATCACAAGTCTGATTCAGCGTAAAGTGAATTAGTATATAAAGATGAGACTTTCAAATAACTTCAATGTGCAGTGTCTCCATGTCTCAAGATTCACAGAATTTCTCATTAGAATGAACAATGATGGCATAGTTTTATTTTCTTCTCTCTTTTATTATAAGGCTCTACTATGTTTAGTTCCCTTAAGCTTTCTAATTAACCCATGTAGCGAGTGTTGAGTCAATGACTCCCAAACCAGATGATTTTAGGGCATTAGATGTAAAGACACCCCTAAGGACTTACTAACTCGAGTCAAAAAGGCTCCGAAACTAAACTGGTCTTAATGCTACCAAGCAAAATTCCTACCTTTTGACATGAACACTCACTGCTTACTGAGGCAAGAGGTCCAATTACTCAGCGAAAAGTTTTGCAATGATCATTATGAATAAAATTCCCACTTTTTGATGTGAACACTCACTGCTTACTGAGGCAAGAGGTCTAGTTACTCAGTGGAAAGTTTATTGATGATCATTAAATTTTTTTTTTTGTGAAATTTTTTTATTTATACTTTTCTATGCCGAAGTGTGTATCCAACAAGTCATCTAGTTTCAATTAAGTCATAGAAACATACACATTAAAATCACATGTCATACCTCACACTATTTTGTGCTAATGTGCTTGTGTCAGATTAGATCAAACATATGAATTCTCAAATGCCTAAAGTAAGTAACAAAATTTTAAAACTCTATCATCAAATAATGTGTTCAAGATTTTAAGCTCACCAATGACATCACATCATATTATTCGTTTAGATCAACCAAAATTTCAAAACAATCATGAATATGTATTTATCTTTTCAATAATATATAAAAAAACTGGGACAAAGTGTGTGTGAATGTGTCTCCCATACCCCCAAACTTATATTACACATTGTCCCCAATGTGTGAATAATATGGAAAGAGCTGACCTAGGAGATGGAGAGATAGCTGGACTGGCATGGCTTATAGCTTCCCCCAAACTGGAACTGAAGTACGCGTTGTCCCTGAAAAACAAATTCTAAAGTAATACTAGAAAACAAAAAGTGCTAAAAATAACAGTAACAAAAAATATGAAAAACAATAAAGAATACGTTGTGGAGTGCCTCCCATGAGCGCTAAGTTTAACGTCTTCAGCCAGACTCAACAATAGTAATCGTGCCCAGCCAAGCGCTCCACCATCTTATCAATAAATGGGAGTGGAAAATGATCCTTCCTTGTGGCAACATTCAACTTACGGTAGTCTAGACACACTCTCCATCCTGACTGAACATGAGTTGGCACTAACTCGTCGTCCTTATTCTTCACTACCGTCAATCTAGCTCACTTAGGCACATCATAAATCGGGCTCACTCACTTGCTATTAGAGATTGGATAAATGATCCTTGCATCCAACAATTTTATCACTTCAGTCCTCACAACCTCTTACATAGCTGGGTTAAGCCTTCTCTGTGGCTCCCTCGATGGCTTGGCATTC
The DNA here is from genome assembly GCA_023935145.1 of Bretschneidera sinensis. Lineage (NCBI taxonomy): Eukaryota > Viridiplantae > Streptophyta > Magnoliopsida > Brassicales > Akaniaceae > Bretschneidera > Bretschneidera sinensis. Next base: position 50,074,527 of record CM043702.1, read on the forward strand.
TCCTCCAAATGTATCTTATGCATCACCACCGAGGGGCTGATCCCCTTGATATCCTCAATAGTCCAGCCGATAGCTTCCTTGTGCTCTCTTAAAACGTCTGATAATTTCTCCTCTTGAGCATCAACCAAATCTGAAGCTATAATCATAGGCAAAGAATCTGCTGGACCTAGGAACTTATACTTAAGATTATCCAGTAAAGGATTAAGTTCCTTGTAAGGGGGCTCAGGTGCTGCGGTCTCCTCTATCTCATTGCTCTCTTAAAGAGCATACTCTAAAATGGCATTAGCATACTCAAGTAACTTATCCAAATCCAAATCCTCTCTAAACTAAGTAAAGCATGCCTCTAGAATGTCCTCAGACTTCCCTCATTTCTTAGTCGCTTGTAATCTCTCAGGGTAAGGCGCTTTAGGTACAAACGACCTAGGAAGACCCTTAATAGTAGGTGTGGCTGTAGATGGCTCAACATCTCTATTCTCATTGTTGCCACTTTCTTGCCCTTGCTGCATAGCAGGGTTCTCTTCCACTTGATTGTCCACTTGTCTCCCAAACCTCAATGTGATAATCGATTGCACTTGTTCCTGCCCGTGCGTAGGAGTTAATGAATTTCCAACTGCAAATTATTCCTTCGGGTTGGGCACGGGTTGACTGGGAAAATTTTCTTTTCTCTCTTTCACCCACATGACTTACGATTTGACCCATTTGACTCTCTAGCTTGGCAATCACTTGGGTGTTTACTATTGTCGTACTGATTACTTCACTGATGGATTGACTGATCATCTTCATGAAATCTTTGAGGGTGTCCTCCAATGATTGTGAAACCGACGTTGGCGCTTGAGTGGGGTCTTGGTAAGCGGGTGATGGTGCTGGATGGGCTGAGTGACCATGACTTGGAACTAGTGGAGGAAATCCCAGAGGGTATTGATTGTGAGCATGATGAGGGGCTCCTCCCTGATTCATCGATTAGTTCTGCTTCCATGAAAAATTAAGGTGGTTCCACTACCCTGGATTGTAAGTCTCGGAGTAAGATCCATTCGATTGCTTCCGATAGTCATTGAAAGCGTTCACTTGTTAAATGGGATACTCGGCAAAAGCCGACATAAATTGACAATTCTGTGCTAAATGCATAGGACTAGCACAGATGGAACAGCTATCAACATTGAATGTATTGGCTACATTGATGGACTGGTCGGTCATCTTCATGAAATCCTTGAGGGTGTCCTCCAATGACTGTGGCTTTAGATCAAAATGGGTAGCATTGGTTTGTGGCAACACTATACAAGTAGGGGAGTTAGTCGCAACGGGTGCGAACAAATTCCTCAGGGATGTATTGAAGTCCACGTTCCAAGCTCTAGGTTGCTCTACATTCTCCAATTGATTTGCATTCCTTAAATTGTCCACCATCTCAATCGTCTCTCTCTCAACAAGTGCTCTCTTATTTCTCCTAAGAGTTCTTTTTGTTTTGGGATCTAAAGGTATCCACTCTAAGTTCAGGGATCTCCGACCAAGCATTCACCACACAAAAAAGCAATAAAATAAACTAACTAGCAGAAACAAAAGAATAAAGTAAAATATAAATAACAAATAACAATAAAATAAAATAGATGCAAACACAGAAAACACAATACTCACAAAATGGGCAAACAAAACTTGGTAAAATATTTTTTATATATATTTATTTTTTATTCTTTATGGGCAATTGCAAATAGAAACAAATTAACTAGAATAAAATTGCAAAAAGAAAAATAAAACAAAAAATGCCAACTAAACTAGTAGAAAAATAAAATCAATTCAGACAAAAATTTAATTTTCACAAACAAAACAAATCCCCGGCAACGGCACCAAAAACTTATTGTGAGTTTTAAATTACTCATAAGCGCACGAGTCGTTTGCAATATAGTGTGTGCAAGTGCGATGTCGAATCCACAGGGAATTGTGTCGTGAAAATGTATTTTTATCTAAATTAAGCCTATTTTAACCTAGTTTCGAATTTTGAATTGTATTTTGCAAAGAATATAAACTAAACTAAATTGAGTTCAAAGAAATAATAAAGATACTAAGGTTTCTGAATCCACCCCACCAAAGTAAAGCATATATTTTCATGTTTTAGATAAAAGTAATCTATCAAATAATTCCATGAATCCACCATTATACAAATCACAGTGAATACCCTAATTCAACCACATCATCCAATGTATCCCTTTAGAATCAAAATGGATATCCAATTTACTTTGGATGATCCGTCGTATCTGGCAGATGAAACACAAAGAATATCCAATTTGAACAATTTAAACACAATCAATCATAAGAATTTACTCAAACAATTGAAACTGAACATTAATACTAAAAATATCATAATTGTACGAACATATCTGAAAAAATTATGCCAAACAATGGCAAGGCTTCATCTTCAACCTTAGATGAAGGTTTTAGGCTCTCATGATTACGAAACTAAATTTCACAATTAAAGTGCTAAACATAAAAATTTAAACTCAAAAGAAATAAATTAAAACTAACTATACATGGATAGAGAAATTCCACTTGCAGCTGCTGTGCGACACTTTCCCCCCTTGGTAGCAAAGCCTTGGAGATCCCCCAGAATGCTAGCAGAAGTCCTCCGGATTTGCACACATTTTTGATGAAGTGAAATGGGGCTTTTATAGGGGAACTCCATGAGTGCAATGTGTTTCCAATCTGATGTGGGATGTGGGATATAAAATATGTTTCCAACCGATGTGGGATGTGGGATTTAAGCCTTCACATGCCTTTTAAAACTTCTGCCCACGCTAAAATCCCGCACAGCCTGATCTTTGTCTACTAAAACTACCATAACTTTCTCTAGAAAAATCATTTACGAGTCATAAAATTCCCCAGAAAATAGACATCTGGATCTTTCCAAGTATATATGGCTCATCTGTTGGTTCTTCCTAAATCATTACAGTTTAATCCGCAAAAATCACTTCTACCACGCTGAAATCACGCACAACCTGACCTTTGGCTACTAACATTGCCATAACTTTCTCTAGAAAAATCATATTTACAAGCCGTGAAATTCTCCAGAAAATAGACATCTAGATCTTTCCAAATATATATGGCTCATCTCCTGGTTCTTCCTGAATCAATACAGTTTAATCCGCAAAAATGACTGATCTGTACAAGCAATTCTGGAAATTTAGTGAAACTCATTTCAAGGTGCTTGTAAACCTGTAAAAAAAAAAAAACAACTCAAAGTAACAAATTCCTAAGCTAACAAATGTAAATTAAGGGGCTAAAATATGCAATATTTGGCACTCATCAGCCTTTTCAAGTCCTTGAGCGCAACAATGACAATGCATACAAATTGGATTTGCCAGGTGAGTACAATGTTAATGCCACTTTCAATGTTTTTGATTTAAGCCCTTTTGATGTAGGTGATGATTTAAGGACAAATCCTTTTCAAGAGGAGGGGAATGATGAGGACATGGATAACAAATGGGATGCGGATCCTATTCAAGTTCCAATTGGTCAAATTACAAGGGCTCGAGCTAAAAGGTTCAAGGAAACTCTCAATGGGATGAGTCAACACATTTGGGCTAAGAACCATCTTTGGGGGCCAAGGATGATGCTATACGTGATCCGAAAGGATGTGTTTTCATGATTCAAGCTTTGGAATAATCTAGCAACTCAAGATTGTGAATTAAAACTTAGTTTTCCAAAATTAGAGACTTACTCGTTTTTTTGACTCATCAAGGAAAATAGTTGGCTGCAATTTTTCTTATTACCTTTTCTTAATTTTTTTCTTATTAATTTAATTGTTGAATTGTAAGATTTGCATGCCAAGTTAAGTACTTTCCTTTTTTGGATTTTGGGTTACCATAATTCAGTTACCATAATTGAATTTAGGTTTGTTTCCTATTCCTTAGTTTCCTTTTCCTAATCTTGGATGAATTTCTCATATATTTAAATAACTATTGGCTTTTTGGAATAACACAATTCATATTTGATTAATACTTTTGGAGAGAAAATTCTCTTTGGTTCTTTTAGAACTTCTGAACTTATCGGAGTTTCCATGGCGTTCATCTTTGACTTATCAATCAGTATTTCCATAATTGATTGTGGCATCTTCATTATACCAAGGTTCTTACTTCAATATATGTAACGGGTCGCAGTCTCACATAAATCTGCTTCTAGACGATCTTGAAAGTCTTCTTGATCCATCAATTTCTTAGTTTATAGCATGGATCATATCAAAGAAGGTATAAATCACCATCACTGGAGGATCTGAGAAGAGTTTCCTCATACTCTTGTCCTTAATAACAACATGAGAAACATGAAAGTTAGCAGAGTAATTGTTATTAGAACATAAACGTTTAACAAAAAGTAAGTTGCGAGATAACTGGGGTACATACAAGACATTGTTAAGGCAAAAAGGTTTATCAAGAAATTGTCCATTACCAACCAAAATTTTAGTTTTGCCAAAAGAAGATGTAAAGTTAGTAAGTATACTTGAGTGAGGAGTCATGTGGGCTGAGGCAGTCATATCAGGGTACCACTGGGCGATATAGATTCACCAAGAGACATAGTAGCAAATGATTTGGGCAGGTCGTGCAAGACAACAACATGATTGAAACAGTGTGGACAATTGAGGGCGAGGTGACCTATTGTGTTACAAATTTGATATGGCATGGAGGAGGATCCAGGATGCGGTTCTAATAGACCTTCATGACTGTAAGAAGAAGTACTAGTAGAGCGATTAAATATAGGAGAATAATTAAAGGAGTGATCAGTACCTAAACCATGCTTAGTGTAATCACCACAACTATTACTGCGTTTACGGCCTCGACCATGACCTTGATAGCTTGAGAGACCCCTGCCATGACCACGAGAAGCACCATAAATGGTGGTGGTGGCTAGGGCTGTAGAAGGGTCAGAATTCTGAAAAAAAAAATGTCTCAAAGTTGTTTCAGCCGTTGTTCTTATAGGAGCAGCTTGGTACGCAAACTATCAAAGATGATGTTGATATTGCTATTGGTGATTGGTGATGAAGCTCTTATATTCGAAAGATAGGCCTACTAATGCATAAGAGATGAGGTCTTTGGTGGAGAGTGGTGAGATGATAGCAGCAAGGGCATCAACTATGGCTTTAAAGTCACAGATGTATTGTTCCATTGATTTTCCATCCTTGGTATGTTTGTAAAGCTTCGTATGGAGGTCAAACTCATGGGCATTAGATTGATCAAGGTACCTTTGTTCTAGTGCAATCCAGACATCTCGAGAAGTACAGAGATCATGGACATCTTGCAAGATGTTAGAGGTGAGAGTAGCATTAATCCAGGATCTGAGGCACTAGTCAGTTCGAACCCAGGTGGTGTAGGTGGGATGGAGAGTAGTGTGACCTTCACTAGTTAGGGCTAGGTGAAAGGGACAGGGAGATAAACCATCAACATAGCCAAATAGGTCATAACTAATGAGAACTGGTAGAAATTGAGACTGTCAAAGGATATAGTTGTTGTTGTCTAATTTTAGACTTACTAGGTGGGCGAAATTAGGAGCATAAAATATGGTAGGTTTGGAAAAGCATGTGGTGGTGTATTAGGTATAACTAGGGTTTGATTGATGACCGGAAGAAGGTGGTTTGTATTGGTGGGAGTATAGGGGTAGGTGATTGGTAGAGGAAGGAGAGAATTTAGTGTAAGGTTCGGGTTAAGACTAGTGGTGCCGCCAGCAAGGATGATTAGTGTGGCAGCAGAATGATGGGAGATGTATGAATTTGAAATAGTTGTAGGGAGGTAATATTGTTGTGGCAAGAGTGATACAGTAGTATGAGATGCGATGGAGGAGGTAACAGTGGCTGACTGGATTAAGTGGGTAGAAGTGAAGAAGGAAAAGGCGGCCACAACAGTTGGGAGATGTGCACTGGTGGTGACAGAAGGTGTTGGTATTTGTCTAAGGTTTGCATAGGTCTAACCATGGTTCAAAGATGGTTAAAGTCTAAACCAAGGTTAGAGAATTAAAGTTCAGCAAGTTAGAAGATTGCACACATGTGTGTGCATTAATTTGGAGCAAGGGAAGGCCATGGTAGAAGTGCGTACGCACTTCTGCACACAAGCAGAAGGGTATGCGCATCGCAGCAGAAGGGAGCAGCATCAGGTCAAGGCGTAGTGCACCTACTCTAGGTTGCACCTCCCAGGATGCACACCATCAGATCTGCACCAGTGTCGCAATGCACACGCCCAGCACCGCACCGCCTAGGCACACTGTTGCACACATAGGCAGCATGCATTAAGACCCTCTTAGGTGCATGGGTGCAATGTTAAAACACAAAGCACCACTTGGGTAGTGATGGAGGGCTATGATTAAGTGATGATCTTGATCAAAGGGTGAGGATTGACTCTCAAGAATTTCCAAGAAGTGGATAGCTATAAAAGGGGTTTCCTAGCCTTATTTTTTAACATTATTAGAAGCACACAAGTTTGTGACATTGTGAGATCAATTGTAAACACATAGAGAGAATTATGTAGGAGGGACTCTTTGTAAGTGAGGTTGGTTGTAAAAGGGAGAGAAGTCTAGATTAGATAGAGAGCATTATTAGTTCTCATCTTCTTCCTTTCTTCTCTTCTTGTTTCTTCAAGAACATTATGGTTTCTTGAAGGGGATTGCTGTAACTTGTAAGAACCATTTGATTTAGTGCAGAGAGTTTGGAGGAACTCACGAGGACATAGGCACATTTTTGAACCTCAATAACAAATTGCTTGCCTTATTTCTTTCTTTGATTTTCTGTTCTTGTTTTCAATTCCAACTCTTTCTACAAGTCATTCTAGACTTGGGTGTTTGGAAGATCACCACCTGGGCATCTTGTCAAGGTGATTTCCAATAGAAGGTGGGTCATGTGTGCTACAAGTGCAACAACATATGGTTCGGTGGGTAGAAGGGTTGCTTCGGTGGCAACAAGGTGAGGAGATAAGGTGGGAGCGCTAGCAACAGGAGGAGGCAGAGTGGCAGCAGTGGCTATTGTATGGCCAGATTGAGAAGAGGGAGGGTTAGGAAATTTTTTCATTATTTATGGTTTAAGGAAAGAGAACAATGTTTAAGGTTTATGATCTCACTGCTTTGATACCATGAAGAGACTAAAAGAGAAATTAGGGTTATGTGTTTACTGATTGCTTAATGTTGTTGTAGTAGGAACTCATATTTATAGTATATGTATATAAAAGTTTTCTATTTAATTTAGAACTAGGATTTCCTAATATTATTTACATTAAGAAATATATACATTTACAATTAAGAACAAGAGGTTAGAGCAGTGCGATATGTTGAATGGATTTTACCGCTAAACTTATTGTCTCGAAGGTGGAGTTTCTTTAGCTAAAGCAAGAGACCTAATTCATGAGGAATAGCACTATTGAAACTATTTTTTTTCAAGGTTTAACATCTTGAGGAAACTCAAGTTTCCAATGAGGAGAGTTAGGCCTCCCACCAGTTTGCTTGTATGTTGTTAGGTTCAACATGGTGACTCTTTGATACTGATGCCCACATATAACACTAGACCACTTGCATAAGTGTGATGATTCATTCCACGAGTTCAATATACAAAGAGGATCGTCAATAATTTGACCCTTAAAGACTAGCAAGGAGAGTCCATCTATCTCGTTTCCTCCGTTCGTTTAGGAGCCAAGACAAAGCTGAAATATTTGTATGAAAAGCAACCAAAATATGCTTGTAGTGGAAGCTACATTATATATTTTATACCAGAATATTCAGCTCAAGTGTTGAAGATTTGTTTAACTTTGTTACTATATGATAGAGCTAAAAAACACACACCTAATGAAGACATGACACATGGACAGCCCCACACCAAGACAGCAAGGCAACATGTGGACAGCCCCAAACCAAGACAGCGAGGCAACGCGTGGACAGCTCCACATCAAAATAACGAGGAAACACGCGGACAACGCAGACCTGCAAAGCTGGACCTTCAGGCCACCACCACCCTCCAGCTCACCACCACCCTTAGTGCAAGGGCCACCTCATCCCCGAAACCCTATAAAAAAGACCCAAGTACATATTCGAAAGGAGATTCTTCTTGACCTAAAATTGGAACACCGCCAATTGCGTACTTCTTAGACCCTATACTAACAAAAGCATCGGAGCATCTTCGAACGCATCTCCCTCCAGCGACACCTCAGCTTACCCCATTTCTCTGTACAGGTCCCCTAAGGCCATGCATCCAGCTCAGCAGTACATTTTTGGCAGCAACAGATTGGTGCCGTCTATGAGAAAACTACCATCTCTCGCTAAATAGTAAAAGTGAAGAAGTCTAAAGAACTCATTTGTTGCTATGCCACCTAAAAATGCCACCAAGGATACCGGTAAAGAAGCAGCTAGGGCTAGCACCCACCCCCTGCAGTCTGAGTTAAGACCCTCTACCGTGTCCGACACATATCCCACCATCGCCATGCTCCATGCCCAGTTCATGGAGCTTTCGCAGTTGGTGACTAATCTGGCCGCCGAGGGGCTCGTCAGTCTTCTCCCGTGCCCCCTTAGCAGGACTCCAGCCATATGGGCTCGGCTAGCCGCAGGCTCCCCGTCGACGACTGTTCCACGATGGAGTCCTCCCCACCTCATGCTTCCAAATCCAAGGAGAGCCCCTCGTCCATAAGTAATTTTGGCTTCGATAAATGAATAGAGGACATGGAGGGAAGGATCAACGAAACGCTAAAAGGGCGACACCATAGTGTCCTAGACGAGCTCAATGTTCAGGACCCAGCATTCATTCAAAAGGTCCTCGAGGCCCCCCTCCTACCGAATTTTTGAATTCCCTAGGTCAAACCTTATGATGGTTCTACAGACCCCTTGGACCACCTCCAGCACTATAAAACCATGATGACGCTCCACGGACACTCTGATCCAGTGATGTGTCAAGCCTTCCCCCTAACGCTTGAGAAGGCGGTTGGGACGTGGTATTCTTGTTTGAAACTAGGGGGATCAGCACGTTCAAGGAACTAAGCTACACTTTTGCATCTCACTTTCTTAGCAGTAAAGGGCCCAAGAAGACCTCGGAGTCCCTGTTCAACATCGTCCAACTAAAGGGAAAAAACTCTAAGCCTACATCTCGAGGTTCAACTCTGCCGTATGGGAAATCCTCGACCTCGATCCCAATATCCAGATCCTGGCATTTAAAAATGGGTTGAGATCTGGGATCTTCAGTCCGAAGCTCACCAGACAGCCACCCAACGATATGAACAAGATCTTGGCCCAAGCTGAGAAATATATATTAGCGAAAGATGACCAGGCCTTTTGAAGAGAACGAGAAGAAGATGTAGAAAGAAAGAGAAGAGGCCTTGCCAGTCCACACCGGGAACTCATCAAGCGACCTTTTCGCAAGGATAGGCCCTCTGAGAACTTCACCCCTCTTAACGCATCCAAGAAAATTGTCTTGATGTAAATCTAGGACAGGGCTATCCTATAGTGGCCCCCGAGTCCATTGTGTCTCAATGAGGATCGAGGCAAATGGTTCCGGTTAAATAGAAACCACGGACATGACACAGAAGACTACCTGGCGTTGAAGCACCAGATAGAGGCTCTCATCAACTGGAGATAGTTGAAGGAGTTCATTGGGCCCGAGTGGAGAAAGTATCAGAACGATCCTGAAGGAACCTCGAGCGCCTATTCGGTCAAGACAAGACTATGTAACCTACCCAAAAGAGTCCCGGGCTAAGCCAAACCCAAAAAACCAGGAGGTCGCCATGACCAAAATCATCAAGACCATCTGTAGAGGCCCCACGGCCAACGGTACTTCCGGGCACGATAGAAAAACTTACGCTTGGTCGGTAGCCTCAGTCACCAGGCCCCATAAACGACGGAAGGCGGACACAGCCATCACTTTCACAAATGAAGACTTGAAATCCACGAGGCTAGCCAGTGGAAGAGTTGACCGCGATCCCCCTCAATGAGGCCCTTAGGGGATCCTTGCCCACCCTCCTCTAGGAAAACCAGGATCTTTTTGCCTGGTCAGTCACAGACATGTCAGGGATCAGCCCGAAAATAATAGTGCACTGGTTGAACACAGATCCTAACCACAAGCCGGTTATTCAAAAGAAAAGATCGTTCGCTCTTGAATGACAAGCCACTATCAGGGCTGAGGTAGATAAGCTGCTTGCAGCCAACTTGATCTAAGAAGTAGACTACCCGGACTAGGTGTCGAACGTGGTAATGGTGAAGAAAGTCAGTGATAAGTGGCGCATCTGTATCGACTTTTCGGATCTGAACAAGGCCTACCTGAAGGATTGCTTTCTTTTGCCAAGGATCGACCAGCTCGTCGATGCGACATCGAGGCACGAGGTTCTAACCTTCATGAACGCATACTCTGGGTACAAGCAGATTCTTATGTGCAAGCCGACTAAGAGAAAACAACTTTCATTATCGGGTAAGGATTTTACTGTTACAAAGTCATGCCCTTCAGTTTGAAGAACGCTGGGGCGACCTACTAGAAGTTAGTCAACAAAATATTCTAGGAGAAAATAGGCCGAAACATGGAAGTCTATGCAGATGATATGCTGGTAAAATGCATCAAGGGTAAATACCATGAAGTCGACTTGAAAGAAGCCTTTGAAGTTCTTTGGCACCATCAGACGAAGTTGAACCCCACTAAGTGCACCTTTGGGGTCATCGAAGGGAAGTTCCTCGGCTTCATGGTGACCCAAAGGGGCATAGAGGCAAACCCCAAAAAATAGAGGTTGTCCTCGGCATGAACCCACCTCGGACTATGAAGGAAGTCCATTGGCTCACTAGGCAGATAACTACCTTGAGTTGATTCATGTCAAAATCTGTAGAGAAGTGCTTCCCCTTCTTTAAAGCCATCAGGAAAACCAATGACTTCATTTGGACCAAGGACTACCAGAGGGCATTCAATGAATTGAAAAGGTACTTAGGCTCACCTCCCTTACTTACCAAGCCCGTCGCCAACGAGGAGCTCTTTCTGTACCAATCGGTCGGATATGAAGTGGTGGCTTCCTATCATGCAAAAATATACCTAAATTAATAAGAAAATATTTGAACAGTTTTACTTGCAAGTGCACAAAGTCAATAGTAGCATAGTGTGCAAATGCGAGATCATCTCCACAGGGATTGGTGAATTTCGTTTTAGAATCAGTTTCACAATATAAAATGATAGAAATAAATATTGAGTTTGAATTTGATAATGATAGAAACATAGGGCTTTGATATCCACCACTAATCATACTTTCCCAATAAGTAATGTGCCAATACTCTAACCATACTATGAATACCTAATGTTGTCAACCTAAGGGCATAGTGTATACTCCTTAAGCTATTGATTTCCCTAAGCCATGAGTCAGGCATGGTGTATACTCTAACTCTTTTCTTTCTTAAAGGATTTAGCCTGGTGTATACTAAGTTGTTCTTTAAGAGAGCATAAGTTTTGTGAAAATCGACAAACATAAAAGACCTAGGGCATGTTATATACTCCCGGTTTCCTATATTGATTAGCCCAAGAATCCGGCGTGAATTTCTTTTGTTACTAGTGTCAGACCCAGGACTCAGTCATCTAAATTGATCTAACTAACTAATCCATACCACATGTATATATTAATTAGGCAAACACATATGAGGAATTCAATAAAACAAGCATTAATCAATTAAAGCATCATAATACAGCTATTGCAAAGGCAACAATACTCATATATGGAATAGTATATTTAGGGCTTCAATCGAGCCCTATTAGTAAGTTAGTTACACATCTTCATAATGTAAACTAAAGAGAAAATAATAAACCTGAAAAATGCTGTGGAGAAGAGTCTTCAATTCGTCTCCAAAGCTTAAAACTAAAAAGAAGATTCAAAGTCCAAGTTTCTGTGTTTTACAGGCCTATTTATAAGGTTCTAAGGACACCTTGAAATCTGAATTACCAAAACAAGACCCGAACTATTCTTTCAAAACTGGCTCTATCGTTTTACTGCACGTGTGCGCTCGATCTCGTGCTTTTTAGCTCGAGTGAAAAGTTGTGCTCGAGCCTTCTATGTGTTCGTACAAGTGCTTGTGCACTCGATCACACTCTTTTGTGCTCGATCGCACTTGGCTGCTTCTAGGTCTTCCAGATTTCTTCCTTTGAGTTCCAAAATGATATTTTTTTCTCCAAGAACCTATAAAAGCATAGAAAACTAAAAAATGAAGTAAAATGGAATAAAATACGTAAACAAAGAGCTTAACAAATGTAAATTAAGGGGCTTAAATATGAATATTTAAGCACTTATCACATCCCCAAACTTACATATTGCTAGTCCCTTAGCAATAAAAAATGAAAAACTAACTGAAAAACAATAACAAAGAAACCTATCGATGATGGAATGCTCAATGTGATTAAGGCAACAAGGTCGCAAGCTCTGGGAAAGCGAGCAGTGGTTGCTGCCCCTCCTCCACCTCCTAGGTCTCTGACTATTATAGAGCGGCTTGAGCGTTTAGAGATTCGATTTGATAAGCATAAAAAATTCTTACAGGATAGGTTTGATCATCAGGAACGATTCTTAACCAGGCAAGCAGACTATCGAGCGGGGGTTTACTCTTCTTTTGGTCAGATGTACCAACACCATGCCTCCGTCATCGGTTGTGATATGGATCATTTTCCCATTTTTCCACCCTAACTGGGTTCATCTTTTGATCCAGCTCCAGAGGAGGATGAAGAGGAGGAAGAGGAGGACGATGACATGGAGGATTACCTTTTGGGTTTTGTTTTGTTTTGTTTTGTTTTATGTTATTTTATTTTATTATCGGATGATTGTATTAACTTTTATATTGGATTAACTTTTCGTTATTTTTTTTTTCGTACTTCAACTTTCATTTTTAGTTATTTATGTAGTTTTGATGTGCTAACCTAACATTCGGTGGGAATCTTAATGTTACACCGCAGTTTCCTTTTTTTTTTTTTTTGTTCTATGTTAGAGATCAAAATTTCAAAAAGAGGAACAATATGGAGTTCAAATAGTCGTGCACAATTTTTAGCTTCCTCGCACTTTTAGTTAAAAAGGGAGTTTCCTTTACTTTTGCTTTCAAATTGAGGACAATATTTATCTTAAGTTGGGGGGGGAGGAAACACATTTCTTATTCCGTACCATTGAATTGCTTGGTGTCATTTTCCCTTTGTAGTTTTAATTCGTTTGTTAAAAAAAAATATATATATATATATATATATATATATATATGAGTTTAATTGAGATAGCATATAGCATTTAGAAGAAGTTAAATCTTGCTACGGTTTGAGAATAATTTTAAGTGTCGATCTTCATTTTGTTTGAGGCTCTGGTTTACGGTAAGATTGCATGATTAGTATAAAGCATTTAGAGAAGTTTTATGTGCGATTGTTTTGTGAATATGTTTGCGGTCTCGAGAAGCTCTAGAATTTATTTGATAATCACTTGAGGCGAAATCTTAGAATGCACACTACTTAGGATATGATGTAGGCCATTTTTGGACCGTTTAAGCCTTTTTCTTAAAAAAATTGAGCCTTGTTTCTTTCGATAGCCCATTTACTTTCCTTTATGAGCCAAAAAAATATTTTATTCTTATCTTTCTCTTAAGAGAACTTAGTTTATACACATTTTTTGAGAAGCACTTAAGAGGAGTAAGGATGGAAATATGGAAAAAATATTACTACCATAACCCAAGTACATTAAAGGAGATAAGTTGGGGGTTGTGGAAAAGAGTAAAAAAAAAATTGAAACGGAGGTGAATGGTTATGTGCTAAAAAAAATATTTAAAGAAGTGAAATTTGGCAAAGAAAGAAGAAAAAAAATGGTGAATTATTGAGAGAAATGCTCGAAAAATGGTTTAATGAGTTGGGCGTTGAAGTAAGGTTATCTAGTGCTTAAAGTGGTTGTGTTTAAATTAAGAGACTGAGTTTTTTTACTTGTTTAATCCTTCCCGTTCTTTCTTGACCTTTATCTTAGCCTAATGTTACAAGCCTATTAAAGACCTAGTGATCCGATGTAGTGTGATTTTTCTACAGTAGTGGAGAGTGATTTGAAAAGTGAGCCTATGGAGTTTGATTTGTGATTGATGTCACGCAATTTAATATGTTTTTAGAGGCCAAGACTTGTATTCATGAATGTTGTGCATAAAATCATCCGGGTGTTTGGATTAATGGTTTGTGGTAAGATGGATGTTAAGAGTCGATAATGATTTTGAGGTTGATGTTTGGATTATTTTTGGACTTAGGTGGTATTTAATGATTCTATGTGTTGTGTGTTATGTGCTATTTTTGAGACAAAGAGTTGAAATACTCTTGGATTAACATTAACATTGTTTTATTTTGTTATGATTTCTAATATAGAATTCATTTTATATTTTTTTCGCTTGAATTGCTAGGGACTAGCAATAAGCTAGTTGGGGTTATGATGAGAGTCATAAAATGTATCTTAATAGTATTTATTTGTTAGCATTTTAGGGTTGATTTAGGGCTGAATTACACATTTATGCCTTAATAGTTCTAAAGTGTCATTCTTGGTATGTTGATTTATTTCAATGCATTTTCAGGTATTTTGGGTGTAAAAGAGATGGAAAAGATAACATTGCTGAAAGCACGAAGATACAATGCATATTGTAGTGAAGGAATGGTTTCAGAAGGACAAAATGAAGGAAAACTCATTTATAGGGTTCCATGCTGCGGTGAGGAAAAGCTGAGCCACGGCCACCAGAACCATCAGCTTCTGAGCTAGAGGTTGGACTGAAGGTTGTGCGCCGCGGCCTGGACCAGTGTGCGCCACGGCCTCCAGAGCCTCTAAAAAGCTAGGATTTAGGGTGGCACCGTGGTGAGGAAAGGCTGAGTCGCGGAGCAAGCGCGATCCCTTGTTTCTGTTTCACGACCTAAATAGGGCTTTAATGACATTTCTTGACCCAAAAATACCCTTGAACCTTATGGGGTATTAATAGAACACTTAGGTTTGATTGAAAAGGAGGCTAGAATCAAGAGCAAACATATTCTTCTCCATTTTAGGTGATAAAGCATGAGCCTAATGTCCAACTAATCTCCAAGCAAAGCAAAAGGATGAATTCCTAGGTGTAGTTGTTCTATTTCTATTCTTGATTTAGTTGTAAGGATTCATTGTTAAACATTGTTTATGATTTACTCTTTGATTAAGTAAGAATGAGATGATTTACTCTTAATCCGGTAATTGCATCTTTCTCCTCCACATAAGTCTAGTCAAGCTCTTCTTATGTCAAGTTGTTAGATGTGATTGATTTCGGTAGATTCATCTTATGGATTTGTCCATTACTGCGGTATTGTTATTGAAATATATTGTCGTTTCTTGACAATCTATAAGATAGGTCATGTGTGCTTGAATCGGAATTAAAGAGTAATTTGTAGCAATTACATTAGGATGTTTATATGTTTTGATTGAATATTTACCGATTACTTGTTTGGGATGTGAAACCAACAATTGAGATAAAACCATTGAGTTAAGATAGGGATAAGGCAACGAACTTAGGAAGGATTCCTAGAACCTTATTATTTCTTTATTGAATCCTTCGTTATATTTTCACAACTCTCTCATATAGTTTCATTTGTAAAACAAAGATTCACTCATTTGAATTTCATCGTTTCGTGTTAAGGTTTACACTTTCTCTTGTAGTTCGCTTTTCCTCGTGGGATCGACACCTCATCTATACACAATAATCGCGTGTTAGGGAATTTGAAGAAGTAGTACAACCTTTCAAAGTAGGGCTGATATGGTAGACACCGTCAAACTTCAAATTTTCCCTTTTTCACTTAAGGAAAAGGCCAAGGTTTGGTTATACTCGTTAAGGCCTAGGTCTACAGGTAGTTGGGATGAGATAACTCAAGCCTTCTTCCAAAAACATTTCCCAACCCATAAGACCAATAACCTCAAGACACAAATCTCAAACTTTGCAAAAATGAGATTGAAACCTTATATCAAGTTTGGGAACTTTTCAAAGACCTTTTGAATTCTTGTCCACACCATAGGTATGAGAGTTGGCGGGTAGTTAGCTATTTCTATGATGGACTTCTAAGTAGAGAAAGGAAATTCATAGAAATGATGTGAAATAGAGATTTTCTTCAAAAAGATCCCGACCAAGCCATAGAGTTTCTAGATGACTTATCGGAAAAAACCCACACTTGGACAGGACCGAATACCACGGAAAGTACTACGAGAAATCAAACCGCTAGAATTTATCAACTTAAGGAAGAGGATAGCCTTAAAGCCTGTTTAGAGGTCCTAACTAAGGAAATTGAAGTTTTAAAAACCAAGGATGCTAGAGCCCCCGAACTGGTTGCTAGGGTAGAATCTCATGAACCTTATTTTATGTGTAATGGGGTAGATCATGTACCTAAGGATTGTCCAGCCTATTTTGAGATGAAGGGAGAGGCTAATGCCTTGGGTATACCCTTTAGGAAACCATACTCACCCTACTCTAACACCTATAATCCTGGTTGGAAGAATCACCCTAATTTTAGTTGGAGATCCGATATACAACCTCTTGCCCACTCTAGTACCCATTGGAAACCGGAAGCAACTTCATCTAATGCACAACAACAATCTTTACCCTTGGAAGATGTTTTTAAGTCGTTTTTGCAAGTACATGGCAAAAGTGTGGAAGAGCAAGGCAAGATAAATCAACGGTTGCTAGATGACCAACAAGGGATCAAAGAGGAACAAAAGGTGATAAAGAGCTAATTACGCTCAAACTAACACGCGATTATTGTGTATAGATGAGGTGTCGATCCCACTACGAAAAGCGAACTACAGGAGAAAGTGTAAACCTTAACATGAAACAATGAAATTCAAATGAGTGAATCTTTATTTTACGAATGAAGCTATATGAGAGAGTTGTGAAAATATGACGAAGGATTCAATAAAGCAATAACAAGGTTCCAGGAATCCTTCCTAAGTTCGTTGCCTTATCCCTATCTTGACTTAATAGTTTTATCTCGATTGCTGGTTTCACATCCTAAACAAGCAATCAGTAAATATTCAATTAAAGCACATAAACATCCTAATGTAATTGCTACAAGTTACTCTTTAATTTCAATTCAAGAACACATGACCTATCTTATAGATTGTCAAGAAACGACAATATATTTCAATAATAATACCGCAGTAACGGACAAATCTATAAGATGAATCTACCAAAATCAATCACATCTAACAACTTGACATAAGAAGAGCTTGACTAGACTTATATAGAGGAGAAAGATGCAATCACTGGATTAAGAGTAAATCATAAACAATGTTTAATAATGAATCCATACAACTGAATCAAGAATAGAAATAAGAACAACTACACCTAGGAACTCATCCTTTTGCCTTGCTTGGAGATTAGTTGGATATTAGGCTCATGCTTGATCACCTAAAATGGAGAAGAATGTGTTTGCTCTTGATTCCAACCACCATTTCAATCAAACTTAAGTGTTCTATAAATACCCCAAAAGGTTTAAGGGTATTTTCAGGTCCAAAACTGTCATTAAAGCCCTATTTAGGTCGAGAAAAGAAACAGGGGACCGTGCTCGAGCCGCGGCTCAGCCTGGTCCAGGCCATGACGCCACCCTGAATCCTGGCTTTGTGGAGGCTCTGTAGGCCGCGGCGCAGGCTGGTTGGTTCCAGCTTCTGAATGTTTCTGGTGGCCGCGGCGCACACCTTTCTATGCCGCAGCATGGAACAATCTTGAAACCATTCCTTCACTCCGATATGCATAGGATCTTAGTGCTTTAAGCAATGTTAGCTTTTCCATCTCTTTTAAGCCCAAAATACCTGAAAATGCATCAAAATCAATCAATGGTCCAAGAATGACAATTTAGCATTATTAAAGCATAAATGTGTAATTCAGCCTTAAATCAACCCTAAAATGCTAACAAAAAAATACTATTAAGATGCATTTTATGACCCCCATCATAACCCCCAACTAGCTTATTTCTAGTTCCTAGCAATTCAAGGGAAAAAGATATGAGATGAATTCTAAATTAGAAATCAAAACAAAATAAAGCAATGTTAGCATTAATCCAAGAGTAATTCAACTTTTTGTCTAAAAAATTGCACATAACACACAACACATAGAATCATTAAATACCACCCAAGTCTAAAAGCAATCCAAAAATCAACCTCAAAATCGTTATCGACTCTTAACATCCATCTTACCACAAACCATTAATCCAAACACCCAGATGATTTTATGCACAACATTCCTAAATACAAGTCTTGGCCTCTAAAAACATATTAAATTGTGTGACATCAATTACAAATCAAACTCCGTAGGCTCACTTTTCAAATCACTCTCCACTAATGTAGAAAAATCACACTATTTCGGATCACTAGATCTTTAATTAGCTTGTAACGTTAGGCTAAGGTAAAGGTCAAGAAAGAATGAGAATGATTAAACAAGTAAAAGAACTCAGTCTCTTAATTTAAACACAACCACTTTAAGCACTAGATAACCTTACTTCAACACCCAACTCATTCAACTATTTTTCGAGCATTTCTCTCAATAAATCACCACTGTTTTTTCTTCTTTCTTTGCCATAATTCACTTTCTTTTTATATTTATTTTGGCACATAACCATTCACCTTCGTTTTTATTTTTTTTTTACTTTTTTCCACAACCCCCAACTTATCTCCTTTAATGTACTTGGGTTATGGTAGTAATATTTTTTTTCCATATTTCCATCCTTACTCCTCTTAAGTGCTTCTCAACAAATGAGTATAAACTAAGTTCTCTTAAAAGGAAGGTAAGGATAAAATATTTTTAGGCTCATAAAGGTAAGTAATGGGCTATCGAAAGAAAGAAGGCTCAAAAAAAAAAATTTCAAGAAAAAGGCTCAAACAGGTGACTAGTGATAAATATAACAAGGGGAAGGTTGAAGGGCTCAAACGGTATAAAGATGGCCTACATCATATCCTAAGTAGTGTGCATTCTAGGATTTCATCTCAAGCGATTCTCAAATAAGTTCTAGAGCTTGTCGAGACCGCAAACGTATTCATAAAACAATTGCACATAAAACTTCTCTAAATGCTTTTGACTAATCATGCAATCTTACCGCAACCAGCATCTCAAACAAAATGAAGATCGACACTTAAAATTATTCTCAAACCGAAGCATAAACGCTATATACTATCTCAATTAAACTCATATTATTGACATGTAAATTAACTCCAAAGCTAACACAAAACATATATATATATATATATATATATATATGGATTAAAACGAATTAAAACTACAAAGAGAAAATGACACCAAGCAATTCAATGGTATGGAAAAAAAAATGTGTTTCTTCGACCCCCAACTT
Source organism: Bretschneidera sinensis (assembly GCA_023935145.1). Taxonomy (NCBI): domain Eukaryota; kingdom Viridiplantae; phylum Streptophyta; class Magnoliopsida; order Brassicales; family Akaniaceae; genus Bretschneidera; species Bretschneidera sinensis. Next base: position 50,093,818 of record CM043702.1, read on the forward strand.
AAGATAAGTATTGTTCTCAATATGAAAGCAAAAGTAAAGGAAACTCCCTTTTTAACCAAAAGTGTGAGGATGCCGAAAATTGTGCAAAACCATATGAACTCCATACCGTTCCTCTTTTTGAAATTTCGATCTCTAACATAGAACAAAACAAACAAAAAGAAGGAAACTATGGTGTAACATTAGGATTCCCACCGAATGTTAGGTTAGCACATCAAAACTACATAAATAACTAAAAATGAAAGATGAAGTAAGAAAAATAAAAATAACAAAAAGTTAATGCAATATAAAGGTTAATACAGTCATCTGATAATAAAATAACTTAAAACGAAACAAACAAAAGAAACAACCCAAAAACTAATCCTCCATGTCATCGTCCTCCTCTTCATTCTCGTCATTCTCTTCACCCTCCTTTGGAGCTGGATCAAAAGATGAACCCGGATAAGGTGGCAAGGTGCAAAAATGATCCATATCACAACCGGTGGTGGAGGCAAGGTGTTGGTACATTTGACCAAAAGAAGAGTAAACCCCCGCTTGATAATCTGCTTGCCTGGCCAAGAATCGTTCTTGACGATCAAACCTATCATGCAAGAATTTCTGATGCTCATCAAATCGAATCTCTAAATGCTTAAGCCACTCTGTAATAGTCAAAGACCTAGGAGGTGGAGGGGAGGCAGCAACCACTGCTCCCTCTCTCGGAGCTTGTGACCTTGATGCCTTAATCACATTGAGCATTCCATCATCGATAAGTTTCTTTGGGTGTTGTGCTTCCTCATCACTACTATACTGGACGCCAGCTCGGATGCATAATTGGGTAATCAAAGAGGGGAAGTATAGACCGAGCTTTTGTCTCACAGTATGGATGATAGAATTAAACATCATTTGACCCACATGAATCGTTATACCCATCAAAATGGCATATATAAGAACAGCCCTCTCAACAGTAACATCACTGTAATGCGTAGCAGACATCATCCTCTGACACACATAATATTGCCAAGCCTGAGCATTGACAGTCAGAGAAGTAACTGGCATGGTTTTAGGAGTACCACCCAACATCTTCTAAGTCTTTCCCGGAATACAAAGTGTATTGCAAACCACATCATAATCAACATTAAACACATAAGCGATATATTCACTATTCTCGATGTCAGGTAGCCCATAAAATCTATTAATAGATGCACTGTAAAAGGAAACTGTTTTTCCTCTACCATCACTTTGCCATTTCTATGCTCTTTTGCATTGGCATAAAATTATCTAACCACATTAATAATGGAATTAGGTGGTTGCCTCCCAAATGCACCCCAATTCCTTTCACTAATCATTCTAAACAAAGTTGGGTTTCCCCTCTTTGTGATAGTGAAACCTCTTTCAGGAATGGGTCTCCTAGCATTCATCAAACTAATATACCTCTCACTAGCATTGTGACTAACAAATTTACTCTCATCATACTCTTGAGGTTGTTTTCCCCTTTATCTCTTAGTTTTAGGTGCCATTTGAACTAATTTCTACGACAAGAGGACTAAATCAAACGCAACCACTCAAATATCACAAGTCCATTAGAAAGAGAAGGAAATTGATCTTACTTGATGCCCAAAGTTGGAGAGAAGACCCACAAACTTAAAATCCTCTTGAAAACACAAAATGCTCTTAGAACCAAAGCTTTTTGGAGAAAATTACAGCAAAATCTGCAATATAAGTGAGAAATTCCTCAAGGAATTGTGTTAGAATAAAGAAATAGTAAGAAAGAGGAGATGGCTAAGGGTTGATTTGGCGGCTCAGTGACCTAAAGCCCCAAATTTTCCTTGCTGTGCGCCGTGACGCAAGATGGGCTGAGCAGCAGCGCGCTTGGCTGGGTTGGAAACTACTGGGTGCTGTGATTACGCTTAAACTAACACACGGTTATTGTGTATAGCTGAGGTGTCGATCCCATGAGGAAACATAAACTACAAGGGAAAGTGTAAACCTTAACACGAACGATAAAATTCAAATGAGAAAACATGAGTTTTGATAATGAAATAATGTGAGAGAGTTGTGTAAATATAACGAAAAATTTAATAGAGAAATAACAAGGTTCTGGGAATCCTTCCTAAGTTCGTTGCCTTATTCCTATCTTGACTCAATAGTTTTATCTCGATTGCTAGTTTCACATCCCAAACAAGCAATCGGTAAATATTCAATCAAAGCACATAAAAACCCTAATGTAAGTGCTACAAAGTACTCTTTACTTTCAATTCAAGCACACATGACCTATCTCATAAATTATCAAGAAACAGGAATACATTTCGATAAAAATATCGTAGTAATGGACAAACCTATAAGATAAATCTACCGGAATCAATCACATCTAATAACTTGACATAAGAAGAGCTTGACTAGACTTATATGGAGGAGAAAGATGCAATCACCGGATTAAAAGTAAATGTTCTTACTAAATCAAAGAGTAAATCATAACAATGTTTAACAATAAATCGGAACTACAACTAAATCAAGAATAGAAATAAGTACAACTACACCTAAGAATTCATCCTTTCACCTTGCTTGGAGATTAGTTGGCCATGGGGCATATGCTTGAACACCTTCATGGAGAAGAAGGTGGCAGTTTTCTTAAGTTTTTCGGCCTCCATTATCAAACCTTAAGTGATCTATTTATAATACAAAAGGTTTAAGGGTATTTTTGGGTCTAAACCATCATTAAAACCCTAATTAGGAAACAGGGCATCGCGTTTAGGCCGCGGCGCACACTAGTCCAGGTTGCGTTGCCACCTTTTGAATGGTGCTAGTCCCTAGTAATTCAAGTGAAAACAAGTGATGAATTCCATGGTAGGAATCAAAACAAAGAAAAGTAATGCTAGCATTAAACCAAGAGCAATTCACTTTTTGTCTCAGAAATTGCATATAATACACAGCACATGGAATCATTAAAAATCACTTAAGTCCAAAAGTAATTCAAGCATCAATCTTAAAATTGTTATTGACTCTTAACATCCAACTTACCACAATCCATTAATCCGGACACCTGGATGATTTTATGCATGATATTCATGAATACAAGTCTTAGCCTCTAAAATATTTAATTTGCGTGACATCAATCACAAAAACAAGCTCCATAGGCTCACTTTTCAAATCACTCTCCACTATTGTAGAAAAATCACACCACCTTGGATCAATAGGTCTTTAAATAAGCTTGTAATGTTAGGCTAAGGTAGAGGTTAAGAAAGAACGGGAAGGATTCAACAAGTAAAAGAACTCAATCTCTTAATTTTCAAACACAACCACTTTAAGCACTGGATAACCTTACTTCAACATCCAACTCTTTCAACCATTTTTCGAGCATTTCTCTCAATAAATCACCACATTTTTTTCCTTTTCTTCTTTCTTTGCCATAATGTACTTCCTTTTTCATTCTTTTCTTTTCTTTTCTTTTCCACAACCCCCAACTTATCTCCTTTAATATACTTGGGTTATGGTAGTAATATATATATATATATATATATATATATATATATATATATTTCATATTTCCATCCTTACTCCCTTTAAGTGCTTCTCAACAGATGTGTACAATTAAGTTCTTTTAAAAGAAGGGTAAGGATAAAATATTTTTAGGCTCATAAGGGTAAGTAAATGAGTTTTTGAAAGAAACAAGGCTTAAATTCTTTTTCAAGAAAAAGGCTCAAACAGGTGACTAGTGATAGATATAGCAAGGATAAGTTTGAAAGGCTCAAACGGTCCAAAAATGGCCTATATCATATCCTAAGTAGTGTGCATTCTAGGAATTCACCTCAAGTGATTATCAAATAAGTTCTAGAGCTTGTCGAGACCGAAAAAGTATTCACAAAGCAATCACACAGAAAACTTTTCTAAATGTTTTAGACTAATCATACAATCTTACTACAACTAAAGTCTCCAACCAAATGAAGATTGACACTTAAATTATTCTCAAACTGAAGCAAGATTTAACTTCTTCCAAGTGCTACATGCTATCTTAATTAATTTCATATCATTGACATGTGAATTAACTCCAAGGCTAACACAAAGCATGCTTAAAACAAAAAGGGAAGGTAACACCAAGCAATTCAATGAAAAAAAGAAATACGTTTCCTCCACCCCCAACTTAAAAATTGCATTATCCTCAATGTTAAAGATAAAGTAAAGGAAACTCCTTTGTAAGTACAAGTGCACAGACGCTGAAAATTGTGCACCACCATGTGAACTGCATGCCATTCTTCTTGCTGAAATTTTGATCTATAACATAGAACAAAACAACAAAAAGAAAGCAATTGTGGTGTACCTTGATGCCCACAATTGGAGAGGAGAAAGAGTACCCACCAACTTGAAGTTTTCTTGATGAACCAAAAATCTTCTTAGTACTAAGTTTTTTTGGAGAAATTTCCAATAAAATCTGCAATATTAGTGCAAAATCCTACAAGAAATGATGTTAGAATCAAGAAATTCTGAGTAAAAATGAGTGGGTAAGTGAGGCTTTGGAGAGAGGATGAGAGAGAGAGAAGTGTGCTGCTGGAATCTCAAATTAGAAATGAAGAAGGAGGGCTGAAATTGTGTTTTAAATGGACCAGGGCACGAGTGGGCGCCGCGGCTTGCTCTTTTGGGCACCGCGGCTTAAGTTAATGGGCGTGTGTGGTGTGCATTCTGTGCATCATGGCACGCAAGATGCTGGGGCGTGGCACTGTGGGAAGGGCGAGATGGGCTTGATTGGTGCACCTCCGGCGGGCGAGGCACAACGCACACTGGGCCTAGGCGCGGCCCAATCTAGTTCTAATGGGAAAAACTCATTTGTTCACTTAAAAAAAACAGAAAAACATATAAAATAAAATTAGTAAGAATAACCTTAAAATAAAAATTAGATTTAATGAAACTAAAAGCTAAAAATTAAACTGAAGATAGACTTAATTAAAAATAAAACAAACAAAACAAAAGAAAATAAAAGTAAAAACATACCTTTGAGGTGTGGTCAAGGCGAATAGATCAGATCCATAAGCAGAATGTCTTCCACTTTCGGATCTTGCCTATCGATTAAGATTTTAAGGTGTTGACCATTGACTTTAAAAATCTGACCATATCTTGTATCCTCAATTTCTACTGCCCCATTTGCAAAAATATTTTTCACTATAAAAGGACCAATCCACCTCAACCGAAGTTTTCCTGGATGCTTATGGAGTCTAGAATCGTATAAGAACACTCGATCATTGGGCTTAAATGTTTTCCTCAAAATATTTTTATCATGAAACACTTTCATCTTAGCCTTATAGATTTTAGAGTTCTCATAAGCATCATTTCTTAACTCCTCTAACTTGGTCAACTGATATTTCCTAAGCTTACTCGCTTCTCCTATGTCAAAATTGAAAGACTTGATGGCCCAATAAGCTCGATGCTCGAGCTCTACAGGTAAGTGGCAAGGCTTTCCACAAACAAGCCTCTAAGGTGAAATACCTAAGGGAGTTTTAAAAGCTGTATGGTAAGCCTAAAGTGCATCAACTAGTCTCAAAGATCAATCCTTGCGATCTGGGTTGACCGTTTTTTTTCGAAACTTTGCTTGATTTTCCTATTTGCAAGTTCCACTTGTCCACTAGTCTAAGGATGGTAGGCTGTAGAAATTTTATGTAACACCCCAAATTTTCTCATCAAAGCTTCAAAAGAACGATTGCAGAAATGTGTACCTCGATCACTAATTATAGCACGTGGTGTACCAAAGCGAGATAACACGTTTTCTTTAAGAAATTTAATTATTGTTCTATTATCATTTCTTCGGCAAGTTGCTGCCTCTACCCATTTGGATACATAATCTATTACCATGATGATATATTGGTATCCAAAGGAAGGAGGAAATGGTCTCATAAAATCAATGCCCCAATATTCGAAGCTTTCAATCATTAAAATTGGGTTTAATGGCATCATATTACAACGAGACACAGCTCCTAACTTCTGACACTTTTCACATGAGTGAAATAGATGTTTGCATCTTTAAACAAGGCAGGCCAATAAAATCCACACTGCAAAATTTTTGCAGCGATTTTTTTCATTGAAAAGTGGCCTCCACAAGCTTGGGAATGACAAAATTCTAAGACGCTGGCAATCTATTCATTAGGGATGCACCGCCTTAAAATTTGGTCAAAGCAGTACTTGAAAAGATAGGGGTCATCCTAATAAAAATTATGTACTTCATTCAAGAACTTCTTCCTGTCTTGAGCACTCCAATCCATTGGTATCTCACCGGTAACCAAATAATTCACAATATGAGCAAACCATGGTAAGGAAGTAACAGAGAGTAATTGCTCATTGGGAAAATCATCCTTGATTGGCATGTCGTCAGAGATGTCCTCAAATGTGAGCCTTGAGAGATTGTCCGCCACCACGTTCTCTACTCCTTTCTTGTCTTTGATGGTGATGTCAAATTATTGCAAGAGTAAAATCCACTATATCAGTCATGCCTTAGCATCCTTCTTTGTAAGAAGGTACTTGAGGGCTGCATGATCTGTGAAGATAAGAATAGGAGAACCAATTAAATGAGCATGAAACTTGTACAAAGCAAATACTACAGCTAGCAATTCTTTTTCAGTGGTGAAATAGTTTATTTGAGCACTATTTAAGGTTTTACTAGCATAGTAAATGACATAAGGTTTTCCCTCTCTTCGTTGTCCAAGAACAGCACCTACAACATAGTCACTAGTGTCAGACATGATTTCAAAGGTTAAAGTCCAATAAGGTGACTGCATTATAGGTGCTGAAGTAAGCTTGCTAATCAGCATTTCAAAGGCCTCTTGACAAGCTTGAGTCCACTCAAATGGGACATCTTTAACTAAGAGGGCACATAATGGTCTAGATATGTTGGAAAAGTTTTGTATGAATCTCCTATAAAACCAGTATGACCAAGGAAAGATCTTACATCCTTTACTGTCTTAGGTGTGGGCAATTTAGAGATTAATTCAATCTTAGATTGATCAACCTCTATTCCCTTAGAGGAAACAATATGCCCTAAGACAATACCGGATGGTACCATGAAATTACATTTTTCCCAATTTAAGACTAATTCTTTCTCCTCACAGCGAATCAACACTCTTTATAAATTCATTAAGCATGCATCAAATGAAGATCCAAAAATAGTTAGGTTGTTGTGAGTTTTAAATTTCTCGCAAGCGCACGAATCGTTTGCAATATAGTGTTGTGCAAGTGCGAGGTCGAATCCACAGGGAGTGCGTTGTGAAAATAGCTTTTTATCTAAACTAACCTTATTTTAACCTAGTTCCGAATTGTGAATTATATTTTTGCAAAACAAATATAAACTAAACTAAATTGATTTAATAACTAATGATGAAAACAATAAGGTTTCCGAATCCACCCAACCAAAGTAAAGCACATATCTTTGTGTTCTATATAAAAATAATCTATCAAAACATTCCATGAATCCAATTTAAACAAAAAACAATGAATATACCAATTAAACCAAAAGCATCAAATGTATCTGCTTTTAAAAAATCACAAAGGAAATCCAATTTAATCGAAAAGGATTCGATGTATCCATCGGATGAATCACACAGAATATTCAACAGAACAATTAAAAACTATCAGTCATAAGAATTTACTCAAACAATTGAAATATAACATTTAAACTAAACATATCATAATTGTATAAACATATATGAAAATATAATGCTAAACAATGGTGAGGCTTCATCTTCAACCTTAGCTGAAGATTTTAGCCACCCATTATAATGAAATGAAATTTCATAATAAAAAGTGCTAAGCATTAAAAACTGGAAAAGAATTAAAACTGACTGTACATTGGGAGAAATTCCACACGCTATTGGGCAGCACTTCCCAAGTGGTGGCAAAAGCCCTTAGGAGATCTACTAGAATGCTAGTAGAAATCCACCAGACTGCACACTGAATAATGAAGTGGGATAGTGTTTATATAAGGGAATTCTCAGAGTACAATGAGCTGTAAATTCGATGTGGGATACTGCCTCTTTGCGATCGATCAAAAGTATGGTGCGATTGATCGCAGTATGGTGCGATGCAATGTGTCAGGCGCGCTGTAAGTGCTTCCTATCCAATGTGGGATGTGCGAGTCACTGTGATCGATCGCAGCCCTGTTGCGCTCGAGCGCATCACAATGCACTGTAATATATATGCAGTATCAAATGTTTTCTTTCCAATGTGGGATGTGCGAGTCACTTGCGATCGATCGCAAGTCTGGTGCGCTCGAGCGCAGGTGCGATTGATCTCATGCCGTGTGCACACGATCACAAGTGCGATCGATTGCACGTCCTTTGCGCTCAATCGCACTAGGCATCCTCAGCTTTGCCCTTTAAGCCCTGGAGTTTCCACATTGTTTCATTTTATTCCAAAACCTATAAAAACACAGAAAACACAGAAAATAGATAAAATAACACGAAATAACATAATTAAGAACTCAACAAATGTAAACTAAGGGGCTAAAACATGTAATATTTAGCACTCATCAAATTCCCCCAAACTTACATATTGCTAGTCCCATAGCAATACGAAACTAAGAACTAAATGAAAAACAAAGAATATAAAGATAAGTTCATAACTCATGGTATCCAAAGATTTTAGGAGCACACACCACCATGATAATGATTCATGAGCAAGCTTAAAAAGATAAACCCATCTTCGCAGTGAATAGAAATGTTAAAATCTAATTACTTACAAAAGGCAGGCTAATGCATCATAAGTCTGACTCAGTGTAAAGTGAATTAGCAAATAAAAATGAAGGTTCCGAATGAGTCCAATGTGTAAGGTCTCTATGTCTTAAGATTCACCGCATTTCCCATCAGAATGAACGAAAATGGCATGGTTTTTATTTTCTTCTCTTTTTGTAAGGCTCTGTTATGTTTAGTTTCCTTAAGCTTTCTAATTAACCCATGTAGCGAGTGTTGAGTCAATGACTCCCAAACCAGATGGTTTTAGGGCATTAGGTGTACAGACACCCCTTAGGACTTACTAATTCGAGTCAAAAAAGCTACGAAATTAAACTGGCCTTAATACTATTAAACAAAATTCCAACCTTTTGACATGAATACTCACTGCTTACTGAGGCAAGAGGTCCAGTTACTCAGTGGAAAGTTTATTTATGGTCACCATTTTCATTCATCATCATTTTTTTTATATATGCTAAAGTGTTAATCCAACAAGTCATCCAGTTTCAGTTAAGACAGAAACGTACACATTAAAATCACATGTCATACCTCACATAATGCGTACTAATGTGCTCGTGTTAGATTCGAGATCAAATATGTGAATTCTCAAATGCCTCAAGTAAGTAACTAAATTTTAAAACTTTATCAACAGATCATATGTTCCAAAATTTAAGCTCACCAATGAATCACATCACAGAAATTGTTTAGATCAACCAAAATTTCACAATATTATGAGCATGCATTAAAAAAAACAACAATAAATTAAGACAAAGTGTGTGTAATGTGTCTCCCATACCCCCAAACTTAAATTACACATTGACCCCAATGTGTGAATAATATGGAAAGAGATGACCTGGGATATAGAGAACTATCTGGACTGGTATGGCTCATAGCATACCCCCAAACTTGATCTGCAGTATGCGTTGTCCCTGAAAAATAAAGACTAGAAAACAAAAAATACTGGAAACAAACATTAAGCATAAATATGTACAATAATAAATAAACAGAAAGATAAGCTGTAGGGTGCCTCCCATGAGCACTAAGTTTAACGTCTTCAGCCAGACCCAACGTTAGTAATCGTGCCCAGCTAAACGCTCCACCATCTGATCAATAAATGGGAGTGAAAAATGATCCTTCAGTGTGGTAGCATTCAACTTACGGTAGTCTAGAAACATTCTCCATCTTGACTGCACTCGAGTTGGAATCAACTAGTCGTCTTTATTTATTACTACCGTCAATCTAGCCTGTTTTGGTACGACATGAATCGGGCTCACCCACTCGCTATCAAAGATTGGATAAAGGATCAGAACCTCTTGTATAGCTGGGTTGAGCCATCTTTGTGGCTCCTTCGATGGCTTGGCATTCTCCTCAAAATTTAACTTGTGCATCACCACCGAGGGGCTTATCCCCTTGATATCCTCAATAGTCCAGCAAATAGCTTCATTATGCTCTCTTAAAACGTCTAATAATTTATCCTCTTGAGCATCAATCAAATCTGAAGCTGTAGTCACAAGCAAAGAATCTGCGAGACCTAGGAACATATACTTAAGATTGTTCGGTAAAGGCTTAAGTTCCTTCTTGGGGGGTTCAGGTGTTATGGTTTCCTCCATATCACTGATCTTTTGAGGAGCAGACTCCAAAGTAGCATTTGCTTGCTCAAACAACTTATCCAAATCCAAATCCTCTTCAAATTGAGCAAAGCATGCCTCCAGGGGGTCCTCAATGCGTGATTCATCCATAGTCTCCTCCGTCTCATTGCTCTTTTGAGGAGCAGACTCCAAGATAACAGTTGCTTGCTCACATAGCTTATCTAAATCCAAATCCTCTCCAAACTTAGCAAAGCATGCCTTCAAAATGTCCTCAGACTCCCTTTCTTTATTGGGCGCTTGTAATCTCTCAGGGTAAGGCGCTTTAGGTAAAAACGACCTAGAGAGATCCTTAATAATAGGTGTGGCTGTAGATAGCTCAGTATCTCTCTTTTCTTTGTTGCCACTTTCTTGCCCTAGTATAGGAGTTGATAAATTTCCCTCCGCAAACTGTTCCTCTGGGTTAGGATCAGGTTGATTGGGGAACTTTGTGTTCTCTCCTTCACCCAAGTGACTTGTGATTTGACCCATTTGACTCTCTAGCTTGGCAATCACTTGGGTGTTTACTATTGTTGCACTCCTCACTTCACTCATAGATTGGCTAGTCATTTTCATGAAATCATTGAGAGCGTCCTCCAATGACTGTGAAACCCGCTGGCGCTTGAATGGGAGCTTGGTAAGCGGGTGATGGTGCTGGATAGGCTGAGTGACCATAACTTGGAATTGGTGGAGAAAATTCGGGAGGGTATTGATTGTGAGCATGATAAGGGGCTCCTCCCTGATTTATCAGTTGGTTCTGCTCCCATGAAAAATTAGAGTGGTTCCACCACCCTGGATTGTATGTTTCTGAGTAAGATCCATTTGATTGCCAACAACAGTCATTGAAAGCATTCGTTTGTTCCATGGGATACTCGACAAAAGCCGGCATTGATGAACAATTCTGTGCTAAATACATAGGACTAGCACAGGTGGAACAGCTATCAGCATTGAATGAATTGGCTGCACTGATGGACTGGTCGGTCATCCTCATGAAATCCTTGAGGGCATCCTCTAAAGATTGTGAAACCGGTGTTGGATTCATCCATATTTTTGTTCTCTCTTTTTTTCATTTTTTTTATTATTATTTTTTTCATTTAACAATGCAAAGAGAGAAAAATAAAATAAAATAAAATTGCAAAAAAGAAAAATCAAACAAACAATGCTAACTAACTAGAAGAAAAATAAAATTAATTCAGACAAAAATTTCACTAACCAAACAACTCCCCGGCAACGACGCCAAAAACTTGTTGTGAGTTTTAAATTACTCACAAGCGCACGAATCGTTTGCAATATAGTGTTGTGCAAGTGCGAGGTCGAATCCACAGGGAGTGCGTTGTGAAAATAGCTTTTTATCTAAACTAACCTTATTTTAATCTAGTTCCGAATTGTGAATTATATTTTTTCAAAACAAATATAAACTAAACTAAATTGATTTAATATCTAATGACGAAAACACTAAGGTTTCCGAATCCACCCAACTAAAGTAAAGCACATATCTTCATGTTCTATATAAAAATAATCTATCAAAACATTCCATGAATCCAATTTAAACAAAAAACAACAAATATCCCAATTAAACCAAAAGCATCCAATGTATCCGCTTTGAACAAATTACAAAGGAAATACAATTTAATCTAAAAGGATTCAATGTATCCATCGGATGAATCACACAGAATATTCAACAGAACAATTAAAAACTATCAATCATAAGAATTTACTCAAACAATTGAAATAGAACATTTAAACTAAACATATCATAATTGTATAAACATATATGAAAATATAATGCTAAACAATGGCGAGGCTTCATCTTCAACCTTAGCTGAAGATTTTAGCCACCCATTATCATGAAACTAAATTTCATAATAAAAAGTGCTAAGCATTAAAAACTGGAAAAGAATTAAAACTGATTGTACATTGGGAGAAATTCCACACGCTGTTGGGCAGCACTTCCCCCGGTGGTGGCAAAATCCCTTAGGAGATCTACTAGAATGCTAGTAGAAATCCACCAGACTACACACTGAATAATGAGGTGAGATAGTATTTATATAAGGGAATTCTCGAAGTACAATGAGCTGTAAATTCGATATGGGATACTGCCTCTTTGCGATCGATCGCAAGTCTGGTGCGATCGATCACAGCATGGTGCGATGCAATGCGTCAGGTGCGCTGTAAGTGCTTCCTATCCGATGTGGGATGCGCGAGTCACTGTGATCAATCGCAGCCCTGTTGCGCTCGAGCGCATCATAGTGGGCTATAATATATATGCAGTATCAAATGTTTCCTTTCCAATGTGGGATGTGCGAGTCACTTGTGATCGATCACAAGTCTGGTGCGCTCGAGCGCAGGTGCGATTGATCTCATGTCATGTGTGCACGATCGCAAGTGCGATCGATCGCACGTCCTGTGCGCTCTATCGCACTAGGCATCCTTAGCTTTGCTCTTTAAGCCCTGAAGTTTCCACATTGCGTCATTTTATTCCAAAACCTATAAAAACACAGAAAACACATAAAATAGATAAAATAACATGAAATAACATAATTAAGAACTCAACAAATGTAAACTAAGGGGCTAAAATATGTAATATTTAGCACTCATCATAGGTCATCCATAAAAACCTCCATGCAATTTTCAACCATGTCACTAAAAATACTCATCATGTAACGTTGAAAAGTAGCAGGTGCATTACACAATCCAAATGGCATTCTATTTAAAGCATAAGTGCCAAAGGGACAAATGAAAGTGGTTTTATCTTGGTCTTCTAATGCAATTTCAATTTGATAATAACCAGAATAACCATCTAGAAAACAGTAAAAAGGATGACCAGCTACACGCTCAAGAATTTGATCAATAAAAGGGAGTGGGAAATGGTCTTTCTGGGTGGCAGTATTTAATTTTCTATAATCAATGCACATACGCCACCTGGTCACAAGTTTGGTAGGGACTAACTCTCCTAGGTTATTCCTTACAACAGTGACTCTGAACTTTTTAGGAATGACTTGCGTAGGACTTACCCATTTACCATCAGCTATGAGATATATAATTCCCACATCTAATAGTTTCAACACTTCATTTTTCACTTCTTCTTTCATAGTGGGGTTAAGTCTACGTTGACGGTCTCTACGAGGACTAGCTCCTTCATCCAAATTTATCTTATGAGAGCAGATCAGGGGACTAATACCTTTTAAATCAGCCATGCTCCAACATAAGGCTGATTTATGCGCATTTAAGGTTTGAATTAATTTCTCACCTTGGGTCTCAGATAATTCAGATGAGATAATAACATGAAAAGTATCACCTGGACTAAGAAAAACATGCTTTAAACCCTTAGGTAGTGGCTTCAATTCGACTTTAGGTGCTTCCACACTTGAGGAGATTTGTTTCTCACTTCTTTCAAGCAGTTCCTCAAACTTTGGTTGCCATTCTCGAGTTCCATAATCCTGAGATTTATCAAAAATAGCACAAATATCAATTATATCAGTTTTATCATTAATAGAATCAATCTCAGAATTAACAATGGAAACTCCTTATTGATGAGTGACTCGATCATGTATAAGTGGTGGTTCTCGTCCTCATCTTCAGGCTGTTTTGCAACATTGAAGATGTTTACCTCGAGGGTCATGTTTCCAAAGGACAGCTTCATGAGTCCATTCCTACAATTAATTAGAGCATTTGCAGTAGCAAGGAAAGGTCTACCCAAAATTAAAGGAATTTTAGAATTAATGTCAACAGCAGAAGTAGTATCAAGGATTAAGAAATCAACAGGATAATAAAATTTATCAATTTGAATCAAAACATTCTCTACCACACCTCGAGGTACTTTGACTGAACGGTAAGCCAATTGCATTAACACAACAGTTGATTTCATTCCTCCTAAACCCAGCTGTAAGTAAATAGAGAATGGCATCAGGTTTACACTAGCTCCTAAATCTTGCAAGGCTTATCCAACTTCATGATTTCCAATGCTACATGCAATGATTGGAGAGCTAGGATCCTTATATTTTTTGGGAATTCTTTGCTCAATTAAAGCATTAACTTGCTCAGTTAGGAATGATGTTTTCTTTACATGGTGCTTCCTCTTAATTGTACATAAATCCTTGTGAACCTTTTCATAAGTAGGAACTTGTTTAATTACATGCAAGAGTGGGAGATTCAGTTTTACTTGCCTTAGGTTATCTAGGATTTCAATATTTAGCTCCAGATTTTTTTTGTTTGATTTTATGGCTTGAGGGAATGGTACCTTAACAGGGCTCTTGGTAACCTCAGCGTTCTTGGGCAGTTCGGTATCACTACTACCTTGACCCTTTTCCACATCCTCGAATTTGTTCGTTGTTGGGATGTGTAATGTCTTACCACTTCTTGTTACAATGACATTCACATTTTCCAGATTTGTTTGTGCCATGTGTTGACCATGGGGTGTGGACTGAGCTTGGGAAGGGAACTTACCTCACTCAGTACGCTTAAGGAGCCCATTAATTTAGACACTTGGCTCCTTATTTCTTTATTCTCTTCCACAACCTGTGTGATTAATGCTTCAGACCTTTGGTTTGTCTTACCCTATGCCTCAATAAAAGCATGTAAAGTGTCTTCTAAAGAAGTCCTAGAGGATGAGGGTGCGTGATATGGTGCAGGGTATGATCTAAGGGGTTGTGCAAGCTACTGATTTTCAGACTTCTAGCTGAAGTTGACGTGATTTCGCTATCCCGGATTATAGGTGTTAGAGAAGGGTGCAAGAGGCTTCTTGTATATGCCTAAGGCACTACATTGTTCCTCATACATCCCTCTCATATCTACGAATGTGGGGCACTCTTGAGTGGGATGATCTAACCCGCCACACACAAAGCATGGTTCCGAAGATTCAACATGATTAACCACGTGTGTTGGCTTTGAGCCTTTAGTCTTTAATACATCTAACTCCCTAGTGAGCATTTCAACCTTAGCTTTTAAGTTGTCTTCTTCCCTAAGATGGTATATTCCACCACCACTAGGGTTTCCTACAGGTCATGACCTATTCGTGCTTTCAGTAGCACTAGGTCCAGCCCAAGCATGAGCTTTTTCAGCAAGCTCATTGAGGTACTCTATGGCCTCATCAGGATCTTTTTGCAGAAATTCACCATTACACATTATCTCTACGAATTGACGCTCTCTATAGGTAAGTCCCTCATAAAAATAGCTCACTAAGCGCCAACCCTCATACCCATGGTGTGGACACATACTTAACAGCTCCTTAAATTTCTCCCAAGACTGATACAAAGTCTCATTATCCTTTTGGGCAAAGGTGGAGATTTGTCTTTTTAAAGCATTGGTCTTATGTTGAGGGAAGTATTTGTTAAAGAAGACCTGAGTCATCTCATTCCATGTCCCAATAGATCATGGTCTCAGTGAGTATAACCAACTCTTAGCTTACCCTTCAAAAAGAAAAGAAAAAACTTGAGTCTCACAATATCATCAGTTGCATCTTGACTACGAAAAGTTGTAACTACTTCCTCAAACTCCCTAATGTGTACATATGGGTTTTTATTTTCCAAGCCATGAAATGTAGGGAGTAATTGAATCATCCCTGTTTTAAGTTTTTATGGCGAGTGTTGGTTGGAAACATGATGCGTGATGGTGTGGCTGTTCGGCTATGATGTAAATAATATTTAAGTGTCCTAGCAAAATTCTCATTAGGGTTTTCAGCCATGTTAACAAAATTTTCCACATTCTCGTTTGGGTGTACACTAAAGTTTGATCTAGGCAAGGTTTCACTAACAGACATGGAAGGAAAGGGTAGCTCTACTTCGGGTCCCTTAATGAATCTACCTCTCAAATCTCTTGGACTAAGCATACACCAAATGAGTTGAAGAGAATAAAACAGAACAAATAAAAAAATCAGAAAATCAAAAACTTAGAAAAAAGAACAATAGTATCGTCTTGTCTTAAAGTTGACAATCTTCCTTGTATGTAAGTGCGTTTCCCCGACAACGGCTCCAAAATTTAATTACGCCCAAAGTATAATGCAGTAGTTGTAGCATAGCTTTGGGGTGTCAATTCCATTGGGAAAAGTGATCTATAAAGGAAAAGTCCAAACCTTAACACGAACAGTAACAATCAAGTGAGAAAATTTGTTTTTTGATAGGGAAGTAATAGAAGAAATGTATAAATAGATTTGAGAAATATAATAAAGAAACAACAAGGTTCCGAGAATCTTCCATAGGTTCATTGCCTTATTCCAATCTTGATTCAATTATTTTATCTCGATTGCAAGTTTCACATCCCAAACAGGCAATCAACAAATATTCAACTAAAGCACATATAAACCCTAATGTAATTGATATGAATTACTCTTACTTTCGATTTAAGCACACACGACCTATCCTATAGGTTTATCAAGAAATGACAATATATCTTACGACAATATTGATAGTGCCAAATATTGCATATTTTGGCCCTCTAATTTACATTTGTTAGCTTAGGAATTTGTTACTTTGAGTTGTTTTCGTTGTTTTTCAGGTTTACAAGCACTGGGAAAGGAGTTTCACTAAAATTGCCAGAATTTCCCGTACAGATCAATCATTTTTGAAAATTAAACTGTATTGATTCAAGAAGAACCAGGATATGAGCCATATATGCTTAGAAAGATCCAGAAGTCTATTTTCTGGAGAATTTTACGGCTCATAAAAATGATTTTTCTACAGAAAGTTATGGCCGTTTTAGTAGACAAAGGTCAGGCTGTGCGGGCTGTGCGGGATTTCAGCGTGAACAGAAGTTTTGAAGGGCATGTGAAGACTTAAATCCAACATCCCACATTGGTTGGAAACACATTTCTATATCCCACATCTCACATCGGATTGGAAACACATTCTACTTGTGTTATTTGCCTATATAAGACCCATTCCACTTCATCATTCAGTGTACAATTCCTAAGCCACTTTGGTGTTTACCGGTGGACGTCCGTCAGCATTCTGGTGGATCTCGAAGGCATTGCTACCACGAGGGGAAGCGCCGCCCGTCAGCGAGTGGAATTTCTCCCATGTAAAGTTGTTTATTTATTTCTTTATATTCAGTTGTTTTAGTTTAAATGTTTAGCACTTGTTATTATAGTTTTATAGTTATGAGTGGCTAGACTCTTCAGCTAAGGTTGAAGATGAAGCCCCGCCATTGTTTGGTGTAGTAGTTCAGATTTGCTTGTACAAATCTGACAATTTTTAGTATAAATGTTTTGTCAATTATTTGAGTTAATCTTATAATTGATTGAGTTTAAATTGTCTGTTGGATTTTCTTTGTGTTTCATCTGATGGATACATTGAATGCTTTTTGATTAAATTGGATTCCCTTTGTGATTTGTTAAGAGCGGATACATCGGGTGCTTTTGGTTTAGTTGGGATATTCTTTATTTTTTGTCTTATAGTTGGATTCATTGAATGTTTTGATAGGCTATATTTTTAGAACATGTATGCTTAACTTCGGTGGGGTGGATTCGGAAACCTTAGTGCTTTTTATTATTAGATTTTAAATCAATTAAATTTAGTTTTAATTTATTTTGCAAATTATCATTCAAAATTCGGAACTAGGTTAAGATAGAGTTAATTTAGATTAAAAATTATATTTTCACAATGCAATTCCCTGTGGATTCGACCTCGCACTTGCACAACGCTATATTGCAAACGACTCGTGCGCTTGCGAGTAATTTAAAACTCACAACAAGTTTTTGGCGGCGTTGCTGGGGAATTGTTTGGTTTGTGAAAATTTTTGGTCTAAAATGATTTTATTTTTCTACTAGTTAGTTATCTTTTTATTAAAAAAAAAAAAATCATGTGGATGAATCCAGCGCCGGTTTCACAGTCTTTAGAGGACGCCCTCAAGGATTTCATTAAAATGACCGGCCCGTCCCTCAATGCTGCCAACACTTTCAATGTTGAAAGTTGTTCCATCTGTGCTAGTCCCATGCATCTAGCACAGAATTGCCCATCAATGCCGGCTTGTGCCGAGTATCCTATGGAACAAATGAATGCTTTCAATGACTGTTGTTGGCAATCAAATGGATCTTGCTCCGAAACATACAATCCAGGGTGGTGGGACCACTCTAATTTTTCATGGGAGCTGAACCAACCAATGAATCAGGGAGGAGCCCCTTACCATGCTCACAATCAATACACTCCCGAATTTCCTCCACCAATTCCAAATTATGGTCACTCAGCTTATCCAGCACCATCACCCGCTTACTAAGCTCCCATTCAAGCGCCAGTGTCGGTTTCACAGTCATTGGAGGACGCTCTCAATGATTTCATGAAAATGACTAGCCAATCTATGAGTGAAGTGATGACTGCAACAATAGAAAACACCCAAGCGATTGCCACACTAGAGAGTCAAATTGATAAAATCGCAAGTTATGTGGGTGAAGAAGAGGAAGGAACGTTCCCCAGTCAAACTGATCCTTACCCAAAGGAACAGTTTGCGGTGGAAAATTCTTCAACTCCCATGCATTGGCAGGAACAAGTGCAATCAACTGTCTCATACTTGTCTGGGAGACAAGTGGACAATCAAGTGGAAGAGAACCCTGCTATGCACCAAGGGAAAGAAAGTGGCAACAATGAGAAGAGAGATGCTGAGCCATCTACAGCCACTCGTATTATTAAGAATCTCTCTAGGCCGTTTTTACCTAAAGCGCCTTACCCTGAGAGACTACAAGTGCCCAAGAAAGAAGGGAAGTCTGAGGACATTATGGAGGCATGCTTTGCTCTGTTTGAAGAGGATTTGGATTTATATAAGTTACTTGAGCAAGCAAATACTATCGTGGAGTCTGCTCCTCGGGAGAGTAGTAGGACAGAGGAGACTATGGAAGAATCCCGTATTGAGGATCCCTTGGAGGCATGCTTTGCTCACTTTGGAGAGGACTTGGGCTTAGATAAGTTACTCGATGAAGTAAATGTCATTTTGGAGTCCGATCCTAGAGAAAGCAATGAGAAGGAGGAGATGGTAGCACCTGAACCTCACAAGAAGGAACTTAAGCCTTTACCGGACAATCTTAAGTATAAGTTCCTAGGTCCAGCAGATTCTTTGCCTATAATTATAGCTTTAGATTTGGGTGATGCTCCAGAGGAGAAATTATTGGATGTCTTAAGAGAGCATAAGGAAGCTATAGGCTGGACTATTGAGGATGTCAAAGGAATCAACCCCTCATTGGTGATACAAACGATACAATTGGAGGATAATGCCAAGCCATCGAGGGAGCCACAAAGAAGGCTCAACCCTGCTATGCAAGAGGTTGTGAGGGCAGAAGATATTAAGCTGTTAGAGGCAGGGATCATTTATCCCATCTCTGATAGCAAGGGGGTTAGCCAGATTCCAGTCGTGCCCAAACGTGCTAAATTTACAGTAGTAAATAAAGACAACGAGTTGGTTCCAACTCGAGTGCAGTCAAGATGGAGAAAGTGTCTAGACTACCATAAATTGAATGCTGCCACTAGGCCTGATCATTTTTCATTCCCATTTATTGATCAGATGGTGGAGCGCTTAGTTGGGTCTGTTTACTAATGTTGGGTCTGGCTGAAGACGTTAAACTTAGCACTCATGGGAGGCACCCCACAGCTTATCTTTTCTTTTGTTTATTTATTATTTCGCATTTTTATGATTAATGTTTGTTTCCAGTATTTTTTGTTTTCCAGTTTTTATTTTTCAGGGACAAAGCGTACTTTAGTTCAAGTTTGGGGGTATGCTATGAGCCATACCAGTCCAGATAGTTCTCCATATCTCAGGTCAGCTCTTTCCATATTAGTCACACATTGGGGTCAATGTGTAATTTAAATTTGGGGGTATGGGAGACACATCACACACTTTGTCCTAATTTGTTGTCTTGTTGTCATAGAGATAAATGCATGCTCATGTTATCGTGAAATTTTAGTTGATCTAAACATTTTCTGTGATGTGATGTCATTGGTGAGCTTAACATTTTGAACACATGATCTGGTGATAAATTTTTAAAATTTAGTTACTTACTTTAGGCATTTTGAGAATTCACATGTTTGATCTAATCTAACACGAGCACATTAGCACAAATTATGTGAGGTATGACATGTGATTTTAATGTGTATTTTTCGTTATCTTAACTGAAACTGGATGACTTGTTGGATGAACTCTTGGGCATAGGAAAATATAAAAAAAAAAAATTATCAATAAACTTTTCGCTGAGTAACTGGACCTCTTGCCTCAGTAAACAGTGAGTGTTCACGTCAAAAGGTGGAATTTTGCTTGGTAATATTAAGGTCGATTTAATTTTGTGGCCTTTTTGACTTGAGTTAGTAAGTCCTTAGGGGTGTCTTTACACCTAATGCCCTAAAACCACCTGGTTTGGGAGTCATTGACTTAACATTCGCTACATGGGTCAATTAGAAAGCTTAAGGGAACTAAACATAGCCGTGCCTTATTAAAAAAAATAAAAATAAAAATAAAAATAATAATACTATGCCTTTGTCGTTCATTTTTGATGGGAAATTCGGTGTATCTTGAGACATGGAGACCTTACACATTAGAGTTACTTGGAAGCTTCATTTTTGTATGCTAATTCACCTTACACTGATTCAAGCTTGTGATGCCTTATCCTGCATTTTGTAAGTAATTAGATTTTAACATTTCTATTCATTGCGAAGATGGGTTTACCTTTTTAAGCTTGCTTATGAATGAATATCATGGTGATGTGTGCTCCTTAAATTTTTGGATACCATGAGTGATGACTTTATCTTTATGTTCTTTGTTTTTCATTGAGTCTTTTATTTTGTTTTGCTAAGGGACTAGCAAATTGTAAGTTTGGGGGTATTTGATGAGTGCCAAATATTGCATATTTTGGCCCTCTAATTTACATTTGTTAGCTTAGGAATTTGTTACTTTGAGTTGTTTTCGTTGTTTTTCAGGTTTACAAGCACTGGGAAAGGAGTTTCACTAAAATTGCCAGAATTGCCCATACAGATCAATCATTTTTGAAAATTAAACTGTATTGATTCAAGAAGAACCAGGATATGAGCCATATATGCTTAGAAAGATCCAGAAGTCTATTTTCTGGAGAATTTTACGGCTCATAAAAATGATTTTTCTACAGAAAGTTATGGCCGTTTTAGTAGACAAAGGTCAGGCTGTGCGGGCTGTGCGGGATTTCAGCGTGAACAGAAGTTTTGAAGGGCATGTGAAGACTTAAATCCAACATCCCACATTGGTTGGAAACACATTTCTATATCCCACATCCCACATCGGATTGGAAACACATTCCACTTGTGGTATTTGCCTATATAAGACCCATTCCAGTTCATCATTCAGTGTACAATTCCTAAGCCACTTTGGTGTTTACCGGTGGACGTCCGTCAGCATTCTGGTGGATCTCGAAGGCATTGCTACCACGAGGGGAAGCGCCGCCCGTTAGCGAGTGGAATTTCTCCCATGTAAAGTTGTTTATTTATTTCTTTATATTCAGTTGTTTTAGTTTAAATGTTTAGCACTTGTTATTATAGTTTTATAGTTATGAGTGGCTAGACTCTTCAGCTAAGGTTGAAGATGAAGCCCCGCCGTTGTTTGGCGTAGTAGTTCAGATTTGCTTGTACAAATCTGACAATTTTTAGTATAAATGTTTTGTCAATTATTTGAGTTAATCTTATAATTGATTGAGTTTAAATTGTTTGTTGGATTTTCTTTGTGTTTCATCTGATGGATACATTGAATGCTTTTCGATTAAATTGGATTCCCTTTGTGATTTGTTAAGAGCGGATACATCGGGTGCTTTTGGTTTAGTTGGGATATTCTTTGTTTTTTGTCTTATAGTTGGATTCATTGAATGTTTTGATAGGCTATATTTTTAGAACATGTATGCTTAATTTCGGTGGGGTGGATTCGGAAACCTTAGTGCTTTTTATTATTAGATTTTAAATCAATTAAATTTAGTTTTAATTTATTTTGCAAATTATCATTCAAAATTCGGAACTAGGTTAAGATAGAGTTAATTTAGATTAAAAATTATATTTTCACAACACAATTCCCTGTGGATTCGACCTCGCACTTGCACAACGCTATATTGCAAACGACTCGTGCGCTTGCGAGTAATTTAAAACTCACAACAAATATCATAATAATGGACAAACCTAAAAGATAAATCCATCGGACTCAATCACATCCAACAATCTTGACATAAGAAGAGCATGACTAGACTTATATCAAAGATAATGATACAATCACCGGATTAAGAGAAAATCCTTTAATTAGATTAAAGAGTAACACATAACAATGTTTAGACAATAAATCCCAACTACAACTAAATCAATAAAGGAAAATAAGAACTACTACACCTAGAGATTCATCCTTTCGACTTACTCGGAGATTAGTTCGCCATGGAGTTCATGATTGAACACTTTGATGGAGGAGAGTGTGGTAGCCTTCTTAAGTTTTCTAGACTTCAATGATCCTCCTTACTCAAATCCTAAGTGGTCTATTTATAATACGTAATTTCCAAGGGTGTTTTAGGGTTTAAACAATCATTAAAGTCCTAATTAGGTCATAACTCAGAAAATAAAGTTTCGAGTTCGCGCTGCGGCTCAACTTGATTCAGACCGTGACTCATTTTTGGTGTGCTTTCTTCACTTTCTGTGGGGCACAACCCAGCCTTGTCCAAACCATAACTCAGCCCTTTAGGCCGCGGCTCAGCCTAGTCTAGATCATGGCGCACACTGAAGGAGGACTTGGCTCTTTTGGGCAATCTTCTGGAGGCCGAGGCTTGGATATCTTCAAGCCGCAGCGCACACACTCAAGACTTGATTCTCTTCATTTTGGCCTTCTGCAATCATGCCTTCACTCTGGTATTCATCGAGTCATTGTGCTTCAAATAACGATAGCTTTTCCTTCTCTTTTAGACTCAAAATACCTGAAGATGCACCGAAATAGATCAATAATCCAAGAATGATACTTTAGAGTTGCTAACGTATAAAAGTGCAAATAAGACCTAGATCAACCCGAAAATGCCAACAATTAAGTAATGTTAAGATGCATTTTATGACTCCCATGAATTAACTTTCTTCAAGTTTCTAGAGGCCGCGGCTCAGACTGGCCAGGCCGCGGTGCACACTGTCCAGGCCGCAGCTCATCCTTTGATCTTGGTCTTGTGGAGGCTTCTGGAGGCCGCGGCTCAGCTTTTCCAAGCTGCGGCGCACAACCTCCAGTTTTTTTCCAAGAAGTTGATGGTTCTGGTGGGTGAGGCTTAAGATTCTGAGCCGCAGCATGGAACACTAAAGACGTGGTTTCTCTTCATTTTGTCTTTCCGCAACCATGCCTTCAATCTGATACACATGGAATCTTCGTGCTTTAAGCAACGATAGCTTTTCCATTTCTTTTAGACTCAAGTACCTGAAAATGCACCGAAATAGATCAATGATCTAAGAATGACACTTTAGAATTGTTAAGGTATAAATGTGTATTTCAACCCTAGATCAACCCTAAAATTCTAACAAACAAGTATTATTAAGATGCACTTTACGACTCTCATCATAACCCCCAACTAGCATATTGCTAGTCCCTAGCAATTCGAGCGAAAAACATGAAATAAATTCTTTATTCGAAATCAAAACTAAATAAAGCAATGTGATGATTGAAAAATATTGCATATTTTGGCCACTTAATTTACATTTGTTAGCTTAGGAATTTGTTACTTTGAGTTGTTTTCATTGTTTTTCAGGTTTACAAGCACTGGGAAAGGAGTTTCACTAAAATTTCCAGAATTGCCCGTACAGATCAATCATCTTTGAGAATTAAACTGTATTAATTCAAGAAGAACCAGGATATGAGCCATATATGCTTAGAAAGATCCAGAAGTTTATTTTCTAGAGAATTTTATGGCTCGTAAAAATGATTTTTCTACAGAAAGTTATGGCCGTTTTAGTAGACAAAGGTCTGGTTGTGCGGGTTGTGCGGGATTTCAGTGTGAACAGAAGTTTTGAAGGGCATGTGAAGACTTAAATCCAACATCCCACATCGGTTGGAAACACATTTCTATATCCCACATCCCACATCGGATTGGAAACACATTCCACTTGTGGTATTTGCCTATATAAGACCCACTCCATTTCATCATTCAGGGTACAATTCCTGAGCCACTTTGGTGTTTACCGGTGGACGTCCGCTAGCATTCTAGTGGATCTCGAAGGCTTTGTCACCACGAGGGGAAGCGCTGCCCATCAGCGAGTCGAATTTCTCCCATGTAAAGTTATTTATTTATTTCTTTACATTTAGTTGTTTTAGTTTAAATGTTTAGCACTTTTATTATGAATTGTAGTTTCATAGTTATGAGTGGCTAGACTCTTCAGATAAGGTTGAAGATGAAGCCCCGCCGTTGTTTTGCGTAGTAGTTCAGATTTGCTTGTACAAATCAGATAATTTTTAGTATAAATGTTCTATCAATTATTTGAGTTAATCTTATAATTGATTGAGTTTAAATTGTCTGTTGGATATTCCTTGTGTTTCATCTGATGGATATATTGAATGCTTTTCGATTAAATTGGATTTCCTTTGTGATTTGTTGAGAGCAGATACATTGGATGCTTTTGGTTTAGTTGGGATATTCTTTGTTTTTTGTCTTATAGTTGGATTCATGGAATGTTTTGATAGGCTATATTTTTAGAACATATATGCTTAACTTCGGTGGGGTGGATTTGGAAACCTTAGTGTTTTAATTATTAGTTTTTAAAAAATTAATTTAGTTTAATTTTAATTTCTTTCGCAAATTATCATCTGAAATTCGGAACTAGGTTAAGATAGAGTTAGTTTAGATTGAAAATAAACTTTCACAACGTAATTCCCTGTGGATTCGACATCGCACTTGCACAACGCTATACTGCAAACGACTCGTGTGCTTGCGAGTTATTTAAAACTCACAACACAATGTTAGTGTTAAACCAAGAGTAATTCAACTTTTTGTCTCAAAAATCATACATAGCACATGATAAGTGCCAAATATTGCATATTTTGGCCCCTTAATTTACATTTGTTAGCTTAGGAATTTGTTACTTTGAGTTGTTTTCGTTTTTTTACAGGTTTACAAGCACTCGGAAAGGAGTTTCACTAAAATGTCCAGAATTTCCTGTATATATCAGTCATTTTTGTGGATTTTTCTATATTGATTCAGGATGAACCAAGAGATGAGCCATTTATGTTTTGAAAGATCCTGATGTCTATTTTCTGATGAATTTTACGGCTCATCAAAATGACTTTTTAGAGAAAGTTATGGCAGTTTTAGTAGACAAAGGTCAGGTTGTGTCTGATTTCAGCGTGACAGATCAGTCATTTTTGTGGATTTTACTGTATTGATTCAGGAAGAACCAAGAGATGAGCCATATATGCTTGGAAAGATTCGGATGTCTATTTTCTGAGAAATTTATGGTTCATAAAAATAATTTTTCTAGAGAAAGTTATGGCAGTTTTAGTAAACAAAGGTCAGGCAGTGCACCATGTTGCACTCTTGAGTTTCCGTATAACAGCCCCACCTTACTGAAGTAATTGGTGTGCAATCCTGAGGACGTCTGCTAGTATTTTCCGGGGGATCTCCAAGGCTTTGCTACCACGAGGGGAAGCATCGCCAACAGTTGCGAGTGGAATATCTCCATGTATAGTTAGTTTTAATTTATTTATTTGAGTTTTAAAGTTTTATGTTTAGAACTTTTGTGAAATTTAGTTTCATAATTATGCGAGGCTAAAACCTTCATCTAAGGTTGAAGATGAAGCCTCGCCATTGTTTAGCATAATATTTTCAGATGTGTTCGTACAATTCTAATATTTTTAGTATTAATGTTCTATTTCAATTGTTTGAGTGAACTCTTATTATTGATTGTTTTTAAATTGTTAAATTGGATATTCCTTGTGCTTCATCTGCCGGATACAGCGGATCATTCAAATTAGATTTGATATCCATTATGATTTGTAAATTAAACGG
This sequence comes from Bretschneidera sinensis, assembly GCA_023935145.1. Classification (NCBI taxonomy): domain Eukaryota; kingdom Viridiplantae; phylum Streptophyta; class Magnoliopsida; order Brassicales; family Akaniaceae; genus Bretschneidera; species Bretschneidera sinensis. Next base: position 50,120,058 of record CM043702.1, read on the forward strand.
ATACATTGGATAGTTTTGGTTTAGTTTGGGTATTCGCCGTGATTTGTATAACGGTGGATTCATGGAATGATTTGATAGATTACTTTTATATAGAACATGGAGATATATGCTTTACTTTGGTGGAGTGGATTCAGAAACCCTTAGTGTTTTTATCAATTGTTTTTAAATCAATTTAGTTTACTTTATATTTTTCTGCAAGATACAATCCAAAATTCGAAACTAGGTTAAAATAGGCTTAGTTTAGATAAAAATGTTTTCACAACGCAATTCCCTATGGATTTGACCTTGCACTTGCACAACACTATATTGCAAACGACTCGTGCGCTTGCGAGTAATTTAAAACTCACAACAAGTTTTTGGCGTCGTTGCCGGGGAATTGTTTGGTTTGTGAAAATTAAATTTTTGTCTAAAATGATTTTATTTTTCTACTAGTTTAGTTAGCATTTTTGTTTTATTTTTCTTTTTGCGATTTTATTTTATTTGTTTTTATTTGCAATTGCCCAAAAAAAATTATAAAAATATAAAATAATATAAAATAATAATAAATTAAAAAATGAAAAAGAAAAAAATTATGGGTGAATCTAGTGCCGGTTTCATAGTCTTTAAAGGACACTCTCAAAGCTTTCGTGAAGATGACCGGCCAGCCCATCAATGTAGCCAATACATTCAATGTTGATAGCTGATCCATTTGTGCTAATCCTATGCATTTAGCATAGAATTGTCCATCAATGTCAGCTTTTGCCGAGTATCCCATGGAACAAGTGAACGCTTTCAATGACTATCGGAGGCAATCAAATGGATCTTACTCTGAGACTTACAATCCAGGGTGACGGAACCACCCTAATTTTCATGGGAGCAGAACCAACCGATGAATCAGGGAGGAGCCCCTCATCATGCTCACAATCAATACCCTCCCAGATTTCCTCCACCAATTCCAAGTTATGGTCGCTCAGCCCATCCAGAACCATCGTCCGCTTACCAAGCTCCCACTCAAGTGCCAGTGCTGGTTTCACAGTCTCTGGAGGACACTCTCAAGGATTTCATGAAGATGACCAGCCACTCCATCAGCAAAGTAAGGAGTGTGCAAATAGTAAACACCCAAGCGATTACCAAGATAGAGAGTCAAATGGATCAAATCGTAAGTCACATGGGTGAAGGAGAGAAGAGAAAGTTCCCCAGTCAACTTGTGCCCAACCCAAAGGAACAGTTTGCGGTGGGAAATTCATCGACTCCTACGCACAGACAGGAACAAGTGCAATCAATTGCCACATTGAGGTCTGGGAGACAAGTGGACAATCAAGTGGAAGAGAACCTTGCTATGCAGCAAGGGCAAGAAAGTGGCAACAAGGAGAAGAGAGATGCTAAGCCATCTACAGCCACACCTATTATTAAGGATCTTCCTGGGTCGTTTGTACCTAAAGCACCTTACCCTGAGAGATTACAAGTGCCCAAGAAAGAAGGGAAATCTAAGGACATTGTGGAGGCATGCTTTACTCAATTTGGAGAGGATTTGGATTTTGATAAGCTACTTGAGCAAGCAAATGCTATCTTGGAGCCTGTTCCTCGGGAGAGCAGTAAGAAAGAGAAGACTGTGGGTGAATCAAGCATTGATGACCCCCTGGAGGCATGCTTTGCTCAGTTTGGAGAGGATTTGGATTTGGATAAGTTGCTTGAGCAAGCAAATGCTACTTTGGAGTCTGCTCCTCAGAAGAGCAGTGAGACGGAGGAGACCACAACACCTGAACCCCCCAAGAAGGAACTTAAGCCTTTACCGGACAATCTTAAGTATAGGTTCCTAGGTCCAGCAGATTCTTTGCCTGTGATTATAGCTTCAGATTTGGTTGAGGCTCAAGAGGAGAAATTAGTAGACATTTTAATAGAGCAAAAGGAAGCTATCGGCTGGACTATTGAGGATATCAGGGGAATTAGCCCCTCGGTGGTGATGCACAAGATACATTTGGAGAAGAATACCAAGCCATCTATGGAGCCACAAAGAAAGCTCAACCCAGCTATGCAAGAGGTTGTGAGGACTGAAGTGATTAAGCTGTTGGATGTAGGGATCATTTATCCAATCTTTGATAGCGAGTAGGTGAGCCTGATTCATGTCGTACCAAAGTGGGCTGGATTGGTGGTAGTGATGAATAAAGACAACGAGTTGGTTCCAACTCGTGTGCAGTCAAGATAGAGAGTGAGTATAGACTACCGTAATTTGAATGCTGCCACAAGGAATGATCATTTTCCACTCCCATTTAATGATTAGATGGTGGAGTGCTTAGCTGGGCACGATTACTAATGCTGGGTCTGGCTGAAGATGTTAAACTTAGCGCTCATGGGAGGCACCCCACAAGATAACCTTTTTGTTTGTTTATTATTTTACATATTTCTTGTTACTGTTTTTCTCTAGTGTTTTTTGTTTTCCAGTCTTTATTTTTCAGGGACAAAGCGTACTTCAGATCAAGTTTGGGGGTATGCTATGAGCCATACCAGTCCAGATAGTTCTCCATATCCCAAGTCAGCTATTTCCATAATATTCACATATTGGGGTCAATGTGTAATTTAAGTTTAGGGATATGGAAGACACATTACACACACTTCTAATTTATTGTTGTTTTTCTTCTTTTGAGAAAAAAGAAAAATAAAGAAGGTAAATGCATGCTCATGTTATTTTGAAATTTTAGTTGATCTAAAAAAATACTGTGATGTGATGTCATTGGTGAGCTTAAAATTGTGAACACATGATTTGATGATAGAGTTTTAAAACTTTGTTACTTACTTTAGGCATTTGAGAATTAATATGTTTGATCTAATCTAACACGAGTACATTAGCACAAAATTGTGTGAGGTATGACATGAGATTTTAATGTGTATGTTTCCTTGACTTAATTGAAACTGGATGACTTGTAGGATAAACACTTTGGCATAGAAAAAAAAAAGAAATATTTATAATGATCATCAATAAACTTTCCACTGAGTAACTGGACCTCTTGCCTTAATAAGCAGTGAGTGTACACGTCAAAAGGTGAGAATTTTATTCATAATGATCATTGCAAAACTTTCCGCTGAGTAACTGGACCTCTTGCCTCAGTAAGCAGTGAGTGTTCACGTCAAAAGGTGGGAATTTTGCTAGGTAGCATTAAGGCCAGTTTAGTTTCATAGCCTTTTTTACTCGAGTTAGTAAGTCTTTAGGGGTATCTTTACACCTAATGCCCTAAAACCATCTCGTTTGGGAGTCGTTGACTCAACACTCGATACATGGGTCAATTAGAAAGCTTAAGGGAACTAAACATAACAGAGCCTTATAGTAAAAAAAAATTATAAAAAATAAAATAAAACTATACCATCGTTGTTCATTCCGATGAGAAATTATGTGAATCTTGAGACATGGAGACATTATACAGTGAAGTTATTTGGAAACCTCATCTTTATATGCTAATTCACTTTACACTGATTCAAGCTTGTGATGTCTTAGCCTGTTTGTTGTAAGTAATTAGGTTTTAAAATTTCTATTCATTACGAAGATGAGTTATATCTTTTTTAAGCTTGCTCATGAATGAATATCTTGGTTTTGAGTGATCCTTAAATTTTTGGATACCATGAGTGATGAATTTATCTTTATGTTCTTTGTTTTTCATTAGTTTTTTATTTTGTTTTGCTAAGGGACTAGCAAAATGTAAGTTTGGGGATATTTGATGAGTGCCAAATATTGCATATTTTAGCCCCTGAATTTACATTTGTTAGCTTAGGAATTTGTTACTTTGAGTTGTTTTCGTTGTTTTATAGGTTTACAAGCACTCGGAAAGGAGTTTCATTAAAATTGCTAGAATTGCCTATACAGATCAGTCATTTTTGTGGATTTTACTGTATTGATTCAGGAAGAACCAGGAGATGGGCCATATATGATTTGAATGATCCGGATGTCTATTTTTTGAGGAATTTTACGACTCGTAAAAATGATTTTTCTAGAGAAAGTTATGACAGTTTTAGTAGACAAAGTTCAGGCTGTGTGTGATTTCAGCGTGGCAGATCAGTCATTTTTGTGGATTTTACTGTATTGATTCAGGAAGAACCAGGAGATGAGCCATATATGCTTGGAAATATCCGGATATTTGTTTTCTGAGGAATTTTATGGCTCATAAAAATGATTTTTCTAGAGAAAGTTATGGCAGTTTTAGTAGACAAAGATCAGGCAGTGCACCATGCTGTGCTCGAGCGCACAAGACTGTGATTGAACGCACTCGGGCAGTATCCCACATCGAATTTGAAACACATTGCACTCTTTAGTTTCCTTATAAAAGCTTCACCTCACTGAAGCAATTGGTGTGCAATCCTGAGGACGTCTACTAGCATTCCGGGGGATCTCCAAGGCTTTGCTACCACGAGGGGAAGCGCCGCACAACAGCTGCGAGTGGAATTTCTCCATGTATAGTCAGTTTTAAGTTATTTCTTTGAGTTTTAAAGTTTTATGTTTAGCACTTTTGTGAAAATTAGTTTCATAATTATGCGAGGCTAAAACCTTCATCTAAGGTTGAAGATGAAGCCTCGCCATTGTTTAGCATTATATTTTTAAATATGTTCGTACAATTCTGATAATTTTAGTATTAATGTTCTATTTCAATTGTTTGAGTGAACTCTTATTATTGATTGTTTTTAAATTGTTAAATTGGATATTCCTTGTGTTTCGTCTGCTGGATATGGCGGATCTTTCAAATTAGATTAGATATCCATTGTGATTTGTAAATTAAACGGATACATTGGACAGTTTTGGCTTAGTTTGGGTATTTGCCGTGATTTGTATAATGGTGGATTCATGGAATGATTTGATAGATTACTTTTATATAGAACATGAATATATATGCTTTACTTTGGTTGGGTGGATTCAGAAACCTTAGTGTTTTTATCAATTGTTTTTAAATCAATTTAGTTTACTTTATATTTTTCTGCAAGATACAATCCAAAATTCGGAACTAGGTTAAAATAGGCTTAGTTTAGATAAAAATATTTTCACAACGCAATTCCCTGTAGATTCGACCTCGCACTTGCACAACACTATATTGCAAATGACTCGTGCGATCAAAACAAAATAAAGCAATGTTAGTGTTAAACCAAGAGTAATTCAACTTTTTGTCTCAAAAATCATACATAACACACAACATATAGAATCATTAAATATCACTCAAGTCCAAAAATAATCCAAACATAAACCTTAAAATCGTTATCGACTCTTAATATCCATCTTACCACAAACCATCAATCCAAACACCCGGATGATTTTATGAACAACTTTCATGAATACAAATCTTGGCCTATAAAAACATATTAAATTACATGACATCAATCACAAATCAAACTCAATAGACTCACTTTTCGAATCACTCTCCACTATTGTAGAAAAATCACACTACATCAGATCAATAGGTTTTTAATAAGCTTGTAACGTTTAGCTAAGGTAAAGGTCGAGAAGGAACGGGAAGGATTAACCAAGTACAAGAACTCAGTCTCTTAATTTTAAACACAATTCTTTAAGCACTAGATAACCTTACTTCAACACCCAACTCTTTCAACCATTTTTCGAGCATTTCTCTCAATAAATCACCATTTTTTTTCTTCTTTCTTTGCCATAATTTACTCTTTTTTTTTGGCATATAACCATTCACCTCTGTTTTCTGTTTTTACTCTTTTCCACAACCCCCAACTTATCTCTTGTAATGTACTTGGGTTAGGGTAGTAATATTTTTTTTCATATTTCTATCCTTGCTTCCCTTAAGTGCTTCTCAATTAATGTGTATAAACTAAGTTCTCTTAAAAGAAAGGTACAAATAAAATATTTTTAGGCTCATAAAGATAAGTAAATGGGTTATTAAAAGAAACAAGGGTCAAAATTTTTTCAAGAAAAAGGCTCAAACGGGTGACTAGCGATAAATATAACAAAGGTAAGGTTGAAGGGCTCAAACGGTCCAAAGATGGCCTACATCATATCCTAAGTAGTGTGCATTCTAGGATTTCGCCTCAAGCGATTATCAAATAAGTTCTAAAGCTTGTCGAGACTACCAAAGTATTCACAAAACAATCGCACATAAAAATTCTCTAGGTACTTTAGACTAATCATGTAATCTTACCGCAAACAAGAGTCTCAAACCAAATGAAAATCGACACTTAAATTATTCTCAAACCGAAGCAAGATTTAACTTCTTCTAAACACTATATGCTATCTCAATTAGCCTCATATTATTGACATGTGAATTGACTCCATGGCTAACACAAAGCATGCTAAGAACAAACAATATATATATATATTAATTTTTTTTAATAGATTATCCTAACAAACAAATGTATTAAAACAAAACAAACGAATTAAAACGAAAAAAGGGAAGGTGACACCAAACAATTCAATGGTATACAATAAGAAATATGTTTTCTCCACCCCAACTTAAGATAAAAATTGTCCTCAATGTGAAAGTAAAAGTTAAGGAAACTCCTTTTTGAACCAAAGGTGCGAGGAGCCGAAAATTGTGCACGACAATTTGAACTGATGCACATTTTTGTCCCTGAAAAATAAATACGAAGGTAATACTAGAAAACAAAAAAATACTAATAATAAACAAAAAAAATATGAAAAAAATAAAAATAAAAGGATATGCTATGAGGTGCTTCCCATGAGCGCTAAGTTTTACATCTTCAGCCAGACTTGATACTTCTTCACAAATGGTTGCCATGATTTCTTAATAAATCCCTGCGACTTATCAAAAACATCAACAACATTAACAGCATGGGGATAAATGGAAGAATCATCAAACTCAAAATTATTAAGAAGGAATTTCAAAGAGTTAGAATTATCCTTGATGTACTCATCCTCCATAATATGCTCATCGATCATGTAAGTGTCGAAACACTCATCTTCTTCACATGGCTGCTTTGACACTTAAAAAACATTTACCTCTAGAGTCATATTTCCAAATGATAATGTCATTAAGCCATTCCTACAATTAATGATGGCATTGACAGTGGCAAGGAATGGTATTCCAAGTATCAAAGGAATTTTTGACTCTGTATTCACAGTAGAAATGGTATCTAAAACTAAAATGTCAACGAGATAATAGAATTTGTCAATTTGCAATAAAACATCTTCCATAATACCTCTTGGATTTCTTACCGATCGATCTACTAGTTGAAGTGCCACGAAGGTCGGTTTCACCTAGACCGAGTTGCAACACTAGCCCCCAAATCTAGCAATGCTTGGCCACAAGATTTGTTTCCAATTTGGCAAGCCACCGTTGGATAGCTCGGATCTTTATACTTGGGTGATGTCTTGCTATCAATTACCACGCTTGTTTGCTCTGTTAAGAATGATGTCTTCTTCACATTGTGCCTCCTCTTGAGTGTGCATAGATCCTTAATGACTTTACCATAGTTGGGAACCTGTTTTACGACATGAAGAAGAGGGAGGTTAATTTTAACATGCTGAAGTTGTTCAAGAATCTCACCTTTTAGTGCTGAATTTTTCTCCTTAGGTTTGAGGAGTGCTTGAGGGAAAGGCACCAGCAAAGAATCATTATGGGCATCTTGTTCCTTGAGGGCTTCATCCTTATTCCTCATGGTGTTAGGAATCAAGGTTGATGGTAGATTGGGTCCATCAATTTTCTTACCGCTGTGGGTGATTATGACATTAACCTCTTTAACATTTTGATTATCAAGATTGCAGGTTTACGCCATATGTTGTCCCCTTGGATTAGGTTATGGCTGCGAAGGAAAACGACCTTGCTCTTGAATTATCAAGAAACTAGTCAACTTGGTAAGTTGGCTCCTTATCACCTTTTGTTCCTCTTTGATTGCTTGTTGCTCCTCAAGCAACCGTTGATTCATCTTGCCTTGCTCCTCCGCTCTCTTGGCATGTACCAGCAAAAATGACTTAAACATATCTTCTAAAGGTAAAGATTGTTGTGGTGCATTAGATGAGGTTGCTTTCGGTCTCTATTGGGTACTAGAGTGGGGATGAGGTTGTATATCGGATCTCCAACTAAAATTAGGGTCATTCTTCCAACCGGGATTGTAGGTGTTAGAGTAGGGTGAGGCTAGTTTCCTAAAGGGTATACCTAAAGCATTACACTCTCCCTTCATCTCAAAATAAGCTAGACAATCCTTAGGTACATGATCTACCCCATTACACATAAAACAAGGTTCATAGGACTCTACTCTAGCAACCGGTTTGGGGGCTCTAGCATCCTTGGTTTTTAATACTTCAATTTCCTTAGTTAGGGCCTCTAAATGGGCTTTAAGGCTATCCTCTTCCTTAAGTTGATAAATTCCAGCGGTTTGATTTCTCCTAGTACTTTCCATGCATTCGGTCATGTCCAAGTGTGGGCTTTTTTCGATAGGTCATCTAGGAAATATATGGCTTGGTCGGGATCTTTTTGAAGAAAATCCCCATTACACATCATTTCTATGAATTGCCTTTCCCTACTAAGGAGTCCATCATAGAAATAGCTAACTACCCGCCAACTCTCATACCCATGGTGTGGACAAGAATTCAAAAGGTCTTTAAAACATTCCAAAACTTGATATAAGGTCTCACTCTCCTTTTGTGCAAAGTTTGAGATTTGTCTCTTGAGGTTATTGGTCATCTCATCCCAACTACCTATAGACCTAGGCCTTAACGAGTAAAGCCAAACCTTAGCCTTTTCCTTAAGTGAAAAGGGGGAAAACTAAAGTTTGACGGTGTCTACCATATCAGCCCTATTTTAAAAAGTTGCTACTACTTCCTTAAATTCCCTAATATAGACATAGGGGTTTTCATTCTCAAATCCATGGAAGATTAGTAGCAATTGGTTCATGCCCAGCTTAAACTCAAGTTGTTGAACATTAGGGGGGCTCATGATACAAGATGGTGTGGCCGTTTGGCTAGGGTGCAAGTAATCCTTAAGTGTCCTAGCAACATTCTCATTGTGATCATCGACCATGTTAACAAAATTCTCTAAATTCTTGTTTGGGTTTTCACTATGGTTTGATCTAGGTGAGGTTTCACTAATAGACACGGAAGGAGAAGGTAACTCTATTTTGGGTCTTTTAATGAATTTACCTCGCGAATCTTTTAGTGTAAGCATACACCAAAGGAATTAGAGGGAAATAAATAAAATAAAAAACAAGAAAAAAATTAGAAAATCAAAACAAAGAGCAAAGAACAATATTTCTGTCTTGTCTCAAAGTTGATAATCTTCCTGTACTTAAGCGCGTTTCCCCGGCAACAGCGCCAAATTTTGATTACACTCAAACTAACACGTGGTTATGTGTATAGCTGACGTATCGATCCCACGAGGAAAAGCGAACTACAAGAGAAAGTGTAAACCTTAACACGAACGATAAAATTCAAATGAGAGAATCTGGGTTTTGATAATGAAATAATGCGAGAGAGTTGTGTAAATATAATGAAAAAATAAATAGAGAAATAACAAGGTTCCGAGAATCCTTCCTAAGTTCGTTGCCTTATTCCTATCTTAACTTAATAGTTTTATCTTGATTGCTAGTTTCACATCCCAAACAAGCAATAGGTAAATATTCAATCAAAGCACATAAAAACCCTAATGTAATTGCTACGAAGTACTCTTTACTTTCGATTCAAGCACACATGACCTATCTCATAAATTATCAAGAAACGACAATATATTTCAATAACAATATCATAGTAATGGACAAACCTATAAGATAAATCTACTGGAATCAATCACATCTAACAACTTGACATAAGAAGAGCTTGACTAGACTTATATGGAGGAGAAAGATGCAATCACCGGATTAAAAGTAAATCTTCTTACTAAATCAAAGAGTAAATCATAACAATGTTTAACAATAAATCTGAACTACAACTGAATTAAGAATAGAAATAAAAAAAACTACACCTAAGAATTCATCCTTTCACCTTGCTTGGAGATTAGTTGGCCATGGGGCTCATGCTTGAACACCTTAATGGAGAAGAATGTGCCAGCTTTCTTAAGTTTTTCGGTCTCCATTATCAAACCCTAAGTGAACTATTTATAATACAAAAGGTTCAAGGGTATTTTTGGGTCTAAACTATCATTAAAACCCTAATTAAGAAACAAGGCATCGCGCTTGCACTGAGGCGCACATTAGTCTAGGCCGCGACACCACCTTTTGATTGGCATTCTTCAAGTTTCTGGAGGCCACGACTCAGACTGGCCAAGCCGCGGCTTAGACTGTCCAGGCTACAGTGCACACTATCCAAGCTAATGCTCAGCCTTTGATCCTAGTCATGTGGAGGCTTCTAGAGGCCGCGACTCAGCTTCTCCAGGCCGCGGCGCACAACCTCCAGCTTTTATCCGAGAAGTTGATGGTTCTGGTGGGCGAGGGTTAAGGTTCTGAGCTCCAACATGGAACACTAAAGACTTGGTTTCTCTTCATTTTATCTTTCTGCAACCATGCCTTCACTCTGATACGCATGGAATCTTCGTGCTTTAAGCAACGATAGCTTTTCCATCTCTTTTAGACTTAAAGTACATGAAAATGCACCGAAATAGATCAGTCATCCAAGAATGACACTTTAGAATTGTTAAGGTATAAATGTGTATTTCAACCCTAGATTAATGTTGGAGCGATTATCTACCTAAATAAATAAGCAAATAATCGTTCTAGTTTTACTTGCAAGCGCACAAGGTCTGTGGTAGCATAGTGTGCAAGTGCGAGATCATTTCCACAGGGATTGGTGAATTTATATCTAGAATTAATTTCTTCAAGTTAAAAAGAAATAATAGTTTGATTGTGAGTGAATAATAATAATGAGGGCATAGGGCTACGATATACACCGCTAATTATACTTTCCCACTAACTAAGGTTTCAATGCTCTAGCTTTATCATGAATATCTAATGGTTGCCAACCTAAGGGCTTGGTCCACACCTTAGGCTATTAATCTCTCTATGCAATAAGTTAGGCATGGTGTATACTCTAACTCTTTTCTCTCTTAAGGGATTCAGCATGGGTGTATACTGAGTTGTTCCTCAAGAGAGCATAAGGGTTGTGGAGATCGGCAACCACACGGGACCTAGGGCTTGGTCCGCTCCCGGTTTCCCATGTTGATTAACTCGAGAATCCGGTGTGGATATCCCTTGTTATTAATGTTGAACCCAGGACTCGGTTATCCAAATTGATTCGACTAACCTATCCATACCACATGCATACGTTGATCAGGCACATATATATAAGGAATGTAAATATAAACAGGTATTAATCAAGTTAAATATTCTAACAAGGCTATAGCAAAGATAATCAATGAATAACTATGTGGTCAAGCATAACTAGGGCTTCAATCGAGCCCTATAGGAGTTTAGTTACACATACTAAGTAAAGTAAACATGCTAAACATAATTGAATAAAAACATAAAACTAAAACCGAAGAAGACTCGGGAGACGAGTCGTCAATTCCTCTCCTAAGCTCTCTACTTCGAATCTCAAACAAAAGGTTAAACTAAAAGGAAGATATACTCCTCAAAAGGGAGATATGTTTTCTATTTTTTACAAGTCTATTTATAGGGTTCTAAGGACACTTGGAAACCCTAATTTCCAAAATAGGGCTCTAACCCTAATTTCCAAAACATGTGTTGCTGTTTTACTGTTCACTGCAGTACGTGTGTGCTCGATCGCGAGCACAGTGTGCTCGATCGCGTGTACAGTGCGCTCGATCACAAGGTTGCACTCGATCATCCTTCTTGGTGCGCTCGATCACACTCCAGACAGTATCTGCTCCAGGTTTTCCAGTTGTCTTCCTTTTAAGTTCCAAAAGCTTCCAAAATGCTTCCTTTTCTTCATAAACCTATAAAAACCATGTAAAACACATAAATGAATTAAAATGGACTAAAATAACATAAACTAAGGCTTAAAAAATGTAAATTAAGGGGCTTAAATATGAATATTTAAGCACCTATCACACCCCCGAACTTACATATTGCTAGTCCATTAGCAATACCAAACTAAAAACTAAAATGAAAAATAAAAACACACAGATAAATCTAATATTCATGGTGTCCACAAAAGTTTAGGTATCACACAAAACCATGATATGCATTCATGAGCAAGCTTAACAAGTACAAACACATCTTTGCAATGAATAAGAGTTTTGAACGCTAATCACTTTCATGAGGCAGGTTAAGACATCACAAGTTTGACTTTAGTGTGTGGTGAACTAGCACATAAAAGATTAGGTATCCAAATAATTCTAATGTGTAGTGTTTCGACGTCTCAAGATTCACCAAATTTCCTATTAGAACCAACAAAAGTGGCATAGTTTTTCTTATTTTCTTTTATTGTGAGATTTTTGCCAAGTTTAGTTCCCTTAAGCTTTCTATTTGACTCATGTAGTGAGTGTTTAGCCAATGATTCCCAAACCAGATGGTTTTAGGGCATTAGGTGTAAAGACACCCCTAAGGACTTACTAACTCGAGTCAAAAAGGCTACGAAACTAACTGGTCTTAATGCTACCAATAAAAATTTCCACCTTTTGACGTGACACTCACTGCTTACTGAGGCAAGAGGGCCAGTTACTGAGTGGAAAGTTCTTTTTAATGATTATTGGGAGCACTTTTCTTTTTGAGCAATAAATTTTTTTTTTCTATTTTCCTATGCCAAAGTGTGAATCTAACAAGTCATTTGGTTCACAGTCAAGCCGAAGAAACATATATATTACAATTATATGTCATACCCCACACAATTATGTGCGAATATGCTCGTGTTAATTTAGGTCAAACTTGTGAATTCTTAAATGCCTAAAAGTAAGTGATTAAGGTTTAAAATTTAATTATTAGCCCATATGTTCAAGGTTTTAAGCTCACTTATGAAGTCAAATCATAGTGTTTTGTTTAGATCACCTAATAATTTTAGAACAGTATGAACATGCATTTATCTACAAAAACAAAAACTGGGACAAGTGTGTGAATGTGTCTCCCATACCCCCATACTTAAATTACACATTGTCCCCAATGTGTGAGTGATATGAAAAGATCTGACCTAGGAGATGGAGAACTAGCTGGGCCAGCATGGCTCATAGCATACCCCCAAACTTGAACAGATGCACGCAGTGTCCCTAAAAAGGAAAACTAACGTAATACTGGAAAAACAAAAAGAACGAAAAATAAATAAATAATACTGAACATGTAAAACAATAAAATTAAAAGGATAAGTTGTGGGGTGCCTCCCATGAGCGCTAAGTTTAACGTCATCAGCCGAACCAAGCCTTATTTTCCCCAAAACTAAGATTGGCAGCAACTATCACAGGTAGTGTCTTATTCTCTCCCATATAAGCATAAGTTAAGTGCTTTGGCAACTACTTGAATTCCAAGTTAGGTGCTTGTACAAGAAAAGGGGAAAAAATAGTACTAGTAGGCACATGAGTGTCAAAAGGATCGGTGTACATACTTGGATGCTTTGGAGAGGCTTCTAGAAGGTGCACAGTTTCAATGATGTCATCAGTAACATCCTCATATTTTGGCTCAACATCTGATCCTTTGAAACAATGGGTGAGGGTGGTCTCCAATGGATCAATATGATGGTCATGAAAAACTTGTTCAACAATACCTTGCTTTTGTTCACTTAGCTCCTTAGCCATTTGCTACACTTGTACTTCCAATCTTTGAATGGCTTGTTCATGCCGTGTAGTGGTTTATCTTATCTCAGTCCGAAATTGCATTTCCTCTGCCATAAACTGATCTTGTGAGGTCATTAATTGTTGTTGCTGAGTTGCCAACTGCATCACAAGATTCTCTAGGTCACTTTGCTTTGATTCTGGAACTGATTGGGCTACTGGTTGGGAATTCCTTTGCTGCTCTTGAAAGTTCAAAGCATTTTGATTATTGTTCAATGAGAAGTTGGGGTGGTTTCTGCATCCAAAATTGTAGGTATTTGCATAAGTATTGTTTAGTCTCACATAGTTCGCTCGCTCGGAATCTATAGATGAACACGAATGGCAAGTCTTAGTAGTGTGATAAAATTGAGAATATAAAGCACATACCTTGAGTTGTGTGGCTCGTGGATTAGGTGGGCTGTTCCGGGCAGTCATGGCTTTTACAAGCATATCTATCTTCCTCTCCATAGCAACATATCTAGCTTCCGCCATTGGTGCTTCTCCCTCGAATGAATTAGTTGAAAAATTTCAGTGCAGTAGTTTCAGTACTGCTGCTCGGGTACTCTCTGGAGCTTTTGCGCTCGAGCATACTAAGAACAGCGCTCGATCTCACTGAGCTTGCGCTCGATCGCACCAAGGAGTGCATTTGATCGCAATGAGGACAGAAACTCCTCCTTTGAACACCTAAACAAAAATAGAAAAAGAAAAGAAAGAATAAATCTGATTTTTGATAAAAATAAAAAATAAAAATAAAATGGAACAGAATAAAAAATAAAAACTGACGAAAGTAATTGCAAAAAGAAATTTAGCATATTCCCCGACAATGGCGCCAAAAACTTGTTGGAGCGATTATCTACCTAAATAAATAATCAAATAACAGTTCTAATTTTACTTGCAAGTGCACAAGGTCTGTGGTAGCATAGTGTGCAAGTGCGAGATCATTTCCACAGAGATTGGTGAATTTCTATCTAGAATTAATTTCTTCAAGTTAAAAAGAGAAACAATAGTTTGATTGTGAGTGAATAATAATAATGAGGGCATAGGGCTACGATATCCACCGCTAATTATACTTTCCCACTAACTAAGGTTTCAATGCTCTAGCCTTATCATGAATATCTAATGGTTGCCAACCTAAGGGCTTGGTCTACACCTTAGGCTATTGATCTCCCTATGCAACGAGTTAGGCATGGTGTATACTCTAATTCTTTTCTCTCTTAAGGGATTCAGCATGGGTGTATACTGAGTTGTTCCTCAAGAGAGCATAAGGGCTGTGGAGATCGGCAACCACACGGGACCTAGGGCTTGGTCCGCTCCCTGTTTCCCATGTTGATTAACCCGAGAATCCGGTGTGGATATCCCTTGTTACTAATGTCGAACCCAGGACTCAGTCATCCAAATTGATTCGACTAACCTATCCATACCACATGCATACGTTGATCAGGTACATACATATGAGGAATGTAAATATAAACAGGTATTAATCAAGTTAAATATTCTAACAAGGCTATAGCAAAGATAATCAATGAATAACTATGTGGTAAAGCATAATTAGGGCTTCAATCGAGCCCTATAGGAGTTTAGTTACACATACTAAATAAAGTAAACATGCTAAACATAATTGAATAAAAACAGAAAACTAAAACCGAAGAAGACTCGGGAGACGAGTCGTTAATTCCTCTCCTAAGCTCTCTACTTCGAATCTCAAACAAAAGGTTAAACTAAAAGGAAGATATGCTCCTCTAAAGGAAGATATGTTTTCTGTGTTTTACAAGTCTATTTATAGGGCTTTAAGGACACTTGGAAACCATAATTTCCAAAATAGGGCTCTAACCCTAATTTCCAAAACATGTGCTACCATTTTACTGTTCACTGCCGTACGTGTGCGCTCGATCGCGAGCAGAGTGCACTCGATTGCAAGGTTGCACTCGATCGCCCTTCCTGGTGCGCTCGATTGCACTCCAAATAGTATCTGCTCCAGGTTTTCCAGTTTTCTTCCTTTTAAGCTCCAAAAGCTTCCAAAATGCTTCCTTTTCTTCATAGACCTATAAAAACCATGTAAAACACAGAAATGAAGTAAAATGGACTAAAATAACATAAACTAGGGCTTAACAAATATAAATTAAGGGGCTTAAATATGAATATTTAAGCACCTATCAATCAACCCTAAAATGCTAACAAACAAGTACTATTAAGATGCACTTTGCGACTCTCATCATGCTGTGAGGTGAGGCGCACGGGGCTGGGCCTAGGCGCGACCTGGAAAGAAAATTTTTGTTGACTTGGCTGTGCAAATAAAAAAGAAAGGGTATATATATAAATGTAAATTAAAATTACTAACAATTAACCTAAGACTACAAATTAAATTAAATCAAAATGAAAATTAAACTTAAAACTAAAATAGACATAACTAAAAACAAAAATTAGAAACTCAACAAAGACTTAACAAAATTAAAACTAATTTACAATGGAACGAAAGTACCCGATTAAGAAGCATAAACCAGGGCCACCAAAGAGATCTCTTTGGGGCTATCTTTAATACGTTCATGTTCCAAGTAGAGCTTCAACCTTTGGCCATTAACTAGAAATGCACGACCGTTGAAAGGATCTTCAACCTCAAATACTCCATTGGAAAAAACACTCTTCACAACATAAGGTCCCTTCCATCGTGATCTCAATTTTCCCGGATAGAAGTGTAACCGCGAGTCATAAAGGAAAACTTTGTTACTTTGTTCAAAAATTTTCTAGAGTATTTTCTGATCAGGAACTGCTTTCATTCTTGACTCTAAGTCCTTAGTATTGTCATATATATCATTCCGCAATTCCGCAAGTTCACAAAGTTGCATTTTCGTCTCTTCACCGGACAACTTCAAGTCATAGTTAAAATTTCGAATAGCCCAATATGCTCTATGCTCAAGTTCTATGGGTAAGTGACATGCTCTGCCAAATACTAAGCGATAAGGAGATGCTCCAAGAATCGTCTTGTATGCTGTCCGATAGGCACAAGGATCAATCTTTTCAGTTCGGATTCACCGTTTTTTCAAATATTTGCTTAATCTCCCTATTTGCTAATTCTGCTTGGCCATTGGTTTGTGGATGATAAGCTGTAGAAACCTTATGGGTAACTCCATACCTGCGCATTAAAGCCTCAAAAGAACGGTTACAAAAATGTGACCCTTGACCACTAATGATAACATATGGAGTACCGTACCTAGATAAGATATGGTCTTTAAGAAATTTAACAACAACTGTATTATCATTAGTGCGGCAAGGTATTGCTTCAACCCATTTAGAGACATAATCAACAGCGAGCAAAATGTAAAGATACCCAAAAGAAGGTGGGAATGGTCCCATAAAATCAATCCCTCAACAATCAAAGATTTCCATCACTAAGATCGGGTTGAGAGGCATCATATGACGGCGGGACAATGAACATAACCTTTGAAATCTTTCACATGATCGACAAAACTCATTAGCATCCTTGAATAAAGTAGGCCAATAAAAACTGCATTGCAAAATTTTTGCGGTTGTCTTTTTGATCAAAAAGTGCCCACCACAAGCATAGGTATGACAAAAAGTTAACACACTATCAACTTCCATATCCGGAATGCATCTTCTTATTATTTGGTCGGGGCAATATTTAAAAATATAAGGGTCATTCCAATTAAAATTCTTTACCTCAGCCAAAAACTTATGCTTATCTTCTGCACTCCATGTAGATGGGACTTGACGAGAAACTAAATAGTTTGCAATATCGGTATACCATGGTGTGTGACCAAGGACAGAAAATAAGTTCTCATCCGGAAAGGCTTCCCGAATGGGCAAAATGTCAGCATCATTCTTGAATTCCAAGCGAGATAAATGATCCGCTACAACATTTTCCACCCCTCTTTGTCTTTAATGGTCAAGTCAAATTCCTACAAAAGCAAAATCCAATGTATCAAACGAGCCTTAGTATCTATTTTTTAGAAAATAAATTTAAGGGCACAATGATCTGTGAATATAGTGATAGGTGAACCAATTAAGTAAGAGCGAAATTTATACAATGTGAATACTACTGCTAGTAGTTCTTTCTCGGTTGTGGTGTACATCATTTGAGAATCATTCAAGGTTCTACTAGCATAATAAACAACAAATGGTTTTCCCTCCCTTCTTTGTCCTAGAACAGCCCCTACAGCATAGTCACTAGCATCACACATAATCTCGAAGGGCAAAGTAAAGTCCGGTGATTGTGTAATAGGGGCGGTTGTAAGCTTAGAGACAAGTGTCTGAAAGGCTTGCTCACATTTGGGACTCCGCCTAAACTCAGTATCCTTCATCAAAAGGTTACATAAGGGTCTAAAGGTGGCACTAAAATTTTGAATAAACCTTCTATAAAACCCAGCATGCCCTAAGAGAGACCTAACATCTTTAATATTCTTAGGAGCGGGTAGCTTAGAGATTAATTCAATTTTTGATTTATCCACTTCTATCCCATTTTCAAACACTATATGCCCCAAGACTATTCTTAAAGACACCATAAAATGGCACTTCTTCTAATTAAGCACAAGCCTCTTTTCTTCACATTTGCACAAACATTTTTCAAATTAGATAAACATGAATCAAAAGAAGTTCCAAACATGGTTAAATCATCCATATACACTTCCACACATTTTTCAACCATATCACTGAAAATACTCATCATGCATCTTTGCAAAGTAGCCGGTGCATTACACAAACCGAAGGGTATTCTTCGAAAAGCAAAAGTAGCAAAAGGACAAGTAAAATTGGTATTCTCTTGATCCTCTGAGGCAATTCCTATTTGGTAGTATCCCGAATACCCATCCAAAAAGCAATAGAAAGGATGGCCAGCCACCTGTTCTAGAATTTGATCTATGAATAGAAGAGGAAAATGGTCTTTTCGAGTAGCTGAATTAAGTTTCCTATAATTTATGCACATTCGCCACTCGGTCACTACCTTAGTTGGTACTAACAATTCTTTTTTATTTTCTACCACGGTCACCCCGGCTTTCTTAGGAATTACTTGGGTTGGACTAACCCACTTACTATCCGATATTGGACATATAATTCCCGGATGCAACAATTTTAAGACTTCTTTCTTAACTACCTCTTTCATAGTTGGATTTAGCTTTCTTTATGGGTCTCTACAAGGGTTAGCTCATTCTTCTAGATAAATCCTATGGGAATAAATTAAGGGCTAACACCTTTTATGTCGGCCATGGTCCAACCTAGTGCAGATTTATGTTCTCTTAACAAATTCAACAATTGATCACATTGCACATCACTAAGTTTAGAGGAAATAATAATCGGAAAGGTATCACCTAGGCCTAAAAAAACATGTTTGAGTCCTTTAGGTAGTGGAGGTGAGTTAAGTGTCGGTGTCTCCTCGGAAGAAGGTTTGGGTTCCTCCCTTTCTTTAGGCAACTCTTCAAAGCATGGTTGCCATAATTTCTTCATAAATCCCTATAGCTTATCAAAAATATCAACAATATTAATGGCATGGGGATAAATGGAAGAATCATCAAAATTAAAAATTATTAAAAAGGAATTCCAAAGATTTAGAATTCTCTTTAATATACTAATCCTCCGAAATAAGCTCATCAATCATGTAAGTGTTGAACACTCATCTTCTTCATGTGGCTACCTTGAGACTCGAAAAACATTCACCTCTAGAGTCATATTTCCAAATAATAATGTCATTAAGCCATTCCTATAATTAATAAGGGCATTAGCAGTGGTAAAGAATGGTCTTCCAAGTATCAAAGGAATTTTTTACTCCGTATTCATAATAGAAATGGTATCTAAAACCAAAAAGTCAATGGGATAATAGAATTTGCCAATTTACAGTAAAACATCGGTAACAATACCTCTTGGTTTTCTTACCGATCGATCCGCTAGTTGGAGTACCATGAAAGTTGGTTTGATCTCACCTAGGCCGAGTTGCAAGTAAATGGAGTATGGCATGAGGTTCACACTAGCCCCCAAATCTAGTAATGCTTGGCTATAAGATTTGTTTTCAGTTTTGCAAGCCATCGTTGGATAGCCCAGATCTTTATATTTGGGCGGTGTCTTGCTATCAATTACCACACTTGCTTGCTCCATTAAAAATGTTGTCTTCTTCACATTGTGCCTCCTCTTGAGTGTGCATAGCTCCTTAATGACTTTAGCATAGTTGGGAACCTATTTTATGACATGAAGAAGAGGGAGGTTAATTTTAACATGCTGAAGGTGTTCAAGAATCTCACATTTTAATGCTGAATTTCTCTCCTTAGGTTTGAGGAGTGCTTAAGGGAAAGGCCCCGAAAAATAATCATGATGAAAGCCATAAAATGCATCTTAATAGTACTTAATTGTTGGCATTTTAGGGTTGATCTAGGTTTTAATTACACTTTTATATGTTAACAACTCTAAAGTATCATTCTTGGATCATTGATCTATTTCGGTGCAATTTCAGGTATTTTAAATTCAAAAGAAGAGGAAAAGTTATCGTTGCTTGAAGCACAAATACTTGAGGCATACCGGAGTGAAGGCATGGTTGTGGAAGGACTAACTGAAGAGATATCAAGTTTTAAGTACGTGCGTTGCGGCTTGAAGAAGTCTAAGCCTCGGCCTTCAGAACCATAGCCTAAAAGAGCTAAAAAGCACCGAGTGAGCGCCGCAGCCTGGACAAGCCAGGGCCGCGGCGCCCAGAGCCGTCACCAGCTTGAGCACCAGCCAGCGCCACAGCCTGGACAAGCTAGGGCCATGGTACCCAGAAGGCCCTCCAGCCAAAGATCAGGCAAAGGTGCGGTGCCCACTAATGAGAGGTACAGCGCCCACACGATCTCTTTCTCTGAGCTATGACCTAATTAGGACTCTAATGATTGATTAAACCCTAAAACACCCTTGGACCTTTTGTATTATAAATAGATCACTTAGTGTTTAAGAGAGGAGAATTTTTGAAGTCTAGAAAACTCAAGAAGGCTGTCACACTCTCCTCCATCAAAGTGTTCAACCATGAACCCCATGGCGAACTAATCTCCAAGCAAGGCGAAGGGTTGAATCCTTAGCTGTAGTTGTTCTTATTTTCATTAATTGATTCAATTGTAGTTGGGATTTATTGTCTAAACATTGTTATGTGTTACTCTTTTATCTAATTAAAGGATTTCCTTTTAATCCGGTGATTGTATCTTTATCTTTGATATAAGTCTAGTCCTGCTCTTCTTATGTCAAGATTGTTGGATGTGATTGAGTTTGGTAGATTTATCTTGTAGGTTTGTCCATTACTGCGATATTGTCGTTAAAGATATATTGTCGTTTCAAGATAAACCTATAGGATAGGTCGTGCGTGCTTAAATCGGAAGTAAGAGTAATTCATATCAATTATATTAGGGTTTATATGTGCTTAGTTGAATATTTGTCGATTGCTTGTTTGGGATATGAAACTTGCAATCGAGATAAAACAATTGAATCAAGATTGGAATAAGGCAACGAACCTAGGGAGGATTCTCAGAACCTTGTTGTTTCTTTATTATATTTCAAATCTATTTACACAAATACTTTATTATCAAAATTCATATCTTTTCACTTGATTGTTATCGTTCGTGTTAAGGTTTGCACTTTTCCTTTATAGATCGTTTTTCCCTATGGAATTGACACCCCAAAGCTGTGCTACAACTACCGCGTTATACTTTGGGTGTAATCACATTTTGGCGCAATTGCTGGGGAAACGCGCTTACATACAAGGAAAATTGTCAACTTTAAGATAAGACGGTGCTACTGTTCCTTTCCTTAAATTTTGGATTTTTGGATTTTTTTTATTTATTTGTTATGGTTTTATTTCTCTTTAAACTCATTTGGTGTATGCTTAGACCAAGATATTCAGGAGGTAGATTCATTAAAGGACCCGAAGTAGAGCTACCCTTTCCTTCCACGTCCGTTAGTGAAACCTCGCCTAGATCAAACCCTAGTGTACACCTAAATGAGAATTTAGAAAACCTTGTTAACATGGCTAAAAACCCTAATGAGAATGTTGCTAGGAAACTTAAAGATTATTTACATCCTAGCCGAACAGCTACACCATCATGTATCATGTTTCCAGCCAACACTCGCCATCAAGACTTTAAAACAGAGATGATTCAATTACTCCTACATTTCATGGCCTGAAAACGAAAACCCATATGTACACATTAGGGAGTTTAAGGAAGTAGTTGCGACTTTTCGTAGTCAAGATGCAACTGATGATATCGTGAGACTCAAGTTTTTTCCTTTCTCTTTGAAGGATAAAGCTAAAAGTTGTCTATACTCGTTGAGACCACGATCTATTGGGACACAAAATGGGATGACTCAGGTCTTATTCAATAAATACTCCCCTCAACATAAGACTAATGCTTTAAAAAGGCAAATCTTCACCTTTGCACAAAAGGATAATGAGACTTTGCATCAGTCTTCGGAGAAATTTAAGGAACTGTTAAGTATGTGTCCACACCATGGGTGTGAGAGTTGGCGCTTAGTGAGCTACTTTTATGAGGGACTTACCTATAGAGAGCACTAATTCGTAGAGATGATGTGTAATGGTGAATTTCTGTAAAAAGATCCTAATGAGGCCATAGAGTACCTCAATGAGCTTACTTAAAAAGCTCATTCTTGGACTGGACCTAGTGCTACTGAAAGCACAACTAGGTCATGACTTGTAGGAAACCCTAGTGGTGGTGGAATATACCATCTTAGGGAAGAAGATAACCTAAAAGCTAAAGTCGAGATGCTCACTAGGGAGTTAGATGCATTAAAAACTAAAAAGCTAACACACGTGGTTAATCATGCCGAATCTTAGGAACTATGTTTTGTGTGTGGCGGGGTAGATCATCCCGCTCAAGAATGCCCTACATTTGTTGATATGAGAGGGATGTATGAGGAACAATGTAGTGCCTTAGGCATGTATAAGAAGCCTCTTGCACCCTTCTCTTACACCTATAACCCGGATAGCAAAATCACCCCAACTTCAGCTAGAAATCTGAAAACCAATAGCTTACACAACCCCCTAGATCATACCCTGCACCATATCATGCACCCTCATCCTATAGGAGTTCTTTAGAAGACACTTTACATGCTTTTATAGAGGCACAGGGTAAGACAAATCAGAGGTGTGAAGTGTTAATTACGCAGGTTGTTGAAGAAAACAAAGAGATAAGGAGCCAAGTGACCAAACTGATGGGCTCTTTAAGTGTGAATGAGCGAGGGAAGTTCTCTTCCCAAACTCAGTCCACACCTCATGGTCAACACATGGCACAAACAAATCTAGAAAATGTAAATTCCATTGTGACAAGAAGTGGTAAGTCACTTCACATCCTAACAACGAACAAACCCGAGGATGTGGAAAAGGGTCAAGGTAATAGTGATACCGAACTACCTAAGGACCTTGAAGTTACCAAGAGCCCTGTTAAGGCACCATTCCCTCAAGCCTTAAAATCAAACAAGAAAAATCTGGACCTAAATAATGAAATCCTAGAGAACTTGAAGCGAGTAAAACTTAACATTCCTCTTTTGCATGTGATTAAACAAGTTCCCACCTATGCAAAGGTTCTCAAGGATTTATGTACAATTAAGAGGAAGTACCATGTAAAGAAAACAACATTCTTAACTGAGAAAGTTAGTGCTTTAATTAAGCAAAGAATTCCCCAAAATACAAGGATCCTGGTTGTCCAACCATTGTATGTAGCATTGGAAATCATGAGGTTGGACAAGCCTTGCTAGATTTGGGAGCTAGTGTAAACCTGATGCCATTCTCTATTTACTTACAGTTGGGTTTAGGAGAAATCAAACCAACTGCTGTGGTATTGCAATTGGCTGATTGTTCAGTTAAAGTACCTCGGGGTGTGGTAGAGGATGTTCTCGTTCAAATCGATAAATTTTATTATCCTGTTGATTTCCTAATCCTTGATACTAGCTCTGCTGTTGACACTAACTCTAAAATTCCTTTGATTTTGGGTAGACCCTTTCTTGCTACTACAAATGCTCTAATTAATTGTAGGAATGGACTCAGAAGCTATCCTTCGGAAACATGACCCTCGAAGTGAATATTTTCAATGTTGCAAAACAGCCTGAAGATAAGGATGAGAACCACCAGCTGTACATGATCGAGTCACCCATTGATAGGGGAGTTTCCATAGCTCATGACTTTAATTCTCTTGAATATTTTCTTGTTAATTATGAGTTTGATTCTATTAATGATAAAACTGGTATAATTGATATTTGTGCTATTTTTGATAAATCTCAGGATTATGGCACTCGAGCATGGCAACCAAAGTTTGAGATTGATATTTGTTAATTCTGAGAAACAAATCCCCTCAAGTGTGGAAGCATCTAAAGTCGAATTGAAGCCACTATCTAAGGATTTAAAGCATGTCTTTCTCGATCCAGGTGATACTTTTTCTGTTATTATCTCATTTGAATTATCTGAGACCCAAGGTGAGAAATTAATTCAAACCTTAAATGCACATAAATCAACCTTAGGTTGGAGTATGGCTGATTTAAAAGGTATTAGTCCCCTGATCTGCTCTCATAAGATAAATTTGGATGAAGGAACTAGTCCTCGTAGAGACCCTCAACGTAGGCTTAACCCCTCTATGAAAGAAGTAGTGAAAAATGAAGTGCTAAAACTATTAGATGCGGGAATTATATGTCCCATAGCTGCTAATAAATGGGTAAGTCCTACGCAAGTCGTTCCTAAAAAGTCCGGAGTCACTGTGGTAAAGAATTACCTAGGAGATCTAGTCCCTACCAAACTTGTGACCGGGTGGCGTATATACATTGATTATAGAAAATTAAATGCTGCCACTCGGAAATATCATTTCCCACTCATTTTTATTGAACAAATTCTTGAGCATGTAGCTGGTCATCCTTTTTATTGTTTTCTAGATGGTTATTCTGGTTATTATCAAATTGAAATTGCATTAGAAGACCAAGATAAAACCACTTTCACTTTTCCATTTGGCACTTATGCTTTTCGTAGAATGCCATTTGGATTGTGTAATGCACCTACTACTTTTCAACGTTGCATGATGAGCATTTTTAGTGACATGGTTGAAAATTGCATGGAGGTTTTTATGGATGACTGAACTATTTTGGATCTTCATTTGATGCATGCTTAATGAATTTATAAAGTGTGTTGATTCGCTATGAGGAGAAAGAACTAGTCTTAAATTAGGAAAAATGCCATTTCATGGTACCATCTGGTATTGTCTTAGGGCATATTGTTTCTTCTAAGGGAATAGAGGTTGATCAATCCAAGATTGAATTAATCTCTAAATTGCCTAACCCTAAGACAATAAAGGATGTGAGATCTTTCTTTGGTCATGCTGGCTTTTATAGGAGGTTCATACAAAATTTTTCCAACATATCTAGACCACTATGTGCCCTCCTAGTTAAAGATACCCCATTTGAGTGGACTCAAGCTTGTCAAGAAGCCTTTAAAACACTGATGGCAAGCTTACTTCAGCACCTATAATGCAGTCACCTGATTGGAATTTACCTTTTGAAATCATGTGTGATGCTAGTAACCATGCTGTAGTTGCTGTTCTTGGACAGTGAACAGAGGGAAAACCTTTTGTGATCTACTATGCTAGTAAAACATTAAATAGTGCTCAAACAAATTACTCCACCACTGAAAAAGAATTATTAGCTATAGTATTTGCTTTGGATAAATTTTGTGCTTATTTAATTGGTTCTTCTATCCTTATTTTTACAGATCATGCAGCCCTCAAGTACCTTCTCATAAAGAAGGATGCTAAGGCACGATTAATACGATGGATCATACTCTTATAAGAATTTGACATCACTATCAAAGACAAGAAAGGAATAGAGGATGTAGTGGCTGACCATCTTTCGAGGCTCACATTTGAGGACACCTCTGACGACATGCCAATCAAGGATGACTTTCTCGATGAGCATTTACTCTCCATTACTTCTCTACTATAGTTTCCTCATATAGTGAATTATTTGGCCACCGGTGAGATACCAAGGGATTGGAGAGCTCAAGAAAAGAAGAAGTTCTTAAATGAAGTACATAACTTTTATTAAGAGAATTTTGTCACTCCCAAGCTTGTGGGGGCCATTTTTCAATGAAAAAAATCGCTGCAAAAATTTTACAGTGTGGATTTTATTGGCTTACCTTATTTAAAGATGCAAACACCTATTGTCACTCATGTGAAAAGTGTCAAAAGTTAGGAGCTGTGTCTCGTCGTACTATGATGCCCTTAAACCCAATTTTAGTGATTGAAATATTTGATTGTTGGGGCATTGATTTTATGGGACCATTTCCTCCTTCCTTCGGATACCAATATATCATTGTGGCAATAAATTATATGTCCAAATGGGTGGAGGCAGTAGCTTGCCGAAGCAATGATAATAGAACGGTAATTAAATTTCTCAAAGAAAATGTGTTATCTCGATTTGGTACACCACGTGCTATAATTAGTGATCGAGGTACACATTTTTGCAACCGCTCTTTTGAAGCTTTGATGAGAAATTATGGGGTGTTACATAAAATTTCTATTGCCTACCACCCTCAGACTGGTGGACAAGTAGAACTTACAAATAGGAAAATTAAACAAATTCTAGAAAAAACGATTAACCCGGATCGCAAGGATTGGTCTTTGAGACTAGTTGATGTGCTTTGGGCTTATCGTACAGCCTTCAAAACCCCTTTAGGTATGTCACCATATAGGCTTGTTTTTGGAAAGCCTTGCCACTTACCTGTAGAGCTCGAGCATCAAGATTATTGGGCCATCAAGTCTTTCATTTTTGCCATAGGAGAGGTGGGTAAGCTTAGGAAATATCAGTTGACCGAGTTAGAGGAGTTAAGAAACGATGCTTATGAGAACTCTAGAATCTATAAGGCTAAGATTAAAGTATTCCATGATAAAAATATTTTGAGGAAAACATTTAAACCTAATGATTGGGTGTTCTTATAGAATTCTAGACTCCATAAACATCCTGAAAAACTTTGGTCAAGGTGGACTGGTCCTTTCGTAGTGAAAAATGTTTTTGAAAATGGAGCGGTAGAAATAGAGGACACTAGAGATGGTCGAATTTTCAAAGTAAATGGTCAACGCCTTAAAGTTTTAATCAATAGGAAAGATCCAAAAGTGGAAGACATTCCACTTATGGATCCGGTCTATTCCCCTTGACCACACCACACATGTACGTTTTTATTTATTCTTCTTTTGTGTTGTTTGTTTTGTTAAGTTTATTTCAATTTTAAATTTTTAGTTTAATCTGATTTTTCGTTAGAATTATTTTTGTTTGACTAATTTTATTTTATTTTTTTCTTCTATTGGCAACAAGCAGGTTTTGTTTTTAAACTAGAAACAGGTCCAAGCAGCCAGTGCGCCTCAGCCCAGCCCAAGGCACGCCTTGCCCCACAGCACCAGGCCATGCCTAGGCCCAGCACTGTGCGCGCTGTAGCGTATAGTGTGCATGCATAGCAGCAGCCCAGTAGCACACCAGTCACGCCTAGGCCCAACATTGTGCGCACTGCAGCACACAGAAATCCCACACACACACCTCGGCCCAAGCCGCGGCGCGCCCTCAGCCAAGCCGTGACTTCACCTGTCCCTGAACACAAAATAAAACCCAATTCTACACTTACCATCTTCATTTCTCCCTCACGAAAACAGCCGTTCACTTCTCTTTCTCTCATCCTCTCATCCAAACCCTCACTTACCCACTCACTTTTACTCAAAAATTTATTGTTTCTAACATCATTTCTTGATAAATTGCTCACTAATTTTGCAGATTTTGCTAGTAATCTCTCCAAAAAGCTTGGTTCTTGGAAGATTTTGGGTTCTTCAAGACAATTTCAAATTGGTGGGCAGTCTTTCTTCTCTCCAATTGTGGGCATCAAGTAAGACCATTTCTTCTCTTTATTGTTCCTTTGTGCTATTTGGGTGATTAATTTTGCATTAGTTCCATAAGTCTATATATTTGATTCACATGGCACCTAAGACCAAGAGACCAAGGGGGAAACAACATCAAGAATATGATGAGAGCAAATTTATTAGTTTTGAGGCAAGTGAGAGATATATTAGAATGATGCAAACTAGAAAACCCACTTCTAAGAGAGGATTCAACATCACAGAGAGGGGAAACCCATCTTTATTTAGAATGATTATTGATAGGAATTGGGGTACATTTACAAGACCACCATCTCATTCCCTTATTAATATGGTTAGAGAATTTTACGTTAACGCAGACGAGCATAGGAATAGTAAAGTGAGAGTGAGAGGACAAATAATCTGTTTAACCAGCACATCCATAAATAGATTCTATGGGCTACCTAACATAGAAAATAGTGAGTATGGTGCATATGTGTCTAATATTAATTATGAAGAGATTTGCAATACTCTCTGTATTCCAGGCACTATCTGGAAAATGACGGGTGATACCCTTGTCACCTTGCCCGGTACTTCTTTGACTGTCAATGCTCGGGCTTGGCAATATTTTGTATGTCAGAGGATGATGCCTGCCACACATTATAATGACCTCACTGTTGAGAGAGTTGTTTTGATTTATGCCATTTTGATGGGCATGACTATCGATGTGGGCCAAGTCATTTTTAATTCTATCATACACACTGTGCGACAAAAGATCGATTTATACTTCCCTTCCTTAATCACCCAATTGTGCATCCGAGCTGGATTCCAATACAGCCCTGATGAGGAGGCCCAGCAACCCAAGAAACCCATCGATGATGGCATGCTAACTCAGATTAAAGCCTCAAGGCCGCCAACCCCGGGAGAGAGGGCAGCCATTACAGTCGCCCCTCCCCCCCCCTCTCTAGGACTTTCACGGTTGCCGAGCGTCTTGAGTGTTTAGACAGTAATTTTGACGAGCATCAAAAATTCTTGCATGATAGGTTCGATCGTCAAGAACGATTCTTGGCTAGGCAACCCGAGTATCAAGCGGGGGTATACTGTTCTTTTGGTCAAATGTACCAACACCTTGCCTCCGCTACTGGTTGTGATATGGATCACTTTCCCACTTTGCCACCCTATTCGGGTTCTTCTTTTGATCCAACTCCAGAGGAAGGTGAAGAGAATGAAGGGAATGAAGAAGAAAATGAGGACTTCGAGGATTAGTTTTGGGTTCTATCTCTTGTTTGTCTACTTTTCTTTTATTATCAGATAACTATACTAACATTTATTGTGTTTTCCTTTTTGTTATTTATTTTTCATACTTAATTTTATTTTTTTGTTATTTCATTCCATTTCATATGCTAACTTAACATATGGTGGGAATCTTAATGTTACACCGCAATCGCTTACTTTTTGTTTGATTTGTTCTATGTAGTAGATCAAAATTTCAGCAAGAAGAGCGGCAGACAGTTCACATGGTGGTGCGCAATTTTCAGCATCTATGCACTTGTACTTCAAAGGGAGTTTCCTTTACTTTATTATTAACATTGAGGACAATGCAATTTGTAAGTTGGGGGTGGAGGAAACGTATTTCTTTTTTTTTTCATTGAATTGCTTGATGTTACCTTCCCTTTTTGTTTTAAGCATGCTTTGTGTTAGCCTTGGAGTTAATTCACATGTCAATGATATGAGCTTAATTGAGATAGCATATAGCATTTAGAAGAAGTTAAATCATGCTTGGTTTGAGAATAATTTAAGTGTCAATCTTCATTTGGTTTGAGACTCTAGTTTGTGGTAAGATTGCATGATTAGTCTAAAACATTTAGAGAAGTTTTATGTGTGATTGCTTTGTGAATACTTTTGCGGCCTCAACAAGCTCTAGAACTTATTTGATAATCACTTGAGGCAAATTCCTAAAATGCACACTACTTAGGATATGATATAGGCCATTTTTAGACCGTTTGAGCCTTTCAAACTTACCCTTGTTATATCTATCACTAGTCACCTGTTTGAGCCTTTTTTGTTAAAAAGAATTTGAGCCTTGTTTCTTTAAAAAAAAAAAAAAAACCCATTTACATACAATTATGAGCCTAAAAATATTTTATCCTTACCCTTCTTTTAAAAAACTTACTTGTACACATCTGTTGAGAAGCACTTAAGAGGAGTAAGGCTGGAAATATGAAAAAAAAAATATTACTACCATAACCCAAGTATATTAAAGGAGATAAGTTGGGGGTTGTGGAAAAGGAAAAGGAAGGAAAAGAAAAGAATGAAAAAGGAGGTAAATAGTCTTATGCCAAAAATACAAAAGAAAAAGATTGAAATATGGCAAAGAAAGAAGAAATCTAGTGACTTATTGAGAGAAATGCTCTTATAAAAATGGTGGAAAGAGGTGAGTGTTGAAGTAAGGTTATCCAGTTCTTAAAGTGGTTATGTTTAAAACTAAGTGATTGAGTTCTTTTACTTGTTAAATCCTTCCTGTTCTTTCTTAACCTTTAACTTAGCCTAACGTTACAAGCTTATTAAAGACCTATTGATCCAATGTAGTGTGATTTTTCTACAATAGTGGAGAGTGATTTGTAAAGTAAGCCTATGGAGCTTGTTTTTGTGACTGATGTCACACAAATTAAATATTTTAGAGGCTAAGACTTGTATTCATGAATGATATCCATAAAATTATCTAGGTGTTTGGATTAATGGATTGTGGTAAGATGAATGTTAAGAGTTGATAACAATCTTAAGATTGATGTTTGGATTACTTTTGGACTTGGGTGATATTTAATGATTCTGTGTGCCATGTATTATGTGCAATTTCTGAGACAAAAAGTGAATTGCTCTTGGTTTAACACTAGCATTGCTTTACTTTGTTTTGATTCATACCGTAGAATTCATCTCTTGTTTTTGCTTGAATTGCTAGGGACTAGCAATAAGTTAGTTGGGAGTTGTGATGAGAGCCATAAAATGCATCTTAATAGTACTTAATTGTTGGCATTTTAGGGTTGATCTAGGTTTTAATTACACTTTTATACGTTAACAACTCTAAAGTATCATTCTTCGATCATTAATCTATTTTGGCGCAATTTCAGGTATTTTAAGTTCAAAAGAAGAGGAAAAGTTATCGTTGCTTGAAGCACAAAGACTGAAGGAATACCGGAGTAAAGGCATGGTTACGAAAGGACTAAATGAAGAGAAATCAAGTCTTAAGTACGTGCGCTACGGCTTGAAGAAGTCCAAGCCTCGGCCTTCAGAACCATAACCCAAAAGAGCTAGAAAGCACTAAGTGAGCGCCACAGCCTGGACAAGCCAGGGCCACGGTGCCTAGAGTCATCACCAGCTTGAGCACCAGCCAGCGCCACAGCCTGGACAAGCCAGGGTTGCGGTGCCCAGAAGGCTCTCCAGCCAAAGATCAGGCAGAGGTGCGGTGCCCGCACGATCTCTTTCTCCGAGTTATGACCTAATTAGGACTCTAATGATTGATTAAACCCTAAAACACCCTTGAACCTTTTGTATTATAAATAGATCACTTAGGATTTAAGAGAGGAGAATTTTTGAAGTATGGAAAACTCAAGAAGGTTACCACACTCTCCTCCATCAAAGTGTTCAACCATGAACCCCATGTTCTTATTTTCATTTATTGATTCAATTATACTTGGGATTTATTGTCTAAACATTGTTATGTGTTACTTTTTTATCTAATTAAAGGATTTCCTTTTAATATGGTGATTGTATCTTTATCTTTGATATAAGTCTAGTCATGCTCTTTTTATGTCAAGATTGTTGGATGTGATTGAGTCTGGTAGATTTATCTTGTAGGTTTGCCCATTACTGCGATATTGTCGTTAAAGATATATTTTCATTTCTTAATAAACCTATAGGATAGGTCATGTGTGCTTAAATCTAAAATAAGAGTAATTCATATCAATTACATTAGGGTTTATATGTGCTTAGTTGAATATTTGCCGATTGCCTGTTTAGGATATGAAACTTGCAATCGAGATAAAACAATTGAATCAAGATTGGAATAAGGCAACGAACCTAAGGAGGATTCCCGGAACCTTGTTGTTTCTTTATTATATTTCAAATCTATTTACTCAAATACTTCATTATCGAAATTCATATCTTTTCACTTGATTGTTATCGTTCATGTTAAGGTTTGCACTTTTCCTTTATAGATCGCTTTTCCCTGTGGAATCGACACCCCAAAGCTGTGCAACAACTATTGCGTTATACTTTGGGTGTAATCAAATCACTATGGGCATCTTGTTCCTTGGAGGCTTCATCATTGTTGCTCATGGTGTTAGAAATCAAGTTCGATGGTAGAGTGGGTCCATCAATTTTCTTACCGCTGCGAGTAATCATGACATTAACCTCTTTAACATTTTAATTATCGGGATCAGAGGTTTGTGCCATATGTCGTCCCATTGGATTAGGTTATGGCTGCAAGGAAAACGACCTTGCTCTTGAATAGTCAAGAAACTAGTTAACTTGATGAGTTGACTCTTTATCACCTTTTGTTCCTCTTTGATCCCTTGTTAATCCTCAAGCAACCGTTGATTTATCTTGCCTTCCTCTTCCACACTCTTGGCATGTACCTGCAAAAATGACTTAAAAACATCTTCCAAAGGTAAAGATTGTTGTGGTGGATTAGATGAAGTTGCTTCCGGTTTCCATTGGGTACTAGAGTGGGCAGGAGGTTGTAGATCGAATCTTCAACTAAAATTAGGGTAATTCTTCCAACCGGGATTGTAAGTGTTAGAGTAGGGTGAGTACGGTTTTCTAAAGGGTATACCCAAAGCATTACACTCTCCCTTCATCTCAAAATAGGCTGGAAAATCCTTAGGTACATGATCTACCCCATTACACATAAAACAAGGTTCATGGGACTCTAGCTTAACAACAGGTTCAGGAGCCCTAGCATCCTTGGTTTTTAAAACTTCAATTTCCTTAGTTAGGACCTCTAAATGGGCCTTAAGGCTATCATCTTCCTTAAGTTGATAAATTCTAGCGGTTTGATTTCTCCTACTACTTTCCATGGCATTTGGTCCTGTCCAAGTGTGGGATTTTTCCGATAGGTCATCTAGAAAATCTATGGCTTGGTCGAGATCTTTATGAAGAAAATCTCCATTACACAGCATTTCTATGAATTGCCTTTCTCTACTTAGAAGTCCATCATAGAAATAGCTAACTACCCGCCAACTCTCATACCCATGGTGTGGACATGAATTCAAAAGGTCTTTGAAACGTTCCCAAACTTGATATAAGGTTTCACTCTCTTTTTGTGCAAAGTTTGAGATTTGTCTCTTGAGGTTATTAGTCTTATGGGTTGGGAAATGCTTTTGGAAGAAGGCTTGAGTCATCTCATCCCAACTACATATAGACCTAGGCCTTAACGAGTATAACCAAACCTTGGCCTTTTCCTTAAGTGAAAAGGGGAAAAACCAAAGTTTGACAGTGTCTACCATATCAGCCCTACTTTGAAAGGTTACTACTACTTCCTCAAATTCCCTAATATGGACATATGGGCTCTCATTCTCAAAGCCATGGAAGGTTGGTAGCAATTAAATCATGCTCGGCTTAAACTCAGGTTGTTGTTCATTAGGGGGAACATGATACAAGATGGTGTGGCCGTTCGGCTAGGATGCAAGTAGTCCTTAATTTTCCTAGCAACATTCTCATTGTGATTGTCGGCCATGTTAACAAAATCCTCTAAATTCTCGTTTGGGTTTGCACTATAGTTTGATCTAGGCGAGGTTTCACTAACGGACGTGGAAGGAGGGGGTAACTGTATTTTGGGTCTTTTAATGAATCTACCTCGTAAATCTCTCAGTCGAAGCATACACCAAAGGAATTAGAGGGAAAATTAATAAAACTGAAAAAATTAGAAAATCAAAACAGAGAGCAAAGAAAACTATTACTGTCTTGTCTCAAACTTGAGAATCTTCCTTGTACTTAGGCGCGTTTCCGTGGCAACAGCACCAAAATTTGATTACACTCAAACAAACATGCGATTATTATGTATAGATGAGGTGTCGATCCCATGAGGAAAAGTGAACTACAAGAGAAAGTGTAAACCTTAACACGAAACGATGAAATTCAAATGAGTGAATCTTTGTCTTACGAATGAAGCTCTATGAGAGAGTTGTGAAAATATGACGAAGGATTCAATAAAGCAATAAGAAGGTTCCAGGAATCCTTCCTAAGTTTGTTGCTGTATCCCTATCTTAACTCAATAGTTTTATCTCGATTACTGGTTTCACATCCCAAACAAGCAATCGGAAAATATTCAATCAAAGCATATAAACATCCTAATGTAATTGCTACAAGTTACTCTTTAATTCCGATTCAAGCACACATGACCTATCTTATAGATTGTCAAGAAACGGAAATATATTTCAATAACAATACCGTAGTAATGGATAAATCTATAGGATAAATCTACCGAAATCAATCACATCTAACAACTTGACATAAGAAGAGCTTGACTAGACTTATATGGAGGAGAAAGATACAATCATCGGATTAAGAGTAAATCATCTCATTCTTACTTCATCAAAGATTAAATCATAAACAATGTTTAACAATGAATCCATGCAACTGAATCAAGAATAGAAATAAGAACAACTACACCTAGGAACTCATCCTTTTGCCTTGCTTGGAGATTAGTTGGACATTAGGCTCATGCTTGATCATCTAAAATGGAGAAGAATGTGTTTGCTCTTAATCTCAGAGGGCAAAGTAAAGTCCAGTGATTGCATAATAGGGGCGGTTGTAAGCTTAGAGATAAGTGTCCGAAAGGCTTGCTCACATTCGGGACTCCACCTAAACTCAGTATCCTTCATCAAAATGTTACATAAGGGTCTAGAGGTGGCACTAAAATTTTGAATAAACCTTCTATAAAACCCAGCATGCCCTAAGAGAGACCTAACAACTTTAATATTCTTAGGAGTGGGTATTTTAGAGATTAATTTGATTTTCGATTTATTCACTTCTATCCCCTTTTTAGACATTATATGCCCCAAGACTATTTCGGAAGACACCATAAAATGGAACTTCTCCCAATTAAGCACAAGCCCTTTTTCTTTACACTTGCACAAAACATTTTTCAAATTAGATAAACATGAATCAAAAGAAGTTCCAAACATGGTTGAATCATTCATATACACTTACACACATTTTTCAACCATGTCACTGAAAATACTCATCATGCATCTTTGCAAAGTAGCTGGTGCATTACACAAACCAAAAGGCATTCTTCGAAAAGAAAAAGTACCAAAAGGATCAGTAAAAGTGGTCTTCTCTTGATCCTTTGAGGCAATTCCTATTTGGTAGTATCCTGAATACCCATCCAAAAAACAATAGAAAGGATGGCAAGCCACCCGTTCTAGAATTTGATCTATGAATGGAAGAGGAAAATGGTCTTTTCGAGTAGCCGAATTAAGTTTTCTGTAATCTATGCATATTCGCCACCCGGACACTACCTTAGTTGCTACTAACACTCCCTTTTTTATTTTCTACCACGGTCACCCCGGCTTTCTTAGGAAATACTTGGGTTGGACTAACCCACTTACTATTCGATATTGGATATATAATTCCTGCATCAAACAGTTTTAAGACTTCTTTCTTAACTACCTCTTTCATAGTTGGATTTAGCCTTCTTTGTGGGTCTCTACGAGGGTTAGCTCCTCCTTCTAGATAAATCCTGTGGGAACAAATTAAGGGGCTAACACCTTTTATGTCGGCCATAGTCTAACCTAGTGCAGATTTATGTTCTCTTAACAAATTCAACAATTGATCACATTGCACATCACTAAGTTCGGAAGAAATAATAACCGGAAATGCATCACCTGGGCCTAAAAAAACACGTTTGAGTCCTATGGGTAGTGGAGCTAAGTTAAGTGTTAGTGTCTCCTCGGAAGAGGGTTTGTGCGCCTCCTTTTCTTTAGGCAACTCCTCAAAGCATGGTTGCCATGATTTCTTCATAAATCTCTGTGACTTATCAAAAATATCAACAACATTAATGGCATGGGGATAAATCGAATAATCATCAAAATCAAAATTATTAAGAAGGAATTCCAAAGAGTTAGAATTCTCTTTAATGTACTCATCCTCCAAAATAAGTTAATCAATCACGTATGTGTCGAAACACTCATCCTCTTCATGTAGTTGCCTTGAGACTCATAAAACATTCACCTCTAGAGTCATATTTCCAAATGATAATGTCATTAGACCATTCCTACAATTAATAAGGGCATTGGCGGTGGCAAGGAATGGTCTTCCAAGTATCAAAGGAATTTTTTACTCCGTATTCACAATAGAAATGGTATCTAAAACCAAAAAGTCAACGGGATAATAAAATTTGTCAATTTGCAATAAAATATCTTCTATAATGCCTCTTGGTTTTCTTACCAATCGATCCACTAGTTGGAGTACCACAAAAGTGGGTTTAATCTCACCTAGTCCGAGTTGTAAGTAAATGGAGTATGGAATGAGGTTACACTAGCCCCCAAATCTAGCAATGCTTGGCCACAAGGTTTGTTTTCAATTTGGCAAGCCACCGTTGGACATCTCGGATCATTATATTTGGGCGGTGTCTTGCTATCAATTACCACACTTGCTTGCTCCATTAAAAATGTCGTCTTCTTCACATTGTGCCTCCTCTTGAGTGTGCATAGATCCTTAATGATTTTAGCATAGTTGGGAACCTATTTTATGACATGAAGAAGAGAGAGGTTAATTTTAACATGCTGAAGTTGTTCAAGAATCTCACCTTAGGTTTAAGGAGTGCTTGAGGGAAAGGCACTGGTAAAGAATCACTAT
The DNA here is from genome assembly GCA_023935145.1 of Bretschneidera sinensis. Taxonomy (NCBI): domain Eukaryota; kingdom Viridiplantae; phylum Streptophyta; class Magnoliopsida; order Brassicales; family Akaniaceae; genus Bretschneidera; species Bretschneidera sinensis. The sequence continues at coordinate 50,156,383 of CM043702.1, forward strand.
GGGCATCTTGTTCCTTGGGGGCTTCATCTTTGTTACTTATGGTGTTAGGAAACGAGTTTAATGGTAGAGTAGGTCCATCAATTTTCTTACCGCTACGAGTAATCATGGCATTAACCTCTTTAACATTTTGATTTTCGGGATCGGAGGTTTGTGCTATATGTTGTCCCCTTGGATTAGGTTATGGCTGCGAAGGAAAATGACCTTGCTCTTGAATAGTCAAGAAACTACTCAACTTGGTGAGTTGGCTCTTTATCACCTTTTGTTCCTCTTTGATCCCTTGTTGATCCTCAAGCAACCGTTGATTTATTTTGCCTTGCTTTTCCAAAATCTTGGCATGTACCTGCAAAAATGACTTAAAAACATCTTCCAAAGGTAAAGATTGTTGTGGTGCATTAGATGAAGTTGCTTCTAGTTTCCATTGGGTACTAGAGTGAGCAGGAGGTTGTAGATTAGATCTTCAACTAAAATTGGGCTGATTCTTCCAACCGGGATTGTAGGTGTTAGAATAGGGTGAGTATGGTTTTCTAAAGGGTATACCCAAAGCATTACACTCTCCCTTCATCTACGAATAGGCTGGACAATCCTTAGGTACATGATTTACCCCATTACACATAAAACAAGGTTCATGGGACTCTACCCTAGCAACCGGTTTGAATGCCCTAGCATCCTTGGTTTTTAAAACTTCAATTTCCTTAGTTAGGACCTATAAACGAGCTTTAAGGCTATCCTCTTCCTTAAGTTGATAAATTCCAGCGGTTTGATTTCTCCTAGTAATTTCTATGGCATTCGGTCTTGTCCAAGTGTGGGCTTTTTCCAATAGGTCATCTAGAAAATCTATGGCATGGTTAGGATCTTTCTGAAGAAAATCTCCATTACACATCATTTCTATGAATTGCCTTTCTCTTCTCAGAAGTCCATCATATAAATAGCTAACTACACGCCAACTCTTATACCCATGGTGTAGACAAGAATTCAAAAGGTCTTTGAAACCTTCCCAAACTTGATATAAGATTTCACTCTCCTTTTGTGCAAAGTTTGAGATTTGTCTCTTGAGGTTATTGGTCTTATGGGTTGGGAAATGCTTTTGGAAGAAGGCTTGAGTCATCTCATCCCAACTACATATAGACCTAGGCCTTAACAAGTATAACCAAACCTTAACCTTTTCCTTAAGTGAAAAGGGAAAAAAACTGAAATTTGACGGTATCTACCATATCAGCCCTACTTTGAAAGGTTGCTACTACTTCCTCAAATTCCCTAATATGGACATATGGGCTCTCATTCTCAAAGCCATGGAAGGTTGGTAGCAATTGAATCATGCCCGGCTTAAACTGAGGTTGTTGTTCATTAGGGGAAACATGATACAAGATGGTGTGGCTGTTCGGCTCGGATGCAAGTAGTCCTTAATTGTCCTAGCCATAATCTTATTGTGATTATCAGCCATGTTAACAAAATCTTCTAAATTTTCGTTTAGGTTTGCACTTTGGGTTGATCTAGGTGAGGTTTCACTAACGGACGTGGAATGAGGGGGTAACTGTATTTCAGGTCTTTTAATGAATCTACCTCGCGAATCTCTCAGTCTAAGCATACACCAAAGAAATTAGAGGGCAAATAAATAAAATAGAAAAAATTAGAAAATCAAAACAGAGAGCAAAGAACAATATTATTGTCTTGTCTCAAAGTTGACAATCTTCCTTGTACTTAGGCGCGTTTCCCTGGAAACAGCGCTAAAATTTGATTACGCTCAAACTAACACGCGATATTATGTATAGATGAGGTGTCGATCCCTCGAGGAAAATCAAACTACAAGAGAAAGTGTAAACCTTAACATGAAACGATGAAATTCAAATGAGTGAATCTTTGTTTTACGAATGATGCTATCTGAGGGAGTTGTGAAAATATGACGAAGGATTCAATAAAGCAATAAGAAGGTTCCAGGAATCCTTCCTAAGTTCGTTGCCTTATCCCTATCTTGACTCAATAGTTTTATCTCGATTACTGGTTTCATATCCCAAATAAGCAATCGGTAAATATTCAATCAAAGCACATAAATATCCTAATGTAATTGCTACAAGTTACTCTTTAATTCCGATTCAAGCACATATGACCTATCTTATAGATTGTCAAGAAACAACAATATATTTCAATAACAATACCGCGGTAATGGACAAATCTATAGGATGAATCTACCGAAATCAATCACATCTAACAACTTGACATAAGAAGTGCTTGACTAGACTTATATGGAGGAGAAAGATACAATCACCAGATTAAGAGTAAATCATCTCATTCTTACTTAATCAAGGAGTAAATCATAAACAATGTTTAACAATGAATCCATACAACTGAATCAAGAATAGAAATAAGAACAACTACACCTAGGAACTCATCCTTTTGCCTTGCTTGGAGATTAGTTAGACATTAGGCTCATGCTCGATCACCTAAAATGGAGAAAAATGTGTTTACTCTTGATTCCAACCTCCTTTTCAATCAAACCTAAGTGTTTTATAAATACCCCAAAAGGTTCAAGGGTATTTTTGGGTCCAAAAATGTCATTAAAGCCATATTTAGGTCGTGAAAAGAAATAAGGGATCGTGCTCGTACCGTAACTCGGCCTGGTCCAGGCCGAGGTGCAGGCTAGTTGGTTTCAGCTTTTGAATGTTTCTGGTGGCTGCAGCGCACACCTTTCTATGCTACGGCATGGAATAGTTCTGAAACCACTCCTTCACTCCAATATGCATAGGATCTTGGTGCTTTAAGTAATGTTAGCTTTTCCATCTCTTTTAAGCCCAAAATACCTGAAAATGCATGAAAATCAATCAATGGTCCAAGAATGACACTTTAGCATTATTAAGGCATAAATGTGTAATTCAGCCTTAAATCAACCCTAAAATGCTAACAAGCAAATACTATTAAGATGCATTTTATGACTCTCCTCAAGAGCAAACTTACCAAGTTGACTAGTTTCTTGACTATTCAAGAGCAAGGTCATTTTCTTTTGCACCCACAACCTAATCTAAGGGGACAACATATGGCGCAAACCTCCGATCCTGACAATCAAAATGTTAAAGAGGTTAATGCCATGATTACTCGTAGCAGTAAGAAAATTGATGGACCTACTCTACCATTAAACTTGATTCCAAACACCATGAGTAACAAGGATGAAGCCCCCAAGGAACAAGATGCCCATAGTGATTCTTTACCGGTGCCTTTCCCTCAAGCACTCCTTAAACCTAAGGTTAGAAATTCAGCATTAAAAGGTGAGATTCTTGAACAACTTCAGCATGTTAAAATTAACCTCCCTCTTCTTCATGTCATAAAATAGGTTCCTAACTATGCTAAAATCATTAAGGATCTATGCACACTCAAGAGGAGGCACAATGTGAAGAAGATGATATTTTTAACGGAGCAAGAAAGTGTGGTAATTGATAGCAGGACACCGCCCAAATATAATGATCCGGGCTGTCCAACGGTGGCTTGCCAAATTGAAAATAAACCTTGTGGCCAAGCATTGCTAGATTTGGGGGCTAGTGTAACCTCATTCTATACTCCATTTACTTACAACTCGGCCTAGATCAAACCCACTTCCGTGGTACTCCAACTAGTGGATCGATTGGTAAGAAAACCAAGAGGTATTGTAGAAGATATTTTATTGCAAATTGACAAATTCTATTATCCCGTTGACTTTTTGGTTTTAGATACCATTTCTATTGTGAAGACGGAGTGAAAAATTCCTTTGATACTTGGAAGACCATTTCTTGCCACCGCCAATGCCCTCATTAATTGTAGGAATGGCCTAATGACATTATTATTTGGAAATATGACTTTAGAGGTGAACGTTTTTTTAGTCTCAAGGCAGCTACATAAAGAGGATAAGTGTTTCCACACTTACATGATCAATGAGCTTATTTTGGAGGATGAGTACATTAAAGATAATTCTAACTCTTTAGAATTCCGTCTTAATAATTTTGATTTTGATGATTCTTCCATTTATCTCCATGCCATTAATGTTGTTGATGTTTTTCATAAGTCACAGGGATTTATGAAGAAATCATGGCAACCATGCTTTGAGGAGTTGCCTAAAGAAAGGGAGGCACCCAAACTGTCTTTCAAGGAGACACCAATGCTTAATTTAGCTCCATTACCCAAAGGACTCAAACATGTTTTTTTAGGCCCAGGTGATACCTTTCCGGTTATTATTTCCTCCGAACTTGTGATGTGCAATGTGATCAATTGTTGAATTTGTTAAGAGAACATAAATCTACACTAGGTTGGACCATGGCCAACATAAAAGGTGTTAACCCCTTAATTTGTTCCCATAGGATTTATCTAGAAGAAGGAGCTAACCCTCGTAGAGACCCACAAAGAAGGCTAAATCCAACTATGAAAGAGGTAGTTAAGAAAGAAGTCTTAAAACTATTGGATGGGGGAATTATATATCCAATATCGGATAGTAAGTGGGTTAGTCCAACCGAAGTAACTCCTAAGAAAGCCCGGGTGACCTTGGTAGAAAATGAAAAGGGAGTGTTAGTACCAACTAAGGTAGTGACCGGGTGGCGTATGTGCATAGATTATAGGAAACTTAATTTGGCTACTCGAAAAGACCATTTTCCTCTTCCATTCATAGTCAAATTTTAGAACGAGTGGCTAGTCATCATTTCTATTATTTTTTAGATGGGTATTCGGGATACTACCAAATAGGAATTGCCTAAGAAGATCAAGAGAAGACTACTTTTACTTATCCTTTTGGTACTTTTGCTTTTCGAAGAATGCCTTTCGGTTTGTGTAATGCACCGGCTACGTTTCAAAGATGCATGATGTGTATTTTCAGTGACATGGTTGAAAAATGTGTGGAAGTTTATATAGATGATTTAACGGTGTTTGGAACTTCTTTTTATTCATGTTTATCTAATTTGAAAAATGTTTTGTGTAGGTGTGAAGAGAAGGAGCTTGTGCTTAATTTGGAGAAGTGTCATTTTATGGTGTCTTCCAGGATAGTCTTGGGGCATATAGTGTCCAAAAAGGGGATAGAAGTGGATAAATCAAAATCGAATTGATCTCTAAACTACCCACTCCTAAGAATATCGAAGATGTTAGGTCTCTCTTAGGGCATGCCAGGTTTTATAGAAGGTTCATTCAAAATTTTTGTGCTATCTCTAGACCCTTATGTAATCTTTTGATGAAGGATACAGAGTTTAAGTGGAGTCCCGAATTTGAGCAAGCCTTTCAGACACTTATCTCTAAGCTTACAACCGCCCCTATTATGCAATCACCAGATTTTGCCTTGCCTTTTGAGATTATGTGTGATGCTAGTGACTATGCTGTATGGGTTGTTTTAGGACAAAGAAGGGAGGGAAACCATTTGTTGTTTACTATGCTAGTAGAACCTTAAATCATTCTCAAATGATGCACACCACAACCGAGAAAGAATTACTAGCAGTAGTATTCACATTGGATAAATTTTGCTCTTACTTGATTGGTTTACCTGTCACTATATTCAGAGATCATTCCGCTCTTAAATTTCTTTTCTCAAAAATGGATGCTAAGGCCCGTTTGATACGTTAGATTTTTCTTTTGCGGTAATTTGACTTAACCATCAAAGACAAGAAGGGGGTGGAAAATGTTGTAGCGGATCATCTATCTCGCTTGGAATTCAAGAATGATGCTGAAATTTTGCCCATTCGGGAAGCCTTTTCGGATGAGAACTTATTTTCTGTCCTTGATCACACACCATGGTATGCTGACATTGCAAACTACTTGGTTTCTCGTCAAGTCCCATCCACATGGAGTGCACAAGATAAGCATAAGTTTTTGGCTGAGGTAAAGAATTTTTATTGGAATGACCCTTATCTTTTTAAATATTGCCCTAACTAAATAATAAGAAGATGTATTCCGGATATGAAAGTTGATAGAGTGTTAACTTTTTGTCATACCTATGCTTGTGGTGGCCAAGTTTCTATTAAAAAGACAGCTGCAAAAATTTTGCAATGCGGTTTTTATTGGCCTACTTTATTCAAGGATGCTAATGAGTTTTGTCAATCATGTGAAAGATGTCAAAGGTTAGGTTCATTGTCCCACCGTCATATGATGCCTCTCAACCCGATCTTAGTGGTGGAAATCTTTGATTATTGGGGGATAGATTTTATGGGACCATTCCTACCTTCTTTTGGGTATCTTTACATTTTACTTGTCGTTGATTATGTTTCTAAATTGGTTGAAGCAATACCTTGCCGCACTAATGATAATACAGTTGTTATTAAATTTCTAAAAGATCATATTTTATCTAGGTACGGTACTCTACGTGTTATAATTAGTGATCAAATGTCACATTTTTGTAACCACTCTTTTGAGGCTTTAATGAGCAGGTATGGAGTCACCCATAAGGTTTCTACAGCTTATCATCCATAAACCAATGGCCAAGCGGAACTAGTAAATAGGGAGTTTAAGTGAATACTTGAGAAAATGGTAAATCCCAATCGAAAAGATTAGTCTTTGCGCCTATCGGATGCACTTTGGGCGTACCAGACAACATATAAGACAGGTTGTTGGAAAATCACCTCTCAAGAATCCCAGGTTGTGATCTTTCCAAACACCCAAATCCAGAATGATTTGTACTGAACAAGAATCAAGCCATAAAAGAGAAAACACAAGCAATTGTTATCGAGGTTCAACAATTTGCCTACGTCCCCATGAGCTCCTCCGAGCTCTCTGCACTAAATCAATGAGTTCTTACAATTACAGCAACACCCCTTCAAGAATCCTCTTATTCTTGAAGAATGCAAGAAGAGAAAAGAAACTGATAAGAACTAAGTGTTTCCCTACAATTTTCTCTAAGAAAATTCCAATTACAAAGCCCTTGAATCCCACTTCTTAAATACTCTCTCTTACTAGAAACACCTCTGAAGATTTGAGAGCCTATCTCTCTCAACACCAGCCACTCTTGGAATGAGACCTCTTCTTGTGTTTCTTCTCTCCTGACACTTATATCTTTGCACTATTGTGTCATCCTTGTTGTTATTGCTCCTAGATGACCCTTTATATAGAGCAATAACTACCTCAACCAATCTTGAATTCAATCTCAACCCTTAGATCTCAAGAACCAAAGACCCATAGCTCTCTAAGAGTCTAAGTGAACCTGTGTGTTTTAATTAAGTCCCACACACCATTTCAAAGTGTTGAACAAAAAGTGTCAGGTGTGCTTGGCGCCACGGCCCAAAACAGGGCAGGTTGCGGCCCACACTAGGGTAGAAACCTCCTCCATGCTGGTGGCTATGGTATACAAGGCCTGGGCCGCGACGCACAGCCCTGTGCTGTGGTGCACACCAGCCTGTGTCACGGTGCCACTTGGAGGAGGAACTTTTCTGCCTTGCTGGAGGTCGCGGCGCATCAAGCTTGTGCCGCGGCCCAATCTTTAACTATTTAATTCTTAAACAAATTCCCAACAATCTCTATCTTTGTCTAAGCAATTAAACCCAAACCCATTGTGTAGAGAACTCAGGATCCAAACTCAGCATGAGTCACCAAATTATCCAACTCCAATCCTAAGAAGTCCAAGACAATGATTGAACTTGCTTAGAGGTAGAACTTTAGTGCCTAAGTCTGCAGGATTTTCTTCCGTGGCTACTTCATCCACATGAATGCATCATTCCGTAACATTTTCCTAAATGAAATGATACTGAACATCCATATTATTTGTCCTCTCATGGAACCGGATTCTTACACAAATGCAACGCACTTTGGCTATCCAAGTATACCACCATCTGCTCTTTTAGGACCTTCAACTCTTCCAATAACCCTTTACACCACTCAGCCTCGGTTGTTGAGAGTGCTACCACCAGCTGCAACTGAGCCTTCTAACTTATACAACATCCATTTAAGTTGAAAAAGTATGAGGTAATTGATCTTCTCTTATCCTGGTCTGCTCCATAGTCCAAATCAGCATAACCTTCTAACCAGATGGACTTACCCCTCTTTTCGTATACAAGCCCCACATCTGCGCTTCCCTTCAAATACCTCAGCAACCACTTCATCCTAAGCCAATGCTCCTTTCTAGGATTATTCATAAATCTGCTAAGAACACTAATTGCAGGAGCAATGTCTGGTCTAGTGCTTACCATCATGAACATGGCTGATCCAACCGCACTATAGTAACGGACCTTTTCCATTTCCTTCTTCTTCGCATCCGATCTCGGACATTGATCTCTGGAGAACTTGAAATGACCAACAAGGGGAATCTTTACTGTTTTACTATCTTCAATAGAAAACTTAGATATCATCTTTTCTATGTAGGAAGACTGAGAAACCTTCAACCTGTTTCTCTCCCTTTCCCGATTATACTCATCCCAAAGATTTTTTGTGCATTACCAAGATCCTTCATTTCAGACTCCGAACTGAGTTGAGACTTCAACCTTTCTATCCTCTCCCTACTGTTACCAACCAATAGCATATCATCAACATAGATGAGGATAATCACCATTTCCTCCACCTTGTGACCTTTGTAGTACAAGCACGAACCATAGTAGCTCCTCATGAAACCCAAGCTAGTTACAAAGGAATCGAACCTCTTATTCCATTGTCGAGGTGATTGCTTCAGGCCATAGAGAGATTTCTTCAATTGGCACACCAAATCTCCCTACCTTCCTTCCTCATAGCCTTCGGGTTGCCTCATGTAGATAGTCTGACCAACCTTCTTTCCCAGTCCCTTGTGAGCTGATAATCATTCTGATTTGCTGCATCATCCCCTTCTAGTTCAGCCTCCTCTAAAGTATTTTGAGCTTGGCCTTCATCAATGGGCTCTACCTGGTTCAAACCCTCTTGCCTTCCTTACTCTACCTGAATCAAATTTTCTTTGATGCTATGCTCCACAAATACCGAGCTGGTTTGCCCACTATCCCCTGCAGGGTTAGTTTTCTCCAACTAGGGAAATAAATGCTCATTAAAAATGACATCCCTACTTATTATGAGTTTAGTTCCTTTTTGCTCTAAGGACCACAACCTATACCCCTTAACCCCTTCCCAATATCCTAGAAACACACACTTTTTAGACCTTGGGCCAAGTTTACCATCCTTTTGATGTGCAAACGCAGCATATCCAAAAGTCCTAAGGTTGTTTAACTCAGGGGGTTTACCACTCCACATCTCCTCGGGAGTCTTGAGATCCAAAGCTTTAGAGGGTGATCTATTAACCACATACGCAGCAGTAGATACAGCTTCCTCCTAAAAACATTTGGGTAACCTGGAACCAATAATTATGCACCTAAACTTTTCTATAAGGGTCCTATTCATCCTTTCGGTAACTCCATTTTGCTGAGGGGTTTTCACAACCGTTCTATGTCTTAAAATCTCATTTAACTCATAGAATTTGTCAAAATCTTGATTCACAGAATTTGTCAAATTCTTCATTGCAAAATTCTAAGCTATTTTCGGTTCGTAAAACCTTATCTACCTTGCCTGCTTGACTTTCCAGTAACTTTTTCCACACCATAAACTTATTCAAAGCATCTGATTTATTTTTAAACTAATAAACCCAAATCTTTCTAGAATAATCATCAATTAAAGAAAGAAAGTAAAGATTACCTCCTTGTGTTGGTGTTCTTGCTAGTCCCCAAAGATCCACATGAATGTAGTAAAGAATACCCTTTAATTTGTGCACTCTGGTGTTGAAGCTGACCCAATGTTGTTTCCCAAGAATGCAACTCTAGCATAAATCAAGTTTCTTTACCTTGTCACCATCAAGTAAACCATCCTTACTGAGAACTTGCAGCCCTTTTTTGCTTATGTGTCCCAAGCGATTGTGCCAAAGAACTGCTTTATCCATCTCAGCCATCAAGCTTGCTGCTTGATCCTTGATGTCCGTGTCTCCAATCATCTCATAGAGACCATTCTTTATTGCTGCTTTGATCACTATCAAAGATCCCTTGGTTACCTTGATCTTTCCTCCCTCTACTTTGAATGTGTACCCCAGGGAATCTAGCTACCCCAATGAGATCAAATTTCTTCTCAAATCCCGAAGATATCTTACATTCCACAGCAACCTTGTAATTCCATCAAACATCCTCAATTGGCAAGAAGTATCGTTCCCCAAGAAAACCTTTCCGTCACTGGTTTTCTTGAAATTCTTGAACTAATCCTGGTGAGGACACATTTAATAAGTACATGATGAGAGTCATAAAATTCATCTTTACAGTACTTAATTGTTAGCATTTTAGGGTTGATCTAGGTTTGAATTGCACTTTTATACCTTAACAACTCTAAAGTGTCATTCTTGGATCATTGATCTATTTTGATGCATTTTCAGGTACTTTAAGTTCAAAAGAAATGGAAAAGCTATCATTCTTGAAGTACAATGACTCGATGAACACCGAAGTGAAGGTTCACAAGCACTTGGAAAGGAGTTCCACTAAATTGCCAGAATTGCCCGTACAGATCAATCATTTCTTCAAATTAAACTGTATTGATGCAAGAAGAACCAGGAGATGAGCCATATATGCTTAGAAAGATCCGAAAGTCTATTTTCTGGAGAATTTTACGACTCATAAAAATGATTTTTCTAGAGAAAGTTATGGCAGTTTTAGTAGACAAAGGTCAAGCCTCCAGAACAGCACCAGTGTGCGCCGCGAACTGGATTAGGCTGGGCCATGGCCTTCAGAAAGCAAAGAAAACAAGGAAAAGGCTGAGCTATGGCCTGGATTAGTGTGAGCCACGGTGTGAGCTCGAACCCCTGTTTTCAAGTTACGACTTAATTAGGGTTTTAATGATTGTTTAAACCCTAAAACACCATTGGACCTTGTGTATTATAAATAGACCACCTAGGATTTAATATTAGACTTTCATCATTCATTAAAAAATCAATAAAAGGCTAGAAAACTCAAGGGAGGTTGCCACACTCTCCCTCATAGCCATATAATCTCCAAGCAAGGCGAAGGGATGAATCCCTAGGTGTAGTTGTTCTTATTTTCCTTTCTTAATTCAGTTGTAATTTGGTTTTATTGCTAAACATTGTTTATGATTTATTCTTTGCTTAAAAAAGAAGAATTAAGGTTCATGTGACAGCTGCACTATATGTTCTTCTTATTATAGATTTTCTTAATCCGGTGATTGCATGCTTCCTCTCCAAATAAGTTTAGTCAAGCTCTTCTTATGTCAAGTTGTTTGGATGTGATTAAGTCTGGTTGATTTATCTTTTAGGTTTGTCTATTATTGCGATATTGTCATAGAGATATATTGTCGTTTCTTGATAAACCTATTGGATAGGTCGTGTGTGCTTGAATTGAAAGTAAAGAGTAATTCATAAGCAATTCCATTAGGGTTTATATATATGCTGTGATTGAATATTTGCCGATTGTATGTTTGGGATGTGAAACTTGCAAACGAGATAAAGACAACTGAATTGAGATTGGAATAAGGCAACAAACTTAGGGAGGATTCCCGGAACCTTGTCGTCTCCATCATATTTTTATTCTATTTGCATAATTTTCTTATATTACTTTACTATCAAAACTCATATTTACTTATTTGGATTTTATCATTTCGTATTAAAGTTTACACTTTTTCTTATAGTTAACTTGTTTCTCTGTGGAATTGACATCCCAAAGCTGTGCTACAACTACTGCGTTACTCTTTGAGCGTAATCAAATTTTGGTGGCGTTGCCGGGAAGATGCATTTACAACCAAAGAAGATTGTCAACTTTGAGATAAGACGGTAATATCGTTCTTTGCTCTTTGTTTTGATTTTTTTTTTCTGTTTTATTTGTTTCCCTCTAATCCCTTTGGTGTATGATTAGACCGAGAGATTCGCGAGGTAGATTCATTAAAAAACCTGAAATAGAGTTACCCTCTCCTTCCACGTCCGTTAGTGAAACCTTGCCTAGATAGAACAATAGTGCACACCCAAGTGAGAATTTAGAGGATTTTGTTAACATGGCCGAAAATAACAATGAGAATGTTGCTAGGACACTTAAAGACTACTTACATCCTAGCCGAACGGCCACACCATCTTGTATCATGTTTCCCCCTAATGTTTAACAACCTGATTTTAAGCCGGGCATGATCCAATTGCTACCAACCTTCCACGGATTTGAGAATGAAAACCTCTATATCCATATTAGGGAATTTGAGGAAGTGGTAGCTACCTTTCAAGGTAGGGATGATATGTTAGACACCGTCAAGCTTAGGTTTTTCCCATTTTCACTTCCTAGGTCTATAGGTAGTTGGGATGAGATGAAACGAGTTTTCTTCCAAAAGCACTTCCTAACCCATAAGACCAATAACCTCAAGAGACAAATCTCAAACTTTGCACAAAAAGAGAGCGAAACCTTTTATCAAGTTTGGGAACGTTTCAAGGACCTGTTGAGTTCTTGCCCACACATTGGGTATGAGAGTTGGTGGGTAGTTAGCTACTTCTATGATGGACTTCTAAGTAGGGAGAGGCAATTCATAGAAATGATGTATAATGGGGATTTTATTCAGAAAGATCCCGATCAAGCCATAGATTTCCTAGATGACCTGTCAGAAAAAACCCACACTTGGACAGGACCAAATGCCATGGAAAGCACTAGGAGAAATCAACCTGCTGAGATTTTTAAACTTAAGGAAGAGGATAGCCTTAAAGCCCGTTTAGAGGCCCTAACTAAGGAAATTGAAACCTTATAAACCAAGGATGCTAGAGCCCCTGAACTGGTTGCTAAGGTAGAGTCGCATGAGCCTTGTTTCATGTGTAATGGGGTAGATCATTTACCTAGGGATTGTCCAACTTATTTTGAGATGAAGGGAGAGTGTAATACTGTAGGTTTACCCTTTGGGAAACCACACTCACCTTACTCTAACACCATCAATCCCAGTTGGAAAAGTCACCTTAATTTTAGTTGGAGATCTGATACGCAACCTCCTGCCTAATCTAATACCCAATGGCAACCGGAAGCAACCTCATCTAATGCACCTTAACAATATTTACCTTTGGAAGATATGTTTAAGTCATTTATGCAGGTACATGCCAAGAGTGTGGAAGATCAAGGAAAAATAAATCAATGGTTGTTAGAGGAACAACCAGCGATCAAAGAGGAACAAAAGGTAATAAAGAGCCAACTCACCAAGTTGACTAGTTTCTTGACGTTCAAGAGCAAGGTTGTTTTCCTTCACAGCCACAACCTAATCCAAGGGGACAACATATGGCACAAACCTCCAACCCTGAAAATCAAAATGTTAGAGAGGTTAATGCCATAATCACTCACAACGGTAAGAAAATTAATGGACCCCCTCTACCATCAATCCTAAATCCTAACACCGTGTGCAACAAGGATAAAATCCTTGAGGAACAAGAGGCTCATGATGATTATTCTCCACTGGTGCCTTTCCCTCAAGCACTCCTTAAACCTAAGGAGATAAATACGGCATTAAAAGGTGAGATTCTTGAACAACTTCAGCGTGTTAAAATTAATCTTCCTCTTCTTCATGTCATAAAACAGATTCCCAACTATGCTAAAGTCATCAAGGATCTATGCACACTCAAGAAGAGGCACAATGTTAGGAAGATGAAATTCTTAATGGAGCAAGTAAGTGCAGTAATTGACAGCAAGACACCGCTCAAATATAAAGATCCGAGCTGTCCAACGGTGGCTTGCCAAATTGGAAACAAATCTTGTGACCAAGCATTGCTAGATTTGGGTGCTAGTGTGAACCTCATGCCATACTCCATGTACTTACAGCTCAGTCTAGGTGAGATCAAAACAACCTCTGTGGTACTTCAATTAGCGGATAGATCGATAAGAAAACCAAGAGGTATTGTAGAAGATGTTTTGTTGCAAATTGATAATTTCTACTATCCTGTTGATTTTTTGGTTTTAGATATTATTTCTATTATAAACACGGAGTCAAAAATTCCTTTGATACTTGGAAGCTTGCCACCACTAATGCCATCATTAATTGTAGGAATGGCTTAATGACATTATCATTTGGAAATAGGACTCTAGAGGTAAATGTTTTTCGAGTCTCATAACAGCCACATGAAGAGGATGAGTACATCAAAGATAATTCTAACTCTTCGGAATTCATTCTTAATAATTTTGAATTCAATGATTCTTCAGTTTATCCCCATGTCGTTAATGTTGTTGATGTTTTTGATAAGCCATGGGAATTTATTAAAAAATCTTGGCAACCATTCTTTGAGGAGTTGCTTGAGAGAAGTCACATGGATGCGGGAATCAAATACCCTACTGCTGATAGTAATTAGGCATCATCAGAAACACTTGGGCCACATGTGGTGGACTTTAAGTATTCCTTGCCAAAAGACTAGCACTAAAGCCGCTGAGTATGGAGCCTCATCTTCAGCACCACAATGAGGCCAGCAGTGAGAGTAGTGCAGCGTCTGGCTGAAGACGTAAAACTTAGCGCTCATGGGAGGCAACCCACAACATATCCTTTTATTTTTTTATTTTTTTGTTTTTCATATTTCTTTTTCTTGTTTATTATTATTATTTTTTTGCTTTCCAGTTTTACTTTCGTATTTCTTTTTCAGGGACAAATATACGAAGCAGTTCAAATGGTGGTACACAATTTTCAACTTCTGTACCCTTTTGCCTACAAAGGGAGTTTCCTTAACTTTTGCTTTCACATTGAGGACAATGCTTATTTTAAATTGGGGGTGGAGGAAAGGAGGAAACATTTTCTTGTTTTTCATATTTTTCTTTGAATTGTTTGGTGTCATTTTCCTTTTTGTTTGTTTTTAGCATGCTTTGTGTTAGCCTTAGAGTTAATTCACATGTCAATTATCTAAGCCAAATTGAGATACCATATAGCATTTAGAAGTAGTTAAATCTTGCTTCGGTTTGAAATTAATTTAAGTGTCAATCTTCATTTGGTTTGAGACTCTAGTTTGTTGTAAGATTGTATGATTAGTCTAAAACATTTAGAGAAGTTTTATGTGTGATTGTTTTGTGAATACTTTTGCGGTCTTGATAAGCTCTAGAACTTATTTGATAATCACTTGAGGCAAATTCCTAGAATGCACATTACTTAGGATATGATATAGGCCATTTTTGGACCGTTTGAACCTTTCGAACTTACCTTTGCTATATTCATCACTAGTCACCTATTTGAGCCTTTTTCTTGAAAAAGAATTTGAGCCTTGTTTCTTTCAATAGCCCATTTACTCACCTTTATGAGCCTAAAAATATTTTATCCTTACCTTTCTTTTAAAAGAACTTAGTTATACACATTTGTTGAGAAGCACTTAAAAGGAGTAAGGATGAAAATATGAAAACCATAACCCAAGTACCCTAAAGGAGATAAGTTGGGGGTTGTGGAAAAAAAAAATGGAAAATGAGGTGAATGGTCTTATGCCAAAATACAAAAGAGAAGAAAAGAAGTGAATTATAGCAAAGAAAGAAGAAAAGAAAAGAAAAGAAAAGTGGTGACTTATTGAGAGATATGCTCTTATAAAAAATGGTTGAAAGAGTTGGGTGTTGAAGGTTATCCAGTGCTTAAAGTGGTTGTGGTAAAAACTAAGAGATTGAGTTCTTTTACTTGTGAATCCTTCCCATTCTTTCTTAACCTTTACCTTAGCCTAACATTTCAAGGTTATTAAAGACTTATTGATCCAATATAGTGTGATTTTTCTACAATAGTGGAGAGTGATTCGAAAAGTGAGCCTATAGAGCTTGTTTTTGTGATTGATATCACGCAATTTAATATATCTTAGAGGCCAAGACTTGTATTCATGAATGTTGTGCATAAAATCATTCGGGTGTTCGGATTAATGGATTGTGGTAAGATGGATGTTAAGAGTCGATAATAATTTTAAGATTGATGTTTAGATTACTTTTGGACTTGGGTGAAATTTAACGATTCTATGTGCTATGTGCTATGTGCGATTTTTGAGACAAATGCGAATTATTCTTGGTTTAACACTAACATTGCTTTACTTTGTTTTGATTCCCACCATAGAATTCATCTCTTGTTTTCACTTGAATTGCTAGGGACTAGCAATAGGCTAGTTGGGGGTTATGATGAGAGTCATAAAATGCATCTTTACAGTACTTAATTGTTAGCATTTTAGGGTTGATCTAGGTTTGAATTGCACTTTTATACCTTAACAACTCTAACGTGTCATTCTTGGATCATTGATCTATTTCGATGGATTTTTAGGTACTTTAAGTTCAAAAGGATGGAAAAGCTATCATTACTTGAAGCACAATGACTCGATGAACACCGGAGTGAAGGTTCACAAGCACTTGGAAAGGAATTTGACTAAATTACCAGAATTGCCCGTACAGATCAATCATTTTTGCAAATTAAACTATATTGATGCAAGAAGAACCAGGAGATGAGCCATATATTCTTAGAAAGATCCGGAAGTCTATTTTCTAAAGAATTTTACGGCTTGTAAAAATGATTTTTCTAGAGAAAGTTATGGCAGTTTTAGTAGACAAAGGTCAGGCCTCCAGAACAGCACCAGTGTGCGCCGCGCCTGGATCAAGCTGAGGTGCGGCCTGAAGGGCTGAGCCACGGCCTGGATTAGGCTGGGCCATGGCCTCTAGAAAGTGAAGAAAACAAGGAAAAGGCTGAGCCGCGGCCTGGATTAGTGTGAGTTGCGGCGCGAGCTCGAACCCCTGTTTCCGAGTTACGACTTAATTAGGGTTTTAATGATTGTTTAAACCCTAAAACACCCTTGGACCTTGTGTATTATAAATAGACCACTTAGGGTTTAATATTAGACATTCATCATTCGTTAAAGAATCAATAAAAGGCCAGGAAACTCAAGGGAGGCTGCCACACTCTTCCCTATGGCCAACTAATCTCCAAGCAAGGCAAAGGGATGAATCCCTAGGTGTAGTTGTTCTTATTTTCCTTTCTTAATTCAGTTGTAATTTGGATTTATTGCTAAACATTGTTTATGATTTATTCTTTGCTTAAACAAGAAGAATTAAGGTTTATGTGACAGCTGCACTGTATGTTCTTCTTATTATAGATTTTCTTAATCCGGTGATTGCATGCTTCCTCTCCATATAAGTTTAGTCAAGCTCTTCTTATGTCAAGTTTTTTGGATGTGATTAAGTCCGGTAGATTTATCTTTTAGGTTTGTCTATTACTGCGATATTGTCATAGAGATATATTGTCGTTTCTTGATAAACTTATAGGATAGGTCGTGTGTGCTTGAATTGAAAGTAAAGAGCATTTCATAAGCAATTACATTAGGGTTTATATATGTGCTGTGATTAAATATTTGCTGATTGCATGTTTGGAATGTGAAACTTTCAAACGAGATAAAGACAACTGAATTGAGATTAGAATAAGGCAACAAACCTAGGGAGGATTCCTGGAACCTTGTCATGTCCATCATATTTTCAATCTATTTACATAGTTTTCTTATATTACTTTACTATCAAAACTCATATTTACTTATTTGGATTTTATCGTTTCGTATTAAAGTTTACACTTTTCCTTATAGTTAACTTGTTTCTCTGTGGAATCGACACTCCAAAGTTATGCTACAACTACCGCGTTACTCTTTGGGCATAATTAATGTACCCGGAATCCAAGATTCATTTCTCGCTGCCTTGCCTCCTGCTCACATTTGAGCACACAACAAGAACATCGTCATCTTGCTGTTCTCCCTTGGCAACAGACACCTCTCCATTGTTGGTATGGCCCCTTCCTTTCTCATCCCTCATCATCTTTCTGCAATATTTCTTGAAATGACCCTCCTTATTGCAGTAATAGCATCACTTTCCTCCAAACTTTGGTTTGGAATGCGATCTTCCATGGCCTTGACCTCTACCCTTTAATTTGTCCCGGTAGTTGCCATAGATGTTACTGCCATTCCGAGTTGCTGGCCTTCCTCTAACGAACAACCCTTCTCCACTTGATCCTTCCCTCATCTTGGCTTTGAAATCATGAGCCCTTATAGTATTGATCACAATTTCCTTGGTTAGTGTATCTCTTCCATATTCAATAGCATTAATCAAGCTTTCAAAATAGTCCGGAAGAGAATTCAACAATATAACAGCCAGTTCATCCGGGAATGTTATACTACAACTAGTCAAATCTTGAACTAGTTTATTAAATATATCAAGATTATCTTGTAACTCTTTATTAGGATCCATTTTAAAACCAAAGATTCATTTTAGAAGATAAATCTTATTAGGGAGAGTCTTGGTAAGAAACAACTCATCTAGTTTCTTCCAAATGATAGTTGGATCTTCCGAGTCTCCGCACTCCCTTGTCAAACTATCCGACTCCCTTGTCACACTATCCGATATGTGCAGATAGATGGTACTATATGCCATCTTCTTCATCTCATTCCGCTGGAGCTCCGTGATACCTGCTGGAAAATTGTCATCTGCTCCAGTAGCCAAGTCCACCTTTTGTTGCATAAGAATTGCCTCGATTTTCCACTTACAAAGGGCAAAGTCTCCCTTTCCATCGAACTTCTCAACAATGAAGTTTCAACCCATCTTGCGAAAAAAATCCCAAGATTTATGCAGCACCCAAAATTGCTTTCTAAACCTTTTTTCTCCAACTTCTAAACTACAAGAACCAGATCAAATCTTGATCCCAATACCGTTCTTGAATCCCTCAAGAACCCGATCAGATCTTGATACCAGCACCATTCTTGAATCTCCTTAGAAGTTTCCTTTGATTCTTGGAGCCTTGCTCTGATACCACTGTTGGAAAATCACCTCTTAAGAATCTCAGGTTGTGATCTTTCCAAACACCCAAATCCTGATTTGTACTGAACAAGAATCAAACCATAAAAAAGAAAACACAAGCAATTGTTATCGAGGTTTGGAAATTTTTCTACGTCTCCATGAGCTCTTCCGAGCTCTCTACACTAAATCAATGAGTTCTTACAATTACAGCAACACCCCTTCAAGAACCCTCTTGTTCTTAAAGAATGAAAGAAGAAAAAAGAAAGTGATAAGAATTAAGTATTTTCCTAGAATTTTCCCCAAGAAAATTCCAATTAAAAAGCCCTTGAATCCCATTTCTTGAATACTCTCTCTCACTAGAAACACCTCAGAAGATTTGAGAGCCTATCTCTCTCAACACCAACCACTCTTGGAATAAGACCTCTTCTTGTGTTTCTTATCTCTTCACACTTGTGTCATTGCACTATTGTGTCATCCTTGTTGTTATTGCTCTTAGATGACCCTTTATATAGATCAATAACTACCTCAACCAATCTTGAAGTCAATCTCAACCCTTAGATCTCAAGAACCAAAGACCCATGGCTCTTTAAAAGTCTAAGTGAACCTGTGTGTTTTAATCAAGTCCCACACACCATCTCAAAGTGCTGAACAAAAAGTGTCAAGTGTGCCTGGCGCTGTGGCCAAGAACAGGGCAGGCCGTGGCTCACACTAAAGCAGAAACCTCCTCCATGCTGGTGGTCGTGGCGCACAAGGCCTGGGCCGTGGTGCACACCAGCTTATGCCACGACGCCACCTGGAGGAGGACTTTTTCTGCCTTGCTGGAGGCCGCAGGGCACCAAGCTTGTGTCACGGCTCAAAGACTACTGAAGCTTTAATCTTTAGCCATTTAATTCTTAGAAAAATTCCCAACACGGTTCTTGGAGCATCTCCTTATCGGTTGGTATTCAGCAAAGCATGTCACTTGCCGGTAGAACTTGAGTATAGAGAATATTGGGCTGTTCGAAATTTTAACTATGACTTGAAGATGTCCGATGAGGAGAGGAAAATGCAATTTTGTGAATTTGCGGTGTTGAGGGATGATGCCTATGATAATGCTAAGGACTTAAAGTCAAGAATGAAAGTGGTGCATGATTAGAAAATACTCCGGAAAAATTTTGAACAAGGTAACAAAGTTTTCCTTTATGACTCGCGGTTGCACTTCCATTCGGGAAAATTGCGATCACGTTGGAAAGGACCTTATGTTGTGAAGAGTGTTTTTCCTAATGGAGTAGTAAAGGTTGAAGATCCTTCCGACGGTCGTGCATTTCGAGTTAATGGCCAAAGGTTGAAGCTCTACTTAGAACAAGAATGTGTTAAAGATAGCCCCGAAGAAATCTCTTTGGTGGCCCCGGTTTATGCTTCTTAATCGAGTACTTTCATTCCATTGTACATTAGTTTTAATTTTGTTAAGTCTTTGTTGATTTTCTAATTTTTGTTTTTAGTTGAGTCTATTTTAGTTTTAAGTTTAATTTTCATTTTGATTTAATTTAATTTGTAGTCTTAGGTTTATTTTTAGTAATTTTAATTTACATTTTTTATACCCCTTTTATTCGTACAGCCCATTAGAAGTCCACAAAATTTTCTTTCCATTGGGCGTCGTGGCCTAAGCCCGTGCACCTTGCCTCACAGTAACCCATCAATTTTCACCAACCCAGGTCGAGCTGCGGCCCAGCCCAGGTTACCTCGGCCCACAGCAACCCATCAGAAGTCCAGGCCCGTGCGTCCCGCCTAAGCCCATCTCGCGCCGCGGCTCACAGCACGGTAATTTGGGGCTTTAGGTCTTCGGCCACGGCGCGAGTAATTGTGAGCCACGGCGCACACCCGTGACCTATACCTTAAATAGGCCATTTTCCCCTCTTCTTCTTCATTTTCCTTTGAAAACAAGCAGCCCCTCTCCTCTCTCTCTCTCATCCTCTCTCCAAATCTACCCTTACCCATCTACCTTTTCTCATTATTTATTGATTCTAACACAATTCCTTAAGGCATTTCTCACTTCTATTGCAGATTTTGCTGCAAATTTCTCTAAAAAGCTTGGTTCTAAGAGGATTTTAGGATTTTACTATGATATTTGTATTAAACTTTGGGCTGACTATCAAGTAAGGATTTCAAGAGGATTATCAAGTCAGGTCAATTTCCTTCTCTTTGTTATGGATTTGTGCTATTTGAGTGGTTGCATTTGAATTAGTCCTCTTGTTTTAGAACAATTTGTTCAAATGGCACCTAAAACTAAGAGACAAAGTGTAATACTCATATTTGTAAAATAAGGGTAAAGAAGTAATTTAATAAATGAGGTATAGAGTTCAAATACTATGCATATTTACAGAAAAAATGACGTTTATGTCCCAAATAGAAAAAGACAAAAAAAAAACTAACCAAAACGTGGCAGCAGGTGGCAGCACCTGCTGCCAAGTTTTGTTAAATGCCTCCATGTGTTTTTCAAGCTAAGTGGAAGACTGCAAGCCTTCCACCTAAGTACAAACGTGGAGCTTAGGATATTTTTTGGCAGCAGATTTTTTTTTGGTTGCCGTCAAAGCTTATGTATATATATACGTATAATCGGTACAAAAATTAATACTTACTAGTTTTGTTTGATTTCTTTCAATTATGTTATTTTCTTTAAACACTTGGGGACCCAAAGAAAAGTTAAAATAGCAAATTTTTGAAGGAGTTTACGGTAGAATTTTATAAGGAATCACGAATAGCTATCAGAAAAGTAAAAGGTAATAACGAAGTGTTTATTTTTGAATTTTTAGCATTTTCTGAAATCTTCTTGAATTCAAAGCGGGAATTTTCAAAGGGTGTGGTTTACGAAGAAATGAAGAAATAATTAGAAATTGAAATAATGAGGTGTGGTATATTATTGTGAATTTAATTATAGATGTATGAGTCTCTCAAAGAGAGAGAGTTACAGTGAGAAAATGAGAAAAAGATATAGAAATATGATAATATCGGAATTATTTAAATATTAGACTTTGCTATTATCCAGTTATAGGAGAAATAAATGATTAAATATTAACAGACTATTTACGAAATTGGAATATTTTTAGTAAATTTAATTCACTAAGCTTGTGAAGCTCACCCTTCATTGTACAATGATTTCAGGTAGTAGACAGGAAAATCATTTGTTGTAAGCCACGTACGTGTCAATATCCTCAAACAAATAAGAAAATTAAAAACAAAAATTTATTTGTAAATATTCATGCATGTTAAGTTGTATATTATGTTTAAATTATATCAGATTGATGTACCTCCCCTGTTGAGGGCTAAGGGTTACAGTAAAAAATTCTTGTTTGTTTGTTTTGCTTAATTGTTGCATATATGTGTCATGTTGGGATTTTCAAAATGTGATGACACCATCTCGGGGGTGGCCAACCCGAGATGGGTCGTTACGATTTTGGTATCAGAGCAATAGGTTTTAAGATTTTGTAGACTGCATGAGAACCTAAAAAGTGGAAGATTATAAATAAACTATATTTTAAATGCAGAGTCTGAGGATAACACGTGGTCGTGCGAGAGCTAGAGGTAGAGTTCAAAATCGTGGTAGACCCCCAATTTTTAGGCGGACTGAAGTAGAGGAGGAGGTTGAGTCGGTGATTCCCGCAAGGGAACATAGTGATAGTTCAGCTAGCACGAGTTGAGTTGGGAGAGTATCTGAGGGTAGGAATGATGAATTGAGAGAGGCTCTTAATCATGCTTTAGAGAAGGTGAATGTAGCTGAAGAAAGGGCTGCTAATTTGCAGAGAAGATTAGAGGAGAGGGATAGAAGAGAACCGGATATGGTGAGGCAAGAGGTTCCTGAGGGAGGGGTATTTACAAATAAGATGCAAGGGGATTGCTTTGTGAGGTTACTTAAGTTTAAACCTTAGTCTTTTAGAGGATCAGCAAATCCGGTGGAAGCTGGACAATGGATTAGGCACGTGGAGAAATATTTTGAGGTTTTACCAGTATCAGATAAACAAAAGTTGGCTTTTGCTTCCTTTATGCTGAAGAGTGAGGCTTCTCAATGGTGGGAGGATGTTTTGCCTAGGGTAAGCACACAAGTAGAACAACCCTTAATTTGGAATAAGTTTAAGGATGAGTTCTTTGTGAAGTATTTCCCAGATACCTTTCGGGCACAACAGGAGAGAGATTTTATTCATCTAAGACGGGGAAGTTTATCGGTGGCTGAATATGATAGCAGATTCATAGCCCTGTCAAGATTTTTACCTGAATTGGTGAAAACGGAGGTGAGAAAATGTAAGTGATTTTTAGACGGATTACACTATGATATTCATACTAAACTCTCTTATATGGGCATAGAGAATTATGCGGTGTTGGTGGATAAAGCATTGCAGATTGAGAAGGATCTGATGAAGTTGAAGGGTAGGAGGGATTGGCTGAAGAGGTCTAGATTTAAGGGACCTAGAGGTGGTAGTAGTATGGGTGGACAAGGTGGAAAACCACCCTAGAGGGGGCGTTCTTTATCACAAGGAAATGTAGTGCAGAGTCAGAGGCAAGCAGGATTTGTTACTTCAGTAGCTCAGAGTAATACCAATAGGACCCCTAGATTTGGGAGTTATAGTGGAGGAGTAAGTGTGCCACCAGGGAGAAGTAGTAATCTAATGTATGGTCGAGAGGCAAGAGTTTGCTTTAAATGTAATCAGATGGGGCATCCGTCTCGGTATTGCCCTACAAAGATATGCTTTGTATGTGGTGGAGGAGGATATGTTGCTGCAAATTGTCAAGTGGGAAAATCTGCTGACATAAGCGTTGGAAGTGTCGGGAGAAGATCGATGGAGAGAGGTGGTGTGATGCATTTACATGATTGACCGAGCCAAATAGTCAACTTGACTACTATATTTCTTTCTGTTTTATTATTTCTTTTTGCATTGTCAATAACTACCCACTCTCCCCTGTTTTCGTGAACAAGTGGTGGAACATGGGTTCATGCTTTATGTTAATGGTTAGTTCTTTGTGCTTTATCAATAACTGACCATTATCCCCTGTTTTTGTGAACAAGTGGTGGAACATGGGTTCATGCTTAGTTAGTTGCTTATATTTCTCATTCAGTTGTTTGTAACTTGGCTATTTAAAGCCTTGTTTGATTAATAAAAGGTAGATTAGTTTATAACGTTCTTGTTAATTACTTGGAGAGATTCCAAAAGAGCTTTTCAGATTTTGGTGAGATTCTAATTTCTGAGAGTTAATCTATTTTTTTTTTTTCATAGTGTCACCAAATTGGTATCAGAGTCGGTTCCGATTTACAACACTTCCTTATGCTAGAAACTAGAAGTGGTCATTCATATAACATTATGGATCAAGGTCCCACCATTACAAACCCACCAAACCCCCTTCCAAACCCAGATACTAACACAGCCCAAGCTACATCCAGTTTTCAACAACAGCTTGATCAAATGTCTCAAACTCTGAATGTGGTATTGCATCGTTTTGACGTATTTGACGAACGTAGTAGCCGAGAAGTGGGACAACCACCCAGGGAAGCAAGACGTGTTCTAAGAAGACGAGAAGGGATTGGGGACAGTGGAGATGAAATTGAGGAAGTACAGCTGGGCGGGGTCAGACACAGGGAACCCAAAATTGTATCGGGACAACCACGCGATATAGATGTTCGAAGAAATGTCTTAGATGAATTAACTAGATACATGAAGGTGGAAGTAGCAAACTTTTGTGGCAAACTCAATCCAAACACATTTTTTTGATTGGATTACTTCGCTTGAGGATTATTTCAACTGGTTTTCAGTACCAGAAGAACGTAAGGTTCGGTTTATCAAACTGAAGCTTAAAGGTCCAGCCCGTGCTTGGTGGGGCAGTGTGGAAGAAAGACTCAAACGAACTCGTTAGACCCCTATTATGGAATGGGAAGACATGAAAGAATTGTTATAGTCAAAATACTTACCCATCAACTATGAACAACTTATCTATGAAGATATGCTGCAATAGAATCAAAACAACAAAGCTACTGTGGACCAGTATACAAAGCGGTTTCATGAACTGACGGTAAGGAGCAAGGCAAATGAAACCGAGTCTTAAATATTAGCTTGATATTTGAAGGGGTTGAAGCCTGATATTCACAAAGACATGTTGATGGCACGGCTTTATAATATTGAGGAAGCTTATTAACTGGCTTTGCAATTGGAGAGACAAACCTCAGGTAACTCACGTCGCTTTTATTCTACCGACTCCGGGAACTTCCATTTCCCAGCTTCTACTAGTGCAAAGTCATCAATTGAAACAAAAGGGAACGTAAGTGGTAACTTCAAAGGCAAGGAGAGGGCTTTCGGCGAGGGACCTCAATGCTACAAATGCAAAGGGCATGGACACTTTGCAGTAGTGTGTCCCACTCGAGATCAGAGGATAACTTATGTGTGTGAGAAGGACCTGGTGTTCGAAGATGAGCAAGTTGACAATGAAGAAATCCATATCCAATAAGAAATTGATACTAAGGAGGAACAGTTGCAAGCTGCTGACTTACCCATTTGTGTGATTCAACATGTATTGATAGGGCATAAAACAAAAGAAGACATGGACCATGATTGGAAGAGAATTAATATCTTCCACAAGAGAGTTACACATGGAGACGAGGCTCTAAATGTTATCATCGACAACAGCAGCAGTATGAATGTTGTGGCCAAAGATGTAGTTGAGTGACTCGGTCTTCCTCAAGAAACACATCCCACACCATATCGTGTGAGTTGGATTAACGATAACAATTCAATTGTGGTTCAAAGTCGTTGTCTTATGAAATTTTCACTGGGAAAGAAATATGTGGATCAAGTTTGGTGTGATGTGTTGCCCAAGACCGTATGTCATCTATTATTGGGAAGGCCATTGATGTATGATAGGCGGGTCAGTTATGACGGCTTGGAGAATACCTACTCATTTAAATTTCAAGATCGAAAGGTGGTATTGGAACCTCTCCACATTACTGCGTTTGAAAATCTTAAGAATTCCAACACTATGCTGACTATGCGACAAGTCGAAGAGGTTGTGCAGAATGGGAATACTATTCTTTTCCTAGTTGGGCATGAATCCAAACAAACAGATGGTGAAGTCCCAGAAGGTGTTAAATTCTTGCTCCAAGAGTTTGAAGACCTGATACCAGAAGACCTTCCCCAACAATTACCACCATTACGAGACATTCAACATGCCATCGATCTTGTTCCAAGTTCAACTCTACCCAATTTGCCCCATTACAGAATGAGCCCAACTGAACATGTTGAACTCCAAAGGCGGGTACACGATTTATTAAATAAAGGATTCATCCGCGAAAGCTTGAGCCCCTGCGTTGTGCCTGCATTACTCACCCAAAAAAAAGATGGCAGCTGGCGAATGTGTATCGACAATCGAGTGGTAAACAAGATCACAGTAAGGTACAGGTTTCCAATTCCACACCTGGATGACATGTTGGACCAATTGGGTGGTACGATGATTTTTACTAAAATTGATTTTGTGGATTCGATACCACCAAATCCGAGTAAGGCCTGGAGACGAGTGGAAAACCGCCTTCAAAATGAAAGAAGGGTTTTATGAATAGTCATGCCATTTGGCCTCACCAATGCTCCAAGCATATTTATGTGTGTCATGACACAGGCACTTCGACCTTTTCTTGGTAAGTTCATTGTAGTATATTTTGACGATATACTCATCTTTAGCAATTCTGTTGCAGCACACATAGAACATCTCCGGCAAGTTTTAGAGACACTGAAGAAAGAACAACTCTACATCAACAAAGGAAAATGCTCATTCCTTAAAGAAAAGACCAATTTTTTGGGGTTCATTATATCACACAAAGGGGTTGAAGTTGATTCTTCAAAGGTCCAAGCAATCCGCGAATGGCCTGAACCTCAATCTTTTTTTGATTTTCGAAGCTTCTTGGGTTTGGCAACTTTTTATCGCAGATTGATCCAAGGGTTTAGCACCATCACAGCTCCCATTATTGAGTGTCTAAAATCTAAACAATTCAAGTGGACTCTAGCGGCTGCCAAGGCATTTGATGAAATAAAAAAAAATAAAAAATAAAACTGTATTCCGCTCCAGTTTTAAAGCTTCCAGACTTCTCAAAAGTATTTGAAATTGCGTGTGACACCTCTAATGTTGGTATTGGTGGAGTGTTGAGTCAAGAAGGCCATCTTATTGCTTTATTTAGTGAAAAACTCAACGAGTCCCGATGAAAATATTCAGCTTACGATGTGGAGTTCTATGCATTGGTTTAAAACTTGAAACATTGGCGACCTTATCTAATGCATCGTGAGTTCATTTTATTTACTTACCATGATTCCTTGAGACATCTCAATTCTCAAAACAGGTTAAACACAAAGCATACAAGATGGTTTGATTACCTTTAGTAGTTCAATTTCATTATTCGACACACTGCTGATCGCGAAAATAAGGTGGCAGACGCACTTAGTCGAAGACCACATCTCCTTACTACATTCACTATCAATGCTGCCGGTTTCGAATCCATAAAGGATAACAATGCAATAGACCAAGATTTTAAGGAGATTTGGGCAACATTGCAGACTACCAACACTGCTAAGGCTGACTTTTCCTTATCAAATGGGTTCATCACAAAAGGGTGGTCGTATTTGTGTACCAGGAGGTTCAATACGTGATTTCATCATTATGGAATTACATGGAGGGTTGGCAGGACATTTCGGGTTTAATAAAACATACCTGCTGGTAGCCAACCGTTTCTTTTGGCCACATATATGACGCGATGTGCACATGATAGTTTTCAGATGCTAAACCTGTCAAGTTAACAAAGGTACAAAACAAAACACCGGACTCTACACTCCTTTGCCGATTCCACACCATCGTTAGGTAGATATCCGCATGGATTTTGTTCTTGGTTTGCCTCATACTCAGCGTCACAACGACTCTGTAATGGTGGTCGTGGACTGTTTCTCTAAAATGGCTCATTTCATCCCATGCCGAAGAATGTATGATGCTTCTAACATTGCCACCCTATTTGTAAAAAAGACTGTTAGGTTGCACGGCCTCTTTACTACCATTGTCTCCGATCGCGATGTAAAATTCATCGGCTATTTTTGGAAAACTTTGTGGGTGAAATTAGGCACCAAATTGTGTTTCTCTAGCACATTCCACTCCCAAACTGATGGATAGACAGAGGTTACCAACTGTAGTTTGGGAAATTTGTTGTGATGCCTAATCGAAGACCATACAACTAGTTGGGATCTGATCCTCCCGCAAGCTGAATTTGCCTACAATAATTTAGTTAATCACACCATAAGTAGCTCTCCATTTCAGCTTGTTTATGGTAGGGATCCGTATACGCCTTTGGACACTATTTTGTTACCCTTACCACAGAGAACGAGTAAGGCAGGTATAGATTTTGCCACTCATATGATGTCAGTCCATGAAGAGGTTCAAAAGAAAATCTCTCTGTCAATAGAAGTTTATGCTCAGCGTGCCAATTTACAGAGAAGAGATAAGCAATTCGAGGTTTTTGATCAAGTGATGATCCGACTACGTTCAGAATGTTTTCCTCCTAGCAGCTACAGCAAGCTACATGCTCGTCGGGCTGGACCTTTCAACGTTAAAAAAAAAATAGGACCTAATGCTTATGTCATTGACCTGCCTCTTGATTTTGCAATTAGTCTAGTTTTCAATGTTGAAGATTTGACAGAATTCAACAGTGAGATTGCTCTTCCAACCCATTTGGATGACACCACCATCCGAGTTCCTTCAACCCCTCGACAATCCGATACTGTGATTGCCGTGTTAGACCATCAGTTTGTATTTACTCGTAGGGGTGGCTACTATAAATTTTTTGTTTGTTGGGCACACAAACCTCTTTCTGAATCCATTTAACTCCAAGGTAATGAAGTCCATCGTCTCGCCCCTAACATATATCAAGCCTATCTCCAGCATTACTTGCCGGAGGCAAGTTCTTTGGGAGGGATGCAGTTAATGCATTTACATAATTGATCGAGCCAAATAGTCAACTTGACTATTATATTTCTTTCTGTTTTATTATTTCTTTTTGCTTTGTCAATAACTGCCCACTCTCCCCTGGTTTTGTGAACAAGTGGTGGAACATGGGCTCATACTTTATGTTCATGGTTAGTTCTTTGTGCTTTATCAATAACTGCCCATTCTCCCCTGTTTTTGTGAACAAGTGGTGGAACATGGGTTCATGCTTAGTTAGTTGCTTATATTTCTCATTCAGTTGTTTATAACTTGGCTATTTAAAGCCTTGTTTTGATTAATAAAAGGTAGATTAGTTTATAACATTCTTGTTAATTACTTGGAGAGATTGCAAAAGAGCTTTTCAGATTTTGGTGAGATTCTAATTTCTTAGAGTTAATTTTTTTTTTTCACAATGTCACCACGGTGGATCAGGGAGCATGCGGGGCAGAGGGCGAGGATCCATAGTTGAGCGAGGACGTGGCGGCCAATTTTAGTCCAGAGATAGCAAAGTCTATGCATTGACCCAACAGGATGCATAAGCCACTCCTGATGTTGTCATGGGTATGATATCTATCCTTGGTAGGCCTATTAGATTATTAATTGATCCTGGTGCAACCCATTCCTTTACATCTAGTATTTATATGAAATCTATTGATGCTAGTGCTAGTCCTTTTATGCATGTTATTGTTGTTGAGGTTCCTATTGGAGATAGAATTATTATCAGGACAGTCTATCGAGGTTGTGTGATTAATATTGCTGATAGAGAATTTGAAGTTGATTTATTGCCTTTAGATATGACAGATTTTGATTTAATTTTGGGGATGAATTAGTTATCTGTATATCATGCTTGGGTAGATTGTTTTAGAAAAAATGTGGTGTTCAAAATACCCAGACAGGAGGAGTTTAATTTTCAGAGAGAATGTAAGATACTTGCTAATTGTCTTATTTCTACCTTAACTGCTAGTAAATGGTTGAAGAAGGGTTGTGAGGGGTATTTGACATATATGATGGATTATAGCAAAGAGAATAGGAAGTTAGAAGAAATCCTAGTGGTAAAAGATTTTTCTGATGTATTCCCTGATGAGTTGTCTGGGTTGCCTCCCAATAAGGAAATTGAGTTTTCTATTGAGATGATTCCAGGATCAGCGCCCATATCCATAGCACCCTATAGAATGGCACCAGCTGAATTGAGAGAGTTGAAAGTGCAGCTTCAGGAGTTGTTAGATAAACAGTTTATCCGACCTAGTATATTACCCTGGAGAGCCCTTGTGTTATTTGTTAAGAAGAAGGATAGGACGATGAGGTTGTGTATTGATTATAGACAGCTGAATAAGATTACCATCAAGAATAGATATCTTTTGCCCATAATAGATGATTTATTTGAGCAGTTACAGGGAGCTAGAGTGTTCTTTAAGATAGACCTGAGATCGGGTTATCACCAATTGAGGATAAAGGAAGGGGACGTGCCTATGACTGCTTTTAGGACACGTTATGGCCATCATGAGTTCTTGGTGATGCCATTTGGGTTGACTAATGCTCCTGCAGCATTTATGGACCTTATGAATCGGGTGTTTAAACCATTCTTGGACAGATTTGTGATTGTGTTTATTGATGATATTTTGGTATATTCCAAGAATGAAGAGGAGCATATGCAACATTTGGAGATAGTATTGGAGATTCTGAGGAGAGAGAAATTATATACGAAGTTCTCTAAATATGAGTTTTGGTTGAGCGAGATATCTTTCTTGGGATATGTTGTGTCGGGAGAGGGGATTGCAGTTGACCCACAAAAGGTAAAAGCGGTGTTGAATTGGGAAAGACTCACGAGTGTAACTGAAATTAGAAGCTTTTTGGAGTTGGCAGGTTATTATAGAAGATTTATTCAATATTTTTCTATAATTGCTAGACCTTTGACTAAATTGACCAGGAAGGATGTGAAGTTTAGGTGGTTAGAGGAATGTGAGAGAAGTTTCCAACTGTTGAAAGAGAAACTGACTACTACCCCAGTATTAGTGCTTCCTTCTGGTGATGAAGGATTTGTAGTCTATAGTGATGTGTCACATCAAGGGTTGAGATGTGTGTTGATGCAATATGGGAGAGTTATAGCTTATGCATCTAGGCAACTGAAGAAGCATGAGAGGAATTACCCGTCCCATGATTTAGAATTGGCTGCCATAGTTTTTACTTTGAAAATTTGGAGACATCATCTATATAGAGCCAATTGTGAGATTTTTACTGATCATAAAAGCTTGACGCATTTACCGACCTAGAAGGAGTTGAATTTGAGGCAGAGGAGGTGGATGAAGTTGATCTGTGATTATAATTGTACGATTCATTATCATCCAGGAAAAGCTAATGTAGCAGCTGATGCATTGAGTAGAAAGGCTACAGGGAGATTAGCTGCTATGGGGAGTCATAATACTAACCTGATGATAGAATTAAGAAGCATGAGGATGCAGTTGAGTGTCGATGATAGAGGAGTATTGATGGCAAATATGATGAAACAATCTCCTATTATTGATCGTTTATTACAGATGCAAGGTAAAGATGAGGGGATAGAGAAGATTAAGAGGGAAGTGTTGAGCAAGAAGTCAACTGAGTTTAGAATTAGAGAAGATGGCATGGTAGTATTGGGGCATAGAGTTTGTGTTCCCAATGATGTGGAGATGAGGAAGGAGATACTAAGGGAAGCTCATGATTCTGTATATTCCATGCACCCAGGTAATAATAACATGTACAGGGGATTGAAACAGAATTATTGGTGGTCAGGGATGAAGAAAGATAAGGCAGAATATATTGCTAGATGTTTGACTTGTCAACAGGTAAAGTCTGAGAATAGACATCCAGCAGGTTTATTACAACCTCTTCCAATACCTGAGTGGCCATGAGAAAATGTGAGTATGGATTTTGTCTCTGGTTTCCCCCATACCCAGAGAGGGTATGACGCCGTGTGGGTTATAGTGGATAGATTTTCTAAGTCTTCACATTTTCTTCCTATTAAAACTACCTAGAGTCTAAAAAAGTTGGCTGAATTATATGTAGTTGAGATAGTAAAATTACATGGAGTACCCTTGAGCATTGTTTCAGATAGAGATTCTAGATTTACCTCTAGATTTTGGAGGGGTTTCCAAGAAGCTATGGATATATAATTACAGTTTAGTACAGCCTTTCATCCACAAACTAATGGGCAGACAGAGAGAATCATCATAATACTAGAAGATATGTTGAGGGCAAGTTTATTGAGTTTCTCAGTGAGCTGGGATGCTTATTTGCCTTTGATTGAGTTTGCATACAATAATCAGCATCAAACTAGTATTGGGATGGCACCCTTCGAGGCCTTATATGGTAAAAGGTGTAGAACTCCTGTATGTTGGGAAGAAGTTGGAGAGAGAAAGCTATATGGCCCAGAAATGATAGAGTTGACTACTGAGAGGATCAAACTGGTTAGGGACCACCTCAGAGCAGCTCAGAACAGACAGAAGGGATATACTGATGAAAAAAGACGACCTCTCGAGTTCCAAGTTGGTGATTGGGTATTTTTTAAAACATCTTAGTGGAAAGGAGTGTTGAGATTTAAAAAGAAGGAAAAGTTGAGCCTGAGATTTCTGGGGCTCTATGAGATGATTGAGAGAATTGGGCCAGTAGTATATCGATTGGATTTGCCTATAGAATTAAAGCAACTACATAATGTATTTCACGTGCCACTGCTGAGAAAGTACTTACACGATGAATCTCATAGTATCTCGACTCAAGCGATAGAATTTCAGGAAGATTTGACTTTTATGCAAGTACCAGTCAAAATCTTAGATAGAAAGGATCAAGTCTTGCGCAATAAAGTCATTTCCTTGATTCAAGTATTATGGCGAAATAGAGATGTCGAAGAAGTCACATGGGAGCATGAAGCAAGAATGAAAAAGGATTTCCCCTAACTCTTTTCTTAATTTTAGTAAGGAAATTTTGGGGACGATATTTTTGTAAGGTGGGTAGAATTGTAATACCCGTATTTGTAAAATAAGGGTAACGAAGTAATTTAATAAATATAGCATAGAGTTCAAATACCACGCATATTTTAAATGCATAAAAAAAACGTGTATGTCCCCAAAAAAAGGACGTTTATATCCCAAATAGAAAAGACAAAAAAAAAAACGTCCAGAACATGGGGAACAGCAGTAGAGAGAAGAAGAAAAAAAAATTAAAAAAAAAAAACTAACCAAAATGTGGCAACACCTGCTTCCAAGTTTTGTTAAATGACTCCATGTGTTTTTCAAGCTAAGTGGAAGACTGCAAGCCTTCCACCTAAGTACAAATGTGGAGCTTAGGATATTTTTGGGCTGCAGATTTTTTTTTAGTTGCTGTCAAAGCTTATGTATATATATATGTATAATCGGTACAAAAATTAATACTTACTAGTTTTGTTTGATTTCCTTCAATTATGTTATTTTCTTTAAACACTTGGAGACCCAAAGAAAAGTTAAAATAGCAAATTTTTGAAGGAGTTTATAGTGGAGTTTTATAAGGAATCAGGAATAGCTATCAAAAATGCATAAGGTAATAATGTAGTGTTTATTTTTGAATTTTTAGCATTTTCTGAAATTTCCCCGAATTCAAAGTGGGAATTTTCAAAGGGTGTGGTTTATGAAGAAATAATTAGAAATTGAATA
Organism: Bretschneidera sinensis; assembly: GCA_023935145.1. Taxonomy (NCBI): domain Eukaryota; kingdom Viridiplantae; phylum Streptophyta; class Magnoliopsida; order Brassicales; family Akaniaceae; genus Bretschneidera; species Bretschneidera sinensis. Next base: position 50,189,654 of record CM043702.1, read on the forward strand.
CAAATATTATGTCAGGTGTTGGTGGTCAGCAACCGGGAAAAGTTTCAGAGAAGAACGAGAAAGGCAATGAGGTGATCCATGGGTAGCTTTAAGTGCTACGTGATGAGTTGGATTTACTTTAAGTAATCTAAATAAAAATCAAATATCTAGGGATAATATTAAATTTAATTATTAGCGTATGTTTTGGTGGTAGATAAATATTTGGTTGATAGGTATGACATAAATGTTGGACACGTAGAAAATTATTATGTAAAAAGAAATATTATTAGAATAATGAGTTAATTTAATAGTAAAGGGGATAAATAAAATTTGGTACAAGTCTGGGTAAATAAATTTATGTGATATATAAGCAGAAGAAATTAGTGAGATAATAAGTTGATTTAATAATAAAAGAGATAAGTCAAAATTCTTGATGAGTTATGATTAATCAGTAGATGTGATATATAAAGAGAAAAATTTTGGGGAATTTATTTCAACGATAAATTGAGAATGATCAGGGTAGTCAATTTAAATATTTTTATGCATATTATTGTTATATTACTGTTCATAGACATATTTCATATCGTTGATCTTATACATATGCATTAAATAAGATAACCGAAAGAACCGGGAATGGGTCAGTCTAATGGAATAACTGTGACAGCCGGTATATGCTGGAATTAAGAAGGGTCACCGTGACAGCCGGTATATGCTACAAATAAATTCTATGACAGCTGAGATAAGTTATAAAGAACCAGGAAGGGGCCGGTCTAAGATAATAATAACCTGTCGACAGGTGGGAAGACGTTCCCATCATAATCGTTCATGCATTGCATATGTTTTAATTATTGCTTGCATTATTGAAATGATGAGGTGTAGTATATTATTGTGAATTTAGTTATAGATGGATGAGTCTCCCTGAGAGAGACAGTTACAGTGAGAAAATGAGAAAAAGACAGAAATATGATAATATGGGAATTATTTAAATATTAGACCTTTTGCTATTATCCAGTTATAGGAGAAATAAATGATTAAATATTAACAGACTATTTACGAAATTGGAATACTTTTAGTAAATTTAATTTACTGAGCTTGTGAAGCTCACCCCTCATTGTACAATGATTTCAGGTAGAAGACAAGACTAGTAGTCTGGTGGGTTGAAAGTAAGACAAAATCATTTGTTAGAAGCCACGTACGTGTCAATATCCTCAAACAAATGAGAAAATAAAAAAAAATTATTTGTAAATATTCATGCATGCTATGTACCTCAGATTGATGTACCTCCCCTGTTAAGGGCTGAAGGTTAAAAAATTCTTGTTAGTTTATTTTGCTTAATTGTTGCATATATGTGTCATACTGGGATTTTCAAAATGTGATGACACCGTCTCAGGGGTGGCCAACCTGAGATGGGTCGTTACACAAAGGGGGAAACAACCTAAAGAGTATGATGAGAGTAAATTTGTTAGTTACAATGCTAGTGAGAGGTATGTTAGTTTGATGCATGCTAAGAGACCCATTCCTGAAAGAGGTTTCACTATCACAGAGAGGGAAAACCCAACTTTTTTTAGGATGATTAGTGATAGGAATTGGGGTGCATTTGGGAGACAACCACTTAATTCCATTATTAATGTGGTAAGAGAGTTTTATGCCAATGCGGAAGAGCATAGAAATGGCAAAGTGATGGTTAGAGGAAAAACAGTTTTCTTTGACAGTGCATCTATTAATAGATTTTATGGGCTACTTGACATTAAGAACAGCGAATATTCTGCTTATTTGTCTAATGTTGACTATGATGCGGTTTGTAACACACTCTGTATTCCAGGCACGACTTAGAAGATGTCGGGTGGTAATCCTAAGACCTTGCCTGGTACTTCTTTGACTATGAATGCTCGGGCTTGGCAATACTTTATGTGTCAGAACTGCTACGCATTATAGCGATGTTACTATTGAGAGGGTTGTTCTTATATATGCCATTTTGATGGGTATGATGATTGATGTGGGTCAAAAATGTTTAATTCTATCATCCATACTGTAAGACTAAAGCTTGGTCTATACTTCCTCTCTTTGATTACACAATTATGCATCCGAGCCAGCGTCTAGTATAGTAGTGATGAGGAAGCACAACACCCAAAGAAACCTATCGATGATGGAATGCTCAATGTGATTAAGGCAACAAGGTCGCAAGCTCCGGAAGAGGGAGCAGCGGTTGGTGCCCCCTCTCCACCTCCTAGGTCTCTGACTGTTGAAGAGCAACTTGAGCATTTAGAGATTCGATTTGATGAGCATAAAAAATTCTTACAGGATAGGTTTGATTGTCAGGAATGATTCTTAGCCAGGCAAGCAGACTATCAAGCGGGGGTTTACTTTTCTTTTGGTCAGATGTACCAACACCTTGCCTCTGCCACCAGTTGTGATATGGATCATTTTCCCACCTTGCCACCCTATCTGGGTTCATCTTTTGATCCAGCTCCAGATGAGAAGGATGAGGAGGAAGAGGAGGATGATGACATGGAGGATTAGCTTTTGGGTTATCTTTTGTTTGTTTCGTTTTATGTTATTCTATTTTATTATTAGATGACTGTATTAACTTTTATATTGGATTAAGTTTTCGTTATTTTTATTTTTTGTACTTTATCTTTCATTTTTAGTTATTTATGTAGTTTTGATGTGCTAAACTAACATTCGGTGGGAATCTTAATGTGCACTCGATCGCATAATGGTGCGATCGATCGCATGTGCGCTCGATCACATGTCTTGTGCGCACGATCGTATGTGCGCTCGATCGCATGTCTGTTACGATCGATCGCAGATGCACTGAACTGCAAATATCTCGATGTGGGATGTTGACCATACGCTCGTTCGTAGGCAGGTGCGCTCGATCTCATATCTCGTGCGATCGATCGCACTATGCATCCTCAGTCTTTGCTCTTGAAGCTTGATTTCTCAAAATACTTCATTTTCTCCACATACCTATAAAAATACACAAAACACAGAAAAGACATAAAATAAAGGGAAATAATACAAACTAAGAGCTTAACACATATAATTTAAAGGCTTAAATATGCAATATTTAAGACTCATCAAATACCCCCAAACTTATATTTTACTAGTCCCTTAGCAAAACAAAATAAAAAAAAAACTAAATGAAAAACAAAGAATCATAAAGATAAGTTCAATACTCATGGTATCCAAAAATTTAAGGAGCGCTCAAAATCATGAAATTCGTTCATGAGCAAGCTTAAAAAATCTAACCTATTTTCACAATGATTAAGAATTTAAAACCTAATTACTTACAAGAGGCATGCTAAGACATCATAAGCTCGAATCAATGTAAAGTGAATTAGCATATACTGATGAGGTTTCCAATTAAGTTCAATGTATAATGTTTCCACATCTCAAGATTCACAGAATTTCTCATTAGAATGAACAACGATGACATAGTTTTATTTATTTATTTTTTATATAAGGCTCTTCTATGTTTAGTTCCCATAAACTTTCTAATTGACCCATGTAACGAGTGTTGAGTCACTGACTCCCAAACCAGATGGTTTTAGAGCATTAGGTGTAAAGACACCCCTAAGGACTTACTAACTCGAGTCAAAAAGGCTACGAAACTAAACTGGCCTTAATGCTACCAAGCAAAATTTCCACCTTTTGATGTGAACACTCCCTGCTTACCGAGGCAAGAGGTCCAATTACTCAGCAAAAAGTTTTGCAATGATCATTATGAATAAAATTCCCACCTTTTGACGTGAACACTCACTGCTTACTGAGGCAAGAGGTCTAGTTACTCAATGGAAAGTTTATTGATGATGATCATTTATTTTTTTTTAAAATTGTTTTTCTATGCCCAAGTGTTAATCCCACAAGTCATCCCGTTTTAGTTAATATAAGAAACATACACATTAACATCACATGTCACCCTCACACAAATATGTGCTAATGTGCACGTGTTAGATTGGCTCAAACATGTGAATTCTCAAATGCCTAAAGTAAGTAACTAAAGTTTAAACTCTATCTATCATCAAATCATGTGTTTAAAGTTTTAAACTCACCAATGAAATCACATCACAATTTTTCAAATCAACCAAAATTTTTAGACATACATGAACATGCATTTATCTTCACGAAGAAGAAAAAAACAACAATAAATTAGGACAAAGTGTGTGTAACGTGTCTCCTATGCCCCCAAACTTAAATGACACATTGACCCCAATGTGTGAATAATATTGAAAGAGCTGACATGGGATATGGAGAACTATCTGGACTAGTATGGCTCGTAGCATACCCCCAAACTTGAACTGAAGTACGCATTGTCCCTGAAAAATAAATATTGGAAAACAAAAAATACTGGAAACAAACATTAATCATAAATGTGTAAAATAATAAATAAACAGAAAGGATAATGCTGTGGGGTGCCTCCCATGAGCACTAAATTTAAAGTCTTCAGCCAGACTCTCCCTAGTGGATGATATTCAATCTGAGTAAATAGGATCCTCCAACAATATCGTCTCAATGTCCAGACTCCTCAACTCCAAGAATGGTTTTAGCCTCTGTCCATTTACCTTGAAAGTGTTACCATTCTTTGGATCCTCAATCTCGATTGCTCCATGAGGAATAACCGACCGAATAATAAATGGGCTTGTCCAACGAGATTTGAGCTTGCCTGGAAAAAGATGCAAGTGTGAATTGTAAAGAAGAAATTTTTGACCCGGCTCAAAAGCTCGTCTCAAAATGTGTTGGTCATGAGTCTTCTTCATTTGTGCCTTGTAGGACCGTGCACAATCGTATGCATCATTCCGTAGCTCCTCTAATTCATTGAGTTGGAGCTTCTTTTGTGTGCCAGCCTTCGAAAGATTGAAGTTCAACTGCTTGATAGCCCAATAGGCTCTATGCTCTAATTCAACCGGAAGGTGACATGCCTTTCCGTACACAATACGATAGGGAGACATATCAATTGGCATCTTGAAGGCTGTCCGATATGCCCACAGTGCATCAGTCAATCGCAGAAATAAATCCTTTCTACTAGGGTTCACAGTTTTCTCTAAAAAGTTTTTGATCTCGCGATTAGAAATTTCCACTTGTCCACTCGTCTACGGGTGATATGGGGTGGCAACCTTGTGTGTGATGAAATACTTCTTCATCAACTGCTAAAAAATCCGGTTGCAAAAGTGCTTACCTCCATCACTTATGATTGCTCGAGGCGTACCAAATCGAGCAAAAATAGTGTTCTTAAAAAACTGGACCACAACTCTGTGGTCATTGGTCTTGCATGCAACAGCCTCCATCCACTTGGATAGATAGTCCACAGCAACTAGAATGTACAAGTTGCCAAAGGAGTTTGGGAACGGTCCCATAAAATCAATGCCCCACACGTCAAAAATCTCAACAATCATAATAGGGTTGAGAGGCATCATATTCCTTCTAGAAAGACTCTCTAACTTTTGGCAACGCTCACAAGATACACAGTAGGTGTGAGAGTCTCGGAATAGGGTAGGCCAATAAAATCTACACTGCAAAATCTTTGCAGTGGTCTTTTAAGCACTGAAATGGCCTCCACAGGCATGATCATGACAAAAGGCGATGACATTAGATTGGTCATGCTCAAGAATACACCTTCTGATGATCTGATCAGGATAATACTTGAACAGGTAAGGATTTTCCCAGAAAAAGTGTTTTACCATGGCAAAAAACTTTGATTTATCTTGCCGCCCCCAATGCAAAGGCATGTGTCCGGTAACAAGATAGTTCACTATATCAGCAAACCATGGAGCGGGATTTTGAGCAATGAGCATCAACTGCTCATCAGGAAAGGTCTCAGAAATGGGAGTGGTGGCCTCAGTGACATCCACAATCACTCTAGATAAATGGTCTGCCACCACATTTTCAGAACCTTTCTTATCCTGAATCTCGATGTCGAACTCTTGAAGTAGCAAGATCCATCGGATAAGATGAGATTTAGCATCTTTTTTAGAGAAAAGATACTTCAAGGCTGCATGATCCGAGTAAATAATGACCTTAGATCCTAACAAGTAGGATCTGAACTTGTCTAATGCAAAAATGACTGCTAACAACTCCTTCTCAGTGGTAGAGTAATTAAGTTGTGCGTCGTTTAGAGTTCGACTTGCATAATAGATAACATGGGGAAGTTTATCAACACATTGCCCCAAAATAGCTCCAACAGCATAGTCTGATGCATCACACATAATCTCAAAAGGCACACCCCAGTTGGGTGGTTGAATAATGGGTGTGGACGTTAGAATCTTCTTTAGATCCCCAAATGCTTTCTTACAGTCCTCATCAAATATAAATGGGGCATCCTTCAACAATAACTTGCACAAGGGCCTGGCAATTTTGCTGAAATTCTAGATAAATCGCCTGTAGAAACCTGCATGGCCCAGAAAAGAACGAACCTTCTTCACCGTACGTGGGGGTGGAAGATTGGAAATCAAGTCCACCTTCACTTTGTCGACCTCAATCCCTCGATGAGATATGACATGCCCCAGTACAATTCCTTTCTTGACCATAAAATGGCACTTCTCCTAATTAAGCACCAGGTTCTTCTCCTTGCACCGAACTAAAACCAAAGTGAGACGATGCAGGCACTCCTCAAAGGTTGAACTGAAGATGGAGAAGTCGTCCATGAAAATCTCTAAGAACCGCTCTACCATGTCAGAGAATATACTGACCATGCATCACTGAAAAGTGACGGGTGCATTGCATAACCCAAAGGGCATGTGACGGTAGGCGAATGTCCCAAAAGGACATGTAAATGTCGTCTTCTCCTGATCTTCAGGGTCTCCGGGGACCTGGTTATATCCAGAATAACCATCCAAAAAGCAATAATACTCGTGCCCAGCCAAACGCTCCACCATCTGATCTATAAATGGAAGTGGAAAGTGATCCTTTCTTGTGGCAACGTTCAGCTTACGATAGTCTATACACACTCTCCACCCTGACTGAACACGAGTTGGCACCAACTCGTTGTCCTTATTCTTTAATACTGTCAATCCCGCTTGCTTGGGCACAACATGAATCGGGCTCACCCACTTGTTATCAGAGATGGGATAAATGATCCCTGCATCTAACAGCTTAATTATTTCTGCTCTCACAACCTCTTGCATAGCTGGGTTGAGCCTTCTTTGTGGCTCCCTCGATGGCTTGGCATTCTCCTCCAAATGTATCTTGTGCAACACCACCGAGGGGCTGATCCTCTTAATATCCTTTATAGTCCAGCCAATAGCTTCCTTGTGCTCTCTTAGAACATCTAATAATTTCTCCTCTTGAGCCTCACCCAAATCTGATGCTATAATTATAGGCAAACAATTGGCTGGACCTAGGAACTTATACTTAAGATTATCTGGTAAAGGCTTAAGTTCCTTCTTGGGGGTTTCAGGTGCTGTGGTCTCTTCTATTTCATTGCTCTCCCAAGGATCAGACTCCAAAATGGCATTCACTTGCTCGAGTAACTTATCTAAGTCCAAGTCCTCTCCAAAGTGAGCAAAGCATGCCTCCAGGGGATCCTCAATGCTTGATTCGTTCACAGTCTCCTCAAGAATCTCCTCTATCAAGCATACATTTCTCACTTCATCATACTCCGGTGGTTTCCTAGTGATATCAAAGATGTTTAACTATATTGTCATATTTTCGAAGGAAATCTTCATCATCCTTGTCCTACAATTGATCAGGGCGTTAGCCGTGGCTAAGAATGGTCACCCTAGAATAACCAGTATCTGAATCCCTACATTTTGAACCGGCTCTGTGTCAAGCACAATAAAATCCACGGGGAAATAGAACTTATCTACTTTTATCAAAACATCCTCAACTATTCCCCTTGGTATTTTCACTGACCTGTCAGCCAATTGAAGTATTGTGTTTGTGGGCTTCAATTCTCCTAACCCTAACTGCAGATAGACTGAGTAAGGCAGAAGATTCACACTTGCTCCTAGATCCAATAGAGCTCTCTCGATCTGGCTGACTCCTATCGTGCAAGAGATGGTAGGACTCCCCGGGTCCTTATACTTGATGGGTAGCTTGCACTGAAGGATTGAGCTAACCTGCTCGGTCAAAATTGCTTGGGTGTTTACCACTGTTGCACTCTTCACATCACTCATTTTTTGGCTAGTCGTCTTCATGAACTCCTTAAGGGTGTCCTCTAGTGACTGTGAAACTGGCACTGGTGTTTGAGTGGGTGCTTGGTAAGTAGGTGATGGTGCTGAATGAGCAGAACGACCATGACTAGGAATTTGTGGGGAAAATCCGGGAGGATACTGATTGTGAGCATGATGAGGGGCTCCTCCCTGATTCATTGGTTGGTTCTGCATCCATGAAAAATTTGGGTGGTTCCACCACCCTGGATTGTATGTCTCGGAGTACGATCCATTTGATTACCTCCGATAATCATTGAAAGCATTTACTTGTTCCATAAGATACTCGGCAAAAGCCAGCATTGATGGACAATTCTGTGCTAGATGCATGGGACTAGCACAGATGGAACAGCTATCAACATTGAATGTGTTGGCAGCATTGATGGACTGGCCCACAGTGAGAGCGTCAATCCTCTTAGTGAGAGCATCTAACTTCATCCTTAGGTCAGTGTCCTCATTTACCTCATAGATGCCTCCTCTCTTTGGAGCACGAGTGGATTTATCTCGACAGCTTGAAAAATCCCACTATTGCGAGTTATCGGACAACTTGTCCAACGCCTTGTATGCTTTCTCCCCTGTCAGACTCAAGAATGCCCCCCATTCATAGACTCGATCATGCTACGGTTGGGTTGAGTCAACCCTCAGTAGAAGAATTGAACGAGTCTCCACTTTTCATATCCATGTGGAGGTGATTACGCCCAAAAAATAATGTGGTAGTTGTAGTACAGTTTTGGGGTGTCGATTCCACAAGGAAACAAGTTAATTACGGAAGAAGGTGTAAACTTGAACACAAACGATAAAAAGATTGATTAAAAGAATCTGATTTGTTGATTTTATGAAAATTATGTGAATGATTGAATAATATAATAAAGAAATGACAAGGTTCCAGAAATCCTCCCTAAGTTTGTTGCCCTAATCCTAACTTGATTCAGTTGTTTTTATCTCGATTGCAAGTTTCAAATCCCAAACAGGCAATCGGCAAATATTCGATTAAAGTACATTTATAAATCCTAATGTAATTGTTATGAAATCTTCTTTAGTTTCAAGCACACATGACTTAACTTATAAATTATCAAGAGACGACGTTATATCTAAACGATAATACCGCAGCACTGGAAAAACCTATAAAAGAGATCTACCGAACTCAATCACACCCAAACAGGTACACATAAGAAAAGCATGACTGAACTTATATGGAAAAGAAGCATGCAATCACTGGAGTAATAATAAATCTACTAATTAAATTAAGAATAAAACATAACAATGTTTAACGAAAATAATATCCAACTACAACTGAATCAAATAAAGAAAAATAAGAACAACTACACCTAGGGATTCATCCCTTCGCCTTGCTGAGAGACTAGCCAGCCGTGGGGCTCATGCTTCCTTGAGTTGCCTCTGGCCTCTCAACGATCATCCTCAGCTTGCCCTCCAAATTTATACTTTCGGATTCCTCCTAAAGGCCCTCTGGATTGCTCCTAAAGGCCCTCTGGAGTCACTCTCTGATGATTTCAGATGAGCTCCGATTGATGCTAAAGCTAAAGTAGAGTGGGTCTTATATAGGCAAATACCAAGAGTGCAATGTGTTTCCCATCCGATGTGAGATGTGGGATATAGAAATGTGTTTTCCAACCGATGTGGGATGTGGGATTTAAGCCCAAAATCACGCTGAAATCCCGCACAGCCCGCACAGCCTGACCTTTGTCTACTAAAACTGCCATAACTTTCTCTAGAAAAATCTTTTTGACGAACCGTAAAATTCTCCAGAAAACAGACTTCTGGATCTTTCTAAGAATATATGGCTCATCTCCTGGTTCTTCTTGTATCAATACAGTTTAATTTTCAAAAATGATTGATCTGTACGGGCAATTATGGCAATTTAGTAAATCTCCTTTCTTGGTTTCTCTTCATCTTGGCTCTTCTGCGACCATTATCTTACTCGAGTATTCATTGAAGCTTCATGTTTAAAATGATGATAGCTTTTCTATCTCTTTTTTAAGCTCAAAGTACCTGAAAATGCACTGAAATAAGTCAATGATTCAAGAATAACACTTTAGAGTTATTAAGGTATAAAAGTGTAATTCCAACCTCGATCAACCCTAAAATGCTAACAATTAAGTATTGTTTAGATGCATTTTATGACTCTCATCACAACCCCCAACTAGCTTATTGCTAGTCCCTAGCAATTGAAGCGAAATAAGAGATGAATTCTATGGTAGGAGTTAAAAACAAAGTAAAGTAATGCTAGCGTTGAACCAAGAGTAATTCACTTTTTGTCTCAAAAATTGAACATAACATATGGCACATAAAATCATTAAATTTCACCTAAGTCCAAAAGTAATCCAAACATCAATCTTAAAATCGTTATTGACTCTTAACATCCATCTTACCATAAACCATTAATCCAAACACCCAGATGATTTTATGCATAAGATTCGTGAATACAAGTCTTGGCCTCTAAAACATGATAAATTTCGTGACATCAATCACAAAAACAAGCTCCATATGCTTACATTTCAAACTACTCTCCACTATTGTAGAAAAAATCACACTACATTGGATCAATAGGTCTTTACTAAGCTTGTAACGTTAGGCTAAGGTAAAGGTTAAGACGGAATGGGAAGGATTCAACAAATAAAAGAACTTAATCTCTTAGTTTTGAACACAACTCTTTAAGCACTGGATAACCTTACTTCAACACCCAACTCTTTCAGCCATTTTTATAAGATCATATCTCTCAATAGATCACAACTTTTCTTTTCTTTTCTGCTTTCTTTGCCATAATTCACTTTTTTTTCTTTTCTTTTGTATTTTGGCATAAGACCATTCACCTCCTTTTTCATTTTTTTTTTCCACAACCCCCCAATTTATCTTTTTTAATGTACTTGGGTTGTGGTAGTGATCTTTTTTTCATATTTCCCTCCCTACTCCTTTTAAGTGCTTCTCAACAAATGTGTATAGCTAAGTTATTTTAACAGAAAGGTAAGGACAAAATATTCTCTTTAGGCTCATATGGGTGAGTAAATGGGCTATTGAAAGAAACAAGGCTCAAATTCTTTTTCAAGAAAAGGCTCAAATAGGTACTAGTGGTAAATATAGCAATAGTAGGTTTGAAAGGCTCAAACAGTCCAAAAATGGCCTATATCATATCCTAAGTAGTGTGCATTCTAGGAATTCGCCTCAAGTGGTTATCAAGTAAGTTCTAGAGCTTGTCGAGACTGCAAAAATATTCACAAAATAATCACACATAAAATTTCTCTAGATGTTATAGACTAATCATACAATCTTACCACAAACTAGAGTCTCAAACCAAATGAAGATTGATATTGAAATTAATTTCAAACCGAAAAGAAATTTAACTCCTTCTAAATGCTATCTGCTATCTCAATTAAGTTTATATCATTGACATGTGAATTAACTCCAAGGTAACCACAAAGCATGCTTAAAAGAAAAAGAGAGGGAAAATGACACCAAGCAGTTCAATGGAAAAAGAAAAATGTATGGAAATAAAGAAAATGGAAACAAAGAGAAACGTTTCCTCCACCCCCAACTTAAAAATTGCATTGACCTCAATGTAAAAGAAAGAGTAAAGGAAACTCCCCTTGTAGCCAAAGGTGCACAGAAGCTGAAAATTGTGCTCCACCATTTGAACTGCTTCGTATTTTTGTCCCTGAAAAAGAAATACGAAATTAAAACTGGAAAACAATAAGATAATAATAATAAACAATAAAAAAAGGAAATATAAAAAAACAATAAAAATAAAAGGGTACGTTGTGGGTTGCCTCCCATAAGCACTAAGTTTTACGTCTTCAGCCAGACGCTTTTATTCCCTCATTGAAAAACATGAGTTGGATGCACCAGCCACTGCTTTGCTACAAAATTTTGTGCTTGTATGCTTTGGCGATGGCAAGGAATACTTAAAGTCCACCACATGTGGCTCAAGTGTTTTTGGTGATGCCCATTTACTATCAGCAGTAGGGTATTTGATTCCCGCATCCATGTGACTTCTCTTAAGCAACTTCTCAAAGCATGGTTGGCAAGATGTCTTAATAAATTCCTGTGGCTTATCAAAAACATCAACAACATTAACGGCATGGGGATAATTTTTAGAATCTTTGAACTCAAGATTATTATGAATGAATTCCGAAGAGTTAGGATTATGTTTGATGTACTCATCCTTTTCATGTGGTTGTCATGGGACTCGAAAAACATTTACCTCTAGAGTCCTATTTCCAAATGATAATGTCATTAGGCCATTCCTACAATTAATGAGGGAATTGGCGGTGGCAAGGAATGGTTTTCCAAGTATCAAAGGAATCTTGGACTCCGTGTTTATAGTAGAAACAGTATCTAAAACCAAAAAATCAACAGGATAGTAGAAATTATCAATTTGCAACAAAACATCTTCTACAATACCTCTTGGTTTTGTTACCGATCTATCCGCTAATTGAAGTACCATAGAGGTTAGTTTGATCTCACTTAGACCGAGCTGCAAGTACATGGAGTATGGGATAAGGTTCACACTAGCACCCAAATCTAACAATGCTTGGCCACAAGGTTTATTTCCAATTTGGCAAGCCACCGTTGGTCAGCCTGGATCTTTATATTTGGGCGGTGTCTTGCTGTTAATTACAGCACTTGCTTGCCCCATTAAGAATGCCATCTTCTTCACATTGTGCTTCCTCTTGAGTGTGCATAGATCCTTAATGACTTTAGCATAGTTGGGAATCTGTTTTATGACATGAAGAAGAGGAAGATTAATTTTAACATGCTGAAGTTGTTCAAGAATCTTACCTTTTAATGTTGTATTTATCTCCTTAGGTTTAAGGAGTGCTTGAGGGAAAGGCACCGGTGGGCGATAAATATCACGGGCCTCTTGTTCCTTGGGGGCTTTATCCTTGTTGCTTACAGTATTAGGAATCAAGTGTGATGGTAGAGTGGGACCATCAATTGTCTTACTGCTGTGAGTAATTATGGCATTAGCCTCTCTAATGTTTTGATTTTCAGGATTGGAGGTTTGTGTCATATGTTGTCCCCTTGGATTAGGTTGTGGCTATGAAGGAAACTGACCTTGTTCTTGAATCGTCAAGAAACTAGTCAACTTAGTGAGTTGACTCTTTATTACCTTTTGTTCCTCTTTGATCGCTTGTTGTTCCTCTAACAACCGTGGATTTATTTTTCCTTGATCTTCCACACTCTTGGCATGTACCTGCATAAATGACTTAAACATATCTTCCAAAGGTAAAGATTGTCGAGGTGCATTAAATGAGGTTGTTTTCGGTTGCCACTGGGTACTAGAGTGGGCAGGAGGTTGCATATCGGATTTCCAGCTGAAATTAGTGTGATTCTTCCAACCGAGATTGTAGGTGTTAGAGTAGGGGAAGTGTGGTTTCCCAAAGGGTATACCTACAGCATTACACTCTTCCTTCATCTCAAAATAAACCGAGCAATCCTTAGGTAAATGATCTACCCCATTACACACGAAACAAGGCTTATAGAACTCTACCCTAGCAACCGGTTTAGGGGCTCTATTATCCTTGGTTTTTAAGGATTCAATTTCTTTAGTTAGGACCTCTAAACGGGCTTTAAGACTGTCCTCTTCCTTCAGTCGGTAAATCCCAGTAGGTTGATTTCTCCTAGTACCTTCCATGACATTTGGTTCAGTCCAAGTGTGGGCTTTTTCTGATAGGTCATCTAGGAAATCTATAGCTTGGTCGGGATCTTTTTGAAGAAAATTCTCATTGCACATCATTTCTATGAACTGCCTTTCCCTACTTAGGAGTCCATCATAGAAATAGCTAACCACCCGCTAACTCTCATACCCATGGTGTGGACAAGAATTCAAGAGGTCCTTGAAACGTTCCCAAACTTGATATAAGGTTTCACTCTCCTTTTATGCAAAGTTTGAGATTTGTCTCTTGAGGTTGTTGGTCTTATGGGTTGGGAATTGTTTTTGGAAGAAAACTCGGGTCATCTCATCCCAACTACCTATGGACCTAGGCCTTAATGAGTACAACCAAGCCTTGGCTTTTTCCTTAATTGAAAAAAGGAAAAAACGAAGTTTGACAGTGTCTATTATATCAGCCTTACTGTGAAAAGCAGCTACTACTTCCTCAAATTCCCTAATGTGGATATAGGGGTTTTCATTCTCAAACCCATGGAAAGTTGGTAGCAACTGGATCATGCTCGGCTTAAAATCAGGTTGTTGAACATTAGGGGGGAACATGATACATGATGGTGTGGCCGTACGATTAGGGTGCAAGTAATCCTTAAGTGTCCTAGGGGGTTGATCTTCGTGTTCACTCATTTCTTCGGGACTAGATGGATTGTTAAATAAAGGATTTGAAAAAGAATTAAATTCTGACTCTAACACAGGCCTACAACCAAATGTACCCACAGTGTCTCTATGTCTGTGCATATGAGGTAACAAAATAATAAAAATACTATATAAAAAAAGAAAGAAAGAGTCAAATAAAATAAAAAATAAAAAATTAATGCAACAAGATAAAAGAATGAACGAAGTTATCGCCTTTATAGCTGCTGAAAAGAAAAACTATTTACAGTTCTTCTACCATCTTGTCAAAAGTTGACAATCTTCCTTGTACTTAAGTTCGTTTCCCCGGCAACGGCGCCAAAATTTGATTACACCCAAAACATAACGCGGTAGTTGTAGTACAGTTTTGGGGTGTCGATTCCACAGGGAAACAAGTTAATTACAGAAGAAGGTGTAAACTTGAACACAAACGATAAAAGATTGATTAAAAGAATCTGATTTGTTGATTTTATGAAAATTATGTGAATGATTGAATAATATAATAAAGAAATGACAAGGTTCCGGAAATCCTCCCTAAGTTCATTGCCCTAATCTTAACTTGATTCATTTGTTTTTATCTCGATTGCAAGTTTCACATCCCAAACAGGCAATCAGCAAATATTCGATTAAAGTGAATTTATAAATCCTAATGTAATTGTTATGAAATCTTCTTTAGTTTCAAGCACACATGACCTAACTTATAAATTATCAAGAGACGATGTTATATCTAAACGACAATACCGCAACAATGGAAAAACTTATAAAAGAGATCGGCCGAACTCAATCACACACAAACAGGTACACATAAGAAAAGCATGACTGAACTTATATGGAAAAGAAGCATGCAATCACAGGAGTAATAATAAATCTACTAATTAAATTAAGAATAAAACATAACAATGTTTAACGAAAATAATATCCAACTACAACTGAATCAAATAAAGAAAAATAAGAACAACTACACCTAGGGATTCATCCCTTCGCCTTGCTTAGAGACTAGCCAGCCATGGGGCTCATGCTTCCTTGAGTTGCCTCCGGCCTCTCCACGATCATCCTCAGCTTGCCCTCCAAATTTATACTTTCGGATTGCTCCTAAAGGCCCTCTGGAGTCACTCTCTGATGATTTCAGATGAGCTCCGATTGATGCTAAAGCTAATGTGGAGTGGGTCTTATATAGGCAAATACCAAGAGTGCAATGCATTTCCCATCCGATGTGGGATATGGGATATAGAAATGTGTTTTCCAACCGATGTGGGATGTGGAATTTAAGCCCAAAAGTACGCTGAAATCCCGCACAGCCCGACCTTTGTCTACTAAAACTGCCATAACTTTCTCTAGAAAAATCTTTTTGACGAACCGTAAAATTCTCCAGAAAATAGACTTCTGGATCTTTCTAAGAATATATGGCTCATCTTCTGGTTCTTCTTGTATCAATACAGTTTAATTTTCAAAGATGATTGATCTGTACAGGTAATTATGGAAATTTAGTAAATCTCCTTTCTTGATTTCTCTTCATCTTGGCTCTTCCGCGACCATTATCTCACTCGAGTATTCATTGAAGCTTCGTGTTTAAAATGATGATAGCTTTTATATCTTTTTTTTAAGCTCAAAGTACCTGAAAATGCACTGAAATAAGTCAAATATTCAAGAATAACACTTTAGAGTTATTAAGGTATAAAAGTGTAATTTCAGCCTCGATCAACCCTAAAATGCTAACAATTAAGTATTGTTTAGATGCATTTTATGACTCTCATCAGGAGGGCATCTGATCAGTAACTCTTTGAAGCACTCCCTACTCTCAGCGAACTTCTTATCCTCGTCCTGAGTGAAAGAACTAACCTCCTTTCGGCACTCATTCACTCTAGACATTGGGAAAAACTTATGATAAAATTTACTAAGCAGGTTTTCCCAAGATGTGATAGACCCGGGCGTGTTGGAATCCAACCACGCCCTAGCTCTATCGTGAAGAGAAAAAGGGAAGAGTCGAAAATGGACAGACTCCTCAGAGAAGTTATGGAATTTGAATGTAGCACAAATATCTTTGAACTTCTTCACATTACTATAAAGGTTCTCAAGATCTAAGCCATGAAATGAGGTAGGAGTTGGATGACATGTGGCTTTAAATCAAAATGGGTGGCATTGTTAGGTGGCAACACTATGCAAGAAGATGAATTAGTCGCAACGGGTGCGAACAAATCCCTAAGGGATGTAGTGGAGTCCATGTTCCAAGCTCTAGGTTGCTCTACATGTTCAGGATGATTTGCATTCCTAAAATTTTCTCCCATTTCAACTGTCTATCTTTCAACTGGTGCTCTTTTCTGCCTCCTAAGAGTTCTTTCTAAGTCGGGATCTAAATGTATCAAATCTAAATTCAAAGATTTCCGACCAAGCATATACCGCACAAAAAGCACTAAAATCACCTAACCAACAGAAATTTGCAAAAATATTTTTTTTTATTTAACAATGCAAATAGAAACAAATAAAATAAAATAAAATTGCCAAAAATAAAATTCAATCAAACAATGCTAACTAACTAGTAGAAAAATAAAATTAATTCAGATAAAAATTTCACAAACCAAACAACTCCCCGGCAACGGCGCCAAAAACTTGTTGTGAGTTTTAAATTACTCGCAAGCGCACGAATCGTTTGCAATATAGTGTGTGCAAGTGCGAGGCCGAATCCACAGGGAATTGCATTGTGAAAATATAATTTTATCTAAACTAACCTTATCTTAACCTAGTTCCAAATTTTGAGTTGTATTTTTGCAAAAGAAATATAAACTTAAATTAAATTGATTTAAAAACTAATAATAAAAACACTAAGGTTTCTGAATCCACCCCACCAAAGCTAAGCATATATCTTCATGTAAAAATAGCCTATCAAAACATTCCATGAATCCAACTTAAGACAAAAAAACAACAAATATCCCAATTAAACCAAAAGCATCCAATGTATCCGCTTTTAACAAATCACAAAGGAAATCCAATTTAATCAAAAACAATTTGATGTATCCATCAGATGAAACATAAGGAATATTTAACAGAACAATTTAAACGCAATCAATCATAAGATTTTACTCAAATAATTGACAGAACATTTATACTAAAAAAAACATCATAATTGTATAAACAAAACTGAAACTAATATGCCAAACAACGGCGAGGCTTCATCTTCAACCTTAGTTAAAGATTCTAGCCACTCATATTTATGAAACTACAGTTCATAATAAAAGTACTAAACATTTAAACTAAACAAACAAAATGAAAAGAAATATTTACTATACAAGGGAGAAATTCCACTTGCTGTTGGGTGGCGCTTCCCCTCGTGGTAGCAAAGCCTTCGGGATCCACCAGAATGCTAGCAGATGTCCACCAGATTACACCAAATGGCACCAGGAATTGCACACTGAATGATGAAGTCAGATGGTGTTTATATAGGGGGAGTCCCGGAGCACAATGGGTTGCAGATTCGATGTGGGATACTACCCAAGTGCGCTTGATCGCATAATGGTGCGAGCGATCGCATGTGCGCTCGATCGCATGTCTGTTACGATCGATCGCAGATGCACTGAAATACAAATATCTCGATGTGGGATGTTGACCATGTGCTCGTTCGTAGGCAGGTGCGCTCGAGCGCAGGTGCACTTGATCGCATATCTCGTGCGATCAATCGCACTATTCATCCTCAGCTTTTGATCTTGAAGTTTGATTTCCCGAAATGCTTCGTTTTCTCCACATACCTATAAAAATACATAAAACACAGAAAAGACATAAAATAAAGGGAAATAATACAAATTAAGAGATTAACACATATAATTTAAGGACTTAAATATGCAATATTTAAGACTCATCAGATTCCACAGAGAAAAGCGAACTACAAGAGAAGATGTAAACCTTAATACGAAACGATAAAATCCAATTGAGTAAATCTGAGTTTGATAATGAAACAGTGTGAAGGAGTTGTATAATTATAATGAAGAATATAGATGGAATACAATAAGGTTTTGGGAATCCTCCCTAGGTTCGTTGCCTTATTCTAATCTCGATTAGGTTGTTTTTATCTCGATTGCAAGTTTCACATCCCAACCAAGCAATCAGTAAATATTCAATTAAAGCACATTTAAACCCTAATGTAATTTCTATGAAGTACTCTTTACTTTCGATTTAAGCACACATGACCTATCCTATAGGTTTATCAAGAAACGACAATATATCTCAATGACAATATCGCAGTAATGGACATACTTAAATGATAAATCTACCAGTCTCAATCACATCCAAACAACTTGACATAAGAAAAGCTTGACTAGACTTTATATGGAGAAGAAGCATGCAATCACCGGATTAAGAAAATCTAAGGTAAGAAGAACACAAAGTGCAGCTGTCACATGAACCTTAATTCTTCTTGTTTAAAGAGTAAATCATAAACAATGCTTTAACAATAAATCCTTACAACTGAATTAAAAAAGGAAAATAAGAACAACTACACCTAGGGATTCATCCCTTTGCCTTGCTTGGAGATTAGTTGGCCATGGGGCTCATGCTTGAACACCGTAATTTCGAGCTCTCTCCTTTGTTTCCAGCCTCTTTCGATCCCCGTTCTCAAACCCTAAGTGATCTATTTATTATACCAAAGGTCCAAGGTTGTTTTTAGGGTTTAAACTATCATTAAAGTCCTAATTAGGTCATAATTCGGAGAAGGGGATCGTGTGCGTGACGCGGCTCTCACTTATGTGCGCCGCGGCTTAGCCTGATCTTTGGTGAGGCAATCTTCTAGGCACCGCGGCCCTGGTTTCTGGGTGCCTAGGCGCTCACTAGTCTTGGTTAGGTGGAGGTTCTGGGCGCCTAGGCTTCCACTGAAGGGCTTCTTGCTCATAAACTCTTTGTTTTGTCCTTTCGGAAGCACTCCTTCACTCCGATGTGCATGAAATCCTCGAGCTTTAAGAAATGATAGCTTTTCCATCTCTTTCAAATACAAAATACCTGAAAAGAGCATCGAAATAAGGTAATGATCCAAGAATATCACTTTAGAGTTATTAACGTATAAAAGTGTGATTCAAACCTCGATCAACCCTAAAATACTGATAAATAAATACATCTAAGATGCATTTTATGACTCTCATCAATTACTCCACACATGCTCGGCTCAATGCCTCCAAGACCGAGCATATGGATTACTCCACACATGCTCAGTCCAATGCCTCTAAGACCAAGCATATAGATTGCTCCACACATGCTCGGCCCAATGCCTCCAAGGCCGAGCAAATGAATTGCTCCACACATGCTCAGCCCAAATGTCTCTAAGGCTGAGCATGCGGATTACTCCATATATACTCCGCCCAATGCCTCTAAGACCGAGCATATTGATTTCCCCACATATTCTTGGCCCAGTGCATCCAAGACTGAGCATATGGATTGCTCCGCACATGCTTGGCCCAAGGCCTCAAAGACCAAATGTATGGATTGCTCCACACATGCTCGACCCAACGCCTCCAAAGTCGAGCATATAAAATTGCTCTATACATTCTCGACCCAATGCCTCTAAGACTAAGCATATGGACTGCTCCTCGTACGCTTTGCTCGGCACCACCAAGGCTCGGCAGACTGATTTCCCCTTTACTAAAAATTGAGCCCTGTAAAGCTTCAATGAGCACATAAATGTACTTAAGGAAATGGGGGCCTATGATACAGCTCAAAAACACACACCCAATGAAGACACGACACGTGGACAGCCTCACACCAAGATAGCAAGGCAACACATGGACAACTCCAAACCAAAACAACAAGGCAATGCGTGGACAGCCCTACACCAAGACAACGAGGCAACATGCAAACAACGTAGGACCGCACAGCTGGACCTCCAAGTCACCACCGCCCTTAATGCAAGGGCTACCTCATCCCCGAAACCCTATAAAAAAAACCCAGATACCCATTCCAAAAGAGATTCTTCTTTATCTAAAACTGGACCATCACCACTCACGCATTTCTTATACCCCATACTGACAAAAGCATCGAAGCATCTTTGAAGGTATCTACCTCTGGTGACGCCTCAGCTTACCCAGTTTCTCTGTGTAGGTCCCCCGAGGCCTGGCATTCAGCTGAGCAGCACGTTTTTGGTAGCAACACTATGCATGGTCGACAATGTACAATATCATATATTCTTGTCATCGAAACTTACTGATTGGCAGGAGTGTCGGAACGTTGAAGGATAAGATCCATCTCAAAACCTTCCTAAAAAACTGTACTTACATACATGTTCATTTTGGTGGGTTTAAACCTAGTTTTAAGTTGGTGTTTATGGTCTAAAATTTATATATATATATATATATATATATATATATATATATATAAAATTAAGAATTGATTTGATTCGATTAAATTTTTAATTTTTTTTTATTAAAACTAAACACTAATTAGCCTACGCAAAGAAAAAATAGTTCTTAAGAATGCATGGTAATATTGACCCCCGAATAAAGGTTTGGCTTCGTATGTAATATCGTGCATCAATTGGTTTAGGCTTTCTGTTTATGTTTCATTAACTTCTCTCATTCATTATAAATGTCCAGATTCCATTGGTTTATGATTTCTCGTCATATTCATCTTTTCTTTAATTCTTTTAACTTCTATAATTGATCAATAATAATTATGTACTTAGCGTATTTGTTTTGGGTTCTGTTCAATTTTATTTTATTCTAATTCTCTGTAATCTCTCTTATATTTTTAAATATTCAACTTAATTAATGATAATTATATTATTAAAATATGTTATATATCAGAGTATTACTTTTGTGTTACTGATTATTTATTTTTCTATTTTCATTTGTTGGTTTTTTTATTAGTCTAATTTCACGTTAAAAAAATAAACCTACTACAAACTCTCATGAAATTCAATCAAACCTACTACAAACTCTCATGAAATTCAATCATTCTAACCATTGTATTTTGTTATTACAATACCTTAACGTCCATTTGATAATTATACTTGTGGACATCTATACTCTACCAAATTGTAAATTGTTAAGCATTTATTTACTTAAATAATTAGGCAAATAATTGTTCTAGTTGTACTTGCAAGTGCACAAGGTCTGTGGTAGCATAGTGTGCAAGTGCGAGATCATTTCCACAGGGATTGGTGAATTTCTTTCTAGGACTAATTTCTTCAAGTTTGAAAAGAGAAATAATAGTTGATTATGAGTGAATAATAATAATGAGAATATAGGACTACGATATCCACCCTAATTATACTTTCCCACTAAGTAAAGTTTCAATGCTCTAGCCTTATCATGAATATCTAATGGTTGCCAACCTAAGGGCTTGGTCCACACCTTAGGCTATTGATCTCCCTATGCAACGAGTTAGGCATGGTGTATACTCTAACTCTTTTCTCTCTTAAGGGATTCAACATGGGTGTATACTGAGTTGTTCCTTAAGAGAGCATGAGGGTTGTGGAGATCGGTAACCACATAGGACCTAGGGCTTGGTCTGCTCTCGGTTTCTCATGTTGATTAACCCAGGAATCTGGTGTAGATATCCCTTGTTACTAATGTCGAACCCAGGACTCGGTCATCCAAATTGATCCGACTAACCTATCCATACCACATGCATATGTTGATCAGACACACACATACAAGGAATTTAAATACAAACAAGTATTAATCAAGTTAAACATTCAAACAGGGCTATAACAAAGATAGTCAATTAATAAATATGTGGAAAAGCATAACTAGGGCTTCAATTGAGCCCTATAGGTGTTTAGTTACACATGCTAAGTAGAATAAACATGCTAAACATTATGAAAATAAAAACTGAAAACTAAAACCAAAGAAGACTCGGGAGACGAGTTGTCAATTCCTCCCCTAAGCTCTCTACTTCAAGTCTAGAACAAAAGATTAAACTAAAAGGAAGATATGCTCCCCAAAAGGGAGATATCTTTTCTGTATTTTAAAAGTCTATTTATAGGGTTCTAAAGACACTTGGAAGCCCTAATTTCCAAAATAGGGCCCTAACCCTAATTTCCAAAACAGGTGTGGCCATTTTACTGTTCACTGTCGTACGTGTGCGCTCGATCGCGAGCAGAGTGTGCTCGATCTCAAGGTTACACTCGATCGCCCTTCCTGGTGCGCTCGATCGCACTCTAGACAGTATCTGCTCTAGGTTTTCCAGTTTTCTTCCTTTTAAGCTCCAAAAGCTTCCAAAATGCTTCCTTTTCTTCAAAGACCTATAAAAACCATGTAAAACACAGAAATGAAGTAAAATGGACTAAAATAACATAAACTATGGCTTAACAAATGTAAATTAAGGGGCTTAAATATTTAAGCCCCTATCACACCCCCAAACTTACATATTGCTAGTCTCTTAGCAATACAAAACTAAAAACTAAATGAAGAACAAAATTAAAGATAAATTCATTTCCATGATACTCAAAGATTTGGGTTGTGCATAAAATTATAATAACCGGTCATGAGTAAGCTTATAATAAAAACACATTTTTGTATTGAAAAAGGATTTTCAAAAGTTCATGTTACTTATCTAAGGTTGGCTTAAGGCATTGCAAGTTTGATTTGTGTGTGATGAATTAGCACATATAAGATGGGGCTTCCATATAATTTTAGTGTATAGTGTTTCGATGCCCAAACCTTTATCGAATTCCTTATCAAAGAGAACAAAAATGGTATAATACTTGCTTCTTCTTTCTTTTTCTTTCATCATGCGATCTTTGCCATGATGAGTTCCATCGAGCTTTCTATTTGACCCTTGTAACGAGTGTTTAGCCAATGACTCCTAAACCAGATGATTTTAGAGCATTAGGTATAAAGACACTCCTAAGGACTTACTAACTCAAATAAAAAAGGCTACAGAACTAACAGGTTTTAATCATTCTTAATGAAATTCCCACCTTTTGACGTGAACACTCAATGCTTACTAAGGTAAAAGGCCCAGTTACTCAGTGAAAATTTGTTATTATGATCATTAAAGGCTTACTTCCCACCTTTTGATGTAAACACTCAATGCTTACTGAGGCAAGAGGCCCAGTTACTCAGTGGAAAGCTTTTTGATCACTTTTTTGCATGATGAACATTTTTTTTTATTTTTTTCTTCTTTATTTTTCTTATGCCAAAGTGTTCTTTCAACAAGTTATCCGATTACAGTTAGATTATAGAAACAAATACAAAAGAATTATATGTCATACCCCACACAAATGCGTGTTAAATGTGCTCGTGCAAATTTGGATCAAACTCGTGAATTCTTAGGTGCCTTGAGGTAGGTAACTAAACTTTGTAAAATTCCCATTGCAAGACTATGTGTTCTAGCTTTTAAGCTTACTAATGAAGTGTTATCAAATTTTTAAATCAACCAAAACTTTTGTTTACCAAAAGAACGTGCATTTATCTTCCTAAAAAAAAAAAACCGGGACTTAGTGTGTGAATGTGTTTCAAGTGCGTGTGTGATAGTATCTAGTATCTCCCACTACCCCCAAACTTAAAATACACATTGTCCCCAATGTGTGTGGCATGGAAAGATCTAACCTGGGAGATGGAGAACTAGGTTGCTTGCTTTGCTTGTAACACGCCCCCAAACTTGAACTAGATGCACGCACTAAGTACCTGACAAAGAAAAATAAATGTTTGTTCCGGAAAACAAGAAATATAAATACTAGATATGTAAATATAAATATAAACAAAAGAAAAATACTAAAATGAAAAGGATAAGTCTGGGGTACCTCCCATGAGCGCTAAGTTTAACGTCTTCAGCCGGATCAAGCCTTATTCTTCCCCAAAACTAAGATTTGCAGCAACTAGCACAGGTAGTGTCTTATGCTCTCCCATATAAGCATAAGTCAAGTACTTTGGCAATTGCTTCAACTCCAAATTTGGTGCCTGGACAATAAAAGGGAAAAAAGTAGTATTAGAAGGCACAAGAGTGTCAAATGGATCAGTGTACTTACTTGGATGCTTTGGATAGGCCTCTAAGAGGTGCACAGTTTCAAAGATGTCATCAGTAACATCTTCAGATTCTGGCATTATACTCGATCTTGTGAGACTATATGTAAGAGTAGTTTCTAATGGATCAACGTGATGGCCATGAAAAACTTATTCAACAACACTTTGCTTTTATTTACTTAGCTCCTTAGCTATGTGCCCCACTTGTACTTCTAGTCTTTGAATAGCTTGCTCATGCCTTGCATTTATTTGGCTTTGTTTAGTCCAAAATTGTCTTGCCTCTGCTATGAACTACTCTTGTGAGGTCATCGGCTATTGTTGTTGAACTGCTAGTTGCCTCACAATGCTCTCTAGGTCGCTCTCCTTTGCTTTCGTAACTGATTGGGCTGCTGGTTGGAAGTTTCTTTGTTGCCCTTGAAGGTTCCATGCATTTTGATCGTTGCTCCATGAGAAGTTGTGGTGGTTTCGCCATTCTGGATTGTAGTTGTTTGGTCCCACATAGTTTGCTTGCTCTCGATCTGCAGATGAATATAAAGGGCAAATTTCAGTAGTGTGATCAAAATAACTACAAATAGCACATACCTGGAGTGGTGTAGCTTGCGGCCTAGTTGAGGCAATCCGAGCAATCATGACTTCTACAAGCATATCTAGCTTCCTCTCCATAGCATCTAGACGAGCATATCTAGCTTTCGCCATTGGTGCTTCTCCCTCGATTGAATTAGTTGAAAAACTTTAGTGTAGCAGTTTCAGTACTGCTTCTCGGGTACTCTTTGGAGCTTTTGCACTCAAGCGTACCAAGAACAGCGCTCGATCGCACTGGGATTGCGCTCGATCACACCAAGGGGTGCGCTCGATTGCAATGAGGACAGAAACTCCTCTGCTACACACCTGAACAAAAACAGAAAACGAAAAGAAGGAATAAATCTGATTTTCGATAAAAAAATAAAATGGAACAAAATAAAATAAAATAAAAAACTAACGAAAATAATTCCAAAAAGAAATTTAGCACAATCCCCAGCAACGGCGCCAAAAACTTGTTGTACCGATTATCTACCTAAATTAATATGCAAATAATCGCACTTGTTTTACTTGCAAGTGCACAAGGTCTGTTGTAGCATAGTGTGCAAGTGCGAGATCATTTCCACAGGGATTGGTGAATTTCTTTCTAGGACTAATTTCGTCAAATTTGAAAAGAGAAATAATAGTTGATTATGAGTGAATAACAATAATGATAATATAGGACTATGATATCCACCCTAATTATACTTTCCTACTAAGTAAAGTTTCAATGCTTTAGTCTTATCATGAATATCTAATGGTTGCCAACCTAAGGGCTTGGTCCACACCTTAGGCTATTGATCTCCTTATGCAACGAGTTAGGCATGGTGTATACTCTAACTCTTTTATCTCCTAAGGGATTCAACATGGGTGTATACTGAGTTGTTCCTTAAGAGAGCATGAGGGCTGTGGAGATCCGCAACCACAAAGGACCTAGGGCTTGGTCTGCTCCCGGTTTCCCATGTTGATTAACCCGGGAATCCGGTGTGGATATCTCTTGTTACAAATGTCGAACCCAAGACTCAGTCATCCAAATTGATCCGACTAACCTATCCATACCACATGCATATGTTGATCAGGCACACACATACGAGGAATTTAAATACAAACAGGTATTAATCAAGTTAAACATTCAAACAGGGCTATAGCAAAGATAGTCAATGAATAGATATGTGGAAAAGCATAACTAGGGCTTCAATCGAGCCCTATAGGTGTTTAGTTACACATTCTAAGTAGAATAAACATGCTAAACATTATGAAAATAAAAACTAAAAACTAAAACCGAAGAAGACTTGGGAGACGAGTCGTCAATTCCTCCCCTAAGCTCTCTACTTCGAGTCTAGAATACAAGATTAAACTAAAAGGAAGATATACTCCCTAAAAGGGAGATATATTTTCTGTGTTTTACAAGTCTATTTATAGGGTTCTAAGGACACTTGGAAACCTTAATTTCCAAAATAGGGCCCTAACTCTAATTTCCAAAATAGGTGCTGCCGTTTTACTGTTCACTTCCATACATGTGCGCTCGATCGCAAGGTTGCGCTCAATTGCCCTTCCTGGTGCGCTTGATCGCACTCCAGACAGTATCTGCTCTAGGTTTTCCAGTTTTCTCCCTTTTAAGCTCCAAAAGCTTCCAAAATGCTTCCTTTTCTTCATTGACCTATAAAAACCATGTAAAACACAGAAACGAAGTAAAATGGACTAAAATAACATAAACTAGGGCTTAACAAATGTAAATAAAGGGCCTTAAATATGAATATTTAAGCTCCTATCATAAATTTATGTCACTAAGTTAAAACCTCTACATATTTTTAAGTTTTAAAATTAAATTATGATCTAGTTTTAATTTATACCTATTTATCTTTCATGTCCAAAGTACAAGGAAATAACTAATGATGCCAAACAAACCCTTTACTCAAATACTTTTAGGTAAATTAAGCTTTCTAAAGTGTTTTGGTTTCCAAGAAACAAAAGCTAGCTAGGTTAAACACCAAAAAGAATAAAAAAATTTGAGAAAAATTAGAAACTATGAGAAACTTTCTATTAATTTTAGTTGACAGCTCTTTTAACGCAATTTTTACCAAACACTAAACAAGTTTTAACTCCAAAACTGTTTTAAAATCGCTTCTTGACCCCATATTGAAGGTTTAGTTGAGCCAAATTGAACCTTAGGGAGAGTAGGATAGGGAAAACATAGTTCATGGAAGAAAACATGATGACTAGTATAGACACGACCAGTGGTGGGATCTAAAAACCTATATCCTTTGTAATTTTGAGCATAATCTAAGAAGACACATTGTTTGGATTGAGGTGCAAGCTTGTGGCGTGCATTGGCAGTGAGGTAAGGATAGCAAGCACACCCGAAGACACGAAAAGATGAGTAATCGGGAATTTTAGACAACAATTTTGTATAAGGAGCTTGATTTTACAAAACAGGAGTAGGGAGATGATTGATGATGTAAAGTGTAGTGTATGTAGCATTGACCCAAAATGACTCGGAAAGAGATGAGTGAATTAACAAGTTGCGTGCCATTTCACTAATGTGTATATGCTTACATTCAGCGACACCATTTTGTTGAGGAGTTTCTAGGAAAAACATACGAAATGTAATACCATGGTGAGCAAAAACTTGTTTGAAAGACGTTTGATCAAATTCTTTACCACCAAAACTTTGAAAAGTTTTTAATTTTGTAGAAAATTGATTTTCAATAAGAGCTTTAAAGGTACAAAAGTGTTGAAAGACTTAAAATTTTTTACGTATAGGAAAAATCCAAGAATAACGAGGAAAATCATCCACAAAAATAATATAATATCGATAACCCAAATTTGATAAAATAGGAGATTGTCAAACATCAGAATATATTAAAGCCAAAGGTTGGTCAGTACAATGCTGAACAGAATCAAAAGGTAAATGTTTAGACTTGCCTAACTAACACTCCGATCAAAAACCAGAATATTTAGAAGACAATGAAATATTCTTGCGAGTTTGTAAAAGAGAAAATACACAGGGACCTGAATGACCAAGTCGATGATGCCAAACATTACTAGAGACTTGACGAGAGACTAGTACCAAAGGAGAGAGAGTGACTAAGCTGGGTGGAAGAGGGTAGAGGTCACTATTACTAGATGATTTGAGAAGAGTTCTCCTTGTATCTTGTCCTTAATAACAACATGAGATGCATCAAAGGTAGCATAACAATTGTTATCAGAACATAAACGTTTAACAAAAAGTAAATTATGAGATAATTGTGGGACATGGAGTACATTTTTAAGGTGAAGTTGTTTGGTGGAGGTGCGTAAGAAAGTAGAAGTAACATTATTAATATCAAGCAACTATCCATTACCAACCAAAATTTTGGTTTTTCCAAAATAAGGTGTAAGGTTAGTAAGTATACATGACTGAAGAGTCATATTAGGTGAGGCAGTCATATTAGGGTACCACTAAATGACATTAGACTCACTAAGTAACATGGTAGCAAAAGATTTTGGCAAGTCATGAGAGACAACAGCATGACTGAACCGATGAGGATAAGTTAAGGCAAGGTGACCAGTGGTGTGAAAAATTTGACATGACGTGGAGGATGCGTCAGGATGTGGTCCCAATAAGCCTTAATGACTGTATGGGGAAATACCAACAAATCAATTAAATATAGGAAAAAGTAAGAGGACTGATTAGTACCTGAACCATGTCAAGAGGAGGCACCACGACCAGTATTGCAGCCACATCCCCGGCCACGATCCCGATAACCAGAACGACCCCTGCCACGACCACGAGAAGTGCCAGAGGTGGTGGTTGTGGAAAAGGTTATAGGAA
The DNA here is from genome assembly GCA_023935145.1 of Bretschneidera sinensis. NCBI lineage: Eukaryota > Viridiplantae > Streptophyta > Magnoliopsida > Brassicales > Akaniaceae > Bretschneidera > Bretschneidera sinensis. Next base: position 50,218,406 of record CM043702.1, read on the forward strand.
GGTTAGAAAGTTTAGGAGGGACTCGAAGATACTTCAAGTGTTGCTCTTGGAGGAGCAGCTTAGTGCGCAGACTATCAAAGGTAAGAGCGATATTGGTGTTGGTGACTGTGGTGATGAAGCTTTCATACTCGGTAGGCAAACCTACTAATGCATAAGAGATGTGGTCTTTGCTAGAGAGAGGTGAATTGATGGTAGCAAGAGCATCAACTATGGCTTTGAGGTCCCGAAGATATTGTTCCATAGATTTGCTAGCTTTAGTATGCTGATGAAGCTTTAAGTGAAGATTAAACTCATTTGCATTAGACTGATCAAGGTAATGTTGTTCTAAGGCCAGCTAGACATCCCGAGAAATATGAAGATCATGGATGTCTTGGAGTATGTTTGAAGTAAGGGTTGCATTCATCCAAGAGTGAAGGCATTGGTGTGTATAGAGCCAGGGTGAGAAAGCAGGGTTAAGGGTTGTGGTGGCATCACTAGAATAATAATACTGGGTGGGAATAGGGAAAGTACCATCAACATACACGATCAGGTTGTAATTTATAAGGACTGGGAGAAATTGAGAGCGCCAAAGAATATAATTAGAATTATTTAGTTTAATATTAACCAGGTGGGTGATACTAGGAGCAGAGAACAGAAGGAGATTAGGGAAAGGTGGATGAATTGGGGAATTAATGAGGGAGAGTGAGGAACCAAGTGAAGAACCAATGAAGGGAGAGGTAATTGGAGCAGTGTTTTTGTAATACCCGTCTTCTTAAAGTAAAGATAAAGAAGTAATTTGATAGATATTACATGAAATTAAAATAATATATACATGAAAGATTTATTATTGAATAAAATAATTCTTTTGAAAAAAAAGACACCTGGACATTTGGTGTCACACAAAGAAAAAAAAAAGGGACACCGGGATGCTAAGCGTCCAAGTGTGGCGTGTTGATGTTACAATGGGAAAAACCAAAACACGGGTGTAGCCTTTGCGGCTACAATAAAGACAAAGAAAAAAAACGTTTATAAGTTCTAAGACTTTGTTTTGTTAATTCTTACCAAATCCCGTTAGGTTTTCTTCTTCCTTCAATTCAAATTTCTCAGCAAAAATTTATAAAGAAAATTTCTCCAGTATTAGAGATAGTACAGTCATTCAATTACAATAACAAGATTTTATCATATTTGAGGTAAATTTTCAATAAGACTCATAATTAAATAATTATATTGTTTGAATTAAGTTATGAAATAGTAAGATTTACGAAAGTTTATGATTAGGTGTTGGTGATCAACAATTTCAAGAAATTGCTTAAAGGAGTGGGAAAGGAAATGAGGTGATTCACGAGTAGCTTTAAGTGCTACGTGGTGAGTTAGAATTACTTTTAGTAATTGAAACCAATAAAAATATGAATTTATGATATTTGAATAAAAGGGTGAATTATAATGATTTAATGGTGTGTTTTCCGTTATATATGAAAATTGATTGATTTACTGATTAGGAATTAGAAAGTATGTTAAATATTAATTATATAAGGATTTATATTTTAAAAAGGATGGATTAATGAAAAATATGTTGAGAAGTTTTATGAAATTTCTGAAAAATATGATTAAAAAGTTGATATGATATATGATGATAAAATTTAATAAATATGATAAAAATAATAATTTTGAGAATGAGCTTGATAGTTGAATTGAATGCTTTGATGTATGCTTGCTTGCATGTTATTGCTCATATGCATAAAAGGGACGACCAGGAAGGCAGCTGGTTTGATTGAAAAGACTAGGAAGGTAGTTGGTCTGGCTGAAAAGACTAGGAAGGTAGCTGGTCTAGCTAAGAAGACCAGGAAGGTAGTTGGTTTAGCTAAGAAAACCAGGAAGGCAACTGGTCTGTCTAAAACATGTCGACATATGGGAAGACGTTCCTAGATGATAATATAAAATGATGAGATGATGTGATGAAAAAGAAAGAAAGATGATTTAAACGTATGCATTTATTTATTTGGTTATTTTATTATTATTGATTGAGATGCTAAAGTATTAGTCTTGATTGTAAAATTATTGATAGACAAATGACTCTCCCAGAGAGATAGATATGATGAGAGAAATACAAAAGTTTGATATGATAAAAATTATTTGATTGATTGATTATAAGTTGTGAATCTCATAATAAGGTAAATAATGATGTTGAATTGATAATCTCAATATGATTAAATATATGAGAAGAAAAATTGATATGTTTGATGATTAATTTAAGAAGAGATTGATAAATGATTGGAATTATGATATGAGTAGTGATAATAGAATGTTATTATTAAATTATATGAGACAACAGATGAATGAATATTGAAAGATTGAATTATTATATGTGAAGAAATAGATGATTAATATTTGTGAATTAGAAACGATTTAATTATAAGATTTGACTGGAAGTATACAAATCGAGTACTTCTAGTAAATTTAATTCACTCAGCTTTTGAAACTCACTCGTCGTTGTTAAATAATTTCAGGTAGTACGCAGGACAAATAGATTTGTGAGCTGAGATTCAGATTGAGTCGTTATCAGTAAGTCTTGTGGTCCACATCCTCAGACTAATGGAAGAAGAAAAAAAAAATGTAAATATCCATGCATAATATGTTGTATATATTGTTTCAGTTGGTATTTTAATGATGTAACTCCCCTGTTGAGGGTTGAGGATTTATGTATATATATTGTTGGAAATCACCTTGATAAGATGCCCAGGTGGTGATCTTCCAAACACCCAAGTCTAGAATGATTTATAGAAAGAAATACAGCAATCGAAAGCAAGAAAGAAAAGAAGACAAGTGATTTGTTATTGAGGTTCAGCAATAACCTACGTCCCCGTGAGTTCCTCTGAACTCTCTACACTAAATCAATGGTTCTTTACAATCCAGCAACCTTTTTCAAGAATCCACAAGTTCTTGAAGGAACAAATAAGAGAAGAAAGAAGATGATAAGAGCTATTACAATGCTTTCTATCTATACTACTCTTTCTTCTTTAAAACCAACCTCTCTATAATGAGTCCCTCTTGTGTTTTGTATCTTTGCACTCTCACACAATTCTCTCTTATATTGTGTATTGTAACTCTTTACAATTGATCTCAAATTATGTCACAAAATTATGTTGAGAATGAAGCTAGGTGACCCTTTATATAGTGCACCAACTTCTTGTCCAATCTTGAGAGTCAATCTCTACCCTTAGATCTTGATGACCACTTAACCATGGCCCTTCACCAATCCTAAGTGGTGTTGTGCATTTTAACCTTGCATCCATGCACCTAAGAAGAGGCTAAATGGAGTGGAGTGTGTGTGCCTCAGTGTGCCTAGCGCCTAGGCACTGAACAGGGGGCGGTGAGGCGCTAGGCAAAGCTCCTTTGCACCACATTCTGGGCTGTGCGGTGCTGGTGAAGGGGTGGTGCGATGCTGCCCTTCTTTAGACTACCTCCTTGCTGGGCAGTGTGGTGCTGGTGAAGGAGCAGTGCAGCGCACACTGATGCTGCCCTTCACACAGCAGTGCGCACTACTTTGCTTTGTTGTTTAGGGGTGTGCACACACACCAAAATGGATGCACACACATGTGTGCACTCCTTTAACATGCTGTATTTTAATCTTCCAACCTTGGTTTAGACTTTAACCATCTTTGAACCATGTTTAGACATGTTTAAACCTTAGACAAATACCAACAATCTCTACCTTTGTCTAAGTGTTTAAACGCGAACCATTGTGCAGAGAGCTTCAGGATCCAAACTCATCTTGAGTCATCAATTAACCAACTCCAATCCTAAGTAGTCCAAGGCAATGATTGAACTTACTTAGAGGTAGGACTTTAGTACCTAAATCCGTAGGATTTTCTTCTGTGGCTACCTTGTCCACATAGATGCATCCTTTCGTAACATTTTCCCGAATGAAATGATACCGAACATCCATGTGCTTTGTCCTCTCATGGAACACCAGATTCTTACATAAGTGCAATGCATTTTGACTATCCGAAAACACCATAACCTACTCCTCCAGTACCTTCAACTCTTCCAGCAACCCTTTGTACTACATAGCCTCCCTAATGGCCTCTGTAGCCGCTATGTACTTAGCCTTGGTTGTTGAGAGTGCTACCACTAGCTACAACTGAGCCTTCCAACTTAAACAACATCTGTTTAAGTTAAAGAAGTAGGAGGTAATCGATCTCCTTTTATCTCGGTCTGCTCTATAGTCCGAATCTGCAAATCCCTCAAGGCAGATGGACTTACCCCTCTTCTCATAAACCAGCCCTACTTCTGGGCTTCCCTTCAAGTACCTCAGCAAGCACTTCATCCCAAGGCAATGCTCCTTTCTAGGATTACTCATAAACCTGCTGTGAACACTTATTGTATGAGTAATATCAGGTTTAGTGCTTACCATGCTGAACATAACAAAACCAACAACACTAGAATAAGGGACTTTTTCCATTTCCTTCATCTTCACCTCCGATCTCGGACATTGATCGCTGGAGAAATTGAAATGACCAGCAAGGGGAACCTTCACTGGTTTGTTATCTTCCATAGAGAACTTAGATATCATCTTTTCTATGTAGGAAGTTTGAGAGATCTTCAATCTGTTTCTCTCCCTTTCCTGGATGATGCGCATCCCAAGGATCTTCTGTGTATGGCCAAGATCCTTCATCTCAACCTCCTCACTGAGTTGAGCCTTCAATTTCCTTATCCTCTCCATGCTGCTCCCAACCAACAACATGTCATCAACATAGATGAGGATGATCACCACTTCCTCAACCTTCTACCCCTTATAGTACAAGTACGAATCATAGTAGCTCCTCATGAAAGCTAGGCTGATTACAAAGGAATCAAACCTCTTATTCCATTACCGAGGTGATTGCTTCAGGTCATAGAGAGATTTCTTCATTTTGCACATCAACTCTCCTTGCCTTCCTTCCTCATAGCCTTTAGGTTGCCTCATGAAAATGGTCTCATCAAGCTCTCCATGTAAGAACGCTGTCTTCACATCCATTTGCTCGATTTCCCAATCAAATTGGACCACCAATGCTAACACTATCCGTATCGTCTTGTACTTCACAACTGGTGAGAAGATTTCGGTGAAATCTATGCCTTCTTTTTGTGTGAACCCCTTTGCCACCAGCCTAGCTTTATACCGGACATATCCCTAGAGTATTCCCTTCTTTGATCTTGTAGATCCATCTACAATCCACAACTCTCTGTTTTTCTGGTTTAGGAACCAACTCCTAAGAGTTGTTCTTCATCAAAGAATCCATTTCTTCCTCCATAGCTAGCTGCCACTTTGACGAATCCTTACATTCCATGGCTTCCATGTAAGTTTCTGGTTCAACCTCTTCTTTTATCCAAGGGGTTGCTACATTAGCATCAGCAAACCCATATCTCAAAGGTGGTCTAACCACCCTCCTTCCCCGGTCTCTTGTGAGCTGGTAGTCATTATGACTTGCTACATCAACCTCTTCTTGTTCAGCCACTTCTTGAGTTTCTAGAGCATGGCCTTCATTCAAGGGCTCTACCTGGTCCGAACCCTCTTGCCTTCCTTGCTCTACCTGAACCGAACTCTCCTTGATGCGATGCTCCATAACTTCCAAACTGGTTTGCTTACTAGCCCCTGTAGGGTTAGTTTTCTCCAAGTAGGGAAATAACAATTCATTAAAAATAAAATCCCTACTTATAATGAGTTTCATGCCTTTCTTTTCTAAGGACCATAACCTATATCCCTCAACCCCATCACCATATCCTAGAAATACACATTTTCTAGATCTTGGGCTAAGTTTATCCTCCTTTTGATGTGCATATGCAGCACACCCAAATGTCCTAAGGTTGCTTAATTTAGGGTGTTTCCCACTCTACATCTCCATGGGAGTTTTGAGCTCTAAAGCTCTATAGGGTGATCTATTTATCAAGTATGCAGCTGTAGCCACAGCTTCTCCCCAAAAATATTTTAGTAAACCGGATCCTATTAACATGCACCTAACCTTTTCCATAAGGGTTCTATTCATCCTCTCAGCAACTCCATTTTGCTGAGGTGTTTTTACAACCGTTCTATGTTTTAGAATGCCATTTAATTCATAGAATTTATCAAAATCCTTCTTACAAAATTCTAAGCCATTATCGATTCGTAAAGCCTTAACTACCCTACCCGTTTGAGTTTCCAGCAACTTCTTCCACACAATAAATTTATCCAAGGCATTTGATTTATTTCTAAGTAAATAAACCCACACTCTTCTTGAATAGTCATCAATTAAAGACAGAAAGTAAAAGTTACCTCCCTGTGTTGGTGTTCTTACTGGTCCCCAAAGGTCTAAATAAATGTAGTCAAGAATCCCCTTAAACTTGTGCACTCCAGTGTTGAAGCTGACCCGGTGTTGGTTCCCAAGAATGCAACTCTCACAGAAATCCAGTTTCTTTACTTTGTCACCACCAAGTAGACCATCCTTGCTAAGAACTTGCAGGCCCTTTTCGCTCATATGTCCCAAGCGAGTGTGCCAAAGGGTTGCCTTATCCATCTCAACCATCAAGCTTGCTGCTTGATCATTGATTTCTATCTCTCTGATCATCTCATAGAGTCCATCGTTTCTTGCTGCCTTGATCACTACCAAAGATCCCTTGGCCACCTTGATCTTTCCTCCCTCTACTTTGCATGTATACCCCATGGAATCCAGCTGCCCCAATGAGATCAAATTTCTCTTCAAATTTGGAAGATACCTCACATTTCGCAATAGCCTTGTGACTCCATCAATCATCCTCAATTGGATGTCTCCAATCCCCCTCACTTGGCAAGAATTGTCATTCCCCAAGAAGACCCTTCCATCATTGATCTCCTTGAAATTCTTGAACCATTCCTTGTGAGGGCACATGTGATAAGTGCACCCGGAATCTAGAATCCACTTTTCACTGCCTTGCCTCCTGCTCACATTTGAGCATACAACAAGAACATCATCTTGCTGTTCTCCTTTGGCAACCGAAGCCTCTCCATTGTTTGTGTGGCTTCTTCTCTCATCCCACATCTTCTTCTTGCAATCTTTCCTGAAATGGCCCTCCTTGTTGTATTAGAAGCACCTCTTTCCAAATCTTGATTTGGAATGTGCTCTCCCATGGCTCTGCCCTCTACCTCTTGATTTCTCCCGGTAGTTGCCATGGTTGCTACTGCCATTCCGAGTTGCTGGCCTTCCTCTTACGAACAACCCATCTCCACTTGATGTCTCCTTCATCTTGGCTTTGAAGTCATGTGCCCATATGGCATTGATCACAATCTTCTTGGTTAAAGTATCCCTTCCATACTCAATAGCATTAATCAAATTATCAAAGCAATCAGGAAGAGAGTTTAACAAAATAACAGCCAATTGTTCATCCAGGAATTTAATACTACAACTAGCTAAATCTTGAACTAGTTTATTAAAGACATCAAGATTATCTTGCAACCCTTTACTAGGATCCATTTTAAAAGCAAAGATTCTTTTAAGAAGATAAATCTTGTTAGGGAGAGTTTTGGTAAGAAACAACTCATCTAGTTTCTTCCATATGACAGCCGGATCTTCCGAGTCTCCGTATTCCCTTGTGACACTATCGGACATGTGCAAGAAAATGGTGCTGTAAGCCATCTTTTTCATCTCAATCTGTTGGTCCTCTGTGACACTTGCTGGAAAAGTGATAAGAGCCATAAAATGCATTATAATCGTACTTATTTGTTCACACTTTAGGGTTGATTTCGGTCTTAATTGCATATGTATTCATTAACAACTCTAAAATGGTATTTTTGGAGCATTAACTTATTTCAGTGCATTTTTCAGGTATCTTGATCTAAAAGAGATGGAAGAGCTATCATCATTTTAAACACGAAGCTCCATTGAACACTCGAGCAAAATAATGGTCGTGGAAGAGCCAAGATGACGAGAAACTAAGAAAGGAGTTTTCACTAAGTTGCTGGAGTTGCCATACAAATCAATCATCTTTACAAATTAAACTGTATTGATTTAGGAAGAACCAGGAAGTGTGCTACATATGCTCAGAAAGATCTGGAAGTCTACTTTCTGGAGGATTTTACGGTTCGTTAAAATCATTTTTCTAGAGAAAGTTATGGCAATTTTAGCGGATATAGGTCAGACCTCCTGGTTCAGCATCAGCCTGCGCCGCACCTCACAACACCAAAATGCACAGAGAGGACAGAAACTCAGGGCTGCAGCGTAAGGATGTTGGCGCTGCAGCATTGGTAGCTGACACAAAGAAGGAATTGGACAGAAAGTTGGCGCTGCAGCGCCAGAAAGCTGGAGCTGCAGTGCCAGAATTAGGGTTTTTTGTGTGTCTTGGCGCTGCAGCGCTGGGATGTTGGCGCTACAGCACCAGCCCGCAAATTTTGAATCTATAAATTAAAACTGTAGCTGAACAAGAAGAGGGATGGAAAAGAGAAGAAAGAAAATAGAATTTGGAGAAGAGGAGACGTGAAAGGAGGCTTGGAGACACTCCGAGGGGCTACACATCAAGCTTTTAATCATTCTTCCCCGGTTTTGTATTTTTCTATTCTATCTATGTTGATGTTTTATAATATGAACATGGGTTGTTTGAACATAATTATGGAGTAGATATTTTTGTGTTAAGGATAGATGGATCCTAGACTTTTATCTTGAGTTGTTGTTTGGACAAGTAGAATATAATTTGTTTCTCAAAGAGTGTGTTTTATTGTTCTTAATGCTTTTTATTATTTTGATCCCTTCTTGGGGCATGGTGATGTGTCGAATAGAGAAGCCATGTTTTTATGAATGATTGAACTAATAAATATGATATTGGATTGTTATCTATGCACAGGCCAGGGTAAAACATGTCATGAATGAAATAGGAGTAACCGAATAGGGATCCTAGGAAGTTCATGTGATCCGTTTAAATCGTAACCGAATAGGGAGATTTAACTGAAAGGAATTCAAAAACACTTAATGCTTCTTAATTTGAATTAATTTAGAATAGACTTGGAATATGGATATTCGAAGTTAATGATTCTTAAGATTGTGGTTAGACCTGGAATATGGATAACCAATTTATTGGGGATTCTACCATCTTGAAAAACGTATTAAACGAAACTTGTCCATTCAAAACTCTTGTCAATTATGGTTTAGGTGAAGTCGAGTCCTTAGCACGTTAGTTCATAAGAGTCTTCATTCCAAAGTTTTGCAAGTCTTCCGTTATTTACTATTGCATTCTGTTTTTTTTTCCTTTAGTTAATAGATAGTAAACTTTTCTCCAACAATTATTCGTTTGCTCAAATAACAGTAAGAGTCTAGTCATAATTTCTGTAGTATTTGCTCAGTCCTCGTTGGGAATGATATTTATTCATCATTTTATTACTTGAACGATTAGTGCACTTGCTAGTGTCAATTTCATCGCATCAAGTTTTTGGCGTCGTTGTCGGGGACTGAAATAAACTATTACTTTTAGTGTGATTCAACTTGTTAATTTGAGAGTTTTTTTTTAATTTGATTTTTAAGTCTATTTTGCAGGGCTTTCGATTCTAGTGCATGACACGCACTAGTGGGAGAATACTTACAGAACCTAATCCAGAGATTGAGCGCACGTTTCACTCTTTGAGAAAAGCAGCACCAGTAACAATTAATACAATGGTAGAAGGAAACAATACAGAGATGCAACGTGCACTGTGGGATTATGCCATGCCAAATATGGATGGTGTTGAATCCAGCATTCGGCGACCACCTATACAAGCGAACAATTTTGAAATTAAGCCCGCCATCATCCAGATGATTCAGCATTCAGTACAATTTGGGGGCTTATCGCAAGAAGATCCGAATGTTCACTTGGCGAATTTCCTGGAAATTTGCGACACATTTAAGCATAACGGAGTATCGGAGGATGCAATTCGTTTAAGGCTTTTCCCATTTTCATTGAGGGATAAAGCAAAAAGCTGGTTGACTTCTTTGCCTGTCGGATCCATAACAACATGGGCAGAATTGGCACATAAGTTTTTAGGGAAGTACTTCCCCCCTGCAAAAACTGCAAAGTTATGTAATGAAATTACTATGTTTTTGCAGGTTGATCGAGAATCACTCTATGAGGCATGGGAGCGCTTTAAAGACCTGTTGAGAAGATGTCCTCATCACGAGTTGCCCACTTGGATGCAGGTACAAACTTTTTATAACAGTTTAACCAGTGCAACCCGAAATATGAATGATGTAGCTGCAGGTGGCACGATCATGAGAAAAACTCCAGAAGAGGCTCTTGAATTGCTAGAAGAGATGGCCACAAATTCTTATCAATGGCCAGTTGAAAGGCTACTTGTTAATAGAGCTTCAGGATTGCACAATATAGATGCTGTTACAGCTTTAACAGCACAAATGGAGGTTCTCACCAAGAAGATTAATGGACTTAATCCCAACGCACATACAATATGTGAATTGTGTGGTGGTAGTGGCCATCACAGCAGTAGCTGTCAAGGTAATCAGTTTGCACATAATTCATCTGCTGAACAAGCTAATTTTGTTTCAAATTTTCATAGGCAGAATAATCCATATAGCAACACATATAATCCAGGATGGAGGAATCATCCAAACTTCTCGTGGAATCAAAGCAATGCAAAACAACCTCATCCTGAATATACCCCTCAAGAAAAGAAGTCCAACTTGGAGGATATGATGGCCAAATTTTTAAGTACAACAGAAACAAGATTCCAAAATCAAGAAGCATCCATAAAAAATCTGGAAGTTCAAGTCGGTCAACTAGCGAACATAATTTCTGGACATGCACAAGGTTCTCTCTAGAGCAACACAGAAAAGAATCCTAAGGAGGATGTCAAGGCCATAACACTGAGGAGCGGCACACAATTGGAAGAGCCACAACCTAAGGAAATTACTCAGCAAGTTAACGAGAAAGAAGAGACCACGCAAGAAGAACATGTTTCAGAAAAGAAGTCTATTGGTAAAGGTTTGATCGATTCTAACTCTGAAACTAAATATATGCCACCTCTTCCCTATCCTCAGAAATTTATGAAAGAAAAATTAGATAAGCAATTTTCAAAATTTTTAGAGATTTTCAAGAAATTGCATATTAACATTCCATTTGCAGAGGCTCTATCACAGATGCCTAGTTACACTAAATTTTTGAAGGAAATTTTGTCTAATAAACGAAAGCTTGAGGAACATGGAACGGTGTTGTTAACTGAAGAGTGCAGTGCCATACTGCAAAACAAGCTACCTCCAAAATTGAAAGATCCAGGGAGTTTTACTATACCTTGTACTTTAGGAAATTCATTTTTTGATAAAGCTTTATGTGACCTTGGTGCAAGTATCAATCTTATGCCTCTTTCAATTTTCAGGAAACTTGGATTAGGAGAAGTCAAAACAACAACCGTGTCATTACAATTAGCTGATTGATCGATTAAGAGACCACGGGGGAATTATAGAAGATGTACTGGTAAAGGTTGATAAATTTATATTCCCTATCGACTTCATTGTTCTCGACATGAAAGAGGATCATGAGGTACCTCTTATACTTGGACGTCCATTCCTTGCTACAGGGAGAGCCCTGATTGATGTACAACAAGGGAAATTGATTTTGAGAGTTAATGATGAGCAAGTAGTTTTTGATATGTATAAAATTATGAAATACCCTTCTGGCTTATCTACTTCTTCTTGTTTTCATGTGGATATTGTTGATAACCAATTTGAGGAGTTTCCGGAGAAAACATTAAATGAAGATACTTTGGAGAGATGTATCATGGAATCAAGAACTACTACCACTAAAGAACTCGTCGTCCAAGAAAAAGCAAGGAACTTAGAGTCTGAAATGGGAAAAGAAGTACCAGAAGAACAAATAACTATAAATGAATTGAAAACTTTACTTGCTCATTTGAAATATTCTTATTTAGAGAAAAATATTTTCCCTATTATAATAGGAGAATTCCATTGAGCTATAGAGACCAGCAACTCTTTAAAGCTCGTTCATGGACATTAACAAATAGATTTGTACTAGCCACTATCCCATGCTCTAAAGGAAATGATGCAGGTCTAGCTTTAGACTCCTCCTCAAAGATGTTCAAGCTCCATCAAGGTTCAAGATGGACGGTTCAAAGCTCACTCCATTCAACAATGGCAAAATAAGATTAGCAAACTTGGGGTATGTTGAACTCCACTCAAAAGCTAACAAACCACTCCGAGAGCACCTTACTAACCAAGAGATGAAGCTTGACTAAAGAACAGCTTTGAAAACCCTCTTCACTAATCATCAAACTTCACGCTTCAGTTACCACTTGGCTTGCGAGCTTTTTAGCAGCTCTCTTCATCCGAGCAAAGGAGATTCTAGTAAAACTGAACCTTGCAAGAAGAAAAATCATAATGCATTCAAGCTTAGTTTGCTCATCACAAAACACCTTGGGATTTACCTAAGAAAGGTAAAGGAGAAAGTAACTAAGTCAAGCTCATCCTATCTAGATTCTACACCCCCAAAAGTGCATCAACACAAAAAGGCCCTCATTCTAAATAAAAGATCGAAGTCATATACTCAAAATGAGTTTGCAAAAGGATCTCACCTCAGTCCACCTAAATTTAGGATCCCAAGAACCTTAAGCAAAAGACGCGTGGTTAATGCGCCTCTTAAACTGATGAAAAGATGCTTCGGGCAATTGAAGTATTCATTCAATCATTAAATGTGATAACTCGTAAAGGCGCCTTGAAGAATGAAATGTCTCGTTACATATGCATAGGTTCAAAATGATCAACCAAACCTTCCGAGTATACCTACTGAGCCCAAGCCCAAGCCTAAGCCCAAAGACGAAAATGAACACAAATTCCAATTCTCATAAAGTTCAAAGCCCACGAAGCTGAACAGGTCCATTAAAGCCAAAATATTGCTTCTCTTTAGGAGTTGGCTTCAATCAACAATTTCTCCCAACGTGGAACTAGGCGTTTTTAAGTCATACAGTTCCACTCCGATTAAAAGGAATTATGACTTCAATCGTATCGTTCTCAGTCAACAATTCCTCCTGACATGGAACTAAGCATTTTCGAAGCCATATAGTTCCACTACTGTTAAAACGAATTACAATTTCAATCGCATCACTCCTCTTTAGGAGTTAATTTTAGTCAACAAATCTTCCCAACATTTAACTAAGCACTTTCAAAGCTATAAAGTTCCACTCAGGTTAAAAGGAATTACAACTTCAATCTCATCGCTCTTCTTCAGGAGTTGACTTCACTCAACAATTCCCACTAACGTTGAACTAGGTGCTTTTGAAGCCATATAGTTCCACTCCAGTTAAAAGAACTTACAAATTCAGTCGCATCGCTCCTCTTCAAAAGTTGACTTCAGTTAATAATTCCTCTCAATGTGGAACTAGGTGTTTCTAAAGCCATACAATTCCACTCTGATTAAAAAGAATTATGACTTCAGTCGCATCACTCCTCTTTAGGAGTTGAATTCAATTAACAATTCCTCCAAACGTGGAATTAAACACTTTAGAAGCTATAAAGTTCTACAATGGTTAAAAGGAATTACAACTTCAATCGCATCACTTTGCTTCAAGAGTTGATTTCATTTAACAATTCCTCCCAACATGGAACTAGGCGTTTCCGAAGCCATACAGTTCCACTCTGGTAAAAAAGAATTACCCCAAAAGGTTTGAAGGCTTGCATCTTGCGATTCCTATCCCAATAAAGTAGCGACTTCAGCCACACAGTTCCTGTTGAAGTAGAACTATGACCCCTAAATCTCATAGTCTACTCTAGAACAATAAGAATCCAGATTGCAACCAATGGGATTCTCCCCAAAGCTGAGGATGAAAGCTCCTACAACCGTAAAATCCTACCTCAAGTTAGTCAAGGGTTATGACTTCAACTATGTGAACATCCCCTCCGAGCAAGAACAAAGGCCACTGAAGCTACTCAAGTCCCATCAAGGAAAAAAAGATAATGACTCCAGTCGAGTTATCCCTATTGACTACAGTCAACAAAAACCCTCAAGATATGAAAATAAAGACCTCAAAAGATCAACGAATTCTGCCTAGGCTCATAAAAGTGTTAAACACTCAACTCCTACTACGCGAGAACTAAGGCTCAAGCCATATAGTCGTCTCATTAAAAAAATTCAAGTGTTAGTTGCACAGTCCATTACAAAATAGAGCTACGAGCCAAGGCTTCAACCTTGATCTCATAGGAGCAATAAGAAAAAGCTACTCCTTTAAGGAATCTCCTCAGATACCTTTGGAGTGGAGGCATATGATGTTAATACGCCCAATGAGAATAGGACACGTAGTCAACCCCCCCTGGGCAATGAAGTGACCTAACCTACTCTGACTATGGTAGCATGCACATTACTATAATTCTAGACATCTTGACGTGATAATTCAAGCAGAGGCCATCTCCTAATGATAGAAACCATTCCTTGTGAGGCTCGAGGCTCAAAAGCCATATCCTGATAATATTTCACTTCGGGAGAGCAGACGAGGAACTCACTAGCGTCTATATAAAAAGACTCTCATATTCAAGGCAAAGGAGCAAAGAAATATACATACTAAAAGAGAAAGAAACATATAGTAAGAGGTAAAATCTAGAGAAAACTCTAGGAACAAGGAGAAAACACACAAGGAACAAAGAGAATTATCCAAGTTCTTTCTGTAGACTAGGGTTCTAACCCAAGAGGGGGTGAATTGGGTTTCTATAAACTTTTACTAATTACTTGCAAGTTTATAAAAAAAAAAATAGTTAAATGTACAAGCATACAAACAAGTAATGTGCTTTAATTAAAAGATTTTAAGGAATAGATAGTACAAACTGAATTTATAGTGGTTCGGCAATATCAGATTCTTTCCAACCCTATGTCCACTCTCTTCAAGGAACCTCCTTGAAGTAATCCACTAAAACTTTTAGTCGTACAACTTCACGAGTGTTGTACAAACCTTACAACCAATCTCTTCCTTTCGGAAGCTATTCCCTTCCTTGTGGAAGCTAACCCTTTCCTCAAGGAAGCTAATCTCTTCCTCATGGAAGCTAATCCTTTCCTCATGGAAGCTTACAAAGAAATGTTTAATTCTAAACACTCTAAGAGTTATTATAACTCTTTACCCTTTACAATAAATGTGATTTGCTATAAAGTAAATGGTGGAGAGATAGCAATGAATGCTTTTACAAATGAACAATATCTCTCATTCAAGAATAAGCTTGAAGAATGGCTCAAAAATAAAATTTTCAAAGCTTTTGAGAGTTAATGAGCAAATTTATGAATTGAATGTGTTATTGATGAGAATCATAAAATGCATCTTAACAATACTTAATTGTTGGCATTTTAGGGTTGATCTAGGTCTTAATTGCACTTTTATACGTTAGACAATCTAAAGTATCATTCTTGGATCATTGATCTATTTCGATGCATTTTCAGGTATTTTGAGTCCAAAAGAGAAGGAAAAGCTATCGTTGTTTGAAGCACAATGACTTGATGAATACCAGAGTGAAGGCATGATTGCGAAAGGGCAAAACAAAGAGAATCAAGTCTTAAGTGTGTGTTGCGTCTTGAAGATATCCAAGCCTCGATCTACAAAAGATTGCCCAAAAGAGCCAAGTCCTCCTTTAGTGTGCACCATGACCTGGACTAGGCAGGGCCGCAGTGTCCAGAAGCACACCAAAGCCAAGAAAAGCTCAAGCCGCGGCGCACACACTAAAGTTTGTTTCCGAGTTATGACCTAATTAGGACTTTAATGATTATTTAAACCCTAAAACACCCTTAGACCTTTGGATTATAAATAGATCACTTAGGGTTTAATACAAAGAGAGCTTGAAAGTCTGGAAAACTCAAGAAGGTTACCTCACTCTCCTCCATCAAAGTGTTCAACCATGAACCCCATGGCGAACAAATCTCCAAGCAAGGCGAAGGGATGAATCCCTAGGTGTAATTGTTCGTATTTTCCTTTATTGATTCGGTTGTAGTTGGAATTTATCGTTAAAACATTGTTATGTGTTACTCATTTATCTAATTAAAGGATTCTCTTCTAACTCAGTGATTGTATCTTTATCTTTGATATAAGTCTAGTCATGCTCTTCTTATGTCAAGATTAGTGGATGTGATTGAGTCCGATAGATTTATCTTTTATGTTTGTCCATTACTGCGATATTGTCGTTAAGATATATTGTCGTTTCTTGATAAACCTATAGGATAGGTCATGTGTACTTAAACCGAAAGTAAAAGTAATTCATATTAATTGCATTAGGGTTTATATGTGCTTTAGTTGAATATTTGCCGATTGCCTGTTTGGGATGTGAAACTTGCAATCTAGATAAAACAATTGAATCAAGAATGGAATAAGGCAACGAACCTAAGGAGGATTCCCGGAACCTTGTTGTTTCGTTATTATATTTCTCAAAATTATTTACAATTTTCTCATATTACTTCACTATCAAAACACAAGATTTTCTCACTTGATCTTATCGTTCGTGTTAAGGTTTGCACTTTTCCTTTATAGATCGCTTTTCCCTGTGGAATCGACACCCCAACGCTGTGCTACAACTACCACGTTATACTTTGGGCATAATCAGTTATCTTCTGATTTTAAATACCCATTGAAGTGGGCTTATATAGCCTTCAATCAATATAGTAGTAAGACATTGACTTGGTAGGTTTGGTGCATTAAATGCTCAAGTCTCGTG
Organism: Bretschneidera sinensis; assembly: GCA_023935145.1. NCBI lineage: Eukaryota > Viridiplantae > Streptophyta > Magnoliopsida > Brassicales > Akaniaceae > Bretschneidera > Bretschneidera sinensis. The sequence goes on from CM043702.1 coordinate 50,235,040, forward strand.
TCTCAAACGGTTATATTTTTGAATTACCAATCGACTGGGTCTTTGTACCAGTCGACTGGGTCAAGTGAGAAATCTCACTTTTAGGCTGTGGGAGAGTACCAGTCGACTAGGTCCTAAGCACCAGTTGACTGGAAACTCATTGTCCCAGATGCCAGTCGACTAGGTGCTCTACACCAGTTAATTGGGGACATTCTGTCCCATATCCTAGTCGACTGATACATTTGAGCCAATCGACTGGGTTACCCTTCAACCCAGTTTTTCATGTAATAAAACTATTTTTGACTTGGAAGTATTTGAATTAATAATTTTGTGAAAATTCTTTTTGTAAAAAAGAGCCACAAGACAACCTACGTACTTAAACATAAGAGATTTACAGTTGGTTTCAATACCTTAATGCCTATTCTATATCTTTAGTCTTGTTTTGGCATCTGGTACTGGTTGAGTTCTTGTATCTTTTTTCTTTGCTAAAAGATTCTACCATTTAAACACTTAGATAAAACTGTTCGTACAATTAGAGTAGTTTTTGTCATTATTAAAATTAGATAAGGGTCAACAATCTCCCCTTTTTTATGATGACAAAACTAATGAAATAAAACATTTTTAATAACTAAGTGTTACGTTTTTAGAAAAAAATGGTCAGAGTTTCCTCTGTTTTTTAGCTAAAACCAACTTGTAAAGCAGTTCAAACGTAGTTTATAAACAACCCAACCAAGCAAAGTAAAATAGAGTTATATTCATCAAGGTCTTTGGAGCAATGCTCCCCCGAAATCTATGCTCTATTTTAAGTTTATATTGATATTTCTCTTTTTCTCATTTTTCTCCCCCATTTTGAAAACGGTGGAAAAGGGGGTGCAAATTAAAAAAATAAGCATCATGGATACTATAGAATAAGATAATACATAAAAAAAAGGTGTATGTGAAAACTAGGCATTATTCGGAATTGGGAATACTTCCCGGGAGAACCAAAAGTTTTCATACTAGCATAAGTAGTTAAAGCATATTGCGGAGTACAAAAGACTTAAACCAAGTAATCATATAGCTTAAAAGTAAAGAAGGTGTATGAACCATAAGCTAGATAACTGAAATATAGGCAAATATATATAAGCATCCATACATTACAGGCTTCTAGAAGCCAAATATAAAATACAATAACAGAAATGTATGATAAAGTAGTAAATGTTCGTGCTAAGATCATCTAAGAGCTATATATACAAAAAAGGGGACAAAATAGAAAGCTCAGTGAGTGGGAGAATGAGAGCTCTCTATGTGCTTTCGGTGCAGCTCGAAGTTGTCTCGAAGTGAGCAGAGGTCATGGTGGATGGAATCAACAGAAGAGCTCAAGCTTTGGAACCCAGACTGCATGGATAGCTAGAGGCTCGAAATAGCCTAGAGTAGATGATTGTACCCAGCCTGACCAGTACTAGAACCACCATGCTATGGTGCTCGGTCATTAGTGTCCATAGTAGTGGAGGGGTTGCATCACCAGGACCCTCGTCGTCCTCATCGCTGCTGTCACCATTTCCAATCCTTATATTCTTCCCGGCCTTAGAGTAGATCAATCCATCGTGGATAGTGCACCCTATCTTCTTCAGAGAAGAGACATTGATGATGTCCTTGGGTCCGATGTCCTAAGCCTCAGAGACGGGAAGGGGAACCTAAAAATGCTAGACGATAAGGGTGATGAACATCCCATAGGGAAAGCACCTCGAGTCACTAGCTTTGCTGTTGATCATGTTAGCGAGCAGTAGGGGGTAGATATTGAAGTGGTGTCCAGTTTTGAGAATCAATACGATGTCTATCTTCGAGAGATAGCCCTGACTCCCAAGTCATGGATGGATGGTCCAACTCACAATGAGATTGAACAACTTTGAATCGAGGGGCATGTCACTACATGTGTGAAATGTAGTGGGCTGAAAGATGTAGTTAGGGTCTCTCATAACGATCTGACATGCCTCCTCATAGTCGAAGTTATCCGGCCATCCGTCCAAACTCCATTGGATCCCTCCCATTAGGATCCCCAAGATGTTCACCAAGAGGTCAGTGTTCACCTCAAACTCCACCCCCATCACACTTGTTCTGAAATGAAGAGCCAGTGGACTAGGTTACACCAAGTTCACGTAGAACTAGTGAATTAGGCGTGGGTAGTACTTTTGGTGAATCTTGACAAGTGATGTCAAGCGCACTGAAGTGACTATTTATATAATCGTGATACCAATCGACTGGGTTAGGGCACCAGTCAATTGGGTCCTTCATAATTTGAGAATTTTTGTCATACAAGTCGATTGGGTCACCCATACCAGTCGATTGGGTAGGTTACCAGAATTTTAAATTTTGGCTCCAAACAAAGTCTTTTGCTACTAGTCAACTGGGTTCTTGGACTAGTCGACTAGTTGAAATGGCGGTGTACTACCATTCAACTGGAGTCATCTTACCAGTCCACTAGACCCTTTAAGAAACTAAAATAAAAAGATCTAGTTTAGAGTTTTAGCATGAAATTTGTTTATCTATGCCATCTTAAGTGAGGGAAATATTAAATAAGGTTTAATACTCATTCACAAGTTGTCAAATATGCATATGATGAATGTTGATGCAATCAAAAATATAGTTTATCGTAGTATATTAAGCCCATCAATAGTCTAATCTTACAAAAGCTAACTTCACTTAAGGGTTTTGTAAGAATATCAGCGATTTAATCTTTTGAAGGAATGAATATTAGCCTTATATCACCTTTTTTAGCATGATCTCTTATGAAATTATGTCTAATTTTTATGTGTTTGGTTCTAGAATACTGAATAGGGTTTCTGGTTAAGTTGATAGCACTGGAGTTATCACAATGAATTGGAATATCTTTAAAGTTCATGCCATACTCTTCTAGTTGTTGTTTCATCCACAACACTTGCGCACAACAACTTCTGACTGCCATGTATTCTGCCTCAGTGACTGATAGCGCAACCGAGTTTTGTTTCATGGAAAACCAAGAGGTTAGCATTGCACCTAAGAATTGGCATGTTCCACTAGTGCTTTTTCTATCTAGCTTGCACCCCACAAAAACAACATCTGAATATCTTACAAGCTCAAAAGATGAATCTCTAGAGTACCACATCCTAGGTTTTGAGTCCCTTGTAGATATCTAAGGATCCTTTTTACTGTAATCATATGTGATTCCTTAGGATTAGCTTGAAATCTAGTACACATGCATACACTAAACATTATATCAGGTCTACTAATAAAGTAAAGCTCTTATTATGCTTCTATAAGTTTTAGTGTCTACACACTTACCTCCTTCATCAAGGTCAAGTTTTGTAGAAGTGCTCCTAAGAGTGCCAAGTGACTTTGAGCTTTCAATCCCGAACCTTTTTAGTAGGTCCTTGGTGTATTTTGATTGATTGATAAAGATGCATCCTTTCAATTGTTTGATTTGAAGTCCAAGGAAATATGTAAGCTCTCCCATCATGCTTATTTCAAATTCACCTTGCATGCACTTAGCAAACTCTTGACACATAGATTCATTAGTAGCACCAAATATGATATCATCAACATATATTTGGACTAGTAATATATTATTTTTGTGAGTTTTTGTGAAGAGAGTTGTGCCTATTTTTCCTCTTGTAAAATTATTTTCAACCAAAAACTTACTTAATCTTTCATACCATGCTCTTGGAGCTTGCTTCAACCCATATAGAGCTTTAGAAAGCTTGTAGACATGATTTGGAAGACTAAGATTTTCAAAACCAAGAGGTTGCTCAACATATACCTCTTCTTCTATAAAGCCATTTAAAAAGGTACTTTTTACATCCATTTGAAATAATTTAAACTTGTTAAAGCATGCAAAGGCTAATAATATTCAAATAGTTTCTAATCTTGCTACTGGAGCATAGGTCTCATCAAAGTCTATTACTTATTCTTGATTATATCTTTTAGCAACTAGTCTAGCTTTGTTCCTAGTTATGATTCCATTTTCATCCATCTTATTTCTAAATACCCATTTAGTTCCAATTATAGTATGATTCTTTGGTCTAGGAACTAGATTCCATACATTATTTCTTTTAAATTGATTTATTTCTTCTTGCATGGAATTTATCCAATCAATATCCTTCTCAGCTTCTAAAAATGTCTTAGGTTCTATTTGAGATAGATATGCTACACAATTGCAAATATTTCTAATAGAGGAACGAGTTCTTACCTCTTGTGAAGGATCACTAATCATTTGATCGATTGAGTGATAATTTACATACCTCCAATCTTTGGAAAAACTATCCTCTTGTTGACTTGTAGATGGTTGGTCAAGTTTGAGCTCTTCTATCTCTTGATTTGTTTGAGGTGAGCTCTACTTTGGGTAAAAAATGGGAGTAGGTGTTTTCGTTCTTGGAATGAAATCTGCATCATTATTAAAAGAAACTACTCTACTACTAATTGGGTTAGACTCATCAAAGGCTATATGTACGGATTCTTCTACCACTAGTGTTCTCTTATTGAAGACTCTATAAGCTTTACTAGAGGTTGAGTATCCTAAGAATATCTCCTCATCAGTCAAATTTACACAAGTTAGTTTTATTATTATTTAGGATAAAGCATTTACAACTAAAACCATGAAAATATGATATATTAAGCTTTCTACATTTCCATAATTCATATGGAGTTTTGTTGAGTATAGCAAGAGGTGTTTACGGCTTCTGCCCAAAAGTATTTTGGCAAGCTATTTTCACAAAGCATTATTCTTACAAATTCTTCTAGAACTCTATGTTTCCTCTCAACAACTCCATTTTGTTTAGGAGTTCTAGGAGTCGAAAAGTTGTGATCAATTCGATTTTCATCACAAAATTTTGAAAAGCTTTGGTTTTCAAATTCTTTTCCATGATCACTTCTAATGCTTGAAATACAAATTTCATTTTCATTTTGAACCTTTTTACAAAAGTTTTTAAATTCTTTGTAAGCTTCATCATTGTAAGCAATAAAGATAACAAAGGTATATCTTGAATAGTCATCAACAATAACAAGAGCATATTGATGGCCACCTAGACTAATGGTACTTATTGGACCAAATAAGTCCATATGTAAAAGTTAAAATGGTCTAGAAGTTAAGACTACATTTTTTGATTTAAAAGAAATTCTAGTTTGTTTTCCCATTTGACAAGCGTCACACACCTTGTGTTTTTCAAATTTGATTTTCGGAAGTCCAATGACTAAATCTTTTCTTGAAATGATTTTCAACAAATCCGTTTTCACATGACCAAGTCTTCTATGCTATAGCCATGGGTTTTCACTAAAAGCGGAAAACATTTTTCATTTTCCGAATGCAAGGATTTAAATCCACTATATAGACATTTTTATATCTATGGCCAACAAACTTGATCTTGTTACTCTTGATGTCTATAACTAGACAATGAAAGGTTTCAAATATGACTTTGTTGCCTTTGTCCCAAATTTGACTTATACTTAGCAAATTTGGCTTAAGGCCTTACACATATAATACGTTATCAATGGTTGAGAAATTATTACCAACTTTTCCATGCCCGATGATCTTTATTTTTGTGTTGTCTCGAATGGTGACATGTCTGCCATCTCTTAGGGTTAGCTCTTTGAATACACTTCGATCACCAGTCATATGCTTTGAGTATCTACTACCAAGGTACCAATAGTTACATTTTTCTTTGGCGTGGAGACATATTTACATGACACAAGGATATACAATTGCACTCTTAGGCACCCAAAATTTCTTGGGTCCTTTGGGGTTAGTCCTAGAAAATACGGTTCCTTTAGGGACCCATACTTTCTTAACAATGTAAGGTGTTCTATATTTATAGACATGTTGATGATGCACAATCCTAGGATAATAGTTATTGAAATTTCTAGGATTTCTTAGTTATGCATGTCTATAGCTACTTAGATGAGTATTCCTAGGATACATGTTTATATTGTGAAGATTATGAACATACATGTCATTTCTAGGAAATGTATGATGGTGATTTATAGGATATATGCTTGCATTATTGTGAACATGCATGTTATTTCTAGGATATACATGATGGTAATTCCTAGGATATGCATATGTAGTGTGAAAGTTTTGAGTATACATATTATCTCTAGGATTCATATAGTGGTTACTCCTAGGATGTGTAAATGCATTTCTTGAATGATTGTTCCTAACATTTGCATTTCTTGAGTGAGTATACATATATGCATGAGTATTTCTAGTATGCTTAATTCGTGTATATGCATTAGAATTAGTATTTTTAGACCTACTAACATTCATTGAAGGAGTGCTTTTCACCTTGCTAGTGGTCTTTGAAGTAGAGGCATCATTCATACATAATGCTTTCATGAATAAGGTCTCTTTTGATTTTTGCTTGAATAATGGAGAATAACCCAACCCAGATTTTCCTCCACTTAATCTTTAGCAAGATAGCACTTCATCTAGCTTTTCTTTTCCAAGCATAAGTCTTGATATAATGCCATTTAATTCTATTATTTTATTCTTTAAGTTTTCATTTTCGTCTTTAAGAAAATCTTAAAGCAAGGAAGATAGTTTTTCTTTTTCTTCCTTTAAGCCTTCCATCTCTTTAGAAAGAGATGACACTTCCTTTTTAAGAATGGTGTTCCTAGAATCGAATTTCTTCAATTCTTCATGCATTTCATTTATGACTTCTATTAATTCTTCACTACTACTAACAATTTTATTATTAGAAGGGGAAGAATTTGATACCTCATTTTCGTCGTCGATTGCCATAAGATATAGGTTGGCAACCTCCTCGTATCTGACCTCATTGTCCAAGGATTCTTCTTCTTCATCATCACTCCAAGTGGTTGCAATCATAGCTTTCTTTCTGAAGCTCTTATATGGTTTGTTTGTCGCTGTATAATCGACCTTGATGTGACTAGGCTTCTTGCAACTATAACACACAAGTGGTTCCCTTTTTGAAATGGGATCCTTTGTGTATGGTTTCTTGCTATTCTTCAAGAAGCTGTGAAATCTCTTGGTGATTAGAGCCATCTCACCATCTTTTTCGTTGCTCTCCACCTCTTCTTCTGTTTCTTCCTCTTTGTTGCTCGTAGAGGCTTTGAGAGCAATCACTTTTTTCTTCTCCTCAATCAAGATTGACAACGGGATTCATTTCTTCCATCTCGTATGTTAATGTGACCCGAGAAGGTGAAGAGAATGAAGGGAATGAAGAAGAGGGTGAGGACTTAGAGGATTAGTTTTGGGTTCTATCTCTTGTTTGTCTACTTTTCTTTTGTTTTTATTATCGGATAACTATTCTAACATTTATTGTGTTTTCCTTTTTGTTATTTTATTTTTCGTACTTTATTTTTCTTTTTTTCAGATATTTCTCTCCATATCATATGCTAACCTAACATACGGTGGGAATCTTAATGTTACACCGCAGTTGCTTTCTTTTTGTTTGTTTTGTTCTATGTTGTAGATCAAAATTTCAGCAAGAAGAACGGCATACATTTCACATGATGGTGCACAATTTTCAGCTTGTGTGCACTTTTGCTTACAAAGGGAGTTTCCTTTACCTTTTCCTTCACATTGAGGTTAATGCTATTTTTAAGTTGGGGGTGGAGGAAACATATTTCTTTTTCTCATTGAACTGCTAGGTGTCATTTTCCCTTTTTGCTTATTTTTAGCATGCTTTGTGTTAAGCCTTGTAGTTAATTCACACGTCAATGATATGAGCTTAATTGAGATAGTATACAGCATTTAAAAGAAGTTAAATCTTTCTTCGGTTCAAGAATAATTTAAGTGTCAATCTTCATTTGGTTTGAGACTCTAGTTTGTGGTAAGATTACATGATTAGTCTAAAACATTTAGAGAAGTTTTATGTGTGGTTGCTTTGTGAATACTTTTGCAGTCTCGACAAGCTCTAGAACTTATTTGATAATCACTTGAGGCGAATTCCTATAATGCACATTACTTAGGATATGATATAGGCCATTTTTGGACCATTTGAACCTTTCAAACTTATCCTTGCTATATCTATCACTAGTTACCTATTTAAGGCTTTTTCTTGAAAAAGAATTTGAGTCTTGTTTCTCTCAAAAACCCATTTACTTACGCTTATGAGCCTAAAAATATTTTATCCTTACCTTCTTTTAAAAGAACTTAGTTGTACACATTTGTTGAGAAGCACTTAAGAGGAGTAAGGATGGAAATATGAAATATATATATATATATATATATATATATATATATATTACTACCATAACTCAAGTATATTAAAGGAGATAAGTTGGGGGTTATGGAAAAGAAAAGAAAATAAAATAAAAGAAAATAAAAGAAAAGAATAAAAAAGGAGGTGAATGGTTATGTGCCAAAATAAAAAAAGAAGTGAATTATGGCAAAGAAAGAAGAAAAGAAAAAAAAATGTGGTGATTTATTGAGAGAAATGCTCGAAAAATGGTTGAAAGAGTTGGGTGTTGAAGTAAGGCTATCCAGTGCTTAAAGTGGTTGTATTTAAAACTAAGAGATTAAGTTCTTTTACTTGTTGAATCCTTCCCGTTCTTTCTTAACCTTTACCTTAGCCTAACGTTACAAGCTTATTAAAGACCTATTGATCCAAGGTAGTGTGATTTTTCTACAATAGTGGAGTGTGATTTGAAAAGTGAGCCTATGGAGCTTGTTTTTGTGATTGATGTCACGCAAATTAAATATTTTAGAGGCCAAGACTTGTGTTCATGGATGTTATGCATAAAATCATCCGGATGTTTGGACTATGGTAAGATGGATGTTAAGAGTCGATAAAAATTTTAAGATTGATGTTTGGATTACTCTTGGACTTGGGTGATATTTAATGATTCTATGTGCTGTGTATTATGTGCAATTTGTTAGACAAAAAGTGAATTGCTCTTGGTTTAACACTAGCATTACTTTACTTTGTTTTGATTCCTACCATAAAATTCATCTCTTGTTTTCGCTTGAATTGCTAGGGACTAGCAATAAGCTAGTTGGGGGTTGTGATGAGAGTCATAAAATGTATCTTAACAATACTTAATTGTTGGCATTTTAGGGTTGATTTAGGTTTTAGTAACACTTTTATACCTTAATAACTCTAAAGTGATATTCTTGAATCATTGACTTATTTCGATGCATTTTCAGGTACTTGGTGTTTAAAGGAGATGGAAAAACTATCATTGCTTGAAGCACTAAGATTCTATGCATATCAAGGTGAAGGAGTGGTTGCAGAAGGATAAAACGAAGAGAACCTCCACCAACTAATGATGGTCGCGACCTCTAGAAGCTAAACTAAAAGAGCCAATAAGACCATCAGCCAGAGCCGTGGCCTAGACTAGGTAGGGCCGCGGTGCCCAGAAGGTCCTCCAGCCAAATATCAGGCAGGGCCGCGGCACAAGAAAGTGAGAGCTGTGGCGCCCACACGATTCCTTTCTCCGAGTTATGACCTAATTAGGAATTTAATGATTGTTTAAACCCTAAAACACCCTTGGACCTTTAGTATTATAAATAGATCGCTTAGGGTTTAAGAGAGATAATCTTGGAAGTCTGGAAAACTCAAGAAGACTACCTCACTCTCCTCCATCAAAGTGTTCAACCATGAACCCCATGGCGAACTAATCTCCAAGCAAGGCAAATGGATGAATCCCTAGGTGTAGTTGTTCTTATTTTCCTTTATTGATTCAGTTGTAGTTGGGATTTATTGTCAAAACATTGTTATGTGTTACTCTTTTATCTAATTAAAGGATTTTCTCTTAATTTGGTGATTGTATCTTTATCTTTGATATAAGTCTAGTCATGCTCTTCTTATGTCAATATTATTGGATGTGATTGAGTCCAGTAAATTTATCTTTTAGGTTTGTCCATTACTACGATATTGTCATTAAGATATATTATCGTTTCTTGATAAACCTATAGGATACGTCATGTGTGCTTAAACCGAAAGTAAGAGTAATTCATATAAATTGCATTAGGGTTTATATGTGTTTTAGTTGAATATTTGCCGATTGCCTGTTTGGGATGTGAAACTTGCAATCGAGATAAAACAACTGAATCAAGATTGGAATAAGGCAATGTACCTAGGGAGGATTCCCGGAACCTTGTTGTTTCTTTATTATATTTCTCAAATCTATTTACAATTTTCTCATAGTACTTCACTATCAAAACACAAGATTTTCTCCCTTGATCTTATCGTTCATGTTAAGGTTTGCACTTTTCCTTTATAGATCGCTTTTCCCTGTGGAATCGACACCCCAAAGCTGTGCTACAACTACCACGTTATACTTTGGGCATAATCAGCTATATATTATACAAATAATCGAAGTCCAACATTTATAATCATGTGATTTGCTTTCGTTGAGGAACATTATATTTGATTTTGGCTCGCAAATAGTATTAAGTGTTTTGGCCCCTTACAACATTATTATAATATGTTTTTGGCATTCATATACTATGAGTTTGCAATATCTGAAAATGTGGGAGTTTTTGGAAAAAAATTTTGATGGAACCTAAAAAAATAAAAAAAAATGGTTCTAAAACTTTCACTTATGTGTAATCTATATTGGTGTAATAGAAGGTTATACTAATTCTAATTAATTAAAACTAAAAAGTGGTTATTTGTTTACTTTGGCACATGGTACAGTCTTTTGGAAATCATCCAAGCATACTATCATTGTGAGGTCCACTATAGAGTATGAGTTTATTGCCTTGAAAAAGGTTAACACAATTATTTGTGAATATTCCATTGTGGAGGGATCAATCACATATGTGAGCTTCTATTATAATTGCCAAGCAGCCATGCTTGTGCTAAAAATTAAATTTATATTGTATCTTGATTGACCCACTGAAGGGCGTACGATTATTATTGTTGGCCCGCTGAGGGGTGTTGTCATATTGTGATGGGCCTGTTGAGAGGTGTAATAATATTGCATTGTTTCTCGCTAAAGAGCGTAAATTAAAAATAACTTTTTAAGGTCAAAGAGGAATATTGTCAATTCTTTGGCCAAGTTACTAGCAATAGAGCTAATGAGTGAGACATCGAGGGGGATAAGGTTGTTGCCCATTAGTGAGACTATGTAATGGATACCCAATCTTTATGATTGGAGATCCCATGAATGAGGTTTAATGGGAAGAATGAAGTCACTAGAGTCTTATGTGGAATTATCACTTAGTTATACGCCTTTTATATAAGATGGTAGATAAGAGTCATTCCCTATGGTGTATAACAGTGCAACTGCGATTAGTGTGAGGATGAGCTTATAGCTTCTAATGGTTCCATAGCCCAAATTTGGATGGTGTGTTTATCGCAGTATGCTCTTAATGAATATCACCTATACAAGTGTGGGAGTTAAGCCGCTTCCTATATGACTTGGGTAGGTCGCTAGAGCACTCATGAAAATCCAAGTAGGCACATGGCTATAAAAGTGCCAAACCATTGGAATTGCTACTGGTTCAGGAGGTTATAAGTTTAGCTCCACCATTTTCCTGTGGTCCCAAAATGGTTCATTCTAGGTGAAGTTCAAACCGAAAGGTACTATCACTAATGAGTAACTTCTTTGTATTCATTGCTATTGTCATTTCAAGTGTTTTGAAACATGTGGGGGATTGTTAGATTTACTTTTTAAGTGTTTCAAAACACCTATCTTTTGTGTAACTAGCAGTTATAGTCCAACTAGTCATTAGAAACATTGAGGCTAAATTAGCCGTTAGGGCCTTAATAAGGTCACTAACTCACATTTAAGCCAATAGCCGTTGGACCATTAATCCACTAGTCGTTGGATCATTAAGTCACTAGCTGTTGGACCATTAAGCCACTAGCTATTAGGGCATTATTGGACATTATCTCACTCATAATTTAGCTATGTAGTAGGTTTGTAACTCTCAAGTCCAAGAGCCTATAAAAATATACATTGAACAACCTATCTAAACTCTTTTTCTCCCAATAATTTATCAAGTATTGTAAGTGCCAAATAGTAAGGAATTTTTTATAGCAATCCTTTAGCTTTTGTGTTGGATGTGCATTCATACAAAGAATTACTATAGTTGAATCCTAGAGGGTGGACACGTTGAGACTATACGCGCCAAGTCAAAGACTTTGGGACACAAAATCTACCTTTAAGGACAACACTTCTGCGTGCCTCTATAGCTAAGTTGTTTTAATCCATTTTATTTAATCACTATGTTATTTAATTTTATTAGTATATTTTTTGTGACCAGAATTAAAGCATTCATTAGTGTAATTGGTAAAGTATATGCAGTGGGGCAATGATATGGGATAATAGCAGTGGTATTTTTTTTGAGGTATTGCTAGATACATTTTCTATGCCTTGTTTTTGTATATGCTTCAATATTTAAGCTTGCCATTATTTTGTAATGCCCATTTTCAAATTGAATGAAAGAGGTTGGATATTATTCAACTATTAGTTAGCATATGTTATTCATAGCCTATAAATTTTGCAATTCTAGATTTTGGATTGACATATAGGCAAAGTCCAACTCCATATTCATCATACATTTCTAAGAAAAAATGTCCAAAATCATAACTCATTTCCAAATCATAAATAATAAAATAGGGCCATTTATATATCAAATTCTATTGACATATTACATAAAGCGCATTTCCAATTGTATTGACATCTCAAAAAACTTACAGCGGCATCCGATAATTCATTTGCTACCAAAACAAAGACAATCAAATATGTTAACATATTATAGATCATCCAAGCGAAACAGAATCCCAAAACACATTTCAAATATGTTCACAATCTGTTCATGCTCTCATCCTCTTGGATGAGTATGTTGAATCTGCCTGACTCTCTTGTGTGCCAATATAGCCTCCTTGTTATGTGGATTATGTTGGTGTTGATCCAATACTTATTTCTATTTGGCTTATAGGTGGTGTTGACATGCTAACACTTGTTTAACTGTTACTCTTCTGCCAATGCCAGTCAATTGTATTATTAGTGTTCGAAACAAATCATAGTAACTGAAAATGAAACTATATATTATACCCTAAAAGTTACTAAATACCACAACATATACCTGAGACTGAGGCATCATCCATTTCACAGTAATAGGACCCATATGAAGTTGATGACCCTCTTTTTGAAAAGGTATTGCTTGTAGTAGCACTTGGGCCATTTTTTTTTGTTTCATTCCTTTTAGGGCCACTTGCTCCCCTCCTCACCTACGTATTATATAATCCATCTTACCAAACATTGCAAGTTTTTAAAACTACATATTTTTATCTTAAATTTTTTTATGCAATGCCATACTTAAATTCATTTTAGGTGCCCTAGATGGTACACCTTGTGTTGTTGCAGGTTGCTCTCCTTGTCCTATTGTAGGTCTCTTTCTTTGGCTGTTGCAGGTTTCTTTCCACTTAGACCATTCTTTATAATTATTTTTGGACCCTTTTTCTACTGGTTAATGTCTTACTCTAACCCTACATGCCATAGAAAATAGAAAGTCATCAATCAGTTAACTTGTGAAATTCATAAACAAATTACGTAAATAAACAATCATAAAAAATTACATTTGATGCTCCAATGGTTAGGTTTGCTAGTGGTGGCTCCAAGTTGCCATCTCTTGGACTATTACAAGTTCTTCTATTGTGACCTAGTCCACCACACGTTCGACACTAGACCTTAAAGGTTCTCTTTATGTGTTGTGTCTAATCTGCAGCTTCTTGAACCTCAAAATATGCCTTTTTCCTTGCCATTTTAGATCTTTCAGGTCCTTTTCTAGTGACATTTGGTAGTATGATTTCTCCAACACCACTAGCATTTAACAACAATTTTTGCTCATTGATGGGGTTTATGACTGTCTCATATTTCTTTATGTATGTTTTCTTTTTGCAGCATTCAACTACATAGTTTTCCACTTCATCCCTGTTACGTCAGATAGCTGCCACAACATGTGGACAATGAAGGCCACTTAACTGCCACTTCCTATAGTTGAAGGTCTGCTCAATGAGATCAACAACAAAACCATCAGAGTTGTAAGGGCAAGAAATACCCAATTTAGGTCCTTCTAAGGTACTAAAAAAACGCCTAGCTAATTGTTGCTTATACTTCTCTAATTTTTTTTTAACCTTAGGACACATATCTCATTGGTAACCAAAAGTCCATTTTCTCCTCTTCATCATCATATTCATAAGCTTCCCTCTACTCATATCCAACATTGTGAGAATGGGCTTGTCCCTCGTATCTAGAATGAATTTGTTTAAAGCCTCACACAAGTTGTTGAGTAGCATATCACACTTTGAAAATGTATTGAAGTGTGATTTGGACCAATGTCTAGGATGCTTATTAGAAAACTAGTTAAATGCATCCTCTGATAGCTCTTTCAGCTTACCAAGTTTATCCTCTAAATTTTAGACATATGTAGACCTAGAAAAATTCCATAATGCAACCTTTAAACCTTTCACTAGATGTTTCCCCTTAAAGTTTGAATGCAAATGTCTAACACAGAACCTGTGTTCAAACTCTGGGAACAACTCTTCAAGTGCAGGCACTAATAATTAAACAAAGTCACCCATTTAGTGTCACTAATATAGTAGCACAAAAAATAATCAAATCCACATGTATTAAAAAAAGTACTTGTATCTTTTGTTCATCAGAAATACATGTCCAACCATATGGGTTCACCATATTCAAATCCTCTGCTAGTAGCTTTAAAAACCAGGTACATGAGTCCTTGCTCTCAGTCTGAGCTACAACATATACAATGGGGAACATGAAATTATTAGCATCAATCCCCACTGTTGATAGCAACTGACCACTATATTCACCCTTCATTCAACACCCATCAACACCAACAATTAGCCTGTACCCTGCCAAGAAGAACTTTTTACAAGCATCAAGATATTTATATAATCTCTTAAACAATAGGTTGTCAAGCTTGGTGATTGTTATTGTCCTAGGATTACTCTTTTCAAGCTCAGCAACATATTCAAAAATCTTCATGTATTGCTTTTTGTAATCACCAGCAATCATCTCTAGAGCCTTATCCTTTACTCTATTCAACTTACTCACATGCACTGTAATATTGTAATCCTCTTTCACAACATCGTAAAATGACTGTATGGGCCATTTAGGATCAGATCTACACCTGCTAACATACCTCTCTGGTAACCTATTAGTAATCATTCTCTTATTCTTACCAGATTTTAAACATATATACACATTAGTTAGTGTCTTCACATAATAAGTATGATCATTTGGTGTTCTGTTCACATAAATTTCCTAAGAACAACCTTTTTTACATCTAGCCCTTTCTCTGACCTTATCATTATTCTTGTAACTAATATTGTATTCACCTTTAATGACATACTGGTCAATAGTATCCTTGATCTCCTTAATACTGACAAATTTTAGCCCAATAAAAAAGTGAGGATTAACCATGTCAGTTTCTACATTAAAATCATTGTACCTAATTTTCTCATCAGAATTTGACTCCCACCCCAAAACTCCTTAACTCATCTGAGTCAACATAGTCAGATTGGTTTCCATCATCATTATTACCATCAACAATATTAATTTCAACGTGAAAGTCAGACTGCTCTCTTTACCCACCCTTGTTAGCTACACTACATAATTCAGCCCTTAGGTTTACATTTCTTCTAAACTCCTCAACATCATTAGCTTCACTATATTCATCTCCTAGGTCATAGTCACTGTCTTCAAAGTTAGAGGACTCACTGTCTTCAAATTCAAATTCATATCCCATTATGCGTCCATATTCCACACCTCTAGCAACCACAACGTAAGCTTTATCTTTCTTCTTCCTAAACTCTTCTATCACAAGTTTATCTACCACAACATAAGATTTACCTTTCTTCCTCTTAGACTTTTCTATCAACTGATCAACAAGATCCCCATTTATTTCATCTATCCCAACTTCATCTAGTACAACGTAATTCACATTGCCTTCATTTACCATTACTCCATCTACCACAACATCATTCAAAATTACTTCAGTTACCATATCATTCACAACATCATTAACCACCACCTCATCTACCAAAACTTCATTCACAATGCTTTCATTTACCATTACTTCATCATTGATAACATCATTTACACTATTATTATCAAGCACAACACCAAAATATTTTGCCTTTGAAACACCAACACCATTTACACTATTGTAGTCCACCCCTATAGATTTACCTATAATAATTTCATCTTCTATAATCTCTTCTATTAAAACATTTTTGTTAGGTACCACTTCAGTTTATCCCTCACTAGGATCATAATATAAAATGAATCATCATCTTCATCTGTAGGAACATCATAATAATCATCTGAAACATCTCCTTCTCCATCAATCACATGAATCTCTTCAAAGTACATCTCCAAAACTCTACTAACAGGGGCATTGTTATTCATTTTTAGAACATTGTTATCTTCATACAATTGACTGAAACCATCTTCTAATCCTTTATCTAGATGCCTCCAATAACATATTTTCTTTGTTATAGTAATCAAAGAAATCTATCTTGCCATCTGCATACACCTTACAAGGTGTAGCAACAAATTTTCCTCCATTGTGCATACAAATAGTGTAAAGATGAAGGTCCTCTGGAGAAGAAACAAGTAATCCTTGAACATAAAAACAAGACAAATAACAACACAAATATAGCATTTTAAAGAGTCATTTGTAGATAATAAACTGAATAGAAGAACACGATTGAAAATTACCTATTTGGAAGTAAACAAAAAAAATGCGAAACAAACCTAACACAAAAACAAGCAACCTAAGCAACAACAGATGATACTTATAGTAACACTACCAAACACACATTCAAATTGAAAATTTCTAATTTTTCAAACCAAGCAAAGACAGATCATTTACACAAAACAACCAACGCACACTTATAAATGACACATTCAAATTGCATTTTGAAATAACACAACACAAAATAATCATATGGTAATAACAAACACAACAGAAGAACAAGTGAAAGCTATTACTTGCAAACAAAACAAAGCAAAAAAAAGAAAAAAACAACAAACAAACCTAAATCCGACAACGCAGGTAAGCAAACTTACTATATTTTGGGATGGCATACTATGTCATAGAAGGATTGCGTAAAACAATATCCATTGATGGATTCGGATTACAGTTGCTTGCAATGTACGATTTCATACCTTGTCACTCATGCCACCACAAATGCCTCATGAAGAAAAATAATGAATTCTCGATTTCTTAGCTTGATAAACACAAAATCTAGACTTAAAATACTCAGATTATGTGATTTTGAAGCAAGAGATGATTTTCCTGGAGATTTGTCTCTAGTATTTTCTTTTTCTAGTTTGTTTGTTTAGTGAGAAAACAATAAAGAGAGAAGAATAGATTTTGGTTAATGGAAAAAACTAATTTTAGATTTAATCAAGTCCTTCTCTCTCATGTGAGAGAAGTTTGGTATTTGAGGGGAATTTTTCCCTCCTATTGGTGATTATATGGACACTTACATAGCCTAAAATAACCACATTAGTTTTCCATCCAGGGTCCTAATAGAGAAACCAAACGAAAGAACTTGATTGATTCCAATTGCAAATGTCGATGATAAAATTGCTGATTTTAGAATGTTAGGGACCAAAATATTATTTAAGACTTCTAGTAACAATGTGAAGGCATGTGATTCTACCTAACCTAATTTTGTCACAAAATGACTCAAATATCACAAAATTACTCAAAGTAATAAATAAATAAAACTTATGCATGCGAACTCAAAATAAAAACCTAAAACTAAAATCCATAAATATTTTCATATTAGTTGTTGAATAAAACTACAATTTGAGTAATGAAGAGACTATGATGAACTAGAATCCTTAATAATCTTCTTTGGTAATACAAACACTGAGCAATAGTAGGATTGGATACTAGTAATGTAATTATTTTAACTTGTTTATCTATAATTTTCTTCATCATAGTCGATTACACTTCACTTTTAAACGCATATACAAACACTTACAACTCAAATATGATTATGGATATTGATAGAATTAAGAAATCGATCACTTTATTTCGTGAAACGTTACTGAGTAAATGAAATTGAAAGCCATAGTATTGAGCATCATCTTCCCCTTAACTTATGAGTTGTGACATTACATGTGCATAACTATTTATGGGATTTTACTCATTTTATTGTTAAAAGCTAGTGCATCGGACTTTTAAAAGCCCATTTAATCATTAGAACTATTCATGCAAACACTTTCTGTTGACTTAGTTATAAAGCCCAAATGATCATATTGGAATATATTTCTTTCCTTTTCTTCTCCTTGTTTTCTTAATAACTTTCAAAAATTAAAAAAAAAACAAATAATAATAGTTAAAGTCATGTTCTACTGCTTTTTGCAAAAATATTCAAGACCAAGAGTATAGATGTGTACGGAAAACATAGAACAAAGTGGATAATAAATTTAAGGATTAATTACACCAAAGATCCTTAAACTATGATCTCTAAGCACTTAAGTCCTCAATATATCAAGTTGGCATCAAAAGTCCCGCAACTATGAAAATCTTGCAATCAAATTCATAGAACTGGATTCCAATAAATTATGGGCTTACATGTTAACCTAAAATGAAAAATTAAAAGTAAAATCCATATATATTTTCATATCAGTTACTTAAAAAACTACAGCTTGAATGATGAATAGACCATGATGAACTAGAAGTAGAAAAACTTTGAAAGGATATGAAACCACTACAGCAAATGGAAAGGGGATTTAAAGATTTAACTCATTAAAAACCAAATTTGAGTAACATACCTTTGCATCCCTTGCCAAACCTCCTCCAATTTTGGGCATCCAAGCAATTCCTTAAGAACCCTAACCTTAGACTAAGGAGTTAAAATAAAGTTGAGAAGGGTTGTTGAACTCGTGTAGGGATAACCTCATTCTGGCAAAATCTTTCGGTGTCTAATTGATAGGTCAATAAACTAAATGCTAGGGGGTATTAGTTCAAATATATTTGGTGTAATTAACCCTAAATTTAAAAAATTAAAATGTTAACAAATAGATGGTTCCTTTTCAAATACCTAAGAAAAGTAATTGTTCCTTATCAAGCTGCCATTAATACATAAATTGCATGTATCTGCCATTGTTGATTATTAAAATAATGCAAAGTGTTGCCTCTCAAAATAAGAGTTTACTTCAATAGAACTCCAATGGAAAATAAGGCCAAAGGTGACAAGTTAACCACTACAAATAGAACAAGATAATCAATTATAAAACATATCGTTGCTCTATTATGTTGGATAGAGAAATGTTTTTCTTTTTTTAATTATGTTAAGAATGTACAAATTGTTGAAGAAAGTACTAAGGAAAATAGAGATGAAAATTTTTCGCAGCATAATGCACCCTTAACTTAAAGCACTCCTAAGGTTTCTAGGAAATCCTTCTAAATAAAATAAAGGATCCTCTCCTTAGGTTCAAAATCAAAATAATGAAACATAACTTATAGGTTTTAAAAAATATAGTAAAATAGTTTTCAAAAGTAAAATAATCATAGGAAAATAAAAAAGTAAACAATTAGTAATTCTAGAAAATAAAATATAATCACAATTATAGAAATTAATAATATTTTAATGAAATTTTTTTAAATTGTGCAATATCACATATTTACAGTATTGATTTGTTTGGTTGCTCAATTGATATTTGTGTTATCTCGATGGACATGTTGTACTGTGTTGTTAATGTTATGTATGCTTATTGATAATAACATTATTTGCTGTTAAAATAATAATAATAAAACATTAACAATGTCAAATCTCCTTGTTTGTCTCTCTTACTTCAATTAACAACATTATCTTTATTTATCTTTCTATGTATAACTTATTCTTTCCAAAGCACGTTTTTCATCATGACATTATAATGGAGCTTGACTCGGAAAACTTCTTTTTGTGGTGGACTCACAAAGGAATGTGGAGCAATAGTTATGCCCACTTGAATCTGAACCAAAGATATAAAAAATAAAAATAGAGTAGAGGAGCCATTAGGACTATTAATTGACAAGTCAACAATTTCTTAATATAGTAGCAAAACTTCAGGTCTTGGTTTTGAGGGTGTGTTATTGTATAAAAAAATAGTTAGGTCTTTTTTTTATCAACTTAAGTTTTTGAAAAAAATAGTAACTCAATTATTTCTTAATATGATGTCAAAGTTTTAGGTCTCGAAACATTCACTACAAGAGATTTCACTTTTGGCTAGGAAATATTTCCTTGGAAAAAATGAATTTTTCCTTGCCAAAGACTTTTAGCAAGGAAAAACATTCCTTGCCAAATCCTCATTGATACCTCCATGACTGAAGGTTTTAGCAAAGACAAAAACCTCCCTCGCTAAAATATCTTTTTTGGCATAGAAATATTTCCTCAGCTAAAGTCCCATTCAGCCTTGCCTAAACCGCCTCGTTGGTCAAAGGTTGAGACTTTTGGCAAAGAGTTTCCTTATTTTAGGGTGACTTATGGTGAAGAGTATCCTTACCTTAAGATGACATTTGGCAAGGAAAGTCCTTGCTTCAGGTTGTCTTAAGGTGAGGATTGTTCCACTTAAGGCAAGGATATTCTTTGACAAAGAATATCCTCGCTTTAGGTTCACTTTTTATGAGAAAGTTGTCCTCGCCGTAGACTACCTTTTAACAAGGAATTTTTTCTCACCTTAACATATATGACCTTATTTATCCGTAACTTTTGGCGAGGAGTTTCCTTGCCGTAGGGTGACTTTTAACGAGGACAGGCCTCACTAAAAGTGTTGTTAATTTTTAAAAAAATGTATCTTTTTTTAATTTCAAATGAATAATATAATTTATACTTGTCTTTACACTTTCATACTTGTCAAACTCAATCTTACAAATCCGTAATATATGAAATTAGTATAACACTTTGCCAAAACATTAAAATTGTATAGTTATATTCATATTAAAAATTAGTCTTATAGTTGGTACACAATTATATTTAATAAGTTCTCAAGATTTCTACATCGAAAGAAATAAAGTTTAACAAATTCATTGCATGCAATGAAATCTTCATCTACTCATCCATATGTACTCAATTTTCATCCTGCAAAACGAGACAAACAATAACACTTTAAAAATTTAATAAAGAAATTATAATAATTAATCAACTTCAGTACTTGTTCATTAGCAGTGAGTACATCTTAATTCTTATATGATTAACCACATACTAGACTTGCTAATCTTAGGATGAACCATGCTGAAATGAAACTATTACCTAATATAAGTTCTATAAGTAAAAGAAAATAGAAAATGAAAAATCTATTTTTGAACTTCTCATTGGGAATTCTATGCTGGCATTTTTTTATTTGTCATCTTTCATATAAACTACTACAAAGTCCATGAATCACAAAAATTTCAATCCCAACTTGGGTAAACATTCCCAAATTTTTATTAGCTTAGCAAGTTAGGAAAACGCAGAATTTCATGGGAAGAAAGTTATCATGTACTACTAATTGGTTGTAACAATATACTATAGTTGAGATGAATGGAAGCACACAAATCTGTATCATGTCAGTCTCTATGTTAGTGGTGTGCAATGTTAAAACCCATCTCATCCATTGAACAGATTAGTTTTATTTTGAACCTTACTTTGGTGTAAGACAATAATCGTCTAAGCATTATCAAGCTCAATGCTTGTTCCAACAAACTCAAAACATAATTTCTAATTAATCAACTTCATAATAAATATCTTAAAGAAACTCAAAGGAAAAGGAATGAGGTTGTGATTCCATGTTTGATAGAATTTGATTCATATGCGCATTAAGCACTTGTTCAAATTGTTGTTTCATCCTCTCCTTTATGGCTTCTTTCTCAGCTTCCCATTCAGCTCAATCGACTTCTATTGTTGCATGCAAATCTTCCACATTATATTGTAATTGAGAAATTTGTTGTCAATATGTGCGCTTATGCTAGAAACACCTTTGCCTTTCCAACCTGATCTTTTCCCTCGAAAGTGCCCTGAATTTGAGCCAATAACTTCAATCAGCATATTATCATGCGTCATCGTGCTAGCACCATCTTTCAAAGGGTGATTTTTGTAATTGATCCTACACAACAACGAGAAAGAAATACACATGTTACTTACTAATGTATAAATATTAATTATTTAATTTCAACTTCTAAAGCGAAACAAAGTAGCATAAAATTTAATAGTAACTATAATAATATATAATACAAACATAAAATTTCGCAAACTTAGGATCAGTCCATTGAACTTCACCATCCCCATTCTTGTCCTTCTTAGTATGCTCTTTCAATCAAATTTCGAAAGTACTTGGCATAATACCTGAATTTTTTATTTTTTGCTATATTGAAATAACAACATTTGTTAGTCAATATCCAAATTCTAAATAGCCAATGGAAGTACTTGTTTCAAATAGATAAGGAAGCAATGCATTCTATGTATTTACTCTTAGAAGAAATGATATACCAGCAAGCAAATTAATTGGTTTAAGTCATTTTTCTTTTAAAAAAATGATACCACTGGTTTCAGATTGTTGTCTTTCTCTAAAAAATAAATGAATAAAGTAAAAGAGTGGAAGTTGTAATCTAATTTAATAAGCAAGTATTCCCTACTTGTGTAAATAGCCCTAAATGTACCCTTTGAGGCTTTGATAATGCTATCGAAACAGAGAAAAAAATAGCATAATAACCATTCACATTGGCTTATTACCTACTTGAGACCAGTCATATAAAGCATGTTAAGAATTATGTTAACTCAATGAGACATAGTATATAAGAGGAGAAACAAAAGTAAAATAAAAATTACTTTGACTTGCTTCATTAACTCACCATATATAAAGAATTTTCCACCAATCACACGTCATTTTATGATAAGTCAACAAAATAATTTATAATATTAAAAATGGCCATTAAAAGAGTTAAAATTAATTTGATATTCTATTCAAACAAAATTTAATGGTCAAATGCACTACTATGAAAGAAAAAAAATACTGAAAAGAAAGCAATAAATTCATTAGAAAGAGACAAAATACATCAAAAAATTATAACATGAAATTTAGCATTACAGATAGACTAGTGGTGTACCTTGCTAATACCGAAGGTTATATATAATGGTGGTCAGAAGATACTTGCCCTAAAACTTTCTTATAAGACCTGTCTATGATTACCTAAATTAGATTCCACATAGTTGGGCCATATTCTGCAACCATTTCTTTCCTAGGATAGATAAGGATGACTATTGTATTCTTGACAACATAGCAACAATAATTAACGAGTTGCCTTGAATTGTCCTCAACTAAGCGACTAGCTTCCTCTTGTAACTCCACATGTAATTTAGTTTGCCTTGAATTAATGTCCTTATATAGTTTCAAGCAATTAAATTTACCTCGAACCTTACACCTATTAGTGGAGCATGAACCTTCAAAACATCATGCAATAATTTTTTTAGCGGTTAATAGTAAATAAATAACAATGACCAGTAGTTTCATAATATAATAATAATAGAGATACCAATGTTGGTATGATCAGTCTCTATGTTCGTAGCATTTATTAGTGGTGTGGCTTGAGCTTGATTTGGTGATGTCACTTCATCATTTGCACTCTGATTACTAAAGAGGGGAGTAACTATCCCCGATCGATGCATAGATTGCAATTTAAGAATTCGAAAAAAAATCATTAAAACAAAGTATAATCTTACGAAATGTCAAGCTTTTAGATGACATAATATAAAGTATCTATTTGAAAATTTTACCTATACGATTTGAGTATGAAGAAAATACATAAAAGGACAAGAAAAAAAAATAATCTTAGGCAACATTAACTTTAACACAAAGTGTATTTTCAAATTCTGGATGAAAATAACATGGGATCAAAGTATGCTAACTCTCCCATTTATGCAAAGATAATACTGATGTTTTAAGTAATAAAATATTTAGTTACAGCTTCAACGATAATTGTAAAACAACACTAGATCTAATAACAAGAGGAATGCATTCAATAACATAATAAAAAAAATACATAAACAAGGTTGTAAAGTAGCAGCGACTTTAATCATCATCGTTGTCAAATTCAACATCATCATCTTCTATTTCACTGAATACACTCTCTATATCCTCATTTTCATCATCGAATTCATCATCTAACTCTATCTTACCTATCACTCGTTCTTGGATTTATAACGCCTCACTAATAGGTATTTGTTCCACTGACACACCATTCCTTATCAAGTTTGAAACTTCATCAGCATCTAATAATCTAGAAACACAACCACATCTATCATATATTTCTTGTTGGTAAACATTACCATCATTAATGGGACCGTTTTCACTTGCACCTTCATTTGTCTGATAAGGCATGTTGTAAGGATCTCGAGGTTATGCTTTCATCACATTGAGCCAATTTGCTTCTTTTAAAATTTTGAACATAAAAACCTTGTTATGCTTGAGTAGCTAAGACAAATGGTTCATTTGCATTCAAGTAGTGTTTACTATTGAACTTGGGAATTCCAAAATGATCCACTTTGTAACCTAAACATCGCCTTTGAACATCAAACCATTCATATTTAAATAAGACAACCCGATTCCCACCCAAATAATGTAATTCATAAACATCAGTAAAAACACCATAGTACTCTTTAGAGTTGTTATATCCTTGTGTCATCACACAACTATTTTGAGCTTTCTTAAACCTTTCTCGATCTCGAGTATGAAATATGAAGCCATTTACTATATAACCCTTATAAACTAATGCTTTCGCAAGAGTTCTTTGAGCAAGGTAGTCAACACATACATTTGAACTTTTTTATAATTATTCACAACATACATTTGAACTTGCCTTCTTAACTCTTGACTCATAACATGAGACACGAAGGCTCCTAATGGACGACTGATGCACTCAAATATATTGAATTCATTGCTCAACAGGTAGTCACCATGCTCTTCATCATTCCTTATTGGACGATTAAATTTAGTGTCAACCCCAACCTAATATTTAGAGCAAAACGTCAAACATTCTTCTGATAAATAGGATTAAGCTATTAAACCTTTTAAACATGCCTTGTTACACACATATGACTTTAGTGTGTGTAAATGCCTCAATCAAATGCATCCACCTATATTGTACATGTCCAGTAAGTTTAGCCTCATCTGATAAGTGCACTATAACATCGAAAAAAACCTAGGGGAATATCATTTCAAGCTTGCATAGTGTGAGCACAATTTTCTCACTAGGCCGATCCAGTTCATTAGCCTTCAAGGTCTTTCCACATAAGTCTTTGAAAAAGGTATTTACCTTAATTAATAGCTCACAATCATCCCTAGTTAAGGATCTATGTATAGCAATAGGAAGAAGTTATTGTAAAAATATGTGGTGATCATGAATTTCATTCCCGAGATCTTTCGCTCCTATTCATTCACACACTATGATATATTAGAAAGATATCTATTTGAAGCCTTTAATTCTCTTAAGAACTTGTACATTTCCTTTTTTTTTCTTCCAAAGAAAGTGTAAAGCATCCATATGGAATTCGTGCATTATCTCCAACCCCAATCGGGTGAAGCTCTTATCTTATACCCATTCTCATCAAATCATAACGACCCTTGAGTGTATCCTTTGTCTTTCTTTTTATACTTATCATTGTACTAAAGATATTGTTACTAACATTTTTCTCAATGTACATGACATCCAAATTGTGATGCAATATAAGCGTAGACCAATAAGGCAATGTGAAAAATATAATCTTCATTCTCCAGTTATATATTATATTTGACTCATCATACTTTCTCTTCTTGTCTTTACCAAATGATCATTGACTAAATAAATCAAACTCCTCTAACACCTCATCACCTGTCAATGTAAAAAGACAATGCCTAATTTCTTTTTTACTATTAAAAGAGCTTGCATTTTTTAGCCAGCTATGATTAATGGCTAAGAATCGACGATGACTAATGTAACAAATCTTACTTGCACCTTGATTATGCCCAAAGTATAACGTGGTAGTTGTAGTATAGCTGGGGTGTCGATTCCACAGGGAAAAGCGATCTACAAAGGAAAAATGTGAACCTTAACACGAACGATAACAATCAAGTGAGAAGATATGAATTTTGATAATGAAGTAATTGTGTAAATAGATTAAAATATATGATAAAAAAACAACAAGGTTCCGGGAATCCTCCCTAGGTTCATTGCCTTATTCCAATTTTGATTCAATTGTTTTATCTCAATTGCAAGTTTCACATCCCAAACAGGCAATCGGCAAATATTCAACTAAAGCACATATAAACCCTAATGTAATTGATATGAATTACTCTTATTTTCGATTTGAGCTCACATGACCTATCCTATAGATTTATCAAAAAACAACAATATATCTTAATGACAATATCGCAGTAATGGACAAACCTAAAGGTAAATCTCCGGACTCAATCACATCCAACAATCTTGACAAAAGAAGAGCATGACTAGACTTATATCAAAGATAAGGATACAATCACTGGATTAAGAAAAAATCCTTTAATTAGATTAAAGAGTAACACATAACAATGTTTTGACAATAAATCCCAACTACAACTGAATTAATAAAGGAAAATAAGAACAACTAAACCTAGGGATTCATCCCTTTGCCTTGCTTGGAGATTAGTTGGCCATAGGGTTCATGCTTGAACACTTTGATGGAGGAGAATGTGGCAGCCTTCATGTGTTTTCCAGCCTAATTAGTATGTTATTTCATTAATGTTTTAATTATGCATATTGATGAAATATGTTCATTTGTCATTGTAGGAGAGATATAATAAGGTGCTGCATGAGAAATATAAAGATGATCCCTCCTCATAGCTCGATTTCAATGAGGAGACATGGTTGGTAGCGTCTGGTGGATCTAGAAAGGTGAGTAATTATGGATACAACAATTAGATTAACTCTCATACTAAGCGAGGGTCCACATCCAGATGTTCTTATGCCCTACTCCCACCTTAACATTCAATGCATCAGAACTAGAGTTTGCCAAGTCCCAGCAACGCTCTATGAACCAGAAAATTCCAGAAAACATGAATAAGGCGATGGAGAGGACTATGAATCACTTGTGTGTGAAGTTGGGCATCTGTCCTTCAAATATCGGACCTCTACCATCACCCGGATCAGACATAAGTATACACACGCTTACATGTTAACTTTTTTATTTTCATAACATAATAGTTAAAGTTTTGTTTAAAAGTAACTTGGTAGTTCAAGTTAACTAGTTTTAGGATAAAAAGTAGATAACTTGGCGGTTTTAAGGTCAAAAGAGTAGAATACTTGTCTAATGGGCGAGGCGGGGTTAACTTCACGTCCGTTTAGTAGAATATGAGTAGTAAGAACAAACGAAATCCATTTTGGATCATGAGTTACAAACCCGGAGGGTTTCTATAGTACTCGTGTTCATAAAATAAGGGTAAAGAAGCAATTTTACATATATTATATTGAATTAAATAATCCATTGATGAAAGATTTAGTATTGATTTGAAATAACATTTAAAAAATATTAAAAATTTTGTTGAAAGAGTTAGAAAATTTTGAAAACAAAAGTACTGAATTTTTGAAAAAAAAAATTTGAAGTTAAAATAAAAGAATTTTGAAGAAAAATAATGACTGAAGTTGAGTAAAATAATTTTAAAAATTGGAAGAAAATATAAATTTTTATATTTCTCTATAATTTTAATATAAATTTTGGAAAGAAGAAAAGATGAGAAAATGATTTTTAAAAGTAAATGGCAAAACTGTAATTATGTAATTGCAAAACAGTAAATTTTAAATAGGTAGAGTTGTAAATAACCAATGACAAATAAGTCAATTGTATTTAAAAAAAAAAAAATCGCAGACTTCACGTGAAGTGGTAGAAGAAAAAATAAATTTGTCTTTGAGTGGTGAAGAAGGAAAAAAAAAATCTGAACGGTGAAGCATAGAGGATAGGAAAAAAATATGCAAAGCCTTATATTGTCTTTGAGCCATTAGTGCCTTCAAAGATATTCATTTTTTTTTCTTCAAAATTTCATGGTTTTTCTTCTTTCTTCAATTCAAATTTCTTAGCAAAAAAGTTATAAAGAAAATTTATCCAATATTAGAGATAGTACAGTTATCCAATTACAATAGCAAGATTTCATCATATTTGAGGTGTTGAGGATCAGCAATCTCAAGAAATTGCTTAAATGAGCAAGAAAGTCAAGGAGGTGATCCATGGGTAGCTTTAAGTGCTACGTGGTGAGTTAGATTTACTTTTAGTAATCGAGATAAATATGAAATATAAAGTGATGATATTTAAATTAATTATTGAATTATAATGATTAGATGAAATATAATAGTTGGTTGGTTGATATTATGTGAATAATTGATATGTTGAAAATTTATTATATGAGAAGTAATAATATTGAAATAATAAGTTGATGACATATATAATGAAAGAATAAATGAAATTCTTGATAAGTTATGATTGATAATTTGATATGAGACATGAGGAGACTATTTAATATGTATATAGTAAAATAATAATTTTGAGAAAGAGATAGTTGAATTGAATGATTTGATGTATGCTTGCTTGCATGTTATTGTTCATAAGCATAAAGGGAAGACTAGGAAGGCAACTGGTCTGGCTGAGAAGGCCAGGAAGGCAGTTAGTCTAGATAAGAAGACTAGGAAGGCAGCTGGTTTGGCTAAAAAGACCATGAAGGTAGCTGGTCTGGTTGGAACATGTCGACATGTGGGAAGACGTTCCCAAATGATAATATGAAATAATGAGATGATGTAATGAAAAAGAAAGAAAGAAAGAAAGATTATTTAAACACATGCATTTATTTATTTAGTTAGTTTATTAATATTGATTGAGATGCTAATGTATCAGTCTTGATTGTGAAATTATTGATAGACAAATTAGTCTTATAGAGAGACAAATATGATGAGAAAGAAATATGAAAGTATGATATGATAAAATTATTTGATTCATTGATTATATGTTGTGAACCTCATAACAAGGTAAATATTGATGTTGAGTTGATAATCTCAAGATGAGTATATTTATGAGAAGAAAAATTGATATGCTTGATGATTAATTTAAGAAGAGATTAATAAATGGTTGGAGTTATAATATGAGTAGTGATAATAAAATGTTATTATTGAATTATATGAGATAATAGATGAATGAATATTGGAAGAGTATTTGAAATATTTAATTATTATCTGTGATGAAATAGATGATTGATATTGATGAATTAGAAATGATTGAATTATAAGATGTGACTAGAAGTATACAATCTAGTACTTCTAGTAAATTTAATTCACTAAGCTTGTGAAGCTCACTCCTCATTATTGAAAATTTTCAGACTGCAGGCAGGACATATAGAGTTTTAAGCTGATATTTGAGTAATTACCTTAAGTAAGTCCCATGGTAGAGTCCTCAGACATTGTAAGAAAGAAAAAAAAAGAAAATTGTTAATAAAATCTTTTCATGCTTTTTGTTATATTTATATATTATTTCTGATAGGAGAATGACGATGTATCTCCTTTAAAAAAAGTTGGGGATTGGATATAAATTTTTAATTTCTGTTGATGTATTTTTATATTGTTGCATATATGTGTCGTCCTAGGATTTCAAAACATAACGACACCATCACGGGGGTAGGCAACCCGGGATGGGTCATTACAGTTTAAGTCTTGAAAAGTAGACAACTTAGCGGTTTTAAGGTCAAAAGAGTAGAATACTTGTCCAACGGATGAGATGAAGCGGGGTTACTGTCACATCCATTTGGTATAATGTGAGTAGTGAGAACAAATAGAATCCATTTCGGATCACGGGTTACAAACCTGAGGGGTTTTGGTCTTAAAAATTAGATAATTTAGCGGTTTTAAGGTCAAAAGAGTATAATACTTGTCTAACAGATAAGTCGGGTTACCATCACGCCCGTATGATAGAATGTGAGTAGTGGGAACAAACAGAATCCATTTCGGATCACGGGTTACAAACCCAGAGGGTTTCGGTCTTAAAAAGTAGATAACTTAGCGGTTTTAATGTAAAAAAAGTAGAATACTTGTCTAACGAACGAGGTGGGGTTACCATCATGTCCGTATGGTAGAATGTGAGTAGTTGGAACAAACAGAATCCATATTAGATCACGGGTTACAAACCCAGTGGGTTTCAGTCTTAAAAAGTAGATAACTTAGCAGTTTTAAGGTTAAAAGAGTATATTACTTTTCTAACGGACGAGGCAAGGCTGTTGTCACGTCTGTTTAGTAGAATGTGAGTAGTAGGAACGAACTGAATCCATTTCGGATCTTAGCTTACAAACCCAAGGGGTTTCGGTCTTAAAAAGTAGATAACTTAGCGATTTTAAGGTCAAAAGATTAAAATACTTTTCTAACAGGCGAGGCGGGGTTACTCTCATGTCCATTTGGTAGAATGTGAGTAGTGGGAACAAACGAAATCCATTTCGAATCACGAGTTACAAACCCGGGGGATTTCGGTCTTAAAAAGTAGATAACTTAGCGGATTTAAGGTCAAAAGAGTAGAATACTTGTCTAACGGACAAGGTGGGCTTACCATCACGTCCGTTTGGTAGAATGTGAGTAGTGGGAACAAACAAAATCCATTTCGGATCACAGGTTACAAACCCGGGGGTTTTGGTCTTAAAAAGTAGATAACTTAGCGGTTTTAAGGTCAAAAGAGTAGAATACTTGTATAACGGATGAGGTGGGGTTACTGTCACGTCCGTTTGGTAGAATGTGACTAGTGAGAATAAACGGAATCCATTTCGGATCATGAGTTACAAATACGGAGCATTTCGATATAGAAAAATAGATAACTTAGCGATTTTAAGGTCAAAAGAGTAGAATACTTGTCTAACGGAGGAGGCAGGGTTACTGTCACGTCCGTTTGGTAAAATGTGACTAGTGGGAGTAAACAAAATTCATTTCGGATCATGAGTTACAAACCCAGAAGGTTTTAGTATAAAAACATAGATAACTTAGTGGTTTTCTACCAAAATGCTTTCAAATTAATTTATTTAGCTTTTCTTTCAATAATACTAATACTGCTTACTTATTTGTTTCAGCTTTCTCTTAATGATGCTGGGGAGGATGACGAGGCCAGTGAAGATCTTGTGCATGGCAATGATCTTGGGGACCCTTAGAACATTTTGTTTAAATATTATAACATTCCATGTTTATTATTATTATTATAATATTTGGATATTGTACATTATTTTTGTAATTTTGACTATAATTAGAATTTGTTCACTTCGTACTGATGTAGTTACCTACAATTTTGAATGTAAATTTAATACATTGTTAGTAGAAAATTGAGCAAGAAATTTTCTATTTTTGAAAACATTTCAGGAAATATTAAAAACACTCAAACAATCATCAGCGAGGGAATCTCGTCACTGATAATGCAACATAAAAAAATTATTTGCGATGGCTTCAGTGACGGGCCTCCCCTCACTGATACATAAAAATATATAGTGACAGGACTCTCGTCGCTAAACCCGTCACTGGTGCTGCTATTTGCAGCAATCGAATTAGTGAGGAGATTCCCTCAATAATAGCTTGAAAATATCTGCGAGGGGAATCCCGTCGCTACAAATTATTAAAATATTAATTTTTTTGTCCATTTTCTTTAGTAAAAAACATTAACGAGGGGAAGTCCTATCGCTGATAAGACTATTCCTGTCGCAGATTTCTTAATTAGCTACGGAATTTCTTTTCGTCGCTGATTATTCCTATATGCGACGAGGTCATCTGCAATGGGATCCCATCACAGATTACTTTCAACGAGGGAATTGAGTTTTCAGTGAGGGGAAATCCTATCACAGACGCCTATTTTTCTTGTAGTGTGACTTCCACACGGGATTGTTTCCCGGATGCCTCATAATACCATCATCCACTCATTTCTCTTTGTGCCACCTCATTTCCACGATTGTCTTGCTTCACATATACAATATTTGTAACCTTTGAGTCAATGGAAAATAGCACAACACTTTGTACCCTACATTCTTACCCTTCCCATTACTCAGCTTCCATCTAAATAAGCTACAAGTTGGATACTCAAATGCATTAGCATACACATCCCATTATGGAATACAATCATTTCTACATGGATCAATCTTCACATAGCTTGACTCAAGTTCACTAATTTACTTCCTTGCAATATAGTACAACTCCGATAAAGCCTTCTCACCATTAGAGATTATCTCTCTTACCTCTTGAAGAATGTTATCAAATTAAACATTGGTTCATTTATGAAAAGACTTCAAGTGAAGCAATTTAACAATAGCTTATAATTTTGAATGTTCACAACTTAGATATAATTTCTCTTTTGATTCCTCTTATAAAAGGTAAAATTTTGCAGCTTTGGAATTAGGCTCCTTAGATACACTTCCTTCACCTTGATTATGGTCATTAGATTCACCCCCTAATTTAACATTCATACCAGCCCTGCCACAAACATCATTAATTAATCTTTCCAAGTCATCAGCATAACTAGATTCCACATTAGTTTCATCATCATATTCAGATGATTCATCTATGGCCTCCCCACGAAAAATCCACGTGGTATAGCTTCTAACAATCCCAAATCTTAACAAATCAATCTTGACTTCATCTCTAAGATTATAATTAGTATTTCTACATCTAGGGCGTGAACACTTCATATTGTCTCTTATCCTAGATTGTTGAAATGTAAAACCAAGAAAAACATTCATTCCTCTTCTATACTCGAGCCGACTACGATCTGTAATCTCCATCCAACTTTTATCTATCTCCATTATGTCATCAAATTATCACAATTCTAACAAAATTTGTTTTATAGATAAAACAAAAAATAAATGATAACTCCAATGTTATTTACTAATATATTAAAAATCACAAATAAGAACATGAAAATAAAGCAACAATACTTAATAGCACACAAATCCTTTTTGAGCATGTACACAAGTAATTGTATCGCTAAAATAATAAATTTTTATTAAAGAAGTACACAAAGTCAAAAGAAAATAGTCTTTAATGAACATAAAGCTTATGAGTATGCCCCGATTTAAGGAAAATCTAGTTTAAAGTTGAAGGATTCAATTATGCTAATGCTTTTATTGAAATTGCAAGTAAATTCAGTTCTTTATGATATCCACACACAAAAAAGAAACAAAAGGTAATTAAACACGAAACACAACTAGAACCATTAAGCTAATTTCACAAAATAGAAGAACTAGCTAGCTAATTCCCACATGAAATCAATTAAACAGTTGTAACGGTTTTAACTATGCTAAGCTTTGTTGCTAAAAAACTAAACACCTTACCATATACACCCCCACTAATTAAGCTCTGTTCCTAAAAGAGAAAAAAAAAAACATTTTACATCCATAATAGCAAAGGTTTGTTCCTAAAAGAAAAAAAAAACACCTTACATACATAATGCAAAAGCTCTGTTCCTTCAAGAAAAAAAAAAGGCAACACCTTACATACATAATACCATAAACATCCTCACTAGCTAAGCTTTGTTCCTAAAATAAAATAAAAAAAAGTTGTAGTTGTTTAATTATGCTCAACTCTGTTCCTCAAAGAAACAAAAAAACACCTTACATACATAATAATAAAGTTTTGTTCCTAAAAGAAAAAAGAACAGTACCTTACATACATAATACCATAAACACCCCCACTAGCTAGCTAATACACCATGGATAAAAAAGAATGTAACATTTTAAAAACCAAGTTACAATTATGATAGAAAGAGACACTTCATTTTCCTACTCTAATTTAGTACTATTGAATGTTTGATCAATTATAATAGCTTTTAGTTTTGTAATTAGTAATACATAATGCCTAAGATATATATATATATATATATATATATATATATATATATATATATATATATAATATGCATGGAAAAGAAAAAAAAGAATGCAAATTAAGAATATTGAAGTAAAAACAAGAGAAATGACCTAATATTTAGCTTGAAAAAACCAACACATAGTATCTTTTAATAGAAACTTTGATAATAATATCTATTTTTATTAAACCTATATATTACAAGTAAAAAAAACTAGTTAATAAGAGGATCCAAATTGCTATTGTACAAAGTTCCTGATATGGAAAAGTAAGAAAGTTGTTTTTGTACTCAATAACCTAAACAATACAATACTTAAATCTTTAACCACATAATTAAGCAAGAATTCAACCAATTGAGAGGGAGAAAATTTTTCATTTAAAAGAAATCACAACATGGTGGCATGACCTCGTGAATAACGTGAATAAATATTGTAAATATTGGGTGAATTTGACATAATATGAGTTCCCTAACTTCCCTTGGAGGTTATGGCCACCACACCCATGGATTCAGAAAATAAAAAAAAGGATAAAAGCACATTTAATCTCATTACAACAATAAAAAAATTTCATTTAACAAAATCACGAACATTTTAAATAATTTCAAGAAAATAAACTATATAAAATATTTTTAATAGGAGAATTGATCACCATAAAATAATTTATCACAAATTCATAATTTCAAATTATTTTGAAGAACAAGTTGCAAAATGGATGAGCTTATGTAAGGCTCTACCGGCTTGAAACTTATTTGACTTTCAAATAATAGTTCAATGCAACTGAACAAACTTAGACCTGTTTGATCCCCATTAGATTCTAATAACTTATCATACAGCTATAAAAGTTTACAGTCAAACAAAAGAAATTATTATGAGAAGATGCTAATTGCTATAAGATACTAAATTCAACTCCACGAAGAACAAGGAAACTGAAAGACAAATCCACCATCAACTATCGATAAAGATTACTAAAAAAGAGAAAATCCAAACCCTTCTATACATTCGAATCTATCCTCGGATACTCAATTATGGATACTAAATGTTAAACAAAAAGAGTAAACTACCTCAAAAGCAAGACCAACTCCATTCAACCATGGATATAAAGAAAATATGTAACAAACACAGAAATTATTTCAATGGATACAAAGAGAAATAATTGATTCCTTATAACGATAAACAAGAAGAATACATAAAGAGAACTAGCAAGAGGTTGCTTGTATGACACAAATTCATCACAACTATTGATCAAGTGTCTACCAACAACAACCCCTTAAAAAAAATTTAAGTCATTGTCAATTCATCATCCACTATTCCACTACAAGAAATGTTTAAACAAATAAATAATTAATAAATCCATAACCTACTTTAATTCTCCAAATAATTCACATAAATGCAAAGCCCGAAAAAGAAAAAAAAAACTAAACCCAGAACAAAATCACAATCACCAAATTATCAAGGTTTTATAATAATATACTCATTAACACAACACTAAAGACACATATATAGCTGTTGACCAAATTACACTTTAGATTCATAGACATCAAAATTTTTTTGTACTTGAATTATTGGAAATTTTGTGCATGTAGGTTTCTATGAGCTTCCTCTTCAACAGCTATTGGCAAAGTTAGATTTTTCATTTGCTGCAATGAACACTCCACCCCATTCGTCTTCATCAGTGTCACAGCTAGGAACTGTTGGGCCTGTTGCCGTACTGTTGGGCCTGTTGCCGTAGTGTTGTGCCTAATTTTGGTGAGAGTGAGACTTGAGGGATAATAAGAGAAAATTAAGAAGAAGAAGATAATATTTGTGAAGAGAAGACAAAGAGAACGATAGAAATGGAGAATAAGGACATAGATGGAGAAGAATGATAGAGACTGAAAGGAGGAGAGAGAGAAAACCTCGTACAACTGGTTGGAGCAAAAAACCCCACACAAATTCTACAAGGAGAAAGAAAGAGAAGAGTGCAACTATGCATGAATGATTGAAAAAAGAGATGAAGAGTTTTAGGCTAGGGATTAACACATAAAATCAAAAGTACATAGTTTTGATTTTGACAAGGATTGCTTTTGTCCTTATAGAAAAACATGTTTTTGTGAGGACAATTTTGGGTCCTTACCAAAGAGTTAGATTTGGCAAGGTATTGACATTTAAATTCAAAGCTATGTAGTTTTGATTTTGGTAAGGATCGATTTTGTCCTTATAGAAAAACGTTCTTTTGTGAGGACAATTTTAGGTCCTTCCTAAAGAGTTAGCTTTGGTGAGGAAATTTTATGGTCTTCACCGAAAATTTTAGGGTTATTTAACCGGTTAGTGATTTGAAGTCGTTTTGACTAGAACAACATTTTGCCCTCGCCTTCGACCCTTTTTTCCAAGGAAATATTTGGTCCTTTTCGAAATTTCCTTACTAAAACTTTTCCTTATAGTGATTTTAAGTCTTGAAATGCCTCTTTATATTTAATATTGGGCTTTCATCTATAATTGAAACATATGAAGGTAGAGGACATGTAGAACATAAAGAGCTTTTCCTCTTCACTGATCATAGAACATGAAGAAATACTTGCTAAAAACAGAGTAACATCTTAAAAGCAAGATCCATAAGAGGTCTAGAGAATTTATGGTAGAAGTGTGGTGACATCAAAGATTTGTAATGAAGAATACTCAACATGATTTTTAACGTTTTCAATGAAAATCTAATTAAGAGTAAATATTCTTTTTGTTTTTCAAATCTTAATTAATCAAATGGACCCTCATGACATCGGGCTAGTAATTAAATGGGACCAAATTAGTCCCATTTTTTGTCCCATTTAATTACTAACCCCAAATGTTTTTATTTCTCAATATTTTCCCTACATGTGTAGTTACATTATTTTAAACCACTTGCTGAAAAACAAGAACCCACAAACAATTTCCACATTGAATTACTAACCCCTTATAGCTACATTATGCTTCTCTAGAATGACTTTCCACAGTCTTGATTTTGTTATAGTATTGTATTACTCATTTTGTTTAAATGAAAAGGGAAGGATATCTCACTGTTGATGCTAAAAAAAAGATGATGAAAATTTTTGGTATTTGATGGTCTTCAACGAGGTGTTGTTTGACGTCGGCCTTGATGTAATAATTTTGAAATGAAATGTTTCATTTGAGCTTAAAGTATTTGAACACTTGTAAAAGAAGTCTCACGGAGTGTTGTGCTTCAGAAATGACCATTTGATACTTAAGTAAATAGGTGTTTTCAAAAAGGTGTAGGGGAGAGAGTTATGTCAAGGAGAAGAAATATTCGGGAGAAGGAAAGTGATGACCCTTATCTAATTTTAATAATGACAAAACACTACTCTAATTGTATTAACAGTTTTATCTAAGTGTTTAAATGGTAAAAGCTTTCAGCAAAGAAACAAGATGCAAGAACTCAACCAGTATCAGATGCCAAGACAAGACAAAAGATATAGAATAGGCATTAAGGTATTGAAACAAACTGTAAATCTCTTATGTTCAAGTACGTAGCTTGTCTTATGGCTCTTTTTTACAAAAGAATTTTGAGAAAAATATTAATTCAAATCTTCCAAGTCAAAAAAAGTTTCATTACATGAAAAATTGGGTTGAAGGACAACCCAGTCGACTGGCCTAAATGTACCAGTTCATTGGGGTATGGGTCAGAATGTCCCCAATCGAGTGGTGTAGAGCACCCAACCGACTAGCATCTAGGACAGTGAATTCCCAGTCAACTGGTGATGTGAGTCATAAAATACTCTTTAATAATACTTATTTTTTAGCATTTTAGGGTTAATCTAGGGTTGAAGTATACATTTATACCTTAACAATTCTAAAGTGTCATTCTCGAATCATTGATTTATTTTGATGCATTTTCAGGTAAGTTGGGTTTAAAAGAGATGGAAAAGCTATTGATGCTTAAAGCACTAAGAGTCTACGCATATTGGAGTGAAGGAGTGGTTTCGAAACTATTCCATGCCACCGCACAGAAGGGCTGAGCCACAGCCTCCAGAAACATTCAGAAGCTGAAACAACCAGTGTGTGCCGCGGCCTCCAGAAACTTTTACAAGCCAGGAGTAAGGGTGTGCGCCACAGCCTGGAAGAGTGGCGCCATGGCCTCCAGCACCACTGACAATAAGAACCAAAGGTGGCACTGCGGCCTGGACTAGTGTGCGCTACGGCGCGAGCACGATGTCCTGTTTCCGTTTTATGAACTAATTAGGGCTTTAATGATAGTTTTGACTCAAAAATACCCTTGAACCTTTTGGATTATAAATAGAACACTTAGGGTTTGATAAAGGGAGGCTGGAATCAAAGAAAGTTACCACATTCTTCTCCATTACGGTGTTCAAGCATGAGCCCCATGGCCAGCTAATCTCCAAGCAAGGCAAAAGGATGAATTCTTAGGTGTAGTTGTTCTTATTTCCATTCTTGATTCAGTTGTAAGGATTTATTGCTAACCATTGTTTATGATTTACTCCTTGATCAAGTAAAGAATTAGAAGATTTTCTCTTAATCTAGTGATTGCATCTTTTCTCCTCCATATAAGTCTAGTCAAGCTCTTCTTATGTCAAGTTGTTGGATGTGATTGAGTTCTGTAGATTCATCTTACGTCCATTACTGTGGTATTGTTATTGAAATATATTGTTGTTTCTTGATAAATCTATAAGATGGGTCATGTGTGCTTGAATCAAAATCAATGAGTGATTTGTAGTAATTACATTAGAGTGTTAATGTGTTGTGATTGAATATTTTTTGATTGCTTGTTTGGGATGTGAAACTAGCAATCGAGATAAAACAATTTGAATCGAGATTGGAATCAGACAACGAACTTAGGAAGGATTCCCAAAACCTTGTTAATTTCTCTATTGAATTCTTCATTATATTTACACAACTCTCACATTATTTCATTATCAAAACTCAGATTCTTTCATTGGACTTTTATCGTTCGTGTTAAGGTTTACACTTTCCCTTGTAGTTCACTTTTCCTTGTGGGATCGACACCTCATCTATACAAAATAATCGCGTGTTAGTTTGAGCGTAATCAAATTTTGGTGTTGTTGCTGGGGAGGCACGCTTAAAGAACAAGGAAGATTGTCAACTTTGAGATGAGATGGTAATATTGTTCTTTGCTCTTTGTTTTGATTTTTTTTTAATTTTTTCTATTTTATTTATTTTCCCTCTAATTCCTTTGGTGTATGCTTAGACCAAGAGATTCGAGAGGTAGATTCATTAAAAGACTCGAAATAGAGTTACTCTATTCTTCCGCGTCTGTTAGTGAAACCTCGCCTAGAGCAAACCATTGTGCACACCCAAGTGAGAATTTAGAGGATTTTGTTAACATGACCAACAATCACAATGAGAATGTTGCTAGGACACTTAAGGACTATTTGCATACTGGCCGAACGGCCACACCATCTTGTATCATGTTCCCCCCTAATGTTCAACAACCTGAGTTTAAGTCGGGCATGATCCAATTGCTACCAACCTTCCATGGGTTTGAGAATGAGAACCCCTATGTCCATATTAGGGAATTTGAGGAAGTAGTAGCAACTTTTCAAAATAGGGTTGATATGGTAGACACCGTCAAACTTCGGTTTTTCCCCTTTTCACTTAAGGAAAAGGCCAAGGTTTGGCTTTACTCATTAAGGCCTAGGCCTATAGGTAGTTGGGATGCGATGACCCGAGCCTTCTTCCAAAAACATTTCCTAACCCATAGGACCAATAACCTCAAGAGACAAATCTTAAACTTTGCACAAAAGGAGAGTGAAACCTTATATCAAGTTTGGGAAAGTTTCAAAGACCTTTTGAATTCTTGTCCACACCATGGGTATGAGAGTTGGCCGGTAGTTAGCTATTTCTATGATGGACTCCTAGTAGGGAAAGGCAATTCATAGAAATGATGTGTAATAGGGATTTTCTTCAAAATGATCTTGATTAAGCCATAGATTTCTAGATGACCTATTAGAAAAAGCCCACACTTGGACAGGACCAAATGCCATGGAAAGCACTAGGAGAAATCAACCCACTGGAATTTATCAACTTAAGGAAGAGGATAGTCTTAAAGCCCATTTAGAGGCCCTAACTAAGGAAATTGAAGTATTAAAAACCAAGGATGCTAGAGCCCTCGAACCGGTTGCTAGGGTAGAGTCCCATGAACCTTATTTTATGTGTGATGGGGTAGATCATGTACCTAAGGATTGTCCAGCTTATTTTGAGATGAAGGGAGAGTGTAATGCTTTATGTATACCCTTTAGAAAATCAGACTCACCCTACTCTAACACCTACAATCCCGGTTGGAAGAATCACCCTAATTTTAGTTAGAGATCCGATATACAACCTCCTGCCCACTCTAGTACCCAATGGAGATCCGATATACAACCTCATCCCCACTCTAGTACCCAATGGAAACCGAAAGCAACTTCATCTAATATACCACAACAATCATTACCTTTGGAAGATATGTTCAAGTCATTTTTGTAGGTACATGCCAATAGTGCGGAAGAGCAAGGCAAGATGAATTAACAGTTGCTTGAGGAGAAACAAGCGATTAAAGAGGAACACAAGGTGATAAAGAGCCAACTTACCAAGTTGACTAGTTTCTTGACGATTCAAGAGCAAGGTCATTTTCCTTCGCAGCCACAACCTAATCCAAGGGGACAACATATGGCGTAAACCTCCAATCCTGATAATCAAAATGTTAAAGAGGTTAATGCCATAATTACTCGCAGCAGTAAGAAAATTGATGGACCCAATCTATTATCAAACTTGATTTCTAACACCGTGAGCAACAAGGATGAAGCTCCCAAGGAACAAGATGCCCATAGTGATTCTTTATCAGTGCCTTTCCCTCAAGCACTCCTCAAACCGAAGGAGAAAAATTCAATACTAAAAGGTGAGATTCTTGAACAACTTTAGCATGTTAAAATTAACCTCCCTCTTCTTCATATCATAAAACAGGTTCCCAACTATGCTAAAGTAATTAAGGATCTATGCACACTCAAGAGGAGGCACAATGTTAAGAAGACGACATTCTTGACGGAGCAAGCAAGTGCGATAATTGATAGCAAGACACCACCCAAGTATAAAGATCCAGGCTGTCCAACGGTGGCTTTCCAAATTGGAAACAAATCTTATGGCAAAGCATTGCTAGATTTAGGGGCTAGTGTGAACCTCATGCCATACTCCATTTACTTGCAACTTGGCCTAGGTGAGATCAAACCGACCTCCGTGGTACTTCAACTAGCAGATCGATTGGTAAGAAAACCAAGAGGTATTGTGGAAGATGTTTTATTGCAAATTGACAAATTCTATTATCCTGTTGACTTTTTGGTTTTAGATACCATTTCTACTGTGAATACAGAGTCGAAAATTCCTTTGATACTTGGAAGACCATTCCTTGCCACTGCCAAGGCCCTCATTAGTAGTAGGAATGGTCTAATGACATTATCATTTGGAAATATGACTCTAGAGGTGAATGTTTTTTGAGTGTTAAGGCAGCTACATGAAGAGGATGAGTGTTTCGACACTTACATGATCGATGAGCTTATTATGGAGGATGAGTATATCAAGGATAATTCTAACTCTTTGAAATTCCTTCTTAATAATTTTGAGTTTGATGATTCTTCTATTTATCCCCATGCTGTTAATGTTGTTGATGTTTTTGATAAGTCATAGGGATTTATTAAGAAATCATGGCAACCATTTGTGAAGAAGTGTCGAGTCTGGCTGAAGACGTAAAACTTAGCGCTCACGGGAGGCACCCCACAGCGTATCATTTTATTTTTATTGTTTTTCATATTTCTTTTTCTTGTTTATTATTAGTATTTTGTTATTTTTCAGTATTACCTTCATATTTCTTTTTCAAGGACAAATATGCGCATCAGTTCAAATGGTCGTGCACAAATCTCGGCTTCTTCGCACTTTTGGTTAAAAAGGCAGTTTCTTTTACTTGTTCTTTCACATTGAGGTCAATGCAATTCTTAAGTTGGGGGTGGAGGAAACACATTTCTTTTTCCATACATTTCTTTTTCCATACCATTGAACTGCTTGGTGTCACTTTCCTTTTTTCTTGTTAGGATATATATATAAAATAAATAAATAAATATGTTTTGTGTTAGCCTTCGAGTTGATTTACATGTCAATGATATGAGTTTAATTGGGATAGCATATAGCATTTAGAAGAAGTTAAATCTTGCTTCGGTTTGAGAATAATTTAAGTGTCGATCTTTATTTGGTTTGAGACTCTGGTTTGCGGTAAGATTACATGATTAGTCTAAAGCATCTAGAGAACTTTTATGTGCAATTGTTTTGTGAATACTTTTGCGGTCTCGACAAGCTCTAGAACTTATTTGATAATAGCTTGAGATGAAATCCTAGAATGTACACTGCTTAGGATATGATGTTGGCCATCTTTGGACCGTTTGAGCCCTTCAACCTTACCTTTGTTATATTTATCACTCGTCACCTGCTTGAGCCTTTTTCTTGAAAAAAAATTTGAGTCTTGTTTCTTTCAATAACCCATTTACTTACCTTTATGAGCCTAAAAATATTTTGTCCTCATGTTCCTTTTAAGAGAACTTAGTTTATACACATTTATTGAGAAGCACTTAAGAGGAGTAAGGATGGAAATATGGAAAAAAAAAATATTACTACCATAACCCAAGTACATTAAAGGAGATAAGTTAGAGGTTGTGGAAAAGAGTAAAAAAAATGAAAATGGAGGTGAATGGTTATGTGCCAAAATAAAAAAGAAGTGAATTATGGCAAAGAAAGAAGAAAAAAAAGTTGTGATTTATTGAGAGAAATGCTCGAAAAATAGTTGAATGAGTTACGTGTTGAAGTAAGGTTATCTAGTGCTTAAAGTGATTTTGTTTAAATTAAGAGATTAAGTTCTTTTATTTGTTTAAACTTTCCCGTTCTTTCTTTACGCTTACCTTAGCCTAACATTACAATCCTTTTAAAGACCTAGTGATCCGATGTAGTGCGATTTTTATACATTAGTGGAGAGTGATTTGAAAAGTGAGCTTATGGAGCTTGATTTGTGATTGATGTCACACAATTTAATATGTTTTTAGAGGCTAATACTTGTATTCATGAAAGTAGTGCATAAAATCATCTGAGTGTTTGGATTAATGGTTTGTGGTAATATGGATGTTAAGAGTCGATAACAATGTTGAGGTTGATATTTGGATGATTTTTGGACTTGAGTGATATTTAATGATTCTATATGTTGTGTGTTATGTATGATTTTTGAGACAAAAAGTTGAATTACTCTTGTTTTAACGCTAACATTGCTTTACTTTGTTTTTTTATTTCTACTAAAGAATTCATTTCATGTTTTTCGCTTGAATTGCTAGGGACTAGCAATAAGCTAGTTGGGGGTTATGATGACAATCCTAAAATGCATCTTAATAGTACTTATTTGTTAGCATTTTAGGGTTGATCTAGGGTTGAATTACACATTTGTACCTTAACAATTCTAAAGTGTCATTCTCGGATCATTGATTTATTTTGATGCATTTTCAGGAAAGTTGGGTTTAAAAGAGATGGAAAAGCTATCGATGCTTAAAGTGTCAAGAGTCTATGCATATCAGAGTGAAGGAATGGTTTCGAAACTATTCCATGTTGTAGCACAGAAGGGCTGAGCCGCAGCCTCCAGAAACATTCAGAAGCTGAAACAACCAATGTGCGTCGCGGCTTGGACTAGTGGGGCCGCGGC
The DNA here is from genome assembly GCA_023935145.1 of Bretschneidera sinensis. Lineage (NCBI taxonomy): Eukaryota > Viridiplantae > Streptophyta > Magnoliopsida > Brassicales > Akaniaceae > Bretschneidera > Bretschneidera sinensis. The sequence continues at coordinate 50,278,523 of CM043702.1, forward strand.
CTCCAGAAAATTTGACAAGCTAGGAGCAAGGGTGTGCGTCGCGGCCTGGAAGAGTGGTGCCGCAGCCTCTAGCACCACTGACAACCAGAACCAAAGGTGGCACCGCGGCCTGGACTAGTGTGCACCGCGGCGTAAGTGCAATGCCTTGTTTCCGTTTTACGACCTAATTAGGGCTTTAATGATAGTTTTGACCTGAAAATACCCTTGAACCTTTTGGATTATAAATAGAACACTTAGGGTTTGATAAGGGAGGCTGGAATCAAAGAAAGCTGCCACATTCTTCTCCATTACGGTGTTCAAGCATGAGCCCCATGGCCAGCTAATCTCCAAGCAAGGCAAAAGGATGAATTCCTAGGTGTAGTTGTTCTTATTTCCATTCTTGATTCAGTTGTAAGGTTTATTGTTAAACATTGTTTATGATTTACTCTTTGATCAAGTAAAGAATTAGAAGATTTTCTCTTAATCCGGTGATTGCATCTTTTCTCCTCTATATAAGTATAGTCAAGCTCTTTTTATGTCAAGTTGTTGGATGTGATTGAGTTCGGTAGATTCATCTTATAGGTTTGTCCATTACTGCGGTATTGTTATTGAAATATATTGTCGTTTCTTCATAAATCTATAAGATGGGTCATGTTTGCTTGAATCGAAATCAATGAGTGATTTGTAGCAATTTCATTAGAGTGTTAATGTGCTGTGATTGAATATTTTTCGATTGCTTGTTTGGGATGTGAAACTAGCAATCGAGATAAAACAAATATGAATTGAGATTAGAATAAGGCAACGAACTTAGGAAGGATTCCTGAAACCTTGTTAATTTCTCTATTGAATTCTTCATTATATTTACACAACTCTCTCACATTATTTCATTACCAAAACTTAGATTCTTTCATTTAACTTTTATCGTTCGTGTTAAGGTTTACACTTTCCCTTGTAGTTCGCTTTTCCTTGTGGGATCGACACCTTATCTATACACAATAACTGCATGTTAGTTTGAGCGTAATCAACTGGTGCTTAGGACCTAGTCGACTGGTGCTTAGGACCCAGTCGACTTGTACTCTCCCACAGCCTAAAAGTGAGATTTCTCACTTGAGCCAGTCGATTGGTACAAAGACCCAGTCGACTGGTAATTCAAAAATATGATCATTTGAGACGCGGGACTTGAACATTTAATGCACTAAACCTACCAAGTTAGTGTCTAACAGCCATATTGATTCAGGGCTATATAAACTCACCTCAATGAGCACTTAAAATTAGAAGATAACACATTCAATTCATAAATTTGCTCATTAACTCTAAAAAGTTTTGAAAATTTATTGTTGAGCCATTCTTCAAGCTTATTCTTAAAAGAGAGATATTGTTCATTTGTAAAAGCATTATTACTATCTCTCTACCATTTACTTTATAGCAAATCACATTTATTGTAAAGAGGAAAGAGTTGTAATAAATCTTAAAGTGTTTAGAATTAAACACTTCTTTGTAAGCTTCCAGGAGGAAGGGATTAGCTTCCGTGAGGAGGGGATTAGCTTCTGTGAGGAAAGGATTAGCTTCCACAAGGAAGAGAATAGCTTTCGGAAGGAAGGGATTGGTTGTAAGGTTTTTACAACACCTGTGAAGTTGTACGACTAAAAGTTTTAGTGGATTACTTCAAGGAGGTTCCTTAAATAGAGTAGACGTAAAGTTGGAAAGAATCCGATATTGTCGAACCACTATAAACTGAGTTTGCACACTCTTCTCCTTAAACTCTTTTACTTAAAGCACATTACTTGTTTGTATGCTTGTGTGTTTAACTATTTTTTTTTTACTTTATAAACTTGCAAGTAATTAGCAAAAGTTTTTAAAAACCCAATTCATCCCCCTTTTGGGTTAGAACCCCAGTCTATAATTGGTATCAGAGCCTTGTTCTCAATTTCAAGCTTAAAATCCTTGACTTGATCTGATGGCATCAAATGGCTATTCTGAAAGACATTCCTACAATAGGCCTCCCTTGTTTAATGGCTCCAACTATAACTATTGGAAAAACATGTTGAAAATCTTTGTCGAAGGACAAGATTACAATCTATGGAGAGTCATTGAGGAAGGATCTAGAATTCCTACAAAGGAAATAACTATTGGAGAAATCAATCATACAATGCCTAAACTCAAAACTGAGTTCAATGAAGAGGATTTGTAGAATGGTGTCTCTAAATAGTAGAGCTACAAGTATTTTACATTGTACTTTAAATATTTTTTAATATAATAAAATTCTGCTTGTGTTTCAGCTAAGGATATTTGGGACAAATTGGAAGTTACATATGAAGGAACTAGCGAAGTTAAAAAATAAAAAAATTTATATGCTAGTGTCCAAGTATGAATCTTTCAAAATGTCTCCTAAAGAAACAATTTCTCAAATGCACTCACGTTTCACCACTATTGTTAACGGTTTGAAGCTTCTTGGTAGGAACATTGAGGAATTTGAACTAACAAGAAAAATCTTAAGGTCTTTGCCATCCACTTGGAAAGCAAAGAAGATGACCATCACGGAGGCCAAAGATCTCAATAAACTTGATGTCGAAACACTCCTTTGGAGTTGGATCAAAAGATGAACCCAGATAGGGTGGTAAAGTGGGAAAGTGATCCATGTCACAACTAGTAGCGGAGGCAAGGTGTTGGTACACCTGACCAAAAGAAGAGTATACCCCCCTTGATAATCGGCTTGCCTAGGCGAGAATCGTTCTTGATGATCGAACCTATCATGCAAGAATTTCTGATGCTCGTTAAAATGACTCTCTAAACGCTCAAATCGCTCGACAACCGTGAAAGTCTTAGAGGGGGGAGAAGGGGCGGCTGTAATTGCTGCTCTCTCTCCTGGAGTTGGCGGCCTTGAGGCTTTAATCTGAGTTAGCATGCCATCATCGATGGGTTTCTTGGGTTGTTGGGCTTCCTCATCAGGACTGTACTGAACTCCAGCTCGGATGCACAATTGAGAAATTAATGAAGGGAAGTATAATCTGAGCTTTTGTCTCACAGTGTGTATGATAGAATTAAATATGATTTGGCCCACATTTATGGTCATGCCCATCAGAATGGCATAAATCAGGATAGCTCTCTCAATAGTAAGGTCACTATAGTGTGTAGCAGGCATCATCCTCTGACATACAAAATATTGCCAGGCCCGAGCATTGACAGTCAGAGAAGCACCAGGCAAGGTTATAGGGGTATCACCCGTCATTTTCCATGTAGTGCCCAGAATACAGAGAGTATTGCAAATCTCTTCATAATTAATATTAGACACATATGCACTATACTCACTGTTTTCTGTGTCAGGTAGCCCATAGAATCTATTGATAGATGTGCTGCTAAAAGAAATTGTTTGTCCTCTCACCCTCACTTTACCATTCCTATGCTCGTTTGCATTAGCGTAGAATTCTCTAACCACATTAGTGAGGGAATGAGATGGTGGTCTTGTAAATGTACCCCAATTCCTATCAATAATCATTCTAAATAAAAATGGGTTTCCCCTTTCTGTGATGTTGAATCCTCTCTCAGGAATGGGTTTTCTAGTTTGCATCATCCTAATATATCTCTCACTCGCCTCAAAACTAACAAATTTGCTCTCTTTATACTCTTGATATTGTTTCCCCCTTGGTCTCTTTGTCTTAGGTGCCATGTGAAGCAAATATATAGAACAATAGAACTAATGCAAAATTAACCACCCAAATAGCACAAATGAACAATAAAGAGAAGAAATTGGTCTTACTTGATGCCCACAATTGGAGAGAAGAAAGACTACCCTTCAATTTGAAATTGTCTTGAAGAACCCAAAATCTTACTAGAACCAAGCTTTTTGGAGAGATTGCTAGCAAAATCTACAAAATTAGTGTGCAATTTATTAAGAAATGATGTTAGTAATCAAGAAATTTTTTAGTAAAAGAGAGTGAGGAAGTGAGGCTTTGGAGAGAGGAGGGGAGAGAAATGAGTGTGCTGTGTTTTACAAAAGAGAAAATGAAGAGGAAAATGGCTTGATTTTGGGATTTAAAGTGCTGGGCACAGGTGGACGCTGCGGCGTGGGCCTGGGTGCACTGCGGCATGGCCTGGACAGGCGAGGCTGGGCAAGATTCTGGGCGCTGGGGCGTGCAAGGGGTAGGGGCGAGGCACTAGGCAAGGGGCGAGAAGGTAAGGCACTGGGCACTAGGGCGCGCAAAGGGCTGGGCCTAGGCGCTGTGGGCCAGGCCTAGGTGCGCACTACTGTTGGGCTGGTGTGCGTGCTGGGCCTGTTTTGGGTAAAAGCTTATTTGTGGGTCAAATAAAACTATAAAATTAACATTAAACTAAAAATTAGATCAATTCAAACTAGAAAAAGAACTAAAAATTAAAATTTAATTAACAACAAAATAAATAAAAAAAAACAAAAACATACCTCCGTGGTGTAGTTAAGGTGAATAGACTGGATCCATAAGTGGAATGTCTTCCACTTTTGGATCTTTCCTATCAATTAAGATTTTAAGGCGTTGACCATTTACTTTAAAGATCCGACCATCTCTAGTATCCTTAATTTCTACCGCTCCATTTTCAAAAAAAAATTTCACTATGAAAGGACCGATACACCTCGACCGAAGTTTTCTTGAATGCTTATGGAGTCTAGAATCGTATAAGAACACCTGATCATCAGGCTTAAATGTTTTCCTCAAAATAGTTTTGTCATGAGACACTTTCATTTTAGCCTTATAGATTCTAGAGTTTTCATAAGCATCATTTCTTAACTCCTCTAACTCGGTCAGCTGAAATTTCCTAAGCTTACCCGCTTCCCCTATGTCAAAGTTGAAATGCTTGATGGCCGAATAAGCTCGATGCTTGAGCTCTACAAGTAAGTGGCAAGGCTTTCCAAAAACAAGCCTGTACGATGACATACCTAAGGAGGTTTTGAAAGCTGTACGGTAGGCCCAAAGCGCATCAACTAGTCTTAAAGACCAATTTTGCGATCCGAGTTAACCATTTTTTCTAAAATTTGCTTGATTTCCTCATTTGCAAGTTCTACTTGTCCACTAGTCTGAGGATGGTAGGCTGTAGAAATTTTATGTAACACCTCATATTTTCTCATCAAAGCTTCAAAAGAACGGTTGCAAAAATGTGTACCTCGATCACTGATTATAGCCTGTGGTGTACCAAATCGAGATAACACATTTTCTTTGAGAAATTTAATCACTGTTCTATTATTATTGCTTCGGAAAGCTGCTGCCTCTACCCATTTTGATACATAATCTATTGCCACAATGATATATTGGTATCCAAAGGAAGGAGGAAATTGTCCAATAAATCAATGCCCCAACAATCAAAGATTTCAATCACTAAAATTGGGTTTAATGGCTTCATATTACGACGAAACACAACTCCTAACTTCTTAAACTTTTCACAAGACCGACAATAAATGTTTGCATCTTTAAACATGGTAGGCCAATAAAATCCACACTGCAATATTTTTGTAGTGGTTTTTTTCATTGAAAAGTGGCCTCCACAAGCTTGGGAATGACAAAATTCTAAGACGCTGGCAATCTCTTCATTAGGGATGCATCGCCTTAAAGGGCAGTACTTGAAAAGACAAGAGTCATCCCAATAAAAATTATGTACCTCATTCAAGAACTTCCTCTTGTCTTGAGCACTCCAATCCATTGGTATCTCACCGGTAGCCAAATAATTCACAATATGAGCAAACCATGGTAGAGAAGTAATAGAGAGTAATTGCTCATCGGGAAAATCATCCTTGATTGGCATGTTGTCAGAAGTGTCCTCAAATGTGAGCCTTAAGAGATGGTCTGCCACTACATTCTCTACTCCTTTCTTGTCTTTGATGGTGATGTCAAATTCTTGTAAGAGTAGGATCCACTGTATTAGTCGTGCCTTAGCATCCTTCTTTGTGAGAAGGTACTTGAGGTCTGCATGATCTGTGAAGATAAGTATAGGAGAACCAATTAAATAAGCACAAAACTTGTCCAAAACAAATACTATAGCTAGCAATTCTTTTTCAGTGGTGGAATAATTCATTTAAGCATTATTTAGAGTTTTACTAGCATAGTAAATGACATAAGGTTTTCCCTCTCTTTGCTGTCCAAGAACAGCACCTACAGCATAGCCACTAGCATCACACATGATTTCAAAGGGTAAAGTCCAATCAGGTGACTACATTACAGGTGCTGAAGTAAGCTTGCCAATCAGCATTTTAAAGGCCTCTTGACAAGCTTAAGTACACTCAAACAGGGTATCTTTAACTAGGAGGGCACATAGTGGTCTAGATATGTTGGAAAAATTTTGTATAAACCTCCTATAAAAACCAGCATGTCCAAGGAAAGATCTTACATCCTTTACTGTCTTAGGTGTGGCCAATTTAGAGATTAATTCAATCTTAGATTGATCAACCTCTATCCCCTTAGAAGAAACAATATGCCCTAAGACAATACCGGATGGTACAATGAAATGGTATTTTTCCCAATTTAAGACTAATTCCTTTTCCTCACAACGAATCAACACTCTTTCTAAATTCATTAAGCATACATCAAATGAAGATCCAAAAATAGTTAGGTCATCCATAAAAACCTCCATACAATTTTCAACCATGTCACTAAAAATGCTCATCATGCAATGTTGAAAAGTGGCAGGGGCATTACACAATCCAAATGGCATTCTACGAAAAGCATAAGTGCCAAAAGGACAAGTGAAGGTGGATTTATCATGGTCTTCTAATGCAATTTTAATTTGATAATAACCGGAATAACCATCCAAGAAACAGTAAAATGGATGACCAGCTACATGCTCAAGAATTTGATTGATAAAAGGGAGTGGAAAATGGTCTTTTCGGGTGGCAGCATTTAATTTTCTATAATCAATGCACATTCGTCACCCAGTCACAAGTTTTGTAGGGACTAACTCTCCTAGGTCATTCTTTACCATAGTGACTCTGGACTTTTTAGGAATGACTTGTGTAGGACTTACCCATATTTACTATCAGCTATGGGATATATAATTCCCACATCTAATAGTTTCAGCACTTCATTTTTCACTACTTCCTTCATAGTGGAGTTAAGCCTACATTGAGGGTCTCTACGAGGACTAGTTCCTTCATCCAAATTTGTTTTATGAGAATAGATCAGGGGACTAATTCCTTTTAAATCAGCCAAACTCCAACCTAAGGCTGATTTGTGTGCATTTAAGGTCCGAATTAATTTCTCACCTTGAGACTCAGACAATTTAGATGAGATAATAACAGGAAAAGTATCACCTGGACCGAGAAAAACATGCTTTAAACCTTTAGGTAGTGGCTTCAATTCGAGTTTAGGTGCTTCCACACTTGAGGGGATTTGTTTCTCACTTCTCTCGAGCAACGCTTCAAACTTCGGTTGCCATGCTCGATTGCTATAATCCTGAGATTTATCAAAAACATCACAAATATCAATTATATCAGTTTTATCATTAATAGAATCAATCTCAGAATTAACAAGAAAATATTCAAGAGGGTCAAAGTCATGAGCTATGGAAACCCCCTTATCGATGAGTGACTGGATCATGTACAAGTGGTGGTTTTCATCCTCATCTTCGGGCTGTTTTGCAACGTTGAAAATGTTCACCTCGAGAGTCATCTTTCCAAAGGACAGCTTCATGAGTCCATTCCTATAATTAATTAGAGCATTTGCAGTAGCAAGGAAAGGTCTACCTAAAAATTAAAGGAATTTTAGAGTTAGTATCAACAGCAGAAGTAGTATCAAGGATTAAGAAATCAACAGGATAATAAAATTTATCAATTTGAATTAAAACATCCTCTACCACACCCCGAGGTACTTTGACTGAACGATCAGCCAATTGCAATACCACAGCGGTTGGTTTGATTTATACTAAACCTAGCTACAAATAAATAGAGAATAGCATCATGTTCACACTAGCTCCTAAATCTAGCAATGCTTGTCCAACCTCTTGATTTCCAATGCTACGTGCAATGGTTGGACAGCCATGATCCTTGTATTTTGGGGGAATTCTTTGCTCAATTAAAGCACTAACTTGTTCCATTAGGAACGTTGTTTTCTTCACATGGTACTTCTTTTTAATTGTACATAAATCCTTGAGAACCTTTGCATAAGTAGGAACTTGTTTAATCACATGCAAAAGTGGAAGATTCAGTTTTACTTGCCTTAGGTCCTCTAGGATTTCATTGTTTAGGTCCAGATTTTTCTTGTTTGATTTTAAGGCTTGAAGGAATAGTGCCTTAACAGGGCTCTTGGTAACCTCAGGGTCCTTGGGCAGTTCGGTATCACTACTACCTTGACCCTTTTCCACATCTTCAGATTTGTTCGTTGTTGGGATGTGTAATGTCTTACCACTTCTTGTCACAATGGCATTCATATTTTCCAGATTTGATTGTGACATGTGTTGACCATGGGGTGTGAACTGAGCTTGGGAAGGGAACTTACCTTGCTCAGTCACACTTAAAGAGCCCATTAACTTGGACATTTGGCTCCTTATTTCTTTATTCTCTTCAATAACCTGTGTGATTAATGCTTCACACCTTTGGTTTGTCTTACCCTATGTCTCAATAAAAGCATGTAAAGTGTCTTATAAAGAAGTCCTAGAGGATAAGGGTGTATGACATGGTGCAGGGTATAATCTAGGGGGTTGTGCAAGCTGCTGATGTTCAAACTTCCAGCTGAAGTTGGGGTGATTTCGCCATCCCGGATTATAGGTGTTAAAGAAGGGTGCTAGAGGCTTCTTGTACATGCCTAAGGAACTACATTGTTCCTCATACATCTCTCTCATATCTATGAATGTGGGGCACTCTTGAGTGGGGTGATCTACCCCACCACACACAAAACATGGTTCTGAAGATTCGGTATAATTAACCAGGTGTGTTGGCTTTGAGCCTTTAGTCTTTAACGCACCTAACTCCCTAGTGAGCATCTCGACTTTAGCTTTTATATTGTCTTCTTCCCTAAGATGGTATATTCCACCACCACTAGGGTTTCCTACAGGTCGAACTATTTGTGCTTTTAGTATCACTATGTCCAATCCAAGTGTGAGCTTTTTCAGCAAGCTCAATGAGGTACTCTATGTCCTCTTCATGATCTTTTTGCAGAAATTCACCATTACACATCATCTCTAGGTATTGGCACTCTCTATAGGTAAGTCCCTCATAAAAGTGGCTCACTAAGCGCTAACTCTCATACCCATGGTGATGACACATACTTAACAGCTCTTTAAATTTCTCCCACGACTGACACAAAGTCTCATTATCTTTTTGTGCAAAGGTGGAGATTTACCTTTTTAAAGCATTGGTCTTATGTTGAGGGAAGTATTTTTTGAAGAAGACCTAGGCCATCTCATTCCATGTCCCAATAGATAATGGTCTCAGCGAGTATAGCCAACTCTTAGCTTTATCCTTTAAAGAGAAAGGAAAAAACTTGAGTCTCACGATATCATCAGTTGCATCTTGACTATGAAAAGTCGCAACTACTTCCTCAAACTCCCTAATATGTACATATGGGTTTTTGTTTTCCAAGCCATGAAATGTATGAAGTAATTGAATCATCCCTATTTTAAAGTCTTGATGGCGAGTGTTGGCTGGAAACATGATGCATAATGGTGTGGCTGTTCGGCTAGGATGTAAATAATCTATAACTGTCCTAGCAACATTCTCATTATGGTTTTCAGCCATGCTAACAAGGTTTTTTAAATTCTCGTTTAGGTGTACACCAGGGTTTGATCTAGGTGAGGTTTCAGTAACGGACATGGAAGGAAATGGTAGCTATACTTCGGGTCCTTTAATGAATCTACCTCGCCAATCTCTTGGTCTAAGCATACACCAAATGAGTTAAAATAAAACAGAATAAATCAAAAAAAGAAATCAAAAAATCAAAAACTTAAAGAAAAGAACAATAGTACTGTCTTGTCTTAGAGTTGACAAACCTCCTTATATGTAAGCATGTTTTCCCCGGCAACGGTGCCAAAATTTTATTACACCCAAAGTATAACGCAGTAGTTGTAGCACAGCTTTGGGATGTCGATTCCACAGGGAAAAGCGATCTATAAAGGAAAATTGCAAACCTTAACACGAACGATAAGATCGAGTGAGAAATCTTGTGTTTTGATAGTTAAGTAATATGAGAAAATTGTAAATAGATTTGAGAAATATAATAAAGAAATAATAAGGTTCTGGGAATCCTCCTTAGATTCATTGCCTTATTCCAATCTTGATTCAATTGTTTTACCTCGATTGCAAGTTTCACATCCCAAACAAGCAATTGGCAAATTTTCAACTAAAGCACATATAAACCCTAATGCAATTGATATGAATTACTCTTACTTTCGGTTTAAGCACACATGACCTATCTTATAGGTTTATCAAGAAACAACAATATATCTTAACGACAATATCGCAGTAATTGACAAACCTAAAAGATAAATTTACCGGACTCAATTACATCCAATAATCTTGACACAAGAAGAGCATGACTAGACTTATATCAAAGATAAAGATACAATCACCAGATTAAGAGAAAATCCTTTAATTAGATAAAAGAGTAACACATAACAATGTTTTGACAATAAGTTCCAACTACAACTGAATCAATAAAGGAAAATAAGAACAACTACACCTAGGGATTCATCCCTTCACCTTGCTTGGAGATTAGTTCGCCATGAGGTTCATGGTTGAACACTTTGATGGAGGAAAGTGAGGTAGCCTTCTTGAGTTTTCCAGACTTCCAAGATTCTTAAACCCTAAGTGATCTATTTATAATACAAAAGGTCCACGGGTGTTTTAGGGTTTAAACAATCATTAAAGTCCTAATTAGGTTATAACTCGGAGAAAGGAATCGTGTGGGCGCCGCGGCTCTCACTTTCTTGCGCCGCGGCCCTGCCTGATCCTTGGCTGGAGGACCTTCTGGGCGCCACGGCCCTGCCTAGTCCAGGCCATGGCTCTAGCTGATGGTCTTCTTGGCTCTTTTAGTTTAGCTTTTGGAGGCCGCATCTCTCATTGGTTGGTGGAGGTTCTCTTCGTTTTATCCTTCTGCAACCACTCCTTCACCTTAATATGCATGGAATCTTAGTGCTTCAAGCAATGACAGTTTTTCCATCTCTTTTAAACACCAAGTACCTGAAAATGCACCGAAATAAGTCAACGATTCAAGAATATCATTTTAGAGTTATTAAGGTATAAAAGTGTAACTAAAACCTAAATCAACCCTAAAATGCCAACAATTAAGTATTGTTAAGATGCATTTTATGACTCTCATCAATAGCTCACTTAGCCATCCTTAGTTTAGCAAAGGGATTACGTAAGGTACTAATTTGAAACTTTTCACACAACAAACAATGCTTAATTTGAGTCCCAAAAAATTAATGTAAGGTGTTTCAATTTATTTATTTTTCCTCATTTATAAAAAATTCTACCTTTACAACCTCATAATTTATTTATTAAAAAATTATTTAACTTGGAACAAAAACTTCCACATAAAGCATATTGCCTTTGGTTCATAAAAATTACTTGTAATATGCATAAAATATCACAACTATGAGTTTTTTTTTTTCCTTGCGATAAGCCTATTTTTTATGAAGGCACTCATAGTTGAGTTGCTTAAAACTCAAGAAGCTAAGCTCATACCTGAAATGTGGTTGAGATAAAATATCACATTATCATCCAAAATTTAAGCCGATAGGTGATAGCTTTTATGCTAACAATCACATCTAAGATCTTGTACTCACTTGATTTCTCTATAAATCACAGGTAAGTATCTATTAAAAAATTAATAATATTATCGTTAGTACTTTTCAATTTTATACCAACCTTTGGCTAGAATATCAACAAAATTATAACTATTAGCCCAAGTAAAGGATTCCGTAAATGCATGATCATCATTTAACATATACAAATCATGATCCATGTCTTATTTGATTACTCAAACAAATAAGAAATCAACATAAAGATGATAAGCATTAAGCATATTTTAATGACCATATCGATTAATAATTTTCACATCAAAGTTAAATATTTTATTGTATGACAATTAATAACACCAACAATATTCTTCTAAAAAAATCCAATATAGTCATGACATAAAATGCCTATAATTATTTCCAAAAAATTAATTATTATTCAAATTTTATTGTCATTTAAAGTGGTCAAATTTCCAACATATATATTCCAACCATTTTTTCTTTCAACTTCACAATCTTTTTAAATTTCAATCACTTGGAAAATTAATCTAATGAAATAATATCAATTACACATGCCATATCAAATAAAAGCATATATTTGTTAGATCAAAGAAAATTACAAATTGTCTCCATGCTAACAAATTTATATTTGAAAAATAATTTTCCGAACAAGTAAGATAAGCGAACATGCTATTCAACAAGCATATTAAATTCTAAATTATTCACAATATTTCATGTTATTAAATTCATGAAATAAGAAATGTTAATTTATCTAATGAAATAATGTCTAGTATATAACTCATTAGCTAAGCGATGCAAAATAGTATGTCTAGTAATTTTATCTCCTACCTCTAAAATTTATTTGGTTATTTAACAATTTTCAATGTCTTCCATAAATATTGGTTCAGTTAGTAAAAGAGAAATTTTAATCAGATCTAAAATGACATAAATTTTTTATTGCCAGATCAACTTTAGTAACATAAAGTCATATTTTGACACAACAAGAAGCATGCATAATGAGATTTACCTTTAAGTTTGTTCGAATTATTTTTCAAATGAATTTTTTAATTCTCGTCACAAAAAATATATTCTCTTAATATATTTATTAAAATACCCATTATATATATTCTCTTAAATAACTTAAACGCCAAGATATCTCTTTCTCTCCTCTCTAACCTCTTCAACATAATCAACATTCAACACTCAGCCGCTACCGCGGTATTTCTTTCTAGCCACCGCGCCTCAGCTCAGCCATATCCCTGCTCCATCGGATTGTACTTGAGATAAGTCATAAGTGGTTTTTCTCTCCTCTTTTCCTTTCTCCTTTTTCTCTCCATCAGACCCTCACCAAAGCTCACTTTTTTTTCTCCTTCCAGCAGCAACTGCGGCAGCTCTGACTCTCTTCACAGCTGGGTTTCAACTTTCAGGCGAATCTATCCCACCAGGCATTGGCAGCTTTAATACTCCCTGCTAGGTTACCGAAACTTTTTTTGAGTTTTGAGCTTTTAAGTTTTTTTTTCATGATTTGAAATTTAAATACTGCTATTTTTCTATTTCATCTATGATATCTTGAAGGATACCTGAATTTTATGGTGTATGGAACTTCCTTTTAGATGGAATGGTATCTGGAATCGAAAATTGAAAGCCTAGTCCCTGTATGTCAATTGTAATTTGTAAACAAAGCAAGCACCATTATTTTTTGTAATGGACTAGGATTTTTTTTTTTAGTTTAGGCATTCTTTTATTAAGTCATAGATCTTTTAGGCCTTCAGGTTGTCTTAAATAATAAGATTGATTTGAGTATTTTAATCTGGTGCTTCTTAGGAGTGGAATATCTATGGTTTCTTGAGGCTCATGGGGTGGTTTTTTGATTGAGCATTAGTTATGTTTTCAAGCAGGGTATGCTGTTTTAAATGAAGGTGTTTTAGTTATCTATGATCTTCTTTCTGCCTATTTCTGCTGGTTTTTTTTATTACTGTTGGTGAATGATAATTTTGTTATTCATGTGGCTTTTTAGCCTTTTGTTAAGAGTTACAAAAGGTGGGGAAAACTCACCGCGTGGATCCGATTTTTCATGGAGAACCGAGATGAGGAAGAATTTTTCCCCGCCTTCAGGGACGGTGTGGGGATGGATGGGGGAATCTCCCCTTGAGCTTGGCGGGGATGGGGATGAGAACGTAACTCAAATTGAAAATGATAGTTATAACCATGTGACTCAAATATCTCCTCGCCCCGCCCCGCTGCAATCCCTAACTGTTAGTTATAACCACAAAAACCCAAAACTAACCTCTCTTCACTGGGCAGAGCTGAGAAAATGGAGGACACTCAAATTAAAGAGAGAGAAGGCAACAAAGACACTGAGGTTGCTCCGACCTTAATTGCCATCAACCCGACTGAGTATTTTGTTGCCATCTCTGTTGGATCAGACCTCCATGTCTTCGATCTCCAGTAAGCCGTCTGTTACCCTCCATTTTCTAGCTATACGGATCCTTTTATTAAATGGTTTTGCCTGATTGAAATACGATGTGCACACTGCGTAGAAGTTGCTTAAGTTTTATATAAAAGTTTTTGTTTGAATTTGAAAGATGTCGGTTTTTAGTTTGATGCTATAAGATAGCGAAGGGTATTTATCTTTAGATGTTATGCTCTGTTTGACTGCTGGCAAAATTGAAGAAGCAATATAGAAAACACAATTGCTTGATGATGTTTAGGAACAATTGAATTTAATATCTCTTTCGTCATGTCACAAGTTATGAGAATGTTGATGTTCAGTACTGTGGCTTTCAATTTCATTTTCTTTGTTCAATGCCAAAGCTACTTGGGAAGCAATTAGAGTTAAAAAAGTTGTAGTTCCTTGGCACAATTTAACCTGGTATTCTCAATCTATTCCCAAGCACAACTATATTGGATGGTTTGCTATTCTTGATAGACTATATACAAAGACAAGGCAAAGAGCTTGGGGGATTCCTATTGATACAAATTTTCTTCTTTCCAACCAATTGGAGGAGAGTAGAGATCACCTATTCTTCTCTTGTGATTTATCCAAAGTAATCCGGTTTCAGATTCAAACTAAGATAGGCATTGGAAGTAAGCCTGTTGGTTCTTGGCAGATGGAATTTTCTTGGGCTATAAGACATTTGAGAGGGAAAAGTATGAAGACAATCATCATCAAGCTGGCCTATAATGCCTACCTCCATCACATTCGGAAAGAGAGGAATTCTAGACTTCATCAAATTCTTTTCCACTCTACCGAGAAATTTTTTTACTTTATTGTATTATACATAAGAGAAAGATTGCTTATTTTTGGCTCTTCTCCTGAGATAGATGATAGTATTAGCTGGAATCTTGGTTGTTCTTAGTTTAATTGTCTGTTTGTAAGTTTGTTCTTTTGTTGCAGATCTCCTGATTTGGTTATTTCCTTGTAGCAGGTCTCCTACTTGATTTTCTTTGGATAATAAAATTTTACTTTTATCCAAAAAAAATAGTTACATTATATATTGGGGAGTTAAAATTTACATATTGAATAACTTCTTACTTCATTATGTGGTTCATCGACAGAGGGAGTTGCGCAGTTTCTTTGGTGGATGATTCTGGTGGGCCTTCCTATAAGGATTCTATAAGAGCTATTTGCTATGGAGCAAATTGAAAGCTCTTTGTCTCTGCTGGCGATGACAAACTTGTCAAGGTTTGGTCTGCAGACTCTTGGCACTGCATTAGCACCATGTAAGTTCTTGAACCCTATGTGATGGTTTACCAAAATTAAAAGTTTTGGGTACTCTATATTAGAAAATGTTATTAAGGTGTTTTGATACAAAAATGCATGCAAGACTAGTGCAAATGGTGGTACACTGTTTCCCAATATTGCAAGTTGAAACTTGAAAAGTCATTGCATTCTGATTATTTATTCATCAACCTTTTGCATAGTGCATTAGGCCAAAATTCTTGTAAATCTGCAAAACTAATGTTGTGCCTATGCCATTCAAGCAATTAAACTTCGGCATTGGATGTGTCCTAATCCTAAATGGAAAATTTCATTCTGGAGCCCAGAATCTGCACATGTTCCCTGTTGCATCTGAACTACTTCAGCAAGAGCATTATATTTCCCTCTTGTGTTCTTTTCTTAAAAATTTATTTTAGTGAAATTTTCTGGTTATTGTCAATTTAACAGATGCTCTAAGAAGAGAGCTAGTGCAGTTGCCATAAGCAATGATGGTTTGCATGTTTGCTTTGTTGACAAATTTGGAGTTGTTTGGGTTGTTGATTTGCATGGGTTCGTGGGAGTGAAGCTGTAATCAGTAAGAAAGCAGCACCATTGCTTTCCCACTATTGCATCATTACTAGCCTGGTAAATAATTTGTTATTTAAGATTGTTGTCTTCTTCCTTATATGTTCCATTGATTGCTTGTTCGTCATTTTCAAGATCCTTGCCTTAATATATTGAATTTTCCTTTTATGATGATGATGATGATATTTCTTTTAATCAAATTTTGTTCAAGCATGGGTTACAACGCTTTAAGTATTAGTAATTATTGTATTTTATGGGTCAGGAATCAAGATTTTCTGCAGTGCAGAGTCTTGTTTGTTGGTTTCAAAGAACCAGTGACGAACTTCTTCTTTGACCTATTAAACAAAAAGGAATGAAATGTCAGAATTTTTTTTTTGTATTGGTTATCCCCAGTATTTCCTTTCAGTTTTGTAACTTTAGATGATATTTATAAAATTATACTTGTGGATTGATTTCTTTCCCCTTTGTCCAGCATGCAAACGGGGTATGTTATTTTGGATGGATTTTGTAAAGAGGATTTTGAAAATTTGTGGATTTGAAATGCTCTTTACATATGAGGATTTTAAAAGTCTTGGATATTACTTATATCAGTCAATTTTAAAATATTAAATTTTGTACCTCAATTGAACAATGGAATATAAAATCATGAAACTTCAATTTTTTTTTTTTGTAGTTTAAAGATTCCAAAATACATGATTTATAAACTCCAACATTTATAAACTCCATGTAATCTTACAATCTCCGCTACATACAATTCAACAAACTTTTCAAGACTCCAAGTAGTTTTAATAGGAAAGAAGTGTGAAGACTTAGAAAGTCTATCTACTATAACCCATACAGCGTCATGACCCCTCTAGGTACGGGGTAAACCTGAGACAAAATCCATACTCACATTTTCCAATGGCCACTCATGTACTAGAAGAGGTTGTAATAAACTTGCTAGATGTCTATTCTCAGACTTCACCTGTTGACAAGTCAGACATCTAGAAATATGTTCTGCTACATCCTTCTTCATCCCTGACCACCAATAATGTTGTCTCAATCCCTTGTACATCTTATTATTACCTAGATGCATGGAATATACAGAATCATGAGCCTCCCTTAGTATCTCCTTTCTCATCTCCACATCATTGGGAACACAAACTCGATGCTCCAATACCACATACCATCTTCTCTAATTCTAAACTCAGTTGGCTTCCCACTCAACATTTCCCGTCTGATCTTCTCTATCCCCTTATTTCTACCCTACATCTGTAATAAAAAATCAATAATAGAAGATTGTACCACCATATTTTCCATCAATACTCCTCTATCATTGACACTCAACTGCATCCTCATTCTTCTTAATTCTATCATCAAGTTAGTATTATGACTCCTAATAGCAACTAATCTCCCAATAGCTTTTCTACTCAATGCATCAGCTACTGCATTAGCCTTTTCTAGATGATAATGAATTGTACAGTCATAATCACTAATCAACTCCATCTACCTCGAATTCAACACCTTCTGGGTCGATAAATTCGTCAAGCTTTTATGATCAATAAAAATTTCACAATTGGCTCCATATAGATGATGTCTCCAAATCTTCAAAGTAAAAACGATGGCAGCCAATTCTAAATCATGGGTCGGGTTATTCCTCTCATGGTTCTTCAATTGCTTAGATACCTAAGCTATAACTCTCCCATATTGCATCAACACACATCTCAACCCCTGATATGATGCATCACTATATATCACAAATCCTTCGTCACCAGAAAGAACCACTAATACCGGGGCAGTAGTCAATTTTTCTTTCAACAACTGGAAACTTCTCTCACATTCTTCTGACCACCTAAACTTCACGTCTTTCCTAGTCAATCTAGTTAATGGTCCAGCAATCATAGAAAATTTTTGGATGAATCTCCTATAATAACTAGCCAACCCCAAAAAGCTTCTAACTTTAGTTACACAAGTGGGTATTTCCCAATTCAACACTGCTTCTACCTTTTATGGGTTAACTATTATTTCCTCTCCCGACACAATATGCCCCAAGAAAGATACTTCACTCAACCAAAACTCACACTTAGAAAACTTTGCATATAATTTCTCTCTCCTCAGAATTTCCAACACTATCTCTAAATGTTGTGTATGCTCCTCTTCATTCTTGGAATATACCAGAATATCATCAATAAACACAATCACAAATCTATCTAAGAATGATTTAAACACCCGATTCATTAGATCTATAAATGTTGAATGAGCATTATTCAACTCAAATGGCATGACCAGGAACTCATGATGGCCATAACGTGTCCTAAAAGCAGTCTTAGGCACGTCCCCCTCCTTTATCCTCAATTGATGATAACCCGATGTCATGTCTATCTTAGAAAACACCCTAACTTTCTATAACTGCTTGAATAAATCATCTATCCTGGGCAAAAGGATATCTATTCTTGATGGTGATCTTATTTAACTGTTTATAATCAATACATAACCTCATTGTCCCATCCTTCTTCTTGACAAACAATACAGGGGCTCCCCAAGGTGATATACTAGGTCGAATAAACTGTTTATCTAGCAACTCTTGAAGCTGAACTTTGAACTCTCTCAATTCAGCTAGTGCCATTCTATAAGGTGCTATAGATATGGGTGTTGATCCTGGAACCACCTCAATAGAAAACTCAATCTCCCTATTGGGAGGCAAACCAGACAACTTTTTAGGGAATACATTAGAAAAAAAATTTTACTACTAAGATTTCTTCTAACTTCTTACTCTCCTTACTAGAATCCACCATATATGCCAAATACCTCTCACAACCTTTTTTTAACCATTTACTGACAGTTAAGGTAGAAATAAGACAGTTAGCAAGTATCTTACGTTCTTCCTGAAAATTAAATTCTTCTTGTCCAGGTATCTTGAACACCACATTCTTTCTAAAACAATCTACCCAAGCATGATATGCAGATAACCAATTCATCCCCAAAATTTAAATCAAAATCTGTCATATCTAAAGGCAATAAATCAACTTCAAATTCTCTATCAGTCATATAAATCATACAACTTCAATAAATTGTCCTGATAATAACCCTATCCCCAGTAGGAACCTCAACAACGATGGCATGCATCAAAGGACTAGCACTAGCATCCATAGATTTCATATAAACACTGGATGCAAAAGAATGGGTTGCACCAGGGTCAATCAATAATCTAGCAGGTCTATTAAGGATAGATACCATACCCATAACAACATCAGGAGTGACTTGTGCATCCTACTAGGTCAATGCATAGACTCTACTGTCTTTGGACTGTAATTGGCTACCACGTCCTCTCTCAGCTACTGATCATCGACCTCTATCACACTCCCTGATCCACCACCTCTCTCCACCGGTCTTCTCCCAACACTTCTAACGCCTACGTCAGTAGATTTCCCCACTAGACAATCTGCAGCAACATGTCCTCCCTCACCACATACAAAGCATAACTACGCGGGGCAATTCTGAGACAAATGCCTCGTTTGATTACATCTGAAGCAAACCCTTAGCTCTCGATCATACATCAGATTACCACCTCCCCTTGGTGGCATACTTACTCTTCTACTATAACTCCCACTTCCCATAGCTTGTCTCCCGAACCTAGGGGTCCCATTGGTATTACTCTGAGCGATAGAAGCAACAGATCATGCTTGCCTCTGACTCTGTACTATAGTTCTTTATGGTAAGAAACACCCCCTCTAGGGTGGTCTCCCATGCTGCACACTCATACTGCCACCACCTCTAGGTCCCTCAAATCTAGACCTCTTCAACCACTCTTTCCTACCTCTAAACTCTATCAAATCCTTCTTGATTTGTAATGCTTTATCCACCAGAATAGCATAATTTCCAATGCTTATTTAAGAGAGTTTAGTTCGAATCTCATAGTGTAATCCGTCTAAAAATCTCTTACATTTCCTCTATTTCGTATTCACTAATTCAGGGAAAAACCTTGACAGGGCTATGAATCTACTATAATATTCAGCCGCTGATAAATTACTCTGTCTTAGATGAATGAAATCTTTCTCTTGTTGTGCTAGAAAGGTATCTGGAAAATACTTCAAAAAGAACTCATCCTTAAACTTACTCCAAGTTAAAAGTTGTTCTACCTGTGTGCTTACCCTGGGAAAAATATCATCCCACCATTGAGAAGCCTCACCTTCCAGCATAAATGAAGCAAAAGCAACCTTCTGTCTATCTGTCATTGGAAAGACCTCAAAATATTTCTCGACATGTCTAATCCACTACTCAACTTCTACAGGATTTATAGATCCTCTAAAAGACTGGGGTTTAAACTTAAGAAATCTCACAAAACAATCACCTTGCATCTCATGTGCAAACACACCTTCTCCCTCATTAACCTCTTGTCTCACCACATCAGGTTATATTCTACCCCTCTCCTCTAATCTCCTCTGCAAATTATTAACCCTTTCTTCAGCGCATTCATTCTCTCTATAGCACGATCAAGAGCTTCTCTCAATTCATCCCTCCTAACCTCAAATTCTCTCCCAACTTTACTAGTACCAGCTGCACTATCAATATGTTCCCTTGCAGGCGTTGTGCCTCCAAGGAGATTCTCTGATGTTTAAGTTAGAACATGGCTTCTGAGTGGAAGGGAAGCTGGAAAAATTGTAGAGTTGTAATTAATAATTGGGTGTACCTTTTGATGGTGAGAGCCCCTTATATAGTGTTTCGGAGTAGAGTCCGATTATGAGAGTGATTTGATCACTAAGAATCATGATAAGGATGAGATTTCTTATTGGGTTATCCATAAGCTATATTTATTTAACTGATATTTTAATCATAAGTTGAGTGTTATGGCAATATTGAGACTTTGGTGCAATTTTACCATTATACCCTTGTCCAGATTTAGCTTTTTGATCGGTAGTCTGCTTGGCCCTTGAAGTTCCTATTTTGCCCTTAGAGGGCACCACATGCCATCATATCATTGGACAGAAAACTTTGCCCATGAAATTACCATTTTGCCTTTGGCGGGCGTCACAAGTCATTGTGTCATTGGATGAGAAATTTTTCCCTACATCAATAGGGATTGGTAATTGTAACCTACCATATGACATTTTGGACATGTCTACATAACAATTGAAAATATATAATATTGTGAATTAGCTTATTTTTACCCAAGAGATTTTTGTGATTATAATATTTAAACTCAGGTTCCAAATGAGACATATGGTATTTGAAAATTCTTTATAATTTTTCTATTTATATTATTGGAAATATAATTAACTATTAATTTATATTTTTATAGTATTTAATTAGGATAGTTTTTCATTGGCTTCTGGCTTATTTTTTATTAATTATTTTTTCCCATAAGATGCTTTGATATTTATACAACTATCTTTTTCTAGTCACATGGTTAATTTAATTCAATATATATATATATATATATATATATATATATATATGTCATCTAATGTAATTGATTGGATATTAATGATTGTTGCAATTAAATATGTTTTTTTTTTTAAATTTTGATTATCATGAAATTTGATTTGTCTTATTAATTAGGATTATATTTTTTTAAACTAATTGTAATCTAATTAACACCTATAATATTGCATTTGTATTGTATTAGAAAATGAAATAAAATAAACACCATAACGGCAATTATTAAAATTGTCTTGTATTAGAAAATGAAATAAAATGAAATAAATAGATATTAAGAATTATATGAAATCTATTTTTGAATTTAAATGACATTTGACTTGAATTTTTTTTTTTTGTAACCTAATTATATAACTTTTTACTTTTTTATTTCTACTTGTTGCAATTGAATACATCATTTTTTTTTATAAATTTTATTTCTTATAAAATTTGATTTATTTTTTAATCAAGATTATATGTTTAAACTAGGTAAAAGAAAAAAGATTACATGCTTAAACTTGAAGATATTCTAATCAACAATTTACAGTATTATATTTGAGGTTTGTATCAAATAATAGAAAAAAAAAAACAAATTGCAAGAAGAATGGTATGGACAATTACATCCATGTAAAAAGAGCATTCAACAATGATATTTTATGATTACATAGTACATCCAACTTGTTTCCAATTGGAATAAAAAAAAATCATGTAAATTCGTTTTACCCCTTTTTAGAATCTAATTTTATTGAATATCCAATTTAAGTTAGTTTACTACTTACTTATTACATTGATTAGATCTTTTATATTGAATTTAAAAAAAAATCAGCATTTAATATTTTGTTTAATTTATTGGGTTTTTTCATTTTAGGTTTTTATAAAGTTATAAATTGAATTATATATCTTAATTAATTATAAAATCAATTCAATACTATTTTATTGGGCTTTACCATTATAGTCTTAATAGAGTTTACGGGTTGGGTTTTGTATCATAATTAATTAAAAAATCTAAAATTAAAACTATGTAGTTTTATGTTTGGAGTTAAAAATAAAATGAAATTAAACACATGATATCACTAGATCACTTCTTAAAAAAGCTTCGGTATTATATACTTAATTATGTATTTGCACTGAAATTTCAGATTCTCTGGTCGTTAATCAATTATGAGTTGAGTCTTGGTATCGTGGAAGTTGGGTTTAGTTTAAGCTTCTTAAGATGTATTAATACAATATTAGATTTATAAACTGATCAAAAAAGCTTAAAAGGAAAAAACCAACAAATATTTAAAAAAAAAAAAAAACATTTCCCCCCATAATTGACTAAACTCATGTTGATAAAGAAGCCAGCAAGTCGCACCCCACCAACTGTTATGTGTGTAACCCAGAAAAAAAATAAAGGCAAATCCCCCATGGAGAAAAATTCCAACCTTTCGAGTCTCCGCAAAAACAAAACCAACCGCACTAATTTGTGGGCCCCACACAGATTAACAGCAAGACATCGCGTGACGAAAATACAACAAAAAAAAAAAAACAAATAACAGAAAAATGCACTTTCCCTTACTTTTTCCTCCTCTCCTCTCCTTTTTCTTATGTGCTTGCATTTTGTCTAACGCGTCTTCTCTCAATAAAGAAACAGACATCTTACATGCGCTTTACTCCCAAAATTCTTACCCCACCGTTGATGATTAACCCTTACATTCCCTCAATATATATATATATATATATATATATATATATATATATATATATATATATATATTCTTCAACATTTGTTGATGTCGAAAATCTGCTATTGAGCTGGAGGTCTGGAATTCCAAGACCTATGCAGAGTAAGAGTGATGAACTAAATAGTCATCGGAGCAAAGGGGTGGTGCCTCCGAGGACTCTTCGATGCCTTTGTTAGTCCAAGGTTTTGAGAAAGCGAAGAGGATTATAGCATTAATGGTGAGAGTGTTTTTGGTAATGAACTTGTTATGAGTTGAGATTTACGTACCTTGGGCTTTTTATAGTGGCTCAGGGAGTAAGTTAATCACGTGCTTGGGACAATGCGATCCCTGAGATTCTGCTTTTTCTTTTGAGGGGTCTTGTTGCGTGTTCAGGGACGACGCAGTCCTTGAAATCTTGCTTCTGTTTTTGCGTGTGAGAAGTCAATGAGTGGTTATCATTTCGTCATATGCTCTGCTACGTGCCGGTTATCGGTGCAGCCATGTATCATCCGGTCATTGGTGTATGAGTTATCCACGTGTCACCAAGCTACTAGAGAGTGAATTATTTACTACATCAGACGTCCCCCACTTCCTTAAGTATATTTCTGTGCTTGAGGAAGTATAATGGAGCTTTGTACCGTTTGTTGCGTGATTCGGCCTATGAAGCCTGGGGTCGAGAGTAGCAGTCAAAATGCTCAACCTTGGAGATGTGGGACCGAGCATATGGACAGTAGTCAAAATGCTTGGTCTTGGAGATATAGGACCGAGCATATGAGTAGCAGTCAAAACGTTCGGTTTTGGAGACGTGGGACCGAGCATATTGACAGCAGTCAAAATGCTCAGCCTTGGAGACATGGGACTGAGCATATGAGCCTCAGTCAAAATGCTTGGTGATTACACTCAAACTAATACACAGTTATTGTTTATAGTTGAGGTGTCGATCCCAGAAGGAAAAGCGAACTACAAGGAAAAATGTAAACCTTAACACGAACGATAAAGATCAAGTGAGATAATCTGAATTTTGATAAGGAAGTAATGTGAGAAAATTGTGCAAATAGATTGAAGAATATAATATGGAAACAACAAGGGTCCGGGAATCCTCCCTAGGTTCATTGCTTTATTTCAATCTTAATTCAATTGTTTTTATCTCGATTGCTAGTTTCACATCCCAAACAGGCAATCGGCAAATATTCAATCAAAGCATATGTAAACCCTAATGCAATTGCTATGAAATACTCTTTACTTTCGATTTAAGCACACATGAGCTATCCTATAGATTTATCAAGAAACGACAATATATCTTAATGACAATATCGTAGTAATGGACAAACCTAAAAAATAAATCTACCGGAGTCAATCATATCCAATAATCTTGACATAAGAAGAGCATTACTAAACTTATATCGAGGAGGAAGATACAATCACCGGATTTAAGAGAAAATCTTCTAATTAAATCAAAGAGTAAATCATAACAATGATTTAACAATAAATCCAAACTACAATTGAATTAATAATGGAAAATAAGAACAACTACACCTAGGGATTCATCCCTTTGCCTTGCTTGGAGATTAGTTGGCCATGGGATTCATGCTTGAACACTTTGATGGAGAGTGTGGTAGCCTTCTTGAGTTTTCCAGCCTTAATGATGTTTTTCTTATCAAACCCTAAGTGATCTATTTATAATACAAAGGTCTAAGGGCGGTTTGGGTCTAATCAATCAACTAAAACCCTAATTAGGAAAACAGGGGTTCGTATGCGTGCCGCGGCTCTGTCTGGTCTTTGATCAGTTGGGCTTCTAGGTGCCCGGCCCTACCTGGTCTAGGCCGTGGCTCTATCTGGTGCAAATGCCTGTGGAGGCTCTGGGCGTCGCAGCCCTGCCTGGTCCAGGCCGCGGCTCTCACTGATGGCTTCCTTGCTCTTTTGGGCTTGGTTCTGGAGGCCTGAGGCTTCGACTTCTTCATGCCGCAATGCCCATACTTTAAGACTTGGTTTCTCTTCATTTTGTTCTTCCGCAACCATGCCCTTACTCGAATGTGCATCGAAGCATTGTGCTTTAAGCTATGCTAGCTTTCCATCTCTTTTGAACTCAAAGTACCTGAAAATGCACCGAAATAAGTCAATGATCCAAGAACATCACTTTAGAGTTATTAAGGTATAAAAGTTTAATTCAAACCTCGATCAACCCTAAAATTCTAACAAACAAGTATTGTTACGATGCATTTTATGACTCTCATCATAACCCCCAACTAGCTTATTACTAGTCCCTAGCAATTCAAGCGAAAACAAGACAATATGAAATGAATTCTTTGGTAGGGATCAAACATCGTAAAGCAATGTTAGTGTTAATCCAAGAGTAATTCACCTTTTGTCTAAAAAATCGTACATAACATAAAGCACATAGAATCATTAAATATCACCCAAGTTCAAAAGTAATCCAAACATTAATCTTAAAATTGTTATCGACTCTTAACATCCATCTTACCACAATCTATTAATCCAAACACTAAGATGATCTTAGGCATAACATTCATGAATACAAGTCTTGGCCTCTAAAATATTTAATTTGTGTGACATCAATCACAAAAACAAGCTCTATAGGCTCACTTTTCAAATTACTCTCCACTATTGTAGAAAAATCACACTACCTTGGATCAATAGGTTTTTAATAAGCTTGTAACGTTAGGCTAAAGCAAAGGTTAAGAAAAAACGGGAAGGTTTCAACAAATAAAAGAACTTAATCTCCTAGTTTTAAACACAACCTACTTTAAGCACTGGATAACCTTACTTCAACACCCAACTCTTTCAACTATTTTTTCGAGCATTTTTCTCAATAAATCACTTCTTTTTTTTTTTCTTCTTTCTTTGCCATAATTCACTTCTTTTTTACTTTGGCATAAGACCATTCACCTTCTTTCTCATTCTTTTCTTTTTCTTTTCTTTTACATAACCTCCAACTTATCTCATTTAATGTACTTAGGTTATGGTAGTAATATATATATATATATATATATATATATATATATTTTTTTTTTTATATTTCCATCCTTACTCCTCTCAAGTGTTTCTCAACAAATGTGTATAACTAAGTTCTTTCAAAAGAAGGGTAAGGATAAAATATTTTTAGGCTCATGAAGGTAAGTAAATGGGCTATCGAAAGAAACAAGGCTCAAATTCTTTTTCGAGGAAAGGCTCAAACAGGTGACTAGCGATGAATATAGCAAGGGTAAGTTTGAAAGGCTCAAACAGTCCAAAAACGGCCTACATCATATCCTAAGTAATGTGCATTCTAGGAATTCGCCTCAAGTGATTATCAAATAAGTTCTAGAGCTTGTCGAGACCACAAAAGTATTCACAAAACAATCATACATAAAACTTCTCTAAATTTTTTAGACTAATCTTGCAATCTTACCGCAAACAAGAGTCTCAAACCAAATGAAGATTGATACTTAAATTATTCTCAAACCGAAGCAAGATTGATACTTAAATTATTCTCAAACCGAAGCAAGATTTAACTTCTTCTAAACGTTATATGCTATCTCAATTAGGCTCATATCATTGACATGTGAATTAACTCTAAAGCTTAACACAAAGCATGCTAAAAACAAATAAAAAGGGAAAATGACACTAAGCAATTCAATGAAAAAAAAAAAGAAATACGTTTCCTCCACCCCCAACTTAAAAATTGCATTGACCTCAATGTGAAAGAAAAGGTAAAGGAAACTCCCTTTGTAAGAAAAATTGCATAGAAGATGAAAATTGTGCACCACCATTTGAACTGCATGCCGTGCTTCTTGCTGAAATTTCGATCTATAACATAGAACAAAACAAACAAAAAGAAAACAACTACGGTGTAACATTAAGATTCCCACCGTATGTTAGGTTAACACATGAAATGGAAATAAATAAAAACAAAAATAAAGTAACGAAAAGAAATACACAATAAATGTTAGTATAGTCATCCGATAATAAAAACAAAAGAAAAGTAGACAAACAAGAGAGAACCCAAAACTAATCCTCTATGTCTTCATCCTCTTATTCATTCTCTTCACCTTTCTTTGGAGTTGGATAAAAGGACGAACCTAGATAGAGTGGCAAGGTGGGAAAGTGATCCATGTCACAACCAGTAGCGGAGGCAAGGTGTCGGTACATCTGACCAAAAGAAGAGTATACCCCCGCCTGATAATCAGCTTGCCTAGCCAAGAATCGTTCTTGACAATCAAATCTATCATGCAAGAATTTCTGATGCTTATCAAAACGAATCTCTAAATGCTCAAGGCACTCGGCAATAGTAAAATGCCTAGAGGGAGGAGGGGGGCAGCAATCGCCGCTCTCTCTCTCGGAGCTGATGGCCTTGAGGCTTTAATCCGAGTGATCATGCCATCATCGATGGGCTTCTTGGGTTGCTGGGCCTCCTCATCAGGACTGTACTGGACGCCGACTTGGATGCATAATTTTGTAATTAATGAAGGGAAGTATAATCCAAGCTTTTATCACACAGTGTGTGATGAGAGTCATAAAATGCATCTAAACAATACTTAATTGTTAGCATTTTAGGGTTGATCGAGGTTGGAATTACACTTTTATACCTTAATAACTCTAAAGTGTTATTCTTGAATCGTTGACTTTTTTCAGTGCATTTTCAGGTACTTTGAGCTTAAAACAGAGATAGAAAAGCTATCATCATTTTAAACATGAAGCTTCAATGAATACTCGAGTAAGATAATGGTCACGGAAGAGCCAAAATGAAGAGAAACCAAGAAAGGAGTTTCACTAAATTGCCAGAATTGCCCGTGCAGATCAATCATCTTTGTAGATTACTGTATTGATATAGGAAGAACCAAAAGATGAACCATATATGTTTAGAAAGATCCGAAAGTCTATTTGCTGGAGAATTTTACGGTTCGTAAAAAAGATTTTTCTAGAGAAAGTTATGGCAGTTTTAGTAGACACAGGTCAGGCCTCTAGATCAGCATCCACCTAGCGCCGCACCCCTCACTTTCTAGCACTGCACCCTCACTTTCCAGCACTGCACCCCTCACTTTCCAGCGCCCACTCGTTCCAAGACCAAATTAGGGCTACACAATGACATTTTTTGGACCAAAATGCCCCTAACTACTTGTGCTCTATAAATACATCTTTAAGGAGTGTGCAGCCAGCATCTTTAAAGGGGAGAGCATCTTAAAAAAGGGATCCAAGGGATCCAAATCCAGAATATTTCCAAGTTTTTTCAGGGCTGGAAATCAAGGGGAGATCATCAATATTGTTCTTCCACCTTGAGCTCCATAGCCAACTAATCATCAAGTAAGGGAAAGGGATGAATCCTTAGGCATTTGTTGTTCCTTATTTCCTGTTCTTGATTCATTTGTATGGATTTATTGTTAAAAGATTGTCTATGATTTACTCTTTGATTAAGTAAGAAGGATTTGAGTTCATGTGATAGCTGTTCTTTATATTCTTCTTCTTTTAGATTCTCTTAATCCGGTGATTGCATCCGTCTCATCCATTGATGTTGTTTGGATGTGATTGATTCCGGTAGATTTATCTTACTGATTGTCCATTACTGCGATATTATCATTGAGATATATTGTCGTTTCTTGATAATCTTTAAGATCGGTCATGTGTACTTGAACCGGAATCAATGAGTAATTTGTAGCAATTACATTAGAGTTTATAAATGTGCTTGATTGAATATTTTTCGATTGCTTGTTGGGGATGTGAAACTTGCAATCGAGATAAAAACAATTGAATTGAGAGTGTAACAAGGCAACGAACCTAAGAAGGATTCTCGGAACCTTGTTATTTCTCATTTATATTCATTTACATTTACACAATTTTTCTCACATTATTTCATTATGAAAACTAAAAAATCTTTCGTTTAACTTTTATCGTTCGTTTTAAGGTTCACACATTTTCTTTTGTAATTAACTTGTTTCCCTGTGGAATCGACACCCCAAAGTTTTACTACAACTACCGCGTTATGTTTTGGGCGTAATCAAATTTTGGCGCCGTTGCCGGGGGAAACGCGCTTAAGTACAAGGAAGTTTGTCAATTTTGAGTGTGACGGTAGAAGAATTGTAAATATTTTTCTTTTCAGCAGTTTGTAAATACGGTAATATTGTTCCTTTACCTTTGTTTTGATTTTCTAATTTTTTTTTATTATTCTGTTTTATTTATTTTATTTTCCTGTTTTATTTATTTTATTTCCCCTCTAAATTAATTGGTGCATGCTTAGACCGAGAGATTCGTGAGGTAGATTCATTAGAGGACCCTCATTAGAGTTACCCTCTCCTTCCACGTCCGTTGGTGAAACCTTGCCTATATCAAACCATAGTGCACCCCCACACGAGAATTTAGAGGATTTTGTTAACATAGCCGATAATCCTAATGAGAATGTTGCTAGGACACTTCAGGATTACCTCCACCCTACACGCATAGCCACGCCATCATGCATCATGTTTCCAGCTAATACTCGCCAACTAGATTTTAAAACAGGGATGATACAATTACTCCCTACTTTTCATGGCTTGGATAATGAAAACCCATATGTGCACATTAAAGAGTTTGAGGAAGTAGTTGCGACTTTTCATAGTCAAAATGAAACTGATGACATTGTAAGACTTAAGTTCTTTCCTTTCTCTTTGAAGGATAGAGCTAAGAGTTGGCTATACTCACTAAGACCACGATCTATTGGGTTGTGGACTGAGATGACTCGGGTCTTCTTTAATAAATACTTTCCCCAACATAAGACCAATGCTTTAAAAAGGCAAATCTTTACCTTTGCACAAAAGGACAGTGAGACTTTGTATCAGTCTTGGGAGAGATTTAAGGAGTTGTTGAGTATGTGCCCTCACCATGGGTATGAGAATTGACGTTTAGTGAGCTATTTTTATGAGGGACTTACATATAGAGAGCGTTAATTTGTAGAGATGATGTGCAATGGTGAATTTTTACAAAAGGATTCTGATGAGGCCATAGAGTACCTCAATGAGCTTGCTGAAAAAGCTCACACTTAGATTGGACCTAGTGCTACTGAAAGCACAAATAGGTCACGACCTATAGGGCACCCAAATGGTGGTGGAATTTACCATCTTAGGGAAGAGGATAACCTTAAGGCCAAGGTCAAGATGCTCACTAGGGAACTAGAGGTGTTAAATACTAAAAGCTCAAAGCCAACACAAGTAGCTAATCATGCAGCGTCTTTTAAACAATGTTTTATGTGTGGCGGGGTAGATCATCTTGCCCAAGAGTGCCCCACATTTTCTGAGATGAGAGGGATGTATAAGGAACAATGTAATTCCTTAGGCATGTACATGAAGCCTTTTGTACCCTTCTCTAATACCTATAATCCGGGATGGCGAAATTACCCCAATTTCAGCTGGAAGTCTGAAAACCAGCAGCATGCACAACCCCCTGCACCACATCTTGAACCATATCATGCACCTGTGTCTTCTAGGAGTTCTTTAGAAGACACTTTACATGCTTTTATTGAGGCACATGGTAAGACTAATCAAAGACTTGAATCTTTAATTATGCAGGTTGTTGAAGAACATAAAGAGATAAAGAGTCAAGTATCCAAGTTGACGAGCTACTTGAGTGTGACTGAGCGAGTTAAGTTCCCTTCTCAAGCTCCGTCCACATCCTATGGCCAACACCTAGAACAACAAAATAAAAAAGAGGTGAATGCCATTGAGACACTTAGTGGTAAATCATTACGCATCCCAACAACAAAAAAATTAGAGGATGTAGACGAGAACCACCAAGTATACATGATTGACTCATTCATGGAAAAGGTCCATCACCTTAATCCATTAGAGTCCACCCTCACCCATGTCTTCACAAGAGCATATATCGAGCCAGAATCTGCAGATGTTACTGATAACATCCTTAAGGCCTCTCCGAAGCACATAAGCACCAAATTTATCAGTAAAGCAGTTGCTGGTGCATTCAACTCATGCTTGTCTAGGAGAGAATAAGAGTGTCTGGCTGAAGACGTAAAACTTAGCGCTCATGGGAGGCACCCCATAACATATCCTTTTATTTTATTATTTTTCATAATTCTTTTTCTTTATTATTATTAGTGTTTTGCTGTTTTCCAGTTTTACTTTCGTATTTCTTTTTCAGGGACAAATATACAAAGCAGTTTAAATGGTGGTGTACAATTTTTAGCTTCTGTGCACTTTTGGCTACAAAGGGAGTTTCCTTATCTTTTGCTTTCACATTGAGGACAATGCATATTTCAAGTTGGGGGTGGAGGAAACATATTCTTGTTTTTCATGTTTTTTTTTATCTGTAAATAAAGGTTATATTTATCAAAAACTTGTACAAAAATCATTAGGCATACCTAGGGGATTTACAGAGAGAGCTTATATAGAAACAAATTAAAACAACTTGCAAAAAAAGCCTAATCAATATATGAAGACTTACAATGATGCTAGGTAAGCCCAATGGGTATACAATGCTAGGAACATAGACAAGCATACAAGCATACAAGCTTGACTTACAGCAGCAGCCTTACAAAATTCTCTGGGCATACCCAGGAGATTTACAATGAGAGTATTTACAAAAGAGACAGCAAAATAACAACAAATAAGCTTACAAGGGAAGCCTACTCCCTGGAGAAACAAGAACAAAAGCAAGAAGCTGGACTTACAATAACAGTCTAATCTCTGGGCAGGTAGCATATATAACTCTGTAGATTACAACTTGGATCTTCTTTGCTAGACTAGAGGGTAGCACAGGAGCTTAATCAAATAGTTTTGCATTTCTGGCCATCCAAATGTAGTACACTGTGCATGCTAGGGCAAGTCTTTTTGCAATGGCTGGGGGGCTAGTTCCCTTGATTCTTTGAGTCCACTTGCTTGCACTTTCAATTGTAGACGTTAACCTTCTACAGCCAAGCCATTTTTTGATAGCATCCCAGGTTTCCTTGCTGACCCTACATGTGAAGAAGAGGTGTTCCCTAGATTCATCATGGTATTTGCATAGGGGGCAGAGTTTATCTTCCCCTTCCGGTTGAAGTTTATCTTTGGTGAGCAGCCTATTCCGGATGGCAAGCCAAAGGATGAAGGAGTACTTGGGGGGGGGGGGCAGTAACCATTCCACACCAGTGAGGCCCAGCTGACCTCATTACCTTTCTGCCTGATTGAGTTATACACCTTCTTGATGCACAGATCATCCTGGACAGTCCAGTCCTTATGTTTGTCTCTGGCTTGCTGGGGGGAGGATGGATGATCAGATAGGCTCTCTCTAATTTCAAGAATTCTCTTCCATAGAGGGGAGTCACCCTTACTGGCCCTGATCTTCCAGATGGATCTACTCATTAGGTAATAATGTTGCACCCATTGAATCCATAAAGAGTCATTCTTCATGTGAATGTTCCATAAGACTCTTGTGAGGAGAGCCTTGTTCCAGGCTTTGAGATCAACTAACCTTAAACCTCCTTCAGACTTAGGTTTACACAGGTCTACCCAGGCTACAAGAGCCTTCCTCATGTCACTGCTCTTACCATTCCATAAGAAGGTCCTGCACATCCTAATAATTTTCTCTAGGATGTTGCCAGGAATAGGGAAAATGGCAAGCCAGAAGCACTCAACACCTTGACGCACTGACTTAATCAGTTCAGTTCTGCCAGCATAGGACAATGAAGAGCCAGGCTAGACATTGATGTACCCAGCTATTTTGTCAATGAGGGGGGAGTAGTGTGTGGCATTTAATCTAGCTGATGCCAGAGGAACTCCTAGATATTTAAAGGGAAGGCTGCCCTCTTCCATTCCAGTAATTCTTCTAATTTCAGTCTGTTCCTCAGCCTTGACTCCAGCATGATAGATGTTGGACTTGGCCAAACTTGCTTGCAGCCCAGAGCACTCACTAAACTAGTTGATGCATTTCATTATTATCCCAACAGATTTACTCTCCCCTCTAGCAAAGAGAATGAGGTCATCCGCAAAAGCTAAATGGGTGATCTTTAGTTTGTCACATTTAGGATGAAACCTGAAACCATTCTCTTCGTTTAACCTCCCAAAGAGCCTGGACATATACTCCACTATCATAACAAACAGGTAGGGGGAGAGGGGATCACCCTGCCTAAGGCCTCTTTTGCCAGCAAAGAACCCATGCATACTCCCATTGATGGATAGGGAGAAGGATGTTGTAATGACACATTCCATAATCCAGTCCCTAAACTTTCTAGGAAATCCAAGACCCTCAATAAGACTATTCAGGAATTCCCATTCAACAGAATCATATGCTTTCCTAAGGTCTATCTTGATCATGCATCTAGGGGAGATTCTTTTCCTACAGTACTTTCTTAGAAGTTCCTGAACCAAATAGATGTTCTCTGTTATGCTCCTTGATTTGATGAAGGCAGCTTGAGCTTGGTTGACAATGAGATTTAGGCAGGGAGCTAATCTTGAAGCAAGTATCTTGGAGATAATCTTGTATATAACATTGCAACAGGTAATAGGTTTGAAGTCCTCAACTCTTGTTGCTTGTTTACATTTTGGGATCAGAGCCAGGGAGGTGTGGTTTAGCTTTTTTAAAAGCCTCCCATTCTGGAAGAATTCCTTCACTGCCTCTATGATATCTTTGTTGACTACATCCCAACCTTTCTTGAAAAATCTGGAAGAATAGCCATCAGGGCCAGGGGACTTGTCCTCCCCTATACTCCACAGGGCTTCCTTAATCTCAGTCTCAGATACATCCTTGATCAACTGGTCAGCTTGACTCTCTTGGACAAGAGGGCCAGCTCTAATAACATCCAACTCTAAAGGGCTGCAACTTGATGAAGAACCAAGAAGGACCTTATAGAACTTAAGAGATTCCTCCTTCACTCCATCTTCTGAGGTAGTTAATGATCTAGTAGAGGAAACCACAGCAGCTATATGGTTTTTGCTAGTTCTTTAACCAGAGCATGAAAAAACTTAGAGCCCCTATCACTGTTGATGAGGTATCTACACTTAGCCTGTTGGGATAGGAAACTCCTCTTAGCTTCTGCCAGTTAAAAAGCCTTGAGTTTCATAGAAGTCACCATAGATTGAAGCTCTGGGTCAGCTGGGTTATAATGGAGCTCCTTTTGGAGACTAGTAAGGGTTGAGGATGCTTCCAGGGCTCTTTTAGAGATGTGACTAAAGTGTTTTTCATTGAGCAGTTTGAAGTGGGGTTTGAGGGCTTTCAGGTTTCTACAAAGTTTGAATAGCTTAATACCCCCCAAAGTCCTGCCCCAATGGGCTCTAACTGTATCAAAGAACTTATCATGGTCAATCCATATATTGAAGAACTTAAAAGATCTTCTACCCCCCCCAACATCATCCATCAAGCTCATAAGGCAAGGAGAGTGATCAGATAGACACCCTGCTGGCAGGAAGGATGCTTAGGCTCTCAGCCCCTTTTGATACTAAACATTATTCACCATTATCCTGTCCAACTTACTCCAGACTTTGTTGTTAGTCCAAGTGAATAGGCACCCAGTAGCACTAACATCAGACAAGCCTGTCTCTCTACAACAAAAGGAGGGGTCCCTGAGCTCATAGTCAGTTACAGGAAGACCATTGGCTTCCTCTTCAGCTGCAAAAACATTATTAAAATCCCCCAAGACAAGCCAAGGGCCAAGGAAATCATAACTGAAATTGCAAAGATTGTCCCACATGGGTCTTCTAGCCACAATGGTGTTACATCCATAAACAAAGCTAATTACAAATTTACATGAAGCAGTTCATGTTTTCATTGAACTGCTTGGTGTCATTTTACCTTTTTGTTTGTTTTTAGCATGCTTTGTGTTAACCTTAGAGTTAATTCATATGTTAATGATATGAGCCTAATTGAGATAGCATATAGCGTTTAGAAGAAGTCAAATCTTGCTTCGCTTTGAGAATAAATTAAGTGTCAATCTTTCTTTGGTTTGAGACCCTGGTTGTGGTAAGATTGCATGTTTAGTCTAAAGCATTTGGAGAAGTTTATGTGCAATTGTTTTGTGAATAATTTTGC
The DNA here is from genome assembly GCA_023935145.1 of Bretschneidera sinensis. Lineage (NCBI taxonomy): Eukaryota > Viridiplantae > Streptophyta > Magnoliopsida > Brassicales > Akaniaceae > Bretschneidera > Bretschneidera sinensis. The sequence continues at coordinate 50,313,557 of CM043702.1, forward strand.
GGTCTCTACAAGCTCTAGAACTTATTTGATAATCACTTGAGGCGAAAATCATAGAATTCACATTACTTAGTATATGATGTAGGCCATTTTTGGACCGTTTGAACCGTTTGAAACTTACCCCTTGTTATATTTATCGCTAGTCACCTCTTTGAGCCTCTTTCTTGAAAAAGAATTTGAGCATTGTTTCTTTCGATAGCCCATTCACTCACCTTTATGAGCTTAAAAATATTTTATCCTTACCTTTCTTTTAAAAAGAACTTAGTTATACACATTTGTTGAGAAGCACTTAAGAAGAGTAAGGGTGAAAATATGAGAAAATATTACTACCATAATAAGGGTGGAAATATTAGAAAAGATTACTACCATAACCCAAGTACATTAAAAGAGATAAGTTGGGGGTTGTGGAAAAGAAATGAAAAGAACGAAAGAGGAGGTGAATGGTCTTATGCCAAAATAAAAAAATAAAAAAAAATGAATTATGGCAAAGGAAGAAGAAAAAAAAATGGTGATTCAATACTAGAAATGCTCGAAAAATGGTTGAAAGAGTTGGGTGTTGAAGTAAGGTTATCTTGTGCTTAAAGTGGTTGTGCTTAAATTAAGAGACTTAGTTCTTTTATTTGTTTAAACTTTCCCGTTTTTTCTTGACCTTTACCCTAGCCTAACGTTACAAGCTTATTAAAGACCTATTGATCCAATGTAGTGTGGTTTTTCTACACAGTGGAGAGTGATTTGAAAAGTGAGCTTATGGAGCTTGATTTGTGATTGATGTCACACAATTTATTATGTTTTTAGAGGCCAAGACTTGTATTCATGAATGTTATGCATAAAATCATTCGAGTGTTCGGATTAGTGTATTGTGGTAAGATGGATGTTAAGAGTCGATAACGATTTTAAGGTTGACATTTGGATTATTCTTAGACTTGAGTGATATTTAATGATTCTATGTACTGTATGTTATGCATGATTCTTGAGACAAAGATTTTTGAATCACTCTTGGTTAACGCCAGCATTGCTGTATTTTGCTTTGATTTCTAAATAAAGAATTCATTTCATGTCTTTTGCTTGAATTGCTAGGGACTAGCAGTAAGCTAGTTGGGGGTTGTGATGAGAGTTATAAAATGCATCTAAACAATACTTAATTGTTAGTATTTTAAGGTTGATCAAAGTTGGAATTACACTTTTATACCTTAATAACTCTAAAGTGTTATTTTTGAATTGTTGACTTATTTCAGTGCATTTTCAAGTACTTTGAGCTTAAAACAGAGATAGAAAAGCTATCATCATTTTAAACACGAAGCTTCAATGAATACTCGATTGAGATGATGGTCGCGGAAGAGCCAAGATGAAGAGAAACCAAGAAAGGAGTTTCATTAAATTGCCAGAATTGCCCGTGCAGATCAATCATCTTTGCAGATTAAACTGTATTGATATAGGAAGAACCAAGAGATGAACCATATATGCTTAGAAAGATCTGGAAGTCTATTTTCAGGAGAATTTGACGGTTCATAAAAAAGATGTTTCTAGAGAAAGTTATGGCAGTTTTAGTAGACACAGGTCAGGCTTCCAGATCAGCATCCACCTAGCGCCGTGCACCTCACTTTCCAGCACTGCACCCCTCACTTTCCAGCGCCCACTCGTTTCAAGACCAAATTAGGGCTGCACAATAACATTTTCTGGACCAAAATGCCCCTAACTACTTGTGCTCTATAAATACATCTTTAAGGAGTGTGCAGCCAACATCTTCAAAGGGGAGAGCATCTTAAAAAGGGGATCCAAGGGATCCAAATCCAGAATATTTCCAAGTTTCTTCAAGGCTAGAAATCAAGGGGAGAGCATCCATATTGTTCTTTCACCTTGAGCTCCATGACCAACTAATCATCAAGTAAGGGAAAGGGATGAATCCTTAGGGATTTGTTGTTCCTTAATTCGTGTTCTTGATTCATTTGTATGGATTTATTGTTAAAACATTGTCTATGATTTACTCTTTGATTAAGTAAGAAGGATTTGAGTTCATGTGATAGCTGTTCTTTATGTTCTTCTTCTTTTAGATTCTCTTAATCCGGTGATTGCATCTGTCTCATCCATTGATGTTGTTTGGATGTGATCGATTCCGATAGATTTATCTTACTGATTGTCCATTACTGTGATATTTTCATTGAGATATATTGTCATTTCTTGATAATCTTTAAGATTGGTCATGTGTGCTTGAACCAGAATCAATGAGTAATTTGTAGCAATTACATTAGAGTTTATAAATGTGTTTGATTGAATATATTTCGATTGCTTGTTTGGGATGTGAAACTTTCAATCGAGATAAAAACAATTGAATCGAGAGTGGAACAAGGCAACGAACCTAAGGAGGATTCCTGGAACCTTGTTATTTCTCATTTATATTTCATTTACATTTACACAATTTTTCTCACATTATTTCATTATGAAAACTCAAAAATCTTCCGTTTAACTTTTATCGTTTGTTGTAAGGTTCACATATTTTCTTTTGTAATTAACTTGTTTCCTTATGGACTCGACACCCCAAAGCTGTTCTATAACTACCGTGTTATGTTTTGGGCGTAGTCAGTGTGTATGATAGAATTAAATATGATTTGGCCCACATCAATAGTCATGCCCATCAAAATGGCATAAATCAGAATAGCACTCTCAACAGTAAGGTCACTTTAGTGCGTAAAGGCACCAATCTTTGACATACAAAATATTGCCGAGCTCGAGCATTGACAGTCAGAGAAGTATCAGGCAAGGTTATAGGGGTATCATCCATCATTTTCCATGTAGTGCCCGGAATACAGAGTATTGCAAATCTCTTCATAATTAATATTAGACGCATATGCAATATACTCACTATTTTCTATGTTAGGTTGCCCATAGAATCTATTGATAGATGATTACGCCCAAAGAGTAATGCGGTAGTTGTAGCACAGCTTTGGGATGTCGATTCCACAGGGAAACAAGTTAACTACAAAAGAAGGTGTGAACCTTAACACAAACGATAAAAGATTAAATGGAAGAATCTGAGTTGTGAGCAAATTGTGTAAATAGATTGATGGATATAATAAAGAAACAACAAGGTTCCGAGAATCTTCCCTAGGTTCATTGCCCTAGTCCTAACTTGACTCAATTGTTTTTATCTCGATTGCAAGTTTCACATCCCAAACAGGCAATCGACAAATATTCAATTAAAGCGCATGTATAAACCCTAATGTAATTGATATGAATTACCCTTTACTTTCGAGTTAAGCACACATGACCTATCCTATAGATTTATCAAGAGACGACAATATATCTAAATGACAATATCAAAGCAATGGACAAACCTTAAAGATAAATCTACCGGACTCAATCTCATCCAAACAAATTGACATAAGAAGAGCATGACTAGACTTATATCTAGGAGAAGCATGCAATCATCGGATTAATAAGAAATCTTCTAATTAAATCAAAAAAGTAAATCATAACAATGTTTAATAATAATAATAAATCCAAATTACAATAAATCAAGACTAGAAAGTAAGAACGACTACACCTAGGGATTCATCCATTCGCCTTGCTTGGAGATTAGTTGGTCATGAGGGAGAGTGTGGCAGCCTTCATGGTGTTTTCCCCGGCCTCCAGCCTCTAATTTTCCTCCTAAAAGCCCTCCAGATTGCTCCTAAAGGCTCTCTAAATTCACTCCCAGATTATTCTAAAAGATAAAGTGAAGTGGGGTTTTTATAGGGGAATTCTCGGAGTGCAATGTGTTTCCATTCCGATGTGGGATACTACCCGAGTGCGATCGATCGTAGCTTGGTGCGCTCGAGCGCACTATAGTGCGCTGCATGGTATTTCTGACTGATGTGGGATGTCATGAGTGCGCACTTGGGATCTATCGCAGGTCTGTTGCGCTCGAGTGCACTAGGCATCTTCTATCTTGACCTTCGTCCACTAAAATTGCCATAACTTTCTCTACAAAAATCATTTTTACGAGCCGTAACATTCTCTAGAAAATAGAATTTTGGATCTTTCTAAGCATATATGGCTCATCTCCTGGTTCTTCTTGCATCAATACAGTTTTAATTTACAAAAATGATTGATCTGTACGGGCAATTCTGGCAATTTAGTGAAATTCCTTTCCAAGTGCTTGTGAACCTTCACTCCGGTGTTCATCGAGTCATTGTGCTAAAAGCAATGATAGCTTTTCCATCTCTTTTGAACTTAAAGTACCTAAAAATGTATCGAAATAGATCAATGATCCAAGAATGACACTTTAATGTTGTTAAGGTATAAAAGTGCAATTCAAACCTAGATCAACCATAAAATGCTAACAATTAAGTACTGTTAAGGTGCGTTTTATGACTCTCATCACAACCCCCAACTAGCTTATTGCTAGTCCCTAGCAATTCAAGTGAAAACGAGAAATGAATTCTATGGTAGGAATCAAAACAAGGTAAAGCAATGCTAGTGTTAAACAGGGAGCAATTCACATTTTTGTCTCAGAAATTGCACATAATACGCAACACATAGAATCATTAAATATAACTTAAGTCCAAAAGTAATCCAAGCATCAATTTTAAAATTGTTATTGACTCTTATCATCCGTCTTATCACAATCGATTAATTTGAACACCCAGATGACTTTATGCATAACATTCATGAATACAAGTCTTGGCCTCTACGAATATAATAAATTGCGTGACATCAATCAAAAAAACAAGCTCCATAGGCTCACTTTTCAAATCACTCTCTACTATTGTAGAAAAATCACACTACATTGGATCAATAGGTCTTTAATAAGCTTGTAACGTTAGGCTAAGGTAAAGGTTAAGAAAGAACAGGAAGGATTCACAAGTAAAAGAACTCAATCTCTTAGTTTTAAACACAACCACTTTAAGCACTTGATAACCTTAATTCAACACCCAACTCTTTCAACTATTTTTTTATAAGAGCATATCTTTCAATAAGTCACCACTTTTCTTTTCTTTTCTTCTTTCTTTGCCATAATCCACTTCTCTTTTTCTTTTCTTTTGTATTTTGGCATAAGACCATTCACCTCATTTTTCATTTTTTTTTATTTTCGTTTCTTTTCTTTTCCACAACCCCCAACTTATCTCCTTTAATGTACTTGGGTTGTGGTAGTGACATATATATATATATATATATATATATATATATATATATATATTCATATTTCCATCCTTACTCCTTTTAAGTGCTTCTCAACAAATGTGTATAACTAAGTTCTTTTAAAAGAAAGGTAAGGATAAAATATTTTTAGGCTCACGAAGGTGAGTGAATGGGCTATTGAAAGAAACATGGCTCAAATTTTTTTTCAAGAAAAAGCTCAAATAGGTGACTAGCGATAAATATAGCAATAGTAGGGTTTGAAAGGCTCAAACGGTTCAAAAATGGCCTATATCATGTCCTAAGTAATGTGGATTCTAGGAATTCACCTCAACTGATTATAAAATAAGTTCTAGAGCTTGTCGAGAAAGCAAAAGTATTCACAAAGTAATTACACATAAAACTTCTTCTAAATGTTTTAGACTAATCATACAATCTTACCGCAAACTAGAGTCTCAAACCAAATGAAGATTGGTACTTAAATTATTTTCAAACTGAAGCAAGATTTAATTTCTTCTAAATGCTACATGCTATCTCAATTAAGCTCATATCATTGACGTGTGAATAAACTCTAAGGCTAACACCAAAAATGCTAAAAACAAACAAAAAGGGAAAATGACACCAAGTAGTTCAATGGTATGCAATAAGAAATGTGTTTCCTCCGCCCCCAACTTAAGATAAACATTGTCCTCAATGTAAAAGAAAAAATTAAGGAAACTCCCTTTTTAACCAAAGGTGCGTGGAGCTGAAAATTGTGCATGACCAATTGAACTGATGCGCATGTTTGTCCCTGAAAAAGAAATACAAAAGTAAAACTAGAAAACAGCAAAATAATAATAATAAACAAGAAAAAGAAATATGAAAAACAGTAAAAATAAAAGGATATGTTGTGGGTTGACTCCCATAAGCGCTAAGTTTTACGTCTTCAGCCAGACACTCTTATTACCTCCTAGAAAAACATAGGTTGAATGCACCAGCCACTGCTTCACTGCCAAATTCAGTGCTTGTATGCTTTGGAGAGGCCTCAAGGATGTCATCAGTAACATCCGCAAATTCTGGCTTGATATATGCTTGTGAAGCCATGGGTGAGGGTGGACTCCAATGGATTAAGGTGCTGGACCTTTTCCATGAATGAGTCAATCATGTATGCTTGGTGGCTTTTGTCCACATCCGCTGATTTTTTCATTGTTGGGATGCGTAATAACTTACCACTTAGTGTTTCATTGGCATTCACCTCCTTCAAATTCTATTGTGCCAGGTGCTGACCATGGGATATGGACTGAGTTTGAGAAGGGAACTCACCTTGCTCAGTCACACTCAAGTAGCTCATTAACTTGGACACTTGGCTCTTTATGTCTTTATTTTCTTCAACAGCCTGCGTAATTAAAGATTCAAGTCTTTGATTAGTCTTACCGTGTGCCTCAATAAAAGCATGTAAAGTGTCTTCTAAAGAACTCCTAAAAGATACATGTACATGATATGGTGCAGGGGTTTGTGCAAGCTGCTGGTTTTCAAACTTCCAGCTGAAATTTGGGTGATTTCGCCATCCTAGATTATAAGTATCAAAGAAGGTTGCCAAAGGCTTCTTGTACATGCCTAAGGCATTACATTGTTCCTCATACATCCCTCTCATCTCAGAAAATGTGGGGCACTCTTGGGCGAGATGATCTACCCCGCCACACATAAAACATTGTTTAAAAGACGCTGCATGATTAGTTACTTGTGTTGGCTTTGAGCTTTTAGTATTTAACACCTCTAGTTCCCTAGTGAGCATCTTGACCTTGGCCTTAAGGTTATCCTCTTCCCTAAGATGGTAAATTCCACCACCATTTAGGTGCCCTATAGGTCGTGACCTATTTGTGCTTTCAGTAGCACTAGGTCCAATCCAAGTGTGAGCTTTTTCAGCAAGCTCATTGAGGTACTCTATGGCCTCATCAGAATCCTTTTGTAAAAATTCACCATTGCACATCATCTCTACAAATTGACGCTCTCTATATGTAAGTCCCTCATAAAAATAGCTCACTAAACGTCAATTCTCATACCCATGGTGAGGGCACATACTCAACAACTCCTTAAATCTCTCCCAAGACTGATACAAAGTCTCACTGTCCTTTTGTACAAAGGTGGAGATTTGCCTTTTTGAAGCATTGGTCTTATGTTGGGGAAAGTATTTATTAAAGAAGACTCGAGTCATCTCAGTCCACAACCCAATAGATCGTGGTCTTAGTGAGTATAGCCAACTCTTAGCTCTATCCTTCAAAGAGAATGGAAAGAACTTAAGTCTCACAATGTCATCAGTTTCATTTTGACTATGAAAAGTCGCAACTACTTCCTCAAACTCTCTAATGTGCACATATGGGTTTTAATTTTTCAAGCCATGAAATGTAGGGAGTAACTGTATCATCCCTGTTTTAAAATCTAGTTGTCGAGTATTGGTTGGAAACATGATGCATAATGGTGTTGCTCTGCGTGTAGGGTGGAGGTAATCCTGAAGGGTCCTAGTGGGTTGATCTCCGTGTTCACTCATTTCTTTAGGACTAGATGGATTATCAAATAAAGGATTTAAAAAGTTTGATTCTGACTCTAGCACAAGCCTACAAGCAAATCTACCCAAAGCATCTCTATATCTGAGCATGCAAGCTCACAAAATAATAAAAGTACTATAAAAAGAAAGAATAAAATAAAATAAAATTAATGCAGCAAGCTAAAGAGGGAACGAAGTTACCACCTTTACAGATGCTGAAAAGAAAAACTATTTACAACTCTTCTACCATCATGTCAAAAGTTGACAATCATCTTTGTACTTAAGTGTGTTTCCCCGGCAACGGCACCAAAATTTGATTACACTCAAAGAGTAATGCGATAGTTGTAGCACAGCTTTGGGGTGTCGATTCCACGGGGAAACAAGTTAACTACAAAAGAAGGTGTGAACCTTAACACAAACGATAAAAGATTAAATGGAAGAATCTGAGTTGTGAGCAAATTGTGTAAATAGACTGATGGATATAATAAAGAAACAATAATGTTCCGAGAATCCTCCCTAGGTTCGTTACCCTTATCGTAACTTGACTCAATTGTTTTTATCTCGATTGCAAGTTTCACTTCCCAAACAGGCAATCGACAAATATTCAATTAAAGCGCATGTATAAACCCTAATGTAATTGATATGAATTACCCTTTACTTTTGAGTTAAGCACACATGACTTATCCTATAGATTTATCAAGAGACAACAATATATCTAAATGACAATATTGCTGCAATGGACAAACCTAAAAGATAAATCTACCAGACTCAATCACATCCAAACAAATTGACATAAGAAGAGCATGACTAGACTTATATCTAGGAGAAGCATGCAATCACTGGATTAATAGGAAATCTTCTAATTAAATCAAAAAAGTAAATCATAACAATGTTTAATAATAATAATAAATCCAAATTACAATGAATTAAGATTAGAAAGTAAGAACGACTACACCTAGGGATTCATCCCTTCGCCTTGCTTGGATATTAGTTGGCCATGAGGGAGAGTATGGCAGCCTTCATGGTGTTTTCCCCAGCCTCAAGCCTCTAATTTTCCTCTTAAAGGCCCTCTGGATTGCTCCTAAAGGCCCTCTAGATTCACTCCCAGATTATTCTAAAAGATGAAGTGAAGTGGGGTTTTTATAGGGGAATTCCCGGAGTGCAATGTGTTTCCATTATGATATGGGATACTGCCTGAGTGCACTGCAAGGTATTTCTGACCGATGTGGGATGTTGTGAGTGCGCACTTGCGATTGATCGTAGGTCTGGTGCACTCGAGCGCAATAGGCATCTTCCAACTTGACCTTCGTCTACTAAAACTACCATAACTTTCTCTAGAAAAATCATCTTTATGAGCCGTAAAATTCTCTAGAAAATAGACTTCCGGATCTTTCTAAGCATATATGGCTCATCTCCTGGTTCTTCTTGCATCAACATAGTTTTAATTTACAAATATGATTGATCTGTGTGGTCAATTCTGGTAATTTAGTGAAACTCCTTTCCAAGTGCTTATGAACCTTCACTCCGGTGTTCATCGAGCCATTGTGGTAAAAGAAATGGTAGCTTTTCCATCTCTTTTGAACTTAAAGTACTTGAAAATGCATCGAAATAGATCAATGATCCAAGAATGACACTTTAGAGTTGTTAAGGTATAAAAGTGCAATTCAAACCTAGATCAACCCTAAAATGCTAACAATTAAGTACTGTTAAGATGCATTTTATGACTCTCATCAATAGATGTGCTGCTAAAAGAAACTATTTTTCCTCTCACCCTCACCTTACCATTCCTATGTTCTTCTGCATTAGTGTAGAATTCTCTAACCATATTTGTGAGGGAATGAGATGGTTGTCTAGCAAATTTACCCGAATGCCTATCAATAATCATTCTAAATAAGGTTGGATTCCCCCTCTCGGTGATAGTGAATCCTCTCTCAGGAATGGGTTTTCTAGCTTGCATCATCCTAACATACCTCTCACTAGCCTCAAAACTAACAAATTTGCTCTCATCAAATTCTTGAGGTTGTTTCCCCCCTTGATCTTTTAGTCTTAGGTGCCATTTGAATCAAATATATAGAATAATAGAACTAATTCAAAATCAACCACCCAAATAGCTCAAATGAACAACAAAGAGAAGAAATTGGTCTTACTTGATGCCCAAAGTTGGAGAGAGAAAGAGTACCCACCAACTTGAAGTCTTCTCGAAGAACTCAAAATCTTCTTAGTACCAAGCTTTTTTGGAGAAATTTCCAACAAAATCTGCAATATTAGTGCTAAATCCTTCAAGAAATGATGTTAGAAACAAGAAATTTTGAGCAAAAGTGAATGGGTAAGTGAGGGCTTGGAAAGAGGATGAGAGAAGAAATGAGTGTGCTGTGTTTTTGCAAAAGAGAAATGAAAAAAAAGGCTGCAAAAGGGGTTTATAAAGTGCAGATTTGGGTTTAGGTTGCTGGACACAAGCTGGCGCTGCGGCATGGGCTTAGATGCGCCATGGCTTGAAGGATGGGCGTGTGGCATGCACGCTGTTCGCTGCAGCACGCAAGTTGCTGGGGCACGGCACGAGCTGATGTACGACCTAGGCCTAAATATGTGGGGCGAGGCGCACGAGCTGCTGGGCTGGGCGCTTCCTGGAGGGCGAGGTGCATTGTGGGCTGGGCATAGGCGCACGGGCTTCTGCTTTTGTTAAAAAAAAACTTGTTTGTGTGCCAAATAAAATTATAAAATTAATAAAAATAAATATTAAACTAAAAATTAGATTAAATCAAACGAGAAAAAGAACTAAAAATTAAAATTGAAATGAACTTAATTAAAAACAAAATAAACAAAAGAAAAATAAATAAAAGCATACCTTTGTGGTGTGTTCAAGGTGAATAGACCGAATCCATAAGCAGAATGCTTTCCACTTCTGAATCTTGCCTATCGATTAAGATTTTAAGGCGTTGACCATTTACTTTAAAAATTCGACTATCTCTAGTATCCTTTATTTCCACCGCCCCATTTGCAAAAACATTCTTCACTACAAAAGGACTGGTCCACCTCGACCGAAGTTTTCCTGGATGCTTATGGAGTCTAGAATTGTATAATAACACTCGATCATTAGGCTTGAATGTTTTCTTCAAAATATTTTTATCATGAAACACTTTCATCTTCGCCTTATAGATTCTAGAGTTCTCATAAGCATCACTTCTCAACTCCTCTAACTCGGTTAACTGAAATTTCCTAAGCTTACCTGCTTCTCCTATGTCAAAATTGAAAGACTTAATGGCCCAATAAGCTGGATGCTCGAGCTCCAGAGGTAAGTGGCAAGGCTTTCCAAAAACAAGCCTATAAGGTGACATACCTAAGGGGGTTTTGAAAGCTATACGGTAAGCCCAAAGTGCATCAACTAGTCTTAAAGACCAATCTTTGCGATCCGGGTTGACTGTTTTCTCTAGAATTTTTTTAATTTCTCTAGTTGCAAGTTCTACTTATCCACTTATCTGAGGGTGAGTACCTCGATCACTAATTATAGAACGTGGTGTACCAAATCAAGATAACACATTTTCTTTGAGAAATTTAATTACCGTTCTATTATCATTGCTTCGGCAAGTTGTTGCCTCTACCCATTTTGACACATAATCTATTGCCACAATGATATATTGATATCCAAAAGAATGATGAAATGGTCCAATAAAATTAATGCCCCAATAATCAAAGATTTCAATCACTAAAATTGGGTTTAAGAGTATCATATTACGATGAGACACAACTCCTAACTTCTGACACTTTTCACATGAGAGGCAATAGATGTTTGCATCTTTAGACAAGGTAGGCCAACAAAATCCACACTGCAAAATTAATGACAAAATTCCAAGACACTAGCAATCTCTTCATTAGGGATGCAATGCCTTAAAATTTGGTCAGGGCAGTACTTGAAAAGACAGGGGTCATCCTAATAAAAATTACGTACCTCATTCAAAAACTTCCTCTTGGCTTGAGTGCTCCACTCCATTGGTATCTCACCAGTAGCCAAATAATTCACGATATGAGAAAACCATGGTAAAGAAGTAATAGAGAGTAATTGCTCATCGGGAAAATCATCCTTGATTGGCATGTCGTAAGAGGTGTCCTCAAATGTGAGCCTCGAGAGATGGTTAGCCACTACATTCTCTACTTCTTTCTTGTCTTTGATGGTGATGTCAAATTCTTGTAAGAGTAGGATCCACCGTATTAGTCATGTCTTAGCATCCTTCTTTGTAAGAAGGTACTTGAGGGCTGCATGATCTATGAAGAGAAGAATAGGAGAACCAATTAAATAAGCACGAAATTTGTCCAAAGCAAATACTACAACTAGCAATTCTTTTTAAGTAGTGGAGTAATTCATTTGAGCACTATTTAAAGTTTTACTAGCATAGAAAATGACAAAAGGTTTCCCCTCCCTTCGCTGTCCAAGAACAGCACCTACAGAAAAGGCACTAGCATCACACATTATTTCAAGAGGTAAAGTCCAATCAGGTGACCGCATTATGGGTGCTGAAGTAAGCTTGCCAATCAGCATTTTAAAGGCCTCTTGACAAGATTGTGTCCACTCAAATGGGGCATCTTTAACTAGGAGGGCACATAGTGGTCTAGATATGTTGGAAAAGTTTTGTATGAACCTCTTATAAAAACCAGCATGACCAAGAAAGGATCTTATATCCTTTACTGTCTTAGACGTAGGCAACTTAGAGATTAATTCAATCTTAGATTGATCAACCTCTATCCCCTTAGAAGAAACAATATGCCCTAACACAATACCCGAAGGTACCATGAAATGGCATTTTTCCCAATTTAAGACTAATTCTTTTTCCTCACAATGAATTAATACTCTCTCTAAATTCAATAAGCATGCATCAAATGAAGATCCAAAAACAGTTAAGTCATCCATAAAAACCTCCATGCAATTTTCAACCATGTCACTAAAAATACTCATCATGCAACGTTGAAAAGTGGCAGGTGCATTACACAATCCAAATGGCATTCTACGAAAAGCATAAATGCCAAACAGGACAAGTCAAAGTGTTTTATCCTGGTCTTCTAATGCAATTTCAATTTGATAATAACCAGAATAATCATCTAAGAAACAGTAAAAAGGATGACCAGCTACACGCTCAAGAATTTGATCGATAAAGGGGAGTGGGAAGTGGTCTTTTCGGGTGGCAGCATTCAATTTTCTATAATCAATGCACATTCGCCACCCAATCACAAGTTTTGTAGGGACTAACTATCCTAGGTCATTTTTTACCACAGTGACACTAGACTTTTTAGGAAGGACTTATGCAGGACTTACCCATTTACTATCAGCGATCAGATATATAATTCCCGTATCTAATAGTTTTAACACTTCATTTTTCACTACTTCTTTTATAGTGGGGTTAAGCCTACGTTGAGGGTCTCTACGAGGACTAGTTCCATCATCCAAATTTATCTTATGAGAATAGATCAGGGGACTAATACCTTTTAAATTAGCCATGCTCCAACCTAAGACTGATTTATGTTTTTTTAACGTCCGAATTAATTTCTCACCCTGAGACTCAGACAACTCAGATGAGATAATAATAGGAAAAGTATCACCTGGACCGAGGAAAGCATGCTTCAAACCCTTAGGTAGTGGCTTCAATTCAACTTTGGGTGCTTCCACACTTGAGGGGATTTGTTTCTCGCTTCTTTCGGGCAACTCCTCAAACTTCAGTTGCCATGCTCGAGTGCCATAATTATGAGATTTATTAAAAACAGCACATATATCAATTATATCAGATTTATCATTAATTGAATCAAACTCAGAATTAATAAGAAATACTCAAGAGGATGAAATCATGAGCTATGGAAACTCCCCTATCGATGTGTGACTCGATAATGTATAACTGGTGGTTCTCGTCCTCATCTTCGAGCTGTTTTGCAACATTGAATATGTTCACCTCGAGGGTCATGTTTCTAAAGGACAGCTTCATGAGTCCATTCCTGCAATTAATAAGAGCATTTGCAGTAGCAAGGAAAGGTCTACCCAAAATCAAATGAATTTTAGAGTTAGTGTCAACAGCAGAAGTAGTATCAAGGATTAAGAAATCAACAGGATAATAAAATTTATCAGTTTAAATTAAAACATCCTTTACCACACCCCAGGGTACTTTGACTAATCGGTCAGCCAATTGCAATACCACAGTGGTTGGTTTGATTTCAACTTAACTCAGCTGCAAATAAATAGAAAATGGCATCAGATTTACACTAGCTCCTAAATCTAGCAATGCTTGTCCAACCTCATGATTTCCAATGCTACATGTAATGGTTGGACAACTAGGATCCTTATATTTGGGGGGAATCCTTTGCTCAATTAAAGCACTAACTTGCTCAGTTAGGAATGTTATTTTCTTTACATGGTGCTTCCTCTTAATGGTACACAAATCCTTGAGAAGTTTTGCATAGGTAGGAACTTGTTTAATCACAGGAAAAAGAGAAAGCTTAAGTTTTACTTGTCTTAGGTTCTTTAGGATTTCATTGTTTAGGTCCAGATTTTTCTTGTTTGATTTTAAGGTTTAAGGGAATGGTGCCTTAACAGGGCACTTGGTTACCTCAGGTTCCTTGGGCAGTTCGGTATCACTACTACCTTGACCCTTTTCTACACCCTCGGATTTGTTCGTTGTTGGGATGTGTAATGACTTACCACTTCATGTCATAATGGCATTCACATCTTTCAGATTTGTTTGTGCCATGTGTTGACCATTGGGTGTGGACTGAGCTTGGGAAGGGAACTTACCTCACTTATTCACACTCAGTGAGGCCATTAATTTGGACTCTTGGCTCCTTATTTCTTTATTCTCTTCAAAAACCTATGTGATTAATGCTTCACACCTTTGGTTTATCTTACCCTGTGCCTCAATGAAAGCATGCAAGGTGTCTTTTAAAGAAATCCTAGAGGATGATGGTGCATGATATGGTGCAGGGTATGATCTAGGGGGTTATGCAAGCAGCTGGTTTTTAGACTTCCAGTTGAAATTGAGGTGATTGTGCTATCCCGGATTATAGGTGTTAGAGAAGGGTGCAAGAAGCTTCTTGTACATGCCTAAGGCATTACCTTGTTCCTTATACATCCCTCTCATATCAACAAATGTGGGGCACTCTTGAGCGAGATGGCCTACCCCACCACACACAAAACATGGTTCCAAAGATTCAGCTTGATTAGCCATGTGTGTTGGCTTTGAACCTTTAATTTTTAATGCATCTAACTCTCTAGTGAACATCTCGACCTTAGCTTTTAGGTTGTCTTTTTCCCTAAGATGGTATATTCCACCACCATTTGGGTTTCCTACAGGTCGTGACCTATTTGTGCTTTTAGTAGCACTAGGTTTAGTCCAAGTGTGAGCTTTTTCAGCAAGCTCATTAAGGTATTCTATGGCCTCATCAGAATCATTTTGTAAAAATTCACCATTACACATCATCTCTACAAATTGGCGCTCTCTATAGGTAAGTCCCTCATAAAAATAGCTCACTAAACTCTAATTCTCATACCCATGGTGAGGACACATACTTAACAGCTCCTTAAATTTCTCCCAAGACTGATACAGAGTCTCATTGTCCTTCTGTGCAAAGGTGGAGATTTGTCTTTTTAAAGCATTGGTCTTATGTTGAGGGAAGTATTTATTAAAGAAGACCTGGGTCATCTCATTCTATGACCCAATAGATCTTGGCCTAAGTGAGTATAGCTAACTCTTAGCTTTATCCTTCAAGGAAAAAAGAAAAAACTTGAGTCTTACGATGTCATTAGTTGCATCTTGACTATAAAAAGTCGCAACTACTTCTTCAAACTCCCTAATGTGTACATATGGGTTTTCATTTTCCAAGCCATGAAATGTAGGGAGTAATTGTATCATCCCTGCTTTAAAATCTTAATAGCGAGTATTGGCTGGAAACATGATGCATGATGGTGTGGCTGTTCGACTAGGATGTAAGTAATCCGTAAGTGTCATAGCAACATTCTCATTGGGGTTATCAGCCATGTTAACAAAATCCTCTAAGTTCTCATTTGGGTGTACACTATGGTTTGATCTAGGCGAGGTTTCACTAACGGACGAGGAAAGAGAGGGTAACTCTGTTTCAGGTCCTTTAATGAATCTACCTCACGAATCTCTAGGTCTAAGCATACACCAAATGAGTTAAAGGGGAAATAAATAAATAAAACAGAATAATAAAAGAAAATCATAAAATCAAAAACTTAGAGAAAGGAACAATACTACCGTCTTGTCTCAAAGTTGACAATCTTCCTTGTATTTAAGTGTGTCTCCCCGGCAACGGCCCCAAAATTTGACTACACTCAAACTAATACGCAGTTATTGTGTGTAGTTGATGTGTCGATCCCACGAGGAAAAGCGAACTACAAGGAAAAGTGTAAACCTTAACACGAATGATAAAGATCAAGTGAGAGAATCTGATTTTGATAATGAAGTAATGTGAGAAAATTGTGTAAATAGATTGAAGAATATAATAGAGAAACAACAAGGGTCTGGGAATCCTCCCTAGGTTCGTTGCCTTATTCCAATCTTGATTCAATTGTTTTTATCTCGATTGCTAGTTTCTGTTGTGCGATTATCTACCTAAATAAATACGCAAATAATCGTACTTATTTTACTTGCAAGTGAACAAGGTCAATGGTAGCATAGTGTGCAAGTGCGAGATCATTTTCACAGGGATTGGTCAACTTCAATTTAGAATTAGTTTTTCAAAGTAAAAAGAGAAATAAATGTTGAGCGTGAGTTAATAATAATAAGAACACAGGGCAGCGATATCCACCACTAATTACACTTTCCCACTAAGTAAGGTGCCAATGCTCTAGCCATATTATGAATATTTAATGGTTGCCAACCTAAGGGCTTTGTCCACACTTTAGGCTATTGATCTCCCTATGCAACGAGTTAGGCATGGTGTATACTCTAACTCTTTTCTCTCTTAAGGGATTCAGCATGGGTGTATACTGAATTGTTCCTTAAGAGAGCATAAAGGCTACGGAGATTGACAACCACATGGAACCTAGGGCTTGGTCCGCTCCCGGTTTCCCGTGTTAATTAACCCAATAATCCGATGTGGATATCTTTTGTTACTATTGTTGAACCTAGGACTCGGTCATCCAAATTGATTTAACTAACTAATCCATACCACATGCATACGTTGATCAGACACACACATATGAGGAATTTAAATACAAATAGGCATTAATCAAGTTAAACAATCTAACATGGCTATAGACAAAGGTAATCAATGAATATATATGTGGAAAAACATAATTAGGGCTTCAATCGAGCCCCATAAGAGTTTAGTTACACATGCTAGTTGAACTAAACATTATAACCATAATAAAACAAAAACAAAAAAAATAAAACCCGAAGAAGACTCGGGAGACAAGTCGTCAATTCCTCTCTAAGCTTGTAACTTCAAGTCTAAAACAAAAAGTATGGTTTTTGTGTTTTACAGGGCTATATATAGGACTCTAAGGGTGTCCCGAAACCCTAATTTCCTATTTTGATGTCCGGAGACTTCTTTCCATATCTCGTTCTGCCGCCTCTAGAGTGTGTGCGCTCGAGCATATGTGGGCTGCACTCGAGCGCAGATGTGCGCTCAAGCCTTCTAAGTGTGCGCTCGTGTTGATATTTGTCTAAGGTTTAAACAAGGTTAATCATGGCTAAGGATTAAACCAAGGTTGGAAGAATAAATTTAAGCATGTTAAAAGAGTGCACACAAGTGTGCGCCTCACTTTGGGTGTGTGCACACCTCTCCATTCAGCAAGACAAAGAAGTGCGCACAGCTGTGAGGGGTCCAGCTTCAGTGTGCACTGCAGCCCTCCTCCTCCCAGGCTGCAGTTCCTAGCAAAGGAGGTATTGGAGGAAGGCTAGCATCGCACCTCTCCCTCACCAAGGCCGCGACACCCAGAAAGTGGTGAAAAGGGTGTTTTGCCCAGCGCCGCAGCATGCCCAGTTCAGTGCCTAGGTGCTAGGCACACTAAGGCACACATATTCCACTTGATTTAGCCTCTTGTTAACTATGTGGGTGAAAGGTTAAAATGCACAGCATCACTTAGGATTGATGGAGGGCCATGGTTGAGTGGTCATCAAGATCTAAGAGTGGAGATTGACTCTCAATATTGGACAAAAAGTTGGTGCACTATATAAAGGGTCACCTAGTGTTCTTCTCATTAACATTGTGATATAATTTGAGGTCAATTCTAAAGAGTGACAGACATACAAGAGAGAATTATGTGAGAGTGAAAAGACAAAACACAAGAGGGACTCATTGTAGTGAGGCTAGTTGTAAAGAGAGAGGAGTATAGATTAGATAAAGAGCATTGTAATAGTTCTTATCATCTTCTTTCTTCTCTTCTTGGTTTCTTCAAGAACTTGAGGTTTCTTGAAAAGGGTTGCTGGATTGTAAAGAACCATTGATTTAGTGCAGAGAGTTCAGAGGAACTCAAGAGGACGTAGGCTATTGCCGAACCTCGATAACAAATCGCTTGTCTTCTTTCTTTCTTTGATTTCTGTTTCTATTTTCGATTCCAAATCTTTACAAGTCATTCTAGACTTGGGTGTTTGGAAGATCACCACCTGGGTATCTTGTCAAGGTGATTTCCAACAGTGGTATCAGAGCTTGGTTAGAGGGTATCGGAGCAAGAACAAGAAGGTAACGGAGTCAAGACTCCAAGAATCAAAGATAAACTTCTTGGGTGATTCAGGAATGGAGTAAAGATCAAGATTAGATCGTGTTCTTGAGGGTGATTCAAGAACGGTGTTAAGATCCATCTTCGGTCATGTTCTTGAGGTTTAGAAGAAAGCATTTGTGGGTATTGCATATATCTGGGATCTTGTCGACAAAGATGGCTTCAAATTTTGTTGTTGAGATGTTTGATGGAACGAGAGATTTTTCCCTTTGGAAGCGGAAGATCAAGGCTGTTCTTATGCAACAGAAGGTGGACTTGGCTATTGGAGAAGATGATGCTTTTCCAGTAAGTATCATGGAGGACCAGCGGCTTGAGATGAAGAAGATGGCATACAATATTCGAAATCACCCTTAACAAGATGCCCAGGTGGTGATGTTCCAAACACCCAAGTCTAGAATGACTTGTAAAGATTTGGAATCGAAAACAAGAACAGAAAATCAAAGAAAGAAAGAAGACAAGCAATTTGTTATCGAGGTTCGACAATGTGCCTACGTCCCCATGAGTTCCTCCAAACTCTCTGCACTAAATCAAATGGTTCTTACAAGTTACAACAATCCCCTTCAAGAAGCTCAAGTTCTTGAAGAAACTAATAAGAGAAGAAAGGAAGAAGATAAGAACTAACAATGCTCTCTCCTATACTACTCTCTCTTCTTTACAACCAGCCTCTCTACAATGAGTCCCTCTTGTGTTTGTGTCTTTACACTCTCACACAATTCTCTCATTCACACACATGTCTCACAAGTTACATTACATCTTGTGTCACAACCTTTTTTTGAGATTGAACCTAGGTGACCCTTTATATAGTGCACCCACTTCTTGCCCATTCTTGAGATTCAATCCTCACCCTTTGATCATGATTACCACTTAATCATGGCCCTCCATCAATTCTAAATGGTTCTGTGCATTTTAACCTTGCACCCATGCACCTAAGAGAGGGTTAAAACAGGCTGTCCATGTGTGCTTGACTTTGCCTAGCGCTTAGGTGCTTAATAGGGCGCGGTGCGGTGCTGGGCAGAGTCCCTTTGCACACTTTCTGGGTAGTGCGCCACTAGTGGGGAGTGGTGCGGTACTGGGGCACTTTAGGAGGCATGCATTCTGGATGGTGCGGTGCTGGGCTGTGCGTAGTGCGGTGCTGGCCATCACCTATAGTGCGTACACACCTTCAGCTTGTGTGCAGAAGTGCACACACTAGTGCGCCTACCCTTACCTTGCTCCAAAGTGATGCACACACATGTGTGTAGTCCTTTAACTTGCTGAAATTTAATTCTCCAACCTTGGTTTAGACTTTAACCATCTTTGATCCATGTTTTGACATGTTTAAACCTTAGACAAATACTAACAATCTCTACCTTTGTCTAAGTGTTTAAACCCGAACCATTTTTGTAGAGAGCTTCGGGATCCAAACTCATCTTGAGTCATCAATTAACCAACTCCAATCCTAAGTAGTCCAAGGCAATGATTGAACTTACTTAGAGGTAGAACCTTGGTGCCTAAATCTGTAGGACTTTCCTCTGTGGTCTTCTTGTCAACATGAATGCATCATTTCGTACCATTTTTCGGAATGTAATGATACCGAACATCCATATGCTTCGTTCCTCATGGAACACCGGATTCCTCCACAAGTGCCATGCACTTTGGCTATCCGAAGACACCACCACCTGCTCTTTTAGGACCTCCCACTCGTCCAACAACCCTTTGCACCCCATAGCCTCCTTTATGGCTTCCGTAGCCACTATGCATTCTGCCCCGGTTGTTATGAGTACTACCATTGGCTGCCACTGAGCCTTCAAATACCTCATTAACCACTTCATCCCAAGCCAATGCTTCTTTCCAGGATTACTCACAAATCTGCTGAGAACACCCATTGCCCAAGAAACCCTTAACCAGTTTCTCTCCTTTTCTTGGATTCTACACATCCCAAGGATCTTTTGTGTAAGGCTGAGATCCTTCCTCTCGAACTCCTCACTGAGTTGAGATGCAAACCTTTCCATCCTCTTCTTGCTATTCCAAACCAATAGCACATCAGCGACATAGATGAGGATACTCACCATCTTCTCCACCTTGTGTCTAGGTGAGAAAGTTTCTGTGAAATCTATGTCTTCTCTTCTTGTGAACCCATTCGCCACTAGCCTAGCCTTGTTATAGACTTCATCTCCTATAGGGTACCCTTCTTTGACCTTGTAAGTCCACTTACAATCCACAACTTTCTGATTTCCCGGAATGTGCACCAATTCGCAGAAGTTGTTCATCTTCAAAGAATCTATTTCTTCCTCCATAGCTAGCTTTCATCTTGGTGAATCCTTACACTCCATGGCATCCGTGTAATTATCTTGTTCACTTATCTCTCCTTCTGTCCAAGGAGCTGCTGCATCTGCAGCATCCACAAACCCATATCTTGAAGGTGGTCTGACCAGCCTTCCTTCCAGGTCTCTTGTGAGCTGGTAGTCATTCCAACTTGCTGTATCAGCCTCTTTTTGTTTAGCCTCTTCTTGAGTTTCTTGAGCTTGGCCTTCATCCAAGGGCTCTACCTAGTTCGAACCCTCTTGCCCCCTTTGCTTTACCTGAACTGAGTTCTCCTTGATTGGATGCTCCACAACTTCCAGACTGGTTTGCTCATTAGCCCCTACAGGGTTAGTTTTCTCCAAGTAGGGAAATAATAATTCATTAAAATTAACATCCCTACTTATAATCGGTTTCATGCCCTTCTTTTCTAAGGACCACAACCTATATCCCATAGCCCTATCACCATATCCTAGAAATACACATTTTCTAGATCTTGGGCTAAGTTTATCCTCCTTTTGATGTGCATATGCAGCACACCCAAAAGTCCTAAGGTTGCTCAACTCAGGGGGTTTTCCACTCCACATCTTTATGGGAGTCTTGAGCTCTAAAGATCTAGAGGGTGATCTATTTACCAAGTATGCAGCTGTAGCCACAGCTTCTCCCCAAAAATATTTTGGTAAACTGGATCCAGTTAACATGCACCTAACCTTTTTCATAAGGGTCTTATTCATCCACTCAACAACTCCACTTTGCAGAGGGGTTTCCACAACCGTCCTATGTCTTAGAATGCCTTTTAACCTACAGAATTAATCAAGTTCTTGGTTAAAAATTTATAAGCCATTATCGATTCTTATCCCCTTAACTACTTTACCCATTTGAGTCTCAACCAGCCCTTTCCACACCACTAATTTATTTAAGACATCTGATTTATTTCTAAGCAAAAAAACCCACACTCTTCTTGAATAATCATCAATTAAAGACAAAAAGTAAATGTTACCTCCCTGTGTTGGTGTCCTTGCTGGTCCCCAAAGGTCCATATGAATATAGTCAAGAATGCCCTTAGACTTGTGCACTCCGGTGTTGAAGCTGATCCGGTGTTGCTTCTCAAGAACACAACACTCGCAGAAATCAAGTTGCTCTACTTTGTCACCACCAAGTAGGCCATCCTTGCTAAGAACTTGTAGGCCCTCTTCGCTCATATATCCCAAGCGAGTGTGCGAAAGGGCTACTCTATCCCTCTCAGCCATCAAGCTTGCTATTTGATTATTGATTTCTATGTCTCCGATCATCTCATAGAGTCCATCGTTTCTTGCTGCCTTGATCACTACCAAAGATCCCTTGGCCACCTTGATCTTTCCTGCCTCTACTTTGCATGTATACCCCATGGAATCCAGCTGCCCCAATGAGATCAAATTTCTCTTTAAATCTGGAAGATACCTCACATTTTCCAGCAGCCTTGTCATTCCATCAAATATCCTCACCTAGATGTCTCCCGTGCCCCTCACTTGGTAAGAAATATCATTCCCCAAGAAAACCCTTTCATCATTGGTTTCCTTGAAACTCTTGAACCAACTCCGGTGAGGGCACATGTGATGAGTGCACCCGGAATCCAAGATCCATTTCCTGCTGCCTTCTTACCCCTTGCTCACACCCGAGCACACAACAAGAACATCATCATCTTGCTATTTTTTTTGGCAACCGAAGCCTCTATATTCTTGGTATGGCTTCCTCCTCTATCCTTTGTCATCTTCTTGCAATCTTTCTCGACATGACCCTCCTTATGGCAGTGGTAGCAACTCTTCCCTCTAAATCTCAGTTTGGAATGCATTCTCCCATAGCTTTCTCCTCTACCTCTGTCCCGGTAGTAGCCATGCATGCTGCTGTGCACTCTCCTCTACCTCTATCCCAGTAGTAGCCATGCATGCTACTGTGCACTCTCACATGGCTCTCTCCTCTATCTCTGTCCCGATAGCAGCCATGTATATTGCTGTGCACTCTCCCATGGCTCTCTCCTCTACCTCTATCTTGGTAGTAGCCATGCATGCTACTGTGCACTCTCCCATGGCTCTCTCCTCTACCTCTATCTTGGTAGTAGCCATGCATGCTACTGTGCACTCTCCCATGGCTCTCTCCTCTACCTCTGTCCCAGTAGTAGCCATGCATGTAACTGTGCACTCTTCCATGGCTGTCTCCTCTACCTCTGTCCCGGTAGTAGCCATGGTTACTGCCATACCAAGTTGTTGGCCTTCTTTTAAAGAACAACCCTTTACCACTTGATGCACTCCTATCTTGGCATCAAGATTATCTTGCAACTCTTTCTTATGATCAAATTTAAAAGCAAAGATTTGTTTACGAAGATACCTCTTACCCGGGAGAGTCTTGCTAAGAAACAACTCATCTAGTTTCTTCCATATTGCAGCTGGATCTTCCGAGTCTCCACACTCCCTTGTGACATTATCCTATATATGCAAGAAGATTGTGCTATAAGCCATCTTCTTCATCTCAATCCGCTGGTCCTCCGTGGTACTTGCTGGAAAAGCATCATCTTCTCCAAGAGCCAAGTCCACTTTTTGTTGCACAAGAACCTCCTTGATCTTCTGCTTCCATAGGGAAAAATCTTTCTTTCCATCAAACTTCTCAATACCAAAATTTAAGCCCATATTTGCGGACAAGATCCCAGATTTATGCAATACCCACAAATGCTTTCTTCAACCTCAAGAACACAGATCGAAGATGGATCTTAACACCGTTCTTGAATCTACCTCAAAAACACGATCAGATCTTGATCTTTACACCGTTCTCTAATCACCCTCAAGAACACGATCAGATATTGATCTTAACTCTTTCCTTGATTCACCTCAAGAACACGATCAGATATAGATCTTAACTCCGTTCTTGAATCACCCAAGAAGTTAATCTTTGATTATTGGAGTCTTGGCTCCATCGCCTTCCTGTTCTTGCTCTGATACCCAGCTGTGCAGCTCTGATACTACTGTCCAAAGCTCTGATACCACTATTGAAAATCACCCTTAACAAGATGCTCAGGTGGTGATCTTCCAAACACCCAAATCTAGAATGACTTGTAAAGATTTGGAATCAAAAATAGGAACAAAAAATCAAAGAAAGAAAGAAGACAAACATTTTGTTATCGAGGTTCGATAAATGTGCCTACATCCCTGTGAGTTCCTCCAAACTCTCTGCACTAAATCAAATGGTTCTTACAAGTTACAACATTCCACTTTAAGAAGCTCAAGTTCTTGAAGAAACCAAGAAGAGAAGAAAGGAAGAAGATAAGAACTAACATACAACACAATCTTCTTGCACATCTCGGATAGTGTCACAAGGGAGTGTAGAGACTAGATGAGTTGTTTCTTACCAAAACTCTCCCTAACAAGATTTATCTTCTTAAAAGAATCTTTGCTTTTAAAATGGATCCTAATAAAGAGTTGCAAGATAATCTTGATGTCTTTAGTAAACTAGTTCAAGATTTGGCTAGTTGTAGTATTAAATTCCCAGATGAACAATTGGCTGTTATTTTGTTAAATTCTCTTCTTGATTGCTTTGATAATTTGATTAATGTTATTGAGTATGGAAGAGATACTTTAACCAAGGAGATTATGATCAATGCCATAAGGGCTTATGATTTTAAAGCCAAGATGAGGGAGGCATCAAGGGGAGAAGAGCTGTTCATAAGAGGAAGGCCAGCAACTCGGAATGGCAGTAGCACTCATGGAAACTACCGGGAGAAATCAAGAGGTAGATGGCAGAACTATGGGAGATCTCATTCCAAGACAAGACTTAGAGGAGGAAATAGATGCTTCTACTGCAACAAAGAGGGCCATTTCAAGAAAGATTGTAAGAAGAAGATGTGGGATAAGAGAAGAAGCCATACCAACAATGGAGAGGGTTCGGTTGACAAAGGAGAACAGCAAGATGATGTGCTTATTGTGTGCTCAAATGTGAGCAGGAGGCAAGGCAGCGAGAAGTGGATTCTGGATTTCGGGTGCACTTATCACATGTTCCCTCACAAGGAATGGTTCAAGAATTTCAAGGAGATCAATGATGGAAGGGTCTTCTTGGGGAATGACAATTCTTGCCAAGTGAGGGGGATAGGAGACATCCAGTTGAGGATATTCGATGGAGTTACAAGGCTGCTGCGAAATATGAGGTATCTTCCAGATTTGAAGAGGAATTTGATCTCATTGGGGCAACTGGATTCCTTAGGGTATTCATGCAAAGTAGAGGGAAAAAATATCAAGGTGGTCAAGGGATCTTTGGTAGTGATCAAAGCAGTAAGAAATGATGGACTCTATAAGATGATCGGAGAGATAAAAATTAATGATCAAGTAGTAAGCTTGATGGTTGAGATAGATAAGGCAGCTCTTTGGCACACTCGCTTGGAATACATGAGCAAAAAGGGCTTGCAAGCTCTTAGCAAGGATGGCCTACTTGGTGCAGACAAAGTAGAGAAACTTGATTTCTGCGAGTGTTGAGTTCTTGGGAAGCAACACCGGGTCAGCTTCAACACCGGAGTGTACAAGTCTAAGGGGATTCTTGACTACATTCATTCAGACCTTTGGGGATCAGCAAGGACACCAACACAGGGAGATGACTTTTACTTTCTATCTTTAATTGATGATTATTCAAGAAAAGTGTGGGTTTATTTGCTTAGGAATAAATCAGATGCCTTGAATAAATTTATTGTGTGGAAAAAGTTGCTGGAGACTCAAACGAGTAGGTTAGTTAAGGCTTTATGAACCGATAATGACTTAGAATTTTGAAATAAGGATTTTGATAAATTATGTGAGTTAAATGACATTCTAAGACATAGAACGGTTGTAAAAATACCTCAACAAAACGGAGTTGCTGAAAGGATGAATAAAACCCTTATGGAAAAGTTAGGTGCACGTTAATAAGATCCGGTTTACCAAAATATTTTTGGGGAGAAGTTGTGGCTATAGCTGTATACTTGGTAAATAGATCACCCTCTAGAGCTTTAGAGCTCAAGACTCCCATGGAGATATGGAGTGGGAAAACCCCTGAGTTAAGCAACCTTAAGACTTTTGGGTGTGCTGCATTTGCACATCACAAGGAGGATAAACTTAGCCCAAGGTCTAGAAAATGTGTATTTCTAGGATATGGTGATGGGATTAAGGGGTATAGGTTGTGGTCCTTAGAAAAGAAAGGCATGAAAGTCATTATACGTAGGGATGTTTTTTTTAATGAATTGTTATTTCCCTACTTGGAGAAAACTAACCCTGCAGGGGCTAGTGAGCAAACCAGTCTGGAATTTGTGGAGCATTGCATCAAGGAGAATTCGGTTCAGGTAGAGCAAGGAAGGCAAGAGGGTTCGGACCAGGTAAAGCCCATTGATGAAGGCCAATCTCAAGAAACTCAAGAATAGACTGAACTAGAAGAGGTTGATGCAGCAAGTCAGAATGACTACCAGCTCACAAGGGACCGGGAAAGGAGGGTGGTTAGACCACCTTTGAGATATGGGTTTACGGATGCTAATGTAGCAGCTCCTTGGACAAAAGGAGAGATGAGTGAACTAGAAACTTACATGGAAGCCATGGAGTGTAGGGATTCGTCAAGGTGGCAGCTAGCTAAGGAGGAAGAATTGGATTCTTTGATGAAGAATAACTCTTAGGAGTTGGTGCCGAAACCAAAAAAATAGAGAGTTGTGGATTGTAGATGGATCTATAAGATCAAAGAAGGGAATACTCTAGGGGATGAAGTCTGGTATAAAGCTAGGCTGGTGGCGAAGGGGTTCACACAAAAAGAAGGTATAGATTTCATCGAAATCTTCTCATCGGTTGTGAAGTACAAGACGATACGGATAGTGTTAGCATTGGTGGTCCAATTTGATTGGGAAATCGAGCAAATGGATGTGAAGACAACATTCTTACATAGAGATCTCGATGAGGCCATTTACATGAGGCAACTCGAAGGCTATGAGGAAAGAAGGCAGGGAGAGTTGATGTGCAAATTGAAGAAATCTCTCAATGGCCTGAAGCAATCACCTCGACAATGGAATAAGAGGTTTGATTCCTTTGTAATCAGCTTGGGTTTCATGAGGAGCTACTATGATTTGTGCTTATACTAGAAGGGGCAAAAGGTTGAGGAAGTGGTGATCATCCTCATCTATGTTGATGATATGTTACTGGTTGAGAGCAGCATGAAAAGAATAAGGAAATTAAAGGCTCAACTCAATGAAGAGTTTGAGATGAAGGATCTTGGCCATGCACAGAAGATCCTTGGGATGTGTATCATCCGAGAAAGGGAGAGAAACAAATTGAAGATCTCTCAAACTTCCTGTATAGAGAAGATGATATCTAAGTTCTCTATGGAAGATAACAAACCAGTGAAGGTTCCCCTTGTTGGTCATTTCAAGTTCTCCAGCGATCAATGTCCGAGATAGGAGGCGGAGAAAAAGGAAATGGAAAAGGTCCCTTACTCTAGTGTGGTTGGTTCTATTATGTTCACCATGGTAAGCACTAGACCTAATATTGCTCATGCAATAAGTGTTCTCAGCAGGTTTGTGAGTAATCCCGGAAAAGATCATTGGCTTGGGATGAAGTGGTTGCTGAGGTACTTGAAGGGAAGCCCAGAAGTAGGGCTGGTTTATGAGAAGAGGGGTAAGTCCATCTGCCTTGAGGGTTTTGCAGATTCGGACTGTGAAGAAGACCGGGATAAAAGGAGATCGATTACCTCCTACTTCTTCAACTTAAACAGATGTTGTGCAAGTTGGAATGCTCAGTTGTAGCCGGTGATAGCACTCTCAACAACTGAGGCTGAGTACATAGTGGCAACAGAAGCCATTAAGGAGGCTATGTGGTGCAAAGTGTTGCTGGAACAGTTGAAGGTACTAGAGGAGCAGGTTGTGGTGTTTTCGGATAGTCAAAGTGCATTGCACTTGTGTAAGAATCCGGTGTTCCATGAGAGGACAAAGCACATGGATGTTCGGTACCATTTCATTAGGGAAAATGTTACGAAAGGATGCATCCATGTGGACAAGGTAGCCACGGAAGAAAACCCTGTGAATTTAGGTACTAAAGTTCTACCTCTAAGCAAGTTCAATCATTGCCTTAGACTATTTAGGATTGGAGTCGGTTGATTGATGACTCAAGATGAGTTTGGATCCTGAAGTTCTCTGCACAATGGTTTAGGTTTAAACACTTAGACAAAGGTAGAGATTGTTGATATTTGTCTAAGGTTTAAACATGGTTTAAACATGACTAAGGATTAATCTAAGGTTGGAAAAATAAATTTCAGCATGTTAAAAGAGTGCACACAAGTGTGCGCCTCACTTTGGGTGTGTGCACGCCTCTCCATTAAGGAAGACAAAGAAATGGGCACAGCTGTGAGGGGTCCAGATTCAGTTTGCACTATAGCCCTCCTCCTCCCAGGCCATAGCGCCCAGCAAGGGAGGTGCTAGAGGAAGGCCAGCGTCGTATCTCTCCCTCACCAAGGCCGCGACGCCCAGAAAGTGGTGAAAATGGTGTTTTGCCCAGCGCCGCAGCATGCCTTGTTCAGTTCCTAGGCGCTAGGCAAACTAAGGCACACATATTCCACTTAATTCAGCCTCTTGTTAAGTGCGTTGGTTCAAGGTTAAAACACACAACACCACTTAGGATTGATGGAGGGCCATGGTTGAGTGGTCATCGAGATCTAAGGGTGGAGATTGACTCTCAAGATTGGACAAGAAGTTGGTTCATTATATAAAGGGTCACCTAGCCTTCTTCTCATTAACATTGTTACATAATTTGAGATCAATTATAAAGAGTGACAGACATAAAAGAGAGAATTGTGTGAGAGTGCAAAGACACAAAACAAAAGAGGGACTCATTGTAGTGAGGCTGGTTGTAAAGAGAGAGGAGTATAGATTAGATAGAGAGCATTGTAATAGTTCTTATCATCTTCTTTCTTCTCTTCTTTGTTTCTTCAAGAACTTGAGGTTTCTTGAAGAAGGTTGTGGGATTGTAAAGAACCATTGACTTAGTGCAGAGAGTTCAGAGGAACTCATGGGAGCGTAGGCTATTGCCGAACCTCGATAACAAATCGCTTGTCTTTTTTCTTTCTTCGATTTTTGTTCCGGTTTTCGATTCCAAATCTTTACAAGTCATTCTAGACTTGGGTTCTTGGAAGATCACCACCTAGGCATCTTATCAAGGTGATTTCCAACAGCTCGTGTGCATGTGCGCTCGATCACAAGGGAGGTGCGCTCGAGCGCACCTTATTGGATTGCAAAACTTAACTTTTTTACTCCTTAGACCTCCAAAATGTCATCTTTTTGTCAAAGCTCTGTGAAAAACACATAAAACATGAAAACGAAATAGAATCTACTAAAATAGATAAACAAATAGCTTAACAAGCATAAATTAAGGGGCTTAAATATGACTATTTAAGCACTTATCAATTTCACATCCCAAACAGGCAATCGATAAATATTCAATCAAAGCATATATAAACCCTAATGCAATTGCTATGAAATACTCTTTACTTTCGATTTAAGCACACATGATCTATCCTATAGATTTATCAAATCTTAATGACAATATCGCAGTAATGGAAAAACCTAAAAGATAAATCTATCGGACTTAATCATATCGAATAATCTTGACATAAGAAGAGCATGACTAAACTTATATCGAGGAGGAAGATACAATCATCGGATTTAAGAGAAAATCTTCTAATTAAATCAAAGTGTAAATCATAACAATATTTTAACAATAAATCCAAACTACAACTAAATTAATATTGGAAAATAAGGACAACTACACCTAGGGATTCATCCCTTTGCCTTGCTTGGAGATTAGTTGGCCATGAGGTTCATGCTTGAACACTTTGATGGAGAGTGTGGTAGCCTTCTTGAGTTTTCTAGCCTTAATGGTGTTTTTCTTATCAAACCCTAAGTGATCTATTTATAATACAAAGGTCCAAGGGTGGTTTGGGTCTAATCAATCAACTAAAACCCTAATTAGGAAAACAAGGGTTCGTGTTCGCGCCGCGATTCTCACTTATGTGGGCCGTGGCTCTGTCTAGTCTTTGATCAGTTGGGCTTCTGGGTGCCGCGGCCCTGCCTGGTCCAGGCCGCAGCTCTCACTGATGGCTTCCTTGTTCTTTTGGGCTTGGTTCTGGAGGCTGAGGCTTCGACTTCTTCATGCCGCAGTGCCCATACTTTAAGACTTGGTTTCTCTTCATTTTGTTCTTCTGCAACCATACCCTCACTCAAATGTGCATCAAAGCATCGTGCTTTAAGCTATGCTAGCTTTTCATCTCTTTTGAACTCAAAGTACCTGAAAATGCACCAAAATAAGTCAATGATCCAAGAATATCACTTTAGAGTTATTAAGGTATAAAAGTGTAATTCAAACCTTGATCAACCCTAAAATGCTAACAAATAAGTACTGTTATGATGCATTTTATGACTCTCATCGCTCGGCCTTGGAAACTGATAGGGGCTTAAATATTTTAAGCACCCTTATTTACATTTGTTAGGTCCTTAGTTATGTTAATTTAGTCAATTTTACTTCATTTGTGTGTTCTACATGTTTTTATAGGGTCTAGGAGAAAAAGAAGTAGTTTTGGCACTTAAAGGAAGAAGCCTGGAAATCCTGGAGCAGCTTCTGGTCAAAGTGCAATCGATCGCACTACTACATGCGATCGAGCACACATGCGATCGAGTGCACATGCAATCGTGTGCACACAAGAAGGATCGAGCGCAACACTTGCAATCGAGCGCAAGACGCATGCGATCGAGTGCACATGTATGGGCGTGAACAGTAAAACAGCATAACCAGTTTTGGAAATAAAGGAGGTTTTGCGTTTTTGGAAGTTAGGGTTTCCAGAGCTTACTAGGATTACTCAAGCCCTATAAATACACCTATAAAGCACACACAATAGAGGACTGGAGATCGAATAACTTCTTAGAGATCCTTTCTTTTATCTTTTGCTTAGCTTGGAGTGTAAGCTTTGGGAGAGAATTGACGCCTCTTCTCTCGGGTTTATTCTTCCCTTTATGTTTAGTTTATATATGATGTTTATCTCAGACAGCATGTGTAACTAACTCTTTATAGGGCTCGATTGAAGCCCTAGTTATGCTTTCCCATATATTTATTCATTGATTATCTTTGCCAATAGCCTTTATTATGTTTCTTAACTGGATTAATGTCTGTGTTTATTTAAATTCCTTATATGTATGTGTATGGCCAACGTATGCATGTGGTATGGATTGGTTAGTTAGATCAATTTGGATGACCGAGTCCTGGGTCTAACAAAAGTAACAAAAGATATCCACACTGGATTCTTGGGTTAATCAACATGGGAAACCGGGAGTAGATACCATTCCCTAGGTCTCATGTGGTTGTCGATTTTCACAACTCTTATGCTTTCTTTAGGAACAACTCAGTAGATACTATTCTGAATCCCTAAAGAAAGAAAATAATTAGAGTAGATACCATGCCTAACTCGTTGCTTAGGGAAATCAATAGCTTAAGGAGTAGATACCATGCCCTTAGGTTGGCGACCATTAGGTATACATGATAAGGCTAGTGCATTGATACATTACACATTGGGAAAGTATGATTAGTGGTGGATATCAAAGCCCTATGTCTTTATTATTACTAAATCACATTCAACAGTTATTTCTTTTTACTTTGAAGAAACTAATTCTAAACTGAAATTCACCAATCCCTGTGGAGATGATCTTGCATTCGCATACTATACTACTGTTGACCTTGCGCACTTGCAAGTAAAACAAGTGCGGTTATTTTCTTATTAATTTAGGTAGATAATCGCGCAACAAGTTTTTGGCGACGTTGCCGGGGATTGCGCTTAAATTTATTTTAGAATTATTTTCGTTTAGTAAATTTACTTTATTTTATTCTGTTTTATTTTATCAAAATCTCAAACTTTAAGTTATGTTTTTCAAACTTTATTTTACTCCATCAAAAACCTAATCAAATTCTTTCTGTTTTCTGTTACAGGCACTCCAGAAAAAGCTTTCTGTGCCACTTGCAATTGATCGCATCCTTCTGTGTGATCGTGCACAATTAGGGCAGAGAGCTACCCGAGCAGCAGTGTTGAACTGCTGCACTGAAGCTATTTTACCTGATTTATGCACGGACATCGATCCCGACATCCAACAGTCATTCCCCTTGATCCCGAGCTTGAGCGGACCATCCGACAAAATCTTAGAGAAAACTTTGAAGAGGAAGAAGAGGAATTCATGGAAGAAACACCAATGGTGGAACAGCTAGAAAACCAGCAACCACCTGCCCAAGTACCGATGAAGCATTCCTTCATCCCACGAAACATTGATCAGCCATCATGTATTGCATATCAACCTGAGGCGGCAGGAAACTATTACATATCTCTGCAAATATTGAATGCTTTGACTCACTTTAGGGGTACACTGGTAGAGGATCCACACTTGCACCTTCAGGAATTCTTTGATCTCTGCAAATTCCAGCACATCCAAGGCTTAGAACAAGAAGAAATAAGGTTAATTCTTTTCCATTTTTCCTTAAAAGATAATGCTAAATTATGGTATAATTCTTTTCCTGCAGTTTCTATCCATACTTGGGAGGAGTTGGCCAGCAAGTTCCTCAAAAAAATTTTCCCAGCCCAAAAGACGAGGCAAATAAGGAAGGAGATCCAGTCCTTCCAACAAAAGGATGGAGACTTATTCTTTGAAGCATGGGGACATTTCAACGAGTTACTACTCAAATGTCCACATCACAACCTACCTCAAGATGAGCTGGTACTAGCCTTTTATGAAGGTCTAAATGACATGAATAAAGGTATTGCTAATTCTGGTTGTGGAGGTGTGCTGATGGAGTTGAGCAGTGAAGAAGCCATGGAGCTGTTTGAGGCATTGAGTGAACACACCCAACAAATCTCCTCTAGAGGTAGACAAGGAGTCAAGAGCAAAGGTATGTATGAGGTTACTTTAAATGGTGGACCCTCTACCCAAATAGCTGCTTTGGAGAGGAAGCTAGATATGAAGCTCGATATGACTGTAAAAGCTATGTCTACTCAAAACATCTCTCCTAGACCACAAGCTACACAAAGCAAGGTATGTGCTTTATGTTCTCAATTTGATCACACTACTAAGACTTGCCATTTGTATTCATCTATAGATCCCGAGCAAGCTAACTATGTGGGACCGAACAGTGCATATACAAATACATACATCCCTGGATGGCGGAACCACACCAACCTATCATGGAGCAACAATCAAAATGTCTTGAACTTTTAAGGACAACAAAGGAACTTCCACCAAACAGCTCAGCTAGTTCAAGAGTCAAAGAAGAGTGACCTAGAGAGTATGATGAGGCATTTGATAACATCACAAGATCAGTTTATGACTTAGCAAAGACAAACCACTATAACACATGAGCAAGCAATTCAAAGGTTAGAGGTACAAATGGGGAAATTGGCTAAGAAGTTAAGTGAAAGAAAACAAGGTGAACTCCCTGCACAAACACTACCAAATCCAAGAGGACATCAGCAGCTAAAAGCCGTTACAACCCTCCGAAATGGTAAGATCATTGGAGTTAATGAACCAGCTCAAGCATCTCCAGCTAAGCCATCCACATCCAAGGTAAGTGAAGTAGAGAAGTGGAATGCACCACCCTTCCCTCAAAGGTTAGTAACACAAAAGAAAGATAAATTGCTTGATATTTTTGAAACTTTGAGAAAAGTAGAAATTAACATTCTCTTATTAGATGCAATTAAACAAATTCCTGCTTATGCTAAATTTTTAAAAGATTGTTGTACTAATAAAAGAAAGTTTTAGGAACATGAAACAGTGGCTCTAACTGAAGAGGTAAGTGCGGTATTGTTAAGAAAACTACCACCAAAACTAAAAGATCCGGGTAGTTTTACTATTCCCTGTAGGATAGGTGATCAGTTGTTTAAGCGAGCATTACTAGATTTAGGAGCAAGTGTCAATTTGCTACCATACATAGTAGTTGAAAAGCTAGGTTTAGGGGAGCTTCAACCAACCTCCATCACTTTGCAATTGGCAGATAGAAGCATCAAAAGACCTAGAGGTATACTTGAAGATGTCCTGGTAAAGGTAGGTGAGTTTATTTTGCCTGTTGACTTCATTGTATTAGATATAGAAGAATATCCTATGCCATTACCTCTGCCCATCATCTTAGGAAAACCCTTTTATGAGAACTGCTGATACAATAATTAATGTGAAAAAGGGTATTGTAAGTATGACAGTAAATGGAGAGACAATAGAATTTAAGATATTTGATGTAATGAAATTACCCTAAGATGATAATGATGATGAATGTTTTGATGAATATATAATGCAAAGTGCTGTCAAGCAAGCTTTTCAGGTCCATCACACTGATCCATTGAAGGCCGGCGTCACCCATAGCTTCAAAAGATCAGATATTGAGCCTGCATCAGAAACTGTCCCTGATGACATCTTTGAAGCTATGCACCTCCCTGAAGTTTATCCTGTGCATCCAAGACCGGGTGATAAGAAGAAATCACATTTGAATAAACTGACAAGATTGAGTCATGATGAATGTGCAGCACCACCAAGAGCACTTGAGCCACATGAAGTGGACTTTAAGTACTCCCTACCAAAAGACTAAAGTTGAGAGAATACCCCGTCTAGCTGAAAACATCAAACTTAGCGCTCATGGGAGGCACCCCAAAGTATATCATTTTTAATAGTTTTATTTTATTTTATTATCAATATTTCATAGCATTTACTTTTCTCTAGTTGTTTATTATTACTTTTTTTCCATTTTATGTTTTTTCTTTTTCAAGGACAGAGTGAGTGCATCCAGTTGAAGTTTGGGGGCATGCTACGAGTCATGCCAGCCATATAGTTCTTCAACTCCCAGGTCAGCTCCTTCCATGCTATTCACATATTGGGGACAATGTGAAATTTAAGTTTGGGGGTATGGGGACACACTCACACACTCACTACACTCACTATGTCCCATTTTTTGTTGTTTTTAAAGATAAATGCATGTTCATTCTATTCTAATAAAATTTTGGGTGATCTAAACAAATTATATGATTTGATTTCATTAGTGAGCTTAACACCTTGAACATATAGGCCAATAATTAAGTTTTGAACATAGATCACTTACTTTTAGGCATTTAAGGATTCACAAGTTTAACCTGAACTGACACGAGCACATTAGCACATAGTTGTGTGGGGTATGACATGTAATTTTGATTTGTATGTTTCTTTTGCTTGACTGTGAACCAAATGACCTATTAGATTAACATCTTGGCATAAGAAAATAGAAAAATATTGTTAGTGCTAAAAAAAAAATGCTCCTAATGATCAATAAAACAAATTTTCCACTGAGTAATTGGCCCTCTTGCCTCAGTAAGCAGTGAGTGTCACGTCAAAAGGTGGAAATTCTGATTGGTAGCATTGAGACCAGTTAGTTTTGTAGCCTTTTTGACTCGAGTTAGTAAGTCCTTAGGGGTGTCTCTACACCTAATGCCTTAAAACCATCTGGTTTGGGAGTCATTGGCTAAACGCTCATTACATGAGTCAAATCGAAAGCTTAAGGGAACTAACTTGGCAAAAGTCTCGCAAATAAAAGAAAAGAAGAAAATCCATGCCATCTTTGTTGATTCTAATAGGAAATTTGGTGAATCTTGAGTCATCGAAACACTACGCATTAGAATTATTTGGAAACCTAATCTTTTATGTGCTAGTTCACCACACACTAAAGTCAAACTTGTGATGTCTTAAACTGCCTCATGAAAGTGATTTACGTTCAAAACTCTTATTCATTGCAAAAATATGTTTATATTTGTTAAGCTTACTCATGAATGCACATCATAGTTTTGTGTGAAGACCTAAAACTTTTGTGAACACTATAAACATTGGATCTATCTATATGTTGTTATTTTTCGTTTTAGTTTTTAGTTTTGTATTGCTAACGGATAGCAATATGTAAGTTTGGGGGTGTGATAGGTGCTTAAATATTATTTAAGCCCCCTTATTTACATTTGTTAGGTCCTTAGTTATGTTAATTTAGTCAATTTTACTTCATTTGTGTGTTCTAAATGTTTTTATAGGGTCATGGAGAAAAAGAAACAGTTTTGGCACTTAAAGGAAGAAGCCTGGAAATCCTGGAGCAGCTTTTGGTCAAAGTGCGATCGATCGCACTACTGCATGCGATCTTGCGCACACAAGAAGGATCGAGCGCAGCACTTATGATCGAGCACAAGACGCATGCGATCGAGCGCACATGTCGGGCATGAACAGTAAAATGGTAGAATCAATTTTGGAAATAAAAGATTTGCGTTTTTGGAAGTTAGGGTTTCCAGAGCTTGCTAGGATTACTCAAGCCCTATAAATACACCTATAAAGCACACACAATAGAGGACTGGAGATCGAATAAATTCTTAGAGATCCTTTCTTTTATCTTTTGCTTAGCTTAGAGTGTAAGCTTTGGGAGAGAATTGACGTCTCTTCTCTCGGGTTTATTCTTCCCTTTATATTTAGTTTATATATGATGTTTATTTCAGACATCATGTGTAACTAACTCTTTATAGGGCTCGATTGAAGCCCTAGTTATGCTTTCCCATATATTTATTCATTGATTATCTTTGCCAATAGCCTTTATTATGTTGCTTAACTTGATTAATGCCTGTGTTTATTTAAATTCCTCATATGTATATGTATGGCCAACGTATGCATGTGGTATGGATTGGTTAGTTAGATCAATTTGGATGACCAAGTCCTAGGTCTAACAATAGTAACAAAAGATATCCACACTGGATTCTTGGGTTAATCAACATGGGAAACCGGGAGTAGATACCATGCCCTAGGTCTCATGTGGTTGTCGATTTCCACAGCCCTTATGCTTTCTTTAGGAACAACTCAGTAGATACCATGCTGAATCCCTAAAGAAAGAAAAGAGTTAGAGTAGATACCATGCCTAACTCGTTGCTTAGGGAAATCAATAGCTTAAGGAGTAGATACCATGCCCTTAGGTTGGCGACCATTAGGTATACATGATAAGGCTAGTGCATTGATACATTACACATTGGGAAAGTATGATTAGTGGTGGATATCAAAGCCCTATGTCTTTATTATTACTAAATCAAATTCAACAGTTATTTCTTTTTACTTTGAAGAAACTAATTCTAAACTGAAATTCACCAATCCCTGTGGAGATGATCTTGCATTCGCACATTACACTACTGTTGACCTTGTGCATTTGCAAGTAAAATTAGTTTGGTTATTTGCTTATTATTTTAGGTAGATAATCACGCAACAGAAATGTGGGAGCCAGCATATGGACAATAGTCAAAATGCTCCTCCTTGGAGATATAAGACCGTGCATGTGAGCCTCAATCAAAATGTTCAGCTTTGGAGACATGGGACTGAGCATATAAGTAGCAATCAAAATACTTGATCTTGGAGACATGGGACTGAGTATATGAGCCTCAGTCAAGATGCTCGGCCTTGGAGACATAGGACCAAGCATATAAGCCTGAATCAAAATGCTCGACTTTGGATACATGGGATTGAGAATATGAGTCTCAGTCAAAATGCTCGGCTTTGTAGACACAGAACCGAGAATATGAGCCTTAATAAAAAATGCTAGGCCTTGGAGACACGGGACCAAGCATATAAGCATCAATCAAAATGCTCTGCCTTAGAGACATGGGAATGTGCATATGAGCCTCAGTCAAAATGGTCAGCCTTGGAGACACGGGAACAAGCATATGAGCCTCAATTAAAATGCTCAAGCTTGGAGACATAGGATCGAGCATATAAGCCTCAGTCAAAATGCTTGGCCTTGGAGACATGGGACTGAGAATATGAGCAGCAGTCAAAATGCTCAGCTTTGGAGACATAGGACCGAGCATATGAGCTTTAATCAAAATGGTCGGCCTTGGAGACACGAGATCGAGTATATAAGCAGTAGTCAAAATAGTTAGCCTTGGAGATCTTCAACGAGGAGGGGGCTTGCGAAGTTTCTTAGTCTCATATAAGACTTTTTTGTTTTGGGCCCATTGGGGGCCTTTGGATAATTTCTTTCGCCTTTGGGCCCATAGAAAAGCTTTTAAGTTGTTCGAAAATTCTTTGTGGAGACATTAAATGTTGAAGTGTTGGGCCGTTCTAGAATATTCTGTCGAGGCATTAAATGTTGGTCCGTTCTAGAATATTTTATGTTGGCATTAAATGTTGGAGCATGCTCTGTCGTTTTGGGGAGTGTAACAACGGTGCATACCCTTGATGGCACACTTTCAGTAGTCTTGGGGAGTGTAACGATACCTTGGTTATGCCAAACGTCATGTCTCTACAACTGGGGGTGGAGTTAATTTCCCTCATTAACCAAGCCTAAACTTCTATACAAGAGAGGAGTTTCCTCTCATTTCTTCACCTAACTTCATTTACATTCAGAGAAAATTTTTGAGAGCCCTCGGAGTCAGCCAGAGTTTGAGAGCCCTCGGAGTTTGCTAGAGTTTGAGAGCTCTTTGTCGGGAGGAGGATCGAGGTGTAAAGCTTGTTCGTAGTTGGGTTTAAACTGCTCGGAGTTGTCGTGGTAATCTACCTTTGGTGAGTTTTCCCATTCCAATTCTTATAATGTCTTCAGTAGGTAATTATCATGATAGGCCTAGTGATAGTGGTAGTGAGGATAGCCAGGCACTGTCTAGGGAGTTGAATAGGGCTATAGGTCTGGATTGAGCCTCTAGTGAGAGTGAAACCTCAGGGAATGACAACACTCAGGAGAGGCCATTGGCAATGGTTCCCTATTAGGCTAGGGAAGAGGAAGAGAAAGAGGAGGAGGAAGAGGATTCTTCTTCTGAGGATGAGGAGGATAACGTTTTGGCCAAGCTCAGGGGGGATATGAAGGTGGAAGAGAGGGTACAATGGTCATTTAGGGAAAAATTTGTGCCAAATAAGTTGGAGGTAGGGGAGCTCGAGGTCATCAGGCGTGTGTACCAGATTCCAAAAAGTACACCCTAAGGAACACTGGTGTTGGGGAGAGGGCCTGCGATATCCTCCTAAGCTAGGTGCCCTTCGAGATATGTGTTTATGAACAACATATGAGAGCTGGGCTTAGGTTCTCACTCCATCATTTCCTCTACTCGGTGCTGAGGTTCTTCGATATAGCGTTATGCCAACTGGTGCCCAATTCTATGCGTCTAATCATGGCATTCCTTTATGTTTGCATGGACATAAAAAGGCAAATAAACATAAATGTTTTTAAAGCCCACTTCCAAATCAGCAAGCATGCCCTGCATGGGTGGGTCGTGATTAACTCTAGAGCTAGAAAGGGATTGTTAAAGAAAAAACCTACTTCCATCAAGTAGTGGAAGAAAACCTTCTTCTATGTCTAAAGCGAAAAGAGCTCCGAGGTTCCACTAACTTGGAGTTTGGATTATGCGGGGAAGTGCAAGAAACCAAACCTCCTGCACCGTGAGCAAGAAATGCTGAAAGCTATGGTTGTCGTGCCTATTGATGTTAAAGTCTTGTATGACAATGAGGAGTTGGTGAAGCCTGACCTCTATGTTCACTGTCTTAGGAGGACTTTAGAGAGTGGTATATACTTGAAAACCCTTTCATAATTTCTCTGTTTCTTGTTACTTATACTTGAGTTTTTTTCTGAGCAGAGATAGAAGCTATGGTGAAAGCTAGGGAATGGGCGAAGAAAATGGCCCTGGAGAGGAAGAGGGCTGCTCTAGCTGGGAAGTAGCCCATATAAGCCAAAGGGTCAAAGAAGCGGTTGTAGGCTCCTTCTCCAGTCCCTATTGATGTGGAGGCCTCAAGCCTCTCCGAGCCCTCTTCTAAGCTGAGGGATATTTCTCCTCCACCTCTGCCCAAATAGACGCGACCTTCATCCTTATCCCATAGAGCCCCTTTAGTGGGCGGGGTCTTTATGCTTAATTGGGGCATAAAGACGAATGACTCCATGTTCACTCATGCTAGGGTCACTCGAGAACACCTCATTCTGGGAATCCCTTCGCATGATGTGATTTAGCTCGGGAAGAAGCCCATTGAGAGCCTCTGCTCCATGGCTGAGGTATTTACCTCCCAGGTGAGCGTTTCTACCTTCTCTTAAAACTTTTTTTGCTTCACGGTAGCTTAACTTATTCTTCTGTTTTTTACTTCAGTCGAGCATGGTTAATGAGATGCTGTCGCATCGCTGCTTAGATATGAGTGATAGGTTGACCCGGTACCAACGAAAGCTAGACGACAACTATTGGCTTATCCATTAGTTGCAGGGCTCCTTGGAAGGAGCTCATCTAAGCAAAGAGGGAACTAATTGGGCTAGGGCCAAGGTCGTGAAGGAGAAGGAAGCAATACACATGGAGAGGGACGTTTCCAAGGCCTCTGAGTAGAGGTTGAGAGGGGATATGGAGGAGGCCATTAGGAAAGCCGTGGAAGAGGCCATCAAGAGGGCCGTGGAGGAGGTCATGGCAGGCTTCAAGAGCTCTTCTTCCTTCCAAGAGGTTGTGGAGGAGGAGGTTGGGCTCTAGTACCTTGAGAGGTTCCTGGAAGCTAAGAAGATAGTCAAAGTGCTTTACCCTCTGGTTGACTTATTAGTCATTTAGCTTGCCGCCTCGAGGGAGGAAGACAGGGCTGTGGCTGAGGGATTCAAAGGCAAGGAGGAAGCACAGGGCCAACCGAGTGGCGATGCATTAGAGGTTGTGTCCGATGGGGAGGTTAACCTCTAAGGACTTATCCTTATTCTTTTTGTAGTTTTTTTTGTACTTTTTGTAGTTTTTTCTTCTTCTTCTTTATAGTTTAAGGCCGATAGTGCCTCCCTTCTTTGTAGATTTTTCTTCTAATGAATTTTACCTCATCACCTTTTGCAAACTTTTATTTTTTCATTGTTGTTGGTGAGAGAGGCCGAGATGAGGTAACTTGGAAAGCGAGATTTTTTCATTGATAACTGAGGAATTCATAAATTACATTGTCTACTCATGCGAAGCATGGAACTCGAGGCGTGCATACTATTGATAAAATTTGCGGAGGTTCTTTGCGTTCCAAGTGCGAGGAATGGGCTTGCCATTCAACTCTTCAAGCTCGAAATGCCAGCTCGACAAACTCTTTTGATGCGGTATGGGCCTTCCAAGTTTGGGATGAACTTCTCTGTCTCTCAAGGATAAGACACTTCATTCTTTCATAAAACGAGATCATGTAGCTTAAAGTTTCTCTCTTGGACTCGTGAGTTATAGTACCTAGCTATTCTCTACCGATAGGTGTCTAATTAAATCTGAGCTTTATCTCGAGCTTCATCAATAAGATCAGCGTTCATCCATAAGGC
This sequence comes from Bretschneidera sinensis, assembly GCA_023935145.1. Taxonomy (NCBI): domain Eukaryota; kingdom Viridiplantae; phylum Streptophyta; class Magnoliopsida; order Brassicales; family Akaniaceae; genus Bretschneidera; species Bretschneidera sinensis. Next base: position 50,354,478 of record CM043702.1, read on the forward strand.
TTCTTCATTGTTAGCTCACTCGAAGTTCTGTACTCGTAACGATGGCACCCCGATCTATAAAGGGATGACTACTTCAGAGCCATATGCCATGAAGAAAAGAGTTTCTACCGTGGGGTTCGAGCGGTCGTTCGATAAGCCCATAGTACATTCGAAAGATGATTGATCCATTTCTTGTCAGCCTCGTCTAATCTTCTCTTGATACCCTGCAGAAGTGTTATGTTGGTTAATTTGACTTGCCCATTAGCTTGTGGATATCCTACAGAAGTTAATCGATGCTCGATACGAAGCTCTTTGGAGAATGCCTTAAACTGAATGCTATCAAAATGATTTCCGTTATCAGTGACCAATATCCGGGGTATGCCAAACTGACACACTATGTACTTCCACATAAAACCTCATGCTTGATGATCTGTTATACTAGTGAGTGGTTCTGCTTCTACCACTTAGTGAAATAATCTATTGCCACGATAAGATGCTTTCTCTGACCAGGCACCCCAGTGAAAGGACTAAGGAGATCCGTTCCCCATATGGTGAAGGAAAATGGGCTGGTGATCGAGGTAAAAGGGTTCACCAGTCTGTGGGGCATATGGGAGTACTGCTGATAGCTTCTGCATTTCTTGACTAATTCTGCGGCACCTCTCTACGTTTTGGGCCAATAGTATCCTTGACGATGTACTTTGAAGGGTAATGCTCGGCCCCCCAGGTGATTCCCGTATACCCCATCATAAACCTTCTGAAGAGCGTAATTGGCCTCGGTAGGCCCAAGACACTTCAAATAAGGCACCGTGAGACCTTTTCTGTATAACAATTCATCTATGACTACGTATCGGGAAGTGCGGGAGATAAGTTTTCTAGTTTCGCTCTTCTGTTTAGAAAGTTAACCATCACGTAAATATTAGAGGACTAGATCTGCTCACATCTCTCCTTCGGTCACTGACAGCATAGGTACTTCATCAATGCTTAGGGTGGCAAAAGTCTCAAGGTAAATGGCTTAGGTTGGCTCGGTCTACCGAGAGGAGATGAGTCAAGCTAGAGCATTGATAAGTGATTAAATATTAATATTTAAGCCCCTTAATTTACACTTGTTAGGCTCTTTGTTTATGTATTTTAGTAGATTTTACTTCATTTTTTAGTTTTCTGTGTTTTTCATAGGTCTTTGAAGAAAAGATGACATTTTGGAGCTCTAAGGAAGAAAAAGTGAAGATTTTCAAACCAGCTAGGTGCGCTCGAGCGCACCTCCCTTGTGATCGAGCGCACCCATGTGCTCGAGTGCAGAAGCATGCGATCGAGTGCACAAGAACAGAGAGGTGGCAGAGCCAATTTTGGAAAGAAGTTTCCGGATCTTATTTTGGAAATTAGAGTTTTGAGGCACCCTTAGAACCCTATATATAGGCTTGTAAAACACAAAAAACATACTTTTGATTTGGCTTTGAAGTTATAAGCTTTGGAGAGGAATTGACGACTTGTCTCCACAGTATTCTTCGAGTTTTATTTTTCTATTTAGTTTATGTTATGATGATGTTTATTATAAACAACATGTGTAACTAACTTCTTAATAGGGCTCGATTGAAGCCCTAATTATGCTTTTCCATATATATAATTATTGATTACCTTTACAAATAGCCATGTTATGATGCTTTAATTGATTAATGCCTGTTTTATTGAATTCCTCATATGTGTGTGTCTGATCAATGTATGCATGTGTTATGGATCAGTTAGTTAGATCAATTTAAATGATCGAGTCCTGGGTTTGACAATAGTAACAAAAGAAATCCATGCTAGATTCTTGATTTAATCAACATGGGAAACCGGGAGTATACAACATGCCCTAGGTTTTATGTGGTTGTCGATTTCCACAGACCTTATGCTCTCTTAAGGAACAACTCAGTATACACCATGCTGAATCCCTAAAGAGAGAAAAGAGTTAGAGTATATACCATGCCTAACTCGTTGCTTAGGGAAATCAATAGCTGAATGAGCGGACCAAGCCCTTAGGTTGACAACCATTAGGTATTCATGGTAGGGCTAAAGCATTGGCACATTACTTATTGGGAAAGTATAATTAGTAGTGGATATCAAAGCCCTATATTCTTATAATTATCAATATAGACTTAATGTTTATTTCTATCAATTTTTACATTGTGAAACTGGTTCTAAAACGAAATTCACCAATCCCTGTGGAGATGATCTCGAACTTGCACACTATGCTACTGTAGACCTTGTGCACTTGCAAGTGAAACAAGTTCGATTATTTGCTTAACAAGTTTTTGGCGCTGTTGCCAGAGATTGCGCTAAATTTCCTTTTAGAATTATTTTCATTTAATTTAATCATTTTTTTGTTTATTTTATTCTGTTTTATTTTATCAAAAATCTGAAAATTTTAAGTTTCTGTTTTTCACTTTTATTTTGCCTCATCAAAAACCTAATATATTTTCTTTTTGTTTTTGTTTCAGGCACTACAACAGAAGCTCTCTGTGACACTGTGCTCGAGGGCAACACCTTGTGTGATTGAGCACAATACTATGCGATCGGTCACATATCCTCTGCGATAGAGCGCATTTGCAGAGGCTACCCGAGCAGCAATACTAAACTGCCACACTGAAGTGGTTTTCACTGATTCATGCAAGGGCTTCAATCCAGGCATCCAACTTTCTTTCCCCTTGATACAGAGCTTGAGCAGACCATTTGACGAAGGCTTAGAGACAACTCTGAGGAGGTAGAAGAGGAATTCGAGGAAGAAGCATCAATGGCGAAACAGTTAGAAAACCAACAACCACCTGAGCGAAGGCCGATGAAGCAATCCTTCATCGCGAGGAACATCAACCAGCCATCATGCATTGTATATCAACCTGAGGTGGAAGGAAATTACTATATATCTCCATAGATACTTAGTGCATTGACTCACTTTATGGATACACCTAATGAGGATCCACACTTGCGCCTTCGGGAATTTTTCGATCTCTGCAAGTTCCAGCAGATCCGGGGCCTAGACCAAGAAGGAATCAAGTTAATTCTCTCCCCTTTTTCCTTAAAAGATAATGCTAAACTATGGTACAATTCATTGCCTGCAGTTTCTATCCATACTTGGTAGGAGTTGGCCACCAAGTTCCTAAGAAAATTTTTCCCAGCCCAGAAGATGAGGCAAATGAGGAAGGAGATTCAGTCCTTCCAGCAAAAGGATGAAGACCTGTTCTTTGAGACACAGGGACACTTCAACAAGCTACTACTCAAATGCCCACATCACAATCTACCTCAAGATGAACTGGTACAAGCTTTCTATGAAGGTTTATGTGATACAAATAAAAGTATTATGGATTCAGGTTATGATGGAGTGCTAATGGAGAAAAGCAGCGAAGAAGCCATGGAGCTATTCGAGACCTTAAGTGATTACACCCAATAGTTCTCCTCTCTAAGTAGACATGGATCCAAAAGCAAAGGGATGTATGAGGTAACCCTAAATGGAGGATCCTCTACCTAAATAGTTGCTATGAAGAGGAAACTAGATTTACTTGTTAAAGCCATGACTGCTCAAAATGCCTCACCTAATCCACCAACTGCACCACTCCAGGTATGTACTATATGTTCTTAATATGATTATAGTACTGAGACATGTCCTTTATATTCATCTGTAGACCCGAAGCAAGCAAATTATGTGGGGCCAAGCAACTATCCGCCTAAGAACAACCCTTATGCAAACACTTACAATTCTGGATGGCGAAACCGCCCAAATTTCTCCTGGAGCAACAATCAGAATGCCCTTAACCATCAAGGGCAGCAAAGGAACTCCCAGCTAGCTGCTCACTCAGCTCCTGAAATAAAGAAATATGACATCGAAAGTCTTATGAGGCAATTGTTAACTCAACAACAACAATTAATAACTTCACAAGATCAGTTCATGACAGATGAAAGACAGTTTCGGTCTGAATTAAGACAAACCATATTAAAACATGAACAAGCCATTCAAAGGCTAGAGGTACAAATAGGACAATTGGCTAAAGAATTGAGTGGTAGAAAGCAAGGTGAGCTTCCGACTCAAACACTACCTAACCCCGAAGGACACCAGCAACTGAAGGCTGTCACCACCCTTAGAAATGGTAAGGTCATAGGAACCGATGAGTCTGCAAAAGCATCTATAGAGAAACCATCGGCACCAAAGGTAAATAAGACAGAGAAAGTGAATGCACCACCCTTCCCGCAAAGGTTAGTTAAACAAAAGAAAGAAAATAAATTGCTTGATATTTTTGAAACCTTATAGAAAGTTGAAATAAACATTCCTTTATTAGATACAATTCAACAAATACCGGTTTGTGCTAAGTTTTTAAAAGATTGTTGCACTTATAAGAGGAAGTTTCAGGAACATGAGACGGTAGCCTTAACTGAAGAGGTAAGTGTTGTACTATTAAGAAAACTACCACTAAAACTGAAAGATCCGGGTAGTTTCACTATTCCCTGCAGGATAGGTGACCAGTTGTTTGAGCGAGCAGTTACTAGATTTGGGAGAAGGTGTAAACTTGCTACCATACACAGTATTCAAAACCCTAGGTTTGGGGGAGCTTCAACCGACTTCCATCACTTTGCAGTTAGTAGATAGAAGCATCAAATGACCTAGAGGTATTTATGAGAATGTCCTGGTACAGGTAGGTGAGTTTATTTTGCCTACTGACTTTATTATGTTAGATATGGAAGAATGTCTTATGTCATTGCCTCTGCCCATCATATTAGGAAGATCCTTCATGAGAACTACCGATACGAAGATTTGTGTGAAAAATGGTATAGTAAGTATGAAGGTAAATGGTGAAAAAAAAGAGTTTAAAACATTTCATGCATTAAAACTAACTCAAGATGACATGAAATGCTTTAATGTATGTATGAAGCAAAGTTTTGTTGAGTAAGCTTTTCAGGTCCAGCACATTGATCCATTAGAGACTGATGAGTTTTAAATATCGCATATTTAAGCCCTTAAATTATATTTGTTAAGCTCTCAGTTTGAATTATTTCACTTTATTTAATGTATTTTCTATGTTTTGTGTATTTTTGTTGATTTGTAGAGAAAATGAAGCATTTAGAGATGTCAAACTTCAAGAGCAAGAGCTGAGGATGCCTTGTGCGATCGATCGCACGAGACATGCGATCGAGTGCACTGTGCTTGAGCGCACCTGCCTACGAATGAGTGCATGGTCAACATCCTACATCGAAATTTTGGCAGTTCAGTGCACCTGCGATCGAGTGCACCAGACATGCGATCGAGCGCACATGCGATCGATCGCACCAATCTACGATCGAGCGCACTTGGGCAGTATCTCACATTGAATCTGCAACCCATTATGCTCCAAGACTCCCCCTATATAAAGACCATCTGACTTCATCATTCGGGATGCAATTCCTGAGCCATTTGGTGTAATCTAGTGGACGTCTGCTAGCATTCTGGTGGACCCCAAAGGCTTTGCTACCACGAGGGGAAGCGCTGCCCAACAGCAAGTGAAATTTCTCCCTTGTATAGTAAATATTTCTTTTCATTTTGTTTTGTTTAGTTTAAATATTTAGAACTTTTATTATGAACTGTAGTTTCATAACTATGAGTGGCTAGAATCTTTAACTAAGGTTGAAGATGAAGCCTCACCGTTGTTTGGCATATTAGTTTCAGATTTGTTTGTTCAATTCTGATGTTTTTTAGTATAAATGTTCTGTCAATTATTTGAGTAAAATCTTATGATTGATTGCATTTAAATTGTTCTGTTGGATATTCTGTGTGTTTCATCTGATGGATACATCAAATTGTTTTTTATTAAACTGGATTTCCTTTGTGATTTGTAAAAAGTGGATGCATTGGATGCTTTTGGTTTAATTGGGATATTTGTTGTTTTTTGTCGTAAGTTGGATTCATAGAACGTTTTGATAGGCTATTTTTACATGAAGATATATGCAAAACTTTGGTAGGGTGGATTCAAAAACCTTAGTGTCTTTATTATTAGCTTTAAACCAATTTAGTTTAAGTTTATATTTCTTTGCACAATATAATACAAAATTCGGAACTAGGTTAAAATAGGGTTAGTTTAGATAAAATTATATTTTCACAATTCCATTCCCTGTGGATTCGACCTCGCACTTGCACACACTATATTGTAAATGATTCATGCGCTTGTGAGTAATTTAAAACTCACAACAGAGACCATTATTACCCATAGCTTCACAAAAGTGGATATTGAGCAAGAACCTGAAGATGTTACTGAGGACATCATTAAAGTTGTGCACCTCTTTGAGGCTTCTCCAAAACATCCAAGTAAGTATGCACCTCCATTTGAAACTCTCATAACTACTAATACTACTTTTCTCCCTTCTATTGTCCAAGCACCAACCTTGGAATTAAAGCAGCTGCCAGAACATTTAACTTATGCCTATTTAGGAGAGACGAAGACATTACCTGTGATTGTGGCTGCTAATTTGAGTGTTGGAGAAGAAGAGAAACTATTAAGAGTTCTTAGGGAGCATAGATCTGCCATTAGATGGACCATTGCTAACATGAAGGGGATAAGTCCTGCCAAGTGTATGCCTTATATCTACCTTGAGGATCAAGCAAAGCCCACTCAAGATGCTCAAAGATGACTTAACCCACACATGAAGAAGGTAGTAAAGACCGAGGTACTAAAACTATTAGATGTTGGCATTATCTACCCCATCTTAGATAGTAAATGGGTAAGTCTAGTCCAAGTTGTTCCTAAAAAGAGTGGGATCACAGTAGTGAAGAATGAGGATGAGGAGCTCATACCTACAAGGAAAACAACTGGTTGGAGGGTATGTATTGATTATCAAAGATTAAACAAGGTGACCAGAAAAGATCACTTTCCCTTACCATTCATTGATAAGATGTTAAGAGATTAGCTGGCCACAGCTATTATTGCTTCTTGGATGGGTACAGTAGGTATAACCAGATTGCCATAGCACTTGAGGATCAAGAAAGACTACCTTCACATGTCCTTTCTGCACATTTACTCATCGAAGGATACCATTCGGTTTATGCAACGCACCATCCACCTTTCAAAGATGTATGATTAGCATATTTTTCGACATGGTGGAGAAATACGTTGAGGTATTCATGGATGATTTTAGTGTTTTTAGTTCCAATTTTGATGAATGTATAAATCATCTAGAGAGTGTGCTAAAGAGATGTGAAGAGAGCAACTTATTGCTGAATTGGGAGAAATGTCACTTTATGGTTCAATAAGGCATTGTGTTGGGTCATTCCATCTCCAACAAAGGTATTGAGGTAGACAAAGTCAAAACAGACATCATTTCAAAGTTGCCCCCTCCTTTGACAGTCAAGGAAGTCAAAAGTTTCCTCGGACATGCTAGATTCTATAGACGATTCATCAAGGATTTCTCCAAGATCTTTAGACCTCTATGCGCATTGTTAGCTAAAAATACTAAGTATGAGTGGACTAATGACTGTATGGAAGCTTTCAAAACATTGAAGGATGTTCTCACCTCCGTCCCAATAATAATGGCACCAGATTGGAATCTTCCATTTGAGCTGATGTGTGATGCCAGTGACTTCGCCTTGGGAGCTGTCTTAGGTCAGAGAATCAATAAGGTACCTAATGCTATTTACCATGCTTTTAGAACCTTAAATGATGCTCAACTTAACTATTCTACCACTGAAAATGAATTGTTAGCTGTTATTTTTGCTTTAGAGAAGTTTAGATCATATTTGATTGCCTCTAAGGTTATTGTATTTACTGATCATGCTGCTTGTTGGTATTTGCCTAAGGATTAAACAGATGAAGAGTTCAACATCAGGTCCTGGCTATGCGTCGTGGCCTAGCTTTGGGTGCCACGGCCTCCAGGAAGTCTAGGACTCCTCCCTCTAGGCAGCGCCGCTGCCCAGCCCATCCAAGCGACAGCCCGATGCCCTGAGCCTCAACACGAGGCACACTTGACATCTTTGAATCAACACTTTGAGATGATGCATGGGACTTGGTTAAAATGCACAGGATTACTTAAAATCTTAGAGAGCCATGAATATTTGGTTCTTGAGATCTAAGGGTTGAGATTAATCTCAAAGATTGGATAAGGTAGTCATTGCTCTATATAAAGGGTCTTCTAACAATAAATGAAGACATCATTATCATAATCATCTCAACAAAAGAGGTGAATGGCATGTGAATGTGTGTGAAATAGAACATATAGTTGTGTGAGAGTGCAAAGACACTAAACACAAGGGAGACTCATTCAAGAGAGGCTGGTTGTTTAGAGAGAGAGTAGTATAGATTGGGGATTCAAGGGATTTTTAATAGGAATTTTCTTGAGGAAAATACCAGGGAAACACTAATCCTTATCACTTTATTTTTCTCTTCTTTTGTTCTTAAAGAACAAGAGGATTCTTGAAGAGATGTTGCTGTAATTGTAAGAACTCATTGATTTAGTACAGAGGGCTCGAAGGAGCTCACGGGGACGTAGGCACATTGCCGAACCTCAATAACAATTGCTTATGTTCTTTCTTTGATTGTTATTTGATTCCAATTCATTACAAGTCATTCTAAACTTGGGTGTTTGGAAGATCACCACCTGGGCATCTTGAGGGTGATTTCCCAACAATGGTATCAGAGCTAGAGGAGATACCACAATAGTGTTATCAGAGCTTTGGTGAACGGGTATCGGAGCAAGAACAGAAGGTATCAGAGCAAGACTCCAAGAATCAAATGTTAACTTCTTGGGTGATTCAAGAACGGAGTAGAGATCAAGATCTGATTGTGTTCTTGAGGTTCAAGAACGGAGTAGAGATCAATCTTTGATCGTGTTCTTGAGGGTGATTCAAGAACGAAGTAGAGATCAAGATATGATCGTGTTCTTGAGGATGATTCAAGAACGGTATTAAGATCAATCTTCAGTCGTGTTCTTGAGATTTAGAAGAAGTTGGAAAGCAATTGTGGGTGTTGCATAAATTTGGTATTTTCTCCGCAAGATGGGTTCAAACTTCGTTGTTGAGAAGTTTGATGGAAAGGGAGATTTTTCCCTTTAGAAGCGGAAGATCAAGATGGTTCTTATGCAACAAAAGGTGGACTTGGCGATTGGAGAAGATGACGCTTTTCCAGCAAGTCTCACATAGGTCCAGTGGAATGAGATGAAGAAGATGGTGTACAACACCATCTTTTTGCACATGTCGGATAATGTCACAAGGGAATGCGAAGACTCGGAAGATCCAACTGTCATATAGAAGAAACTAGATGAGTTGTTTCTTACCAAAACTCTCCCTAATAAGGTATATCTTCATAAACGAATCTTTGCTTTGGATCCTGATGAAGAGTTGTAAGATAATCTTGATGCCAAGATGAGGGAAGCATCAAGTGGAGAAGAGTTGTTCGTTAGAGGAAGGCCAGCAACTCGGTATGGCAGTAACATACATGGTTACTACCGAGATAAAGGTAGAGGACAAAGCCATGTGAGAGCGCACTCTAAATCGAGATTTGGAGGGAAGAGATGCTTTTACTGCTATAAGGAGGGTCATTTCAAGAAAGGTTGCAAGGAGAAGATGAGGGATGAGGGAAGAAGCCATACCAATAATGGAGAGGCTTTGGCTGCCAAGAGAGAATAACAAGATGATGATGTTGTTCTGTGCTCAAATGTGAGCAAGGGGCAAGGAGGCAGCAAGAGATGGATCTTGGATTCCGGGTGCACTAATCACATGTGTCCTCACCGGGATTGGTTCAAGAATTTTAAGGAAACCGATAATGGAAAGGTTTTCCTAGGGAATGATTCTTCTTACCAAGTGAGGGGCACGAAAGACATCCAATTGAGGATTTTTGATGGAATGACAAGGCTGCTGAGGAAAGTGAGATATCTTCTGGAGTTAAGAAGAAATTTGATCTCATTGGGGTAGCTAGATTCCATGGGGTACACATACAAAGCAGAGAGAGGAAAAATCAAGGTAACCAAGGGATCTTTGATAGTGATCAAAGCAGCAATGAAGGATAGTCTCTATGAGATGATTGGAGACATGAAAATCAAGGATCAAGCAGCAAGCTTGATGGCTGAGATGGATAAGTCAGCTCTTTGGCATACTCGCTTGGGACACATGAGTGAAAAGAGCCTGTAAGTTCTCAGCAAGGATAGCTTACTTGGTGGTGACAAAGTAGAGAAACTTGATTTCTGTGAATGTTATGTTCTTGGGAAACAACATCGGGTTAGCTTCAACACCGAAGTGCATAAGTCTAAGGGCATTCTTGACTACATTCATGCAGATCTTTGGGGGCTAGCAAGAACACCAACACAAGAAGGTAATCTTTACTTTATCTCTTTAATTGATGATTATTCTAGAAAGGTTTGGGTTTATTTGCTTAAAAATAAATCAGATGCATTGAATAAATTTGTGGTGCAGAAAAAGCTGAAAGAAATTCAAACAGGCAGGGTAGTTAAGGTGTTAAGAACCGATAATGGCTTAGAATGTTTTAACAAGGAACTTGATCAATTCTATAAGTTAAATGGGATTCTAAGGCATAGAACGGTTTTGAAAAACCCTCAGTAAAGTGGAGTTGTTGAGAAGATGAATAAGACCCTTATGGAAAAGGTTAGGTGCATGATTATAGGATCCAGATTACCCAAATGTTTTTGGGGCGAAGCGGTGTCTACTGCTGCGTATTTGGTTAGTAAATCACCCTCTAGGGCTGTGGACCTTAGGAATCCCGAGGAGATGTGGAGTGGTAAACCCCCTGAGTTGGACAACCTTAGGACTTTTGGGTGTGCTGTGTATGCACAACAAAAGGATGATAAACTTAGCCTAGGATCTAGAAAATGTGTGTTTCTAGGATATGGGGAAGGGGCTAAGGGGTATAGGTTGTGGTCCTTAGAGCAAAAAGGATTGAAACTCATAATAAGTAAGGATGTCATTTTTAATGAGCATGTATTTCCCTAGTATTTCCCTATTTGGAGAAAACTAACCTTGCAGGGCTAGTGAGCAAACTAGTTCGGTATTTGTGGAGCATAGCATCAAGGAAAATTTAGTTCATGTGGAGCAAGGAAGGCAAGAGGGTTTAGACCAGGTAGAGCCCATTGATGAAGGCCAATCTCAAGACACTAGAGAGGAGGTAGAACTAGAAGGGGATGACGCAACAAGTCAGAATGACTATCAGCTCACAAGGGATTGGGAAAGAAGGTTGGTCAGACCACCTTCGAGATATGGTTTTGCGGATGCTATTGTAGCAACTCCTTGTTCAAAAGAAGGGATAACTGAACCAGAAACTTACATTGATGCCATGGGATGTAAGGATTCGTCAAGATGGAAGCTAGCTATGGAGGAAGAAATGGATTCTTTGAGGAGGAACAACTCTTGGGAATTGGTGAACATTCTAGGAAAACAGAGAGTTATGGATTGTAAGTGCACTTACAAGATCAAAGAAGTGAACCCTCCAGGGGATAAAGTCCGGAATAAGGCTAGGTTGGTGGCGAAGGGGTTCACGCAAAGAGGAGGCATAGATTTCACAGAAACCTTCTCACCTGGACATAAGGTGGATGAAGTGGTGATTATCCTCATCAATGTCTATGATATGTTGTTGGTTGATAACAGCAGGGAGAGGATAGAAAGGTTGATATCTCAACTCAGTGAGGAGTTCGAGAGGAAGGATCTTGGCCTTACATAAAAGATCCTTGGGATGAGAAGAATTCGAGAAAGGGAGAGAAACGGGTTGAAGGTTTCTCAGTCTTCCTATATAGAAAAAGTGTTATACAAGTTTTCTATGGAAGATGGTAAACCAGTAAAGATTTCTATTCCTGGTCATTTCAAGTTCTCCAGCGAACAATGTCCTGGAACGAATGAGGAGAAGAAGGAAATGGATAAGGTCCCTTACTCTAGTGTGGTTGGATCAGTCATGTTCATGATGATAAGCACTAGACCCGACATTTCTCAAGCAATGGGTGTTCTCAGCAGATTGGTGAGTAATCCTAGAAAAGAGTTTTGGCTTGGGATGAAGTGGTTGCTGAGGTACATGAAGGCTCAGTGGCAGCCGGTGGTAGCACTCTCAACAACCGGGCAGAGTACATAGTGGCTACGAAAGCCATAAAGGAGGCTATGTGGTGCAAAGGGTTGCTGGACGAGTGAAAGGTCCTAAAAGAGTAGGTGGTGGTGTCTTCGGATAACCAAAGTTCATAGCACTTGTGTCAGAACCCGGTGTTCCATGAGAGGACTAAGCATATAGATGTTTAGTATCATTTCATTCGAGAAAATTGTAAGAAAGGATGCATTCATGTGGTCAAAGTCACAATAGAAGAAAATCTTGCAGATTTAGGCACCAAAGTTCTACCTCTAAGTAAGTTCAATCATTGCCTTAGACTTCTTAGGATTGGAGTTAGATGAATGGTGACCCAAGTTGAGTTTGGATCCTGAGTTCTTTGCATAATGGGTTCGGGTTTAATTGCTTAGACAAAGGTAGAGATTGTTGATATTTGCTTAAGGATTAAACAGATGAAGAGTTCAGCATCAGGTCCTGGCTGTGCGCCGTGGCCCAGCCTTGCTCACCACAGCTTCTAGCAAGTCCAAGACTCCTCTCTCCAGGCTGTGCCGCGGCCCAGCCCATCCAAGCCTCAGCACTAAGCCCTGAGGCTCAGCACGCCCTGTGTCAAGCCTCAGCACGAGGCACACCTGACACCTTTGAATCAACACTTTGAGATGGTGCGTGGGACTTGGTTAAAATGCACAAGATTACTTAGAGTCTTAGAGAGCCATGGGTCTTTGGTTCTTAAGATCTAAGGGTTGAGATTGGTCTCAAAGATTAGATTCATTGCTCTATATAAAGGGTCTTCTAACAACAAGTGAAGACATTATTACCATAATCATCTGAACAAGAAAGGTGAATGACAAGTGAATGTGTGTGAAATAGAACACATGGTTGTGTGAGAGTGCAAGGACACTAAGCACAAGGGAGACTCATTCAAGAGGGGTTGCTTGTTTAGAGAGAGAGTAGTATAGATTGGGGATTCAAGGGCTTTGTAATAGGAATTTTCTTGGGGAAAATTCCAGGGAAACACTAGTCCTTATCACTTTCTTTTTCTCTTCTTTCATTCATCAAGAACAAGAGGATTCTTGAAGAAGTGTTGTTGTAATTGTAAGAACTCATTAATTTAGTGCAGAGGGCTCGGAGGAGCTCACGGGGACGTAGGTACATTGTCGAACCTCGATAGCAATTGCTTGTGTTCTTTCTTTGATTGCTATTTGATGTCGATTCATTACAAGTCATTCTAGACTTGAGTGTTTGGAAGATCACCACCTGGGCATCTTGAGGGTGATTTCCCAACACTACGTTGAGATATCTGTCTTCTAAGAAAGACGCAAAGCCTAGGTTAATCAGATTGGTACTCCTATTGCAAGAATTTGATTTGGAGATCAAAGATAAGAAAGGCAGTGAGAATGTGGTGGCAGATCATTTATCAAGGCTACCCTATGAGAATGACAAAAATGAGCTGCCTTTGAATGAGAACTTCCCTGATGAACAATTGTTTGCTCTAGAAGTAACACTTCCATGGTATGCTGATGTTGTCAATTATCTAACTGTTAAGGTTTTTCCTCCAGGTATGACTAGTCAAGGAAAGAAGCAGCTGATATTTATGTCTCGACATTACCATTGGGATGACCTCTACCTCTTCAAATTTTATCCCGATCAAATCATCAGAAGATGTGTCCCGGAAGATGAGCATTTGAGCTTATTACAACATTGCCATCAGTTTTCTTGTAGAGGACATTTGGGGCCAAGAGAACAACACTTAAGGTACTACAATCTGATTTTTATTATCTGTTTAAAGATGCCTTCTCATTCTGCAGCTCATGTGATAGATGCCAGCGGACAGGTAACATTTCATCTCGAAATCAGATGCCCCTGCAAAATATTCATATAGCAGAACTTTTTGATGTATAGGGCGTTGATTTCATGGGTCCATTCCCCAACTTCTTAGGTTATTTATATATTTTTTTGGGTATGGATTATGTGTCCAAATGGGCCGAGGTTGTCCCCTCAAAGACTAATGATCATAAAGTGGTTATGAAGTTTCTACAGGACAACATTTTTACCCGGTTTGGAACCCCAAGAGCGATCATCAGTGATGGTGGCAGCCACTTTCGTCATCATTCTTTTGCCGCACTCATCAGAAAATATGGGATCACCCATAAGGTTGGCACTCCATATCACCCTCAGACTAGTGAACAAGTGGAGATAAGTAACCGAGAAATCAAAAGCATCCTGGAGAGGACCTTGAATCCTAATCGAAAGGATTGGTCTTTGCGACTAAATGATGCTCTATGGGCATATAGGACAGCTTACAAGACACCAATTGAGATGTCCCCATACCGCTTAGTCTTTGGTAAAGCTTGCAATTTTCCAATGGAGCTAGAACATCGAGCATATTGGGCCATTAAACATTTCAATTTTGATATGAAACAAGCGGGTGAGAAGAGGAAGCTGCACTTAAATGAGCTAGAAGAATTAAGGTATGATGCGTATGAGAATGCCAAGTTCTACAAAGAAATGACCAAAGATTATCATGGCAAACAACTAGTGCGAAAAGAGTTTCATGTGGGACAAAGGGTGTTGCTCTATAACTCAAGATTAAGACTGTTCCTAGAAAAACTAAAGTCCCGATGGTTTGGTCCGTATGTGGTCACCAAGGTCTTTCCTCATGGTGCTTTGGAGATTCATGGTTCCAATGGCAATCAGACATTCACAATCAATGGACATAGAGTCAAACCATACCTTGATCTCAACATGCCTCTTAGAGACAATGACTTGGCACTTCAAACTATTCAATATGTAGTTGATCCAAGGGCACTTGAACCACAAGAGGTGGGCTCTAATGCCCACTTCAAAGAGAGTAGCATTGCAACTACTATAGAGAGCGCTTGACCAATTCCCAGTTTCATAACCATGTAGCTCAAGCGCCTCTATTGAGGTTAGTGGTACTGAGGCCACTAAAGTACGGTATGGTTGTATTGTTCTGAACTCATTATTTTAGTCCTGGTAAGGTTTAAATTTTCTATACATACTGCCTTACACTCGAGCACACCCTCACCCTGCGCTCCATGGCGTGCGAGCGCACCCCACCATACACTTGTGCATAAGTGCAATTGAGCGCACTTCACAATGTGCTTGAGCGCAATCGGGGTAGAGAAGACACGTGATGGTTTTTAATCACGCTTAGCTCACAATGCCCATTTACCTCTGCTTACGCTCCAGCGCACTCCCTTTCCCTGTTTGTCACACTCACTCTCGTCCTACACAATATCCACCTCAAGCCTCCCTCTCACTACTAGCACTCCGCACAAATCACCAACCCACCACCGTAAACCACCCTACCACCAGTACTCTCCTCCTCCTTCCCCCATCACACACCCACTCACTTTTCCAAGTACACACGGTATGCCTATACCCATTTTTGTATCTAATTAGTTACACACCATCACACACAGTTTTTTTTTTATTTACTCCTATTATGTATTTACCTTGTGTTTTGGTTGTTTTCTTCCATGTTTACAGGGGGTTGAGATCGAGTTCATGTGATTTCCACAACTTCCAGCTTTTGTAGCACATAACTTGTTCGACACATTACATGAACCATTGCGATCTAGCGCCAGGCTCTTGTGATCGAGCGCACATCACTCATTGTGATCGAGCGCACTTACACCTGAAGCTACACCACAATGCCTAAACAAGTAGCTTCTAGTTCTCGAGTCTCCAGTAGCCATTCCCAATCCTCCCAACCTAGTTTCGAACAACGAGAAATCTTGTTCGAGAAACGAGAAATCTTGTTCGAGACTACCTTCAATATTGATGCGGACTTCAAGAGCTTGGACGCCACTCGATGGGCGGTCCAAGAATTCAAGGCTCGTGGACTCAAGTGGCTGTTCAAGCTTGTTTGCTTGACGACCTACACTCGATTTCTAGTCAGCTTTTATGAGAACTTGTCCTATGACTGCACCAGACCAAAGATTTTATCCTCTTCAGTCTAGGGCAAGTACATCGAGCTGACCACCGCTGATATCGCCACTGCCCTCCACTGCTGCGATGAGTCTCCTCCGGAGGACACCCATATGGAGGAGTAGCCAGACCCGTTTCCCCTGCCTCATATCATCGAGGATATGTGTGTGGGCCAGTACGCTGACTGACACAACAATGTGAGGAGCCGGTCGAAGTTGCCTCCCTGACTATGGCTATTGGACTCCATCTTCTAGCACAATGTGTGCCCCTTGGGGCACAAGACTCAGAGGAGGGATCAGTTCATTCAGGCCCTGTACGCATTTTATCAGGGACACTGGTACTCCATTTCATCTGTCATATGGAGCCAGATTCATAAGTTTTAGGACCACGTGCACGACCGTCAGACCACCACGACTAATGCATGGGGGCTCCCTTTCCCCTTCCTACTCAACCACATCTTCAAGAAGAAGGGGATTAAGGACTCTTCTTTAGATGGACTAGTGAGCGACCACCCTTTCTTTGGGAGGAGCTAGTGGAGCTTGAGCCAGTTCCATATGCCCTGAGGACCCCAGGAGCATATACCTGCTGATGAGCCTGTGGTAGCTGACCCCATGGACACCGGGCACCCTACGGAGAGCCCCGCTTGGGAGAAGGACCTGCTCGACATGGGATCCACTGAGTACTTACATCTTCTGGATGAGCTATCCTCCTTCCGATGCCAACTCTCTGACATCCGCTGAGAGGATAGGAAGGCGACATTATTGATTCATCAACGCATAGATGGATTGGAGGCACAGTTTGTGAGACAGGAGGCAATGCTCCAGGCTATCCTCGATCCTCTACCTCCCATACCCGGTACCTCTTCGACTGCACCACTTGGAGACCAGCAGTGAGAGGGTACCCCGTATGGCTAAAGATGTAAAACTTAGCGCTCATGGGAGGCACCCCACAACATATCCTTTTTATTTTTAGTATTGTTTTTTTTATTATTAGTATTTACTTTTATATAACTGTTTCTTATTAATATTTTTTGTTTTTTGGTATTTTGTTTATTTTTCTTTTTTCAAGGACATAATGAGTGCATCCAGTTCAAGTTTGGGGGCGTGCCACGAGCCATGCTAGCCATTTAGTTCTCCATCTCCCAGGTTAGATCTTTCCATGTCACTCACACATTGGGGATAATGTGTACAATAAGTTTGGGGGTATGGGAGACACATTCACACACTCTATCCCAGTTTTTCTTAGTAATTTTGAAAAGATAAATGCATTTTCATATTGTTTTGAAAATTTTGGTTGATTTAAAACAAATACTATGATAAAACTTCATTGGTAAGCTTAAAATCTAGAACACATAGTCTAAATAATAAAGTTTTAAAAGTTTAAATTACCTACTTCAAGGCATTTAAGAATTCATAAGTTTGATCTAAATCTGGCACGAAAACATTAGCACATAATGGTGTGAGGTATGACATAAATTTTTTATGTATATGTTTCCATGACCTAGCTGTAATCGGATAACTTGTTAGAATAACACTTTGGCATAGAAAAATAGAGAAAAATGTTTATTATGTAAAAAAAGAAAATAAAATCCTCCTAATTATCATTAAATAAACTTTCTACTGAGTAACTAGACCTCTTGCCTCGGTAAGTAGTGAGTGTTCATGTCAAAAGGTGGGAATAATGCATATAATGATCATTAAATAAAGTTTCCACTGAGTAATTGGACCTCTTGCCTCAGTAAGCAGTGAGTGTTCACATCAAAAGGTGGGGATTTTGCTTGGCAGCGTTAAGGACCAGTTAGTTTCATAGCCTTTTTTACTCGAGTTAGTAAGTCCTTAGGGGTGTCTTTACACCTAATGCCTTAAAACCATCTGGTTTGGGAGTCATTGGCTAAACACTCGCTACATGGGTCACTTAGAAAGCTTAAAGGAACTCAACGTGGCAAAAAAAATCTCATGATAAAAGAAAAAGAAAAGAAATAAAACTATGCCATTATTGTTCATTTTGATAGGGAATTCGATAAATGTTAAGACACCGAAACACTATACATTTGAATTAATTGGAAGGTTCATCTTTTATGTGCTAATTCACCACACACTAAGTCAAACTTGTGATGCCTTAAACCAGTCTTGTGTAAGTAATTAGAATTTAAAACTCTTATTCATTGCGAAGATGTGTTTATATTTTTAAGCCTACTCATGAACAAACATCATGGTTTTATGTGCAACCCAAAATTTCAAAAATCATGAATGATGAATTTATCTTTAAGTTTGCTTTTCAATTAGTTTTTGTTCTGTATTACTAAGGGACTAGCAATATGTAAGTTTGCAGGTGTGATAAGTTCTTAAATATTCATATTTAAGCCCTTTAATTTACACTTATTAGGCTCTTTGTTTATGTATTTTAGTAGATTCTACTTCATTTTTGAGTTTTTTTGTGTTTTTCATGTCTTTGAAGAAAATATGACATTTTGGAGCTTTAAGGAAGAAAAAGTGAAGATCTACAAACCAGCCAGGTGCGCTCGAGTGCACCTCCCTTGGGATCGAGCGCACAAGCACTCATTCGCACACCTAGAAGGCTCGAGCACACCCATGCACTTGAGCGCAGAAGCACGCGATCGAACGCACACGCACAGAGAGACGACAGAGCTAGTTTTGGAAAGAAGTCTTTGGATCTTATTTTGGAAATTAAGGTTTTGAGACACCCTTAGAACTATATATATACGCTTGTAAAACACAGAAAACATACTTTTGGTTTGGCTTTGAAGTTGTAAGCTTTGGAGAGGAATTGATGACTCGTCTCCACAGTATTCTTCGGGTTTTATTTTTCTATTTAGTTTATGTTATGATGATGTTTATTATAGACAGCATGTGTAACTAACTTTTTAATAGAGTTCGATTGAATCCCTAATTATGCTTTTCCATATATATAATTATTGATTGCCTTTGCAAATAGCCATGTTATGATGGTTTAATTGATTAATGCCTGTTTTTATTAAATTCCTCATATGTGTGTGTCTGATCAACGTATGTATGTGGTATAGATCAGTTAGTTAGATTAATTTGGATGACGGAGTCCTGGGTCTAACAATAGTAACAAAAGAAATCCACGCTGGATTCTTAGGTTAATCAACATGGGAAACCACAGTATACACATGCCCTAGGTCTTATATGGTTGTCGATTTCCACAGACCTTATGCTCTCTTAAGGAACGACTTAGTATACACCATGCTAAATCCCTTAAGAGAGAAAAAAGTTAGAGTATACACCATGCCTAACTCGTTGCTTAGGAAGATCAATAGCTGAAGGAGCGGACCAAGCTCTTAGGTTGACAACCATTAGGTATTCATGGTAAGGCTAGAGCATTGGCACATTACTTATTGGGAAAGTATAATTAGTGGTAGATATCAAAGCCTTATGTTCTTATCATTATCAATCTAGACATAATGTTTATTTCTATCAATTTTTACATTGTGAAACTGGTTCTAAAACAAAATTCACCAATCCCTGTGGAGATGATCTCGCACTTGCACACTATGCTACTATAGACCTTGTGCAATTGCAAGTAAAACAAGTTCGATTATTTGCTTAATAATTTAGGTAGATAAACGAACAAAAAGCATCAGCTTTCAAATTCTCTACCCGAGGAATCTGAGTTATTTGGATTACCCTGAATGCAGCAGCGAGTTCTCTAACCTTCTTAAGATATCAAGCAATCTTTTCAACTCGGGCCTTGAATTCACTGTTCATCTGATTTACCACTAGTTGCGAGTCGTTGTACACGTCCAAAGCTTCAGCGACCATCACTTTTACCAACTTCATTCCGGCGAGTAATGCCTCATACTTTGCTTCATTATTCGAAGTTTTGAACCCAAATCTTAAGGCATATTCAATGAAAACTCCATTTGGACTGCAAAGGTTGAGCCCTGTTTAACTTCAGGTGCTATTCGAGTAGCCGTCAACATGAAAATTCCACTGCGGAATTTGCTCAGCTATCTCTGATTCTGATGTTTTGCTTGGACCCGCCTAGAGTGTTGTCTCCACAATGAAGTCAGCGATGGCCTAAGCCTCGATGAATTTTTTAGGGTTGTACCAGATGTCAAACTCTCTGAGCTCTATAGACCATCTGACCATCATTCCCATGATGTCCAGCTTATGAAATACTTGTCTCAATGAAAGATCTTGTTCACCAACCTCTAATAGGTTGCCTCGGTGTTCTTGAGCCCGAACGGCATGAATTTAGTACAACCCTTGGTTAGTGACGAAAGCTGTTTTCTCCTGGTCAGGCTCATGCATAAGGATCTAGTTGTAGCTAGAATAGGCATCCATGAAAGTCATAAGTTCATGCCCTAAGGTGGCATCAACCAGCTGATCAATCCGCGGTAGGGGAAAACTATCTTTCAGACAAGCTTTGTTCAGATCTAAGAAGTCATTGTAGATTCGCCACTTACCACTAGGTTTTCTAACCATCGCCATATTGGACACCCAGTCAAGATAATCTGTCTCTCGGCTAAAGTCAGCTGTGAGTAATTTATCAACTTCGGTCTTGATGGGAGCTTGTCGCTCGAGGGAAAATGATCTTTTTTTTTTTGGTGATTAGCTTATGGCTCTGGTCCACTTTTAACCAGTGCATGATGTTCTTAGGGTTAATCCCGAGCATATACAAGGTTGACCACTCAAATAAGTCATGATTCCTCTGAAGAAGAGATATGAGTGATTCTTTAAGATTCTCGGGGAGACCAGAGCCAATTTGGACTATTCTGGAGATGTCTTCGCCAAGTGGGATAGCGGTTAGCTCCTTCATGGGTTGGCCACATGGGGTATTGACCTCATCTCTAAAGTCTTCCACTTCAAGGAGCAAAGCCCCGGTTCTTTTTTCTCCTCTTATAGCATTCAAATAACAGGACTTAGAGACCTACTGGTCCTCTTTGAGTTCACCCACTCCATTGTCAATGGGGAACTTGATTTTCAAATTGTAGGTGGAAAAAACTGCCTTTAGTTTCTTAAGAGCAGGTCTACCAAGAATCACATTGTAGGACGATAGTCATTTAACTACGAGAAAAGTACTATGTATAGCAGCAGTCCAAAGAGCCATCTCTACGGTGATCAAGAGAACTATGCTACCTTCTGCAAACATCGGAGCCCCGTAATAAGTCGTACAATGGGGTGAAGATCACTCTAACTGACAACTGCATCTTTTGAAAAGCATCATAGAATAAGATGTCCGCCAAACTTCCGTTATCCACCAAGATGCGTCTGACATCGTGGTTAGCTACAAGGAGGGAGACTACCATAGTATCATCGTGCGGGGTCTAGACTCCGCCCAAATCATCATCCATGAAGGAGATTATCTGGTTTGTCTTCCTTCGCTTATAAGGCCCATTGACGGAAGCTACAGACTTGACGTATGTTTTTCTGTTCTACCCAGCATTGCGTCCATCAGCTAATGTTGGGTGATTATATACTTAAATAAATAAGTAGATAACCGCACTCGTTTTACTTGCAAGTGCACAAGGTCAACTTAGTAGTATAGTGTGCGAATGCAAGATCATATCCACAGGGATTGGTAAAGTTCAATTTAGAATTATATTCGCAATGTAAAAAGATAGAAATATTAAAAGAGTAGATTTTGATAAAGAAAAAATAATAAAGATAAAGTCGTAGGGACTTGATATCCACCACTAATTATGCTACCACAATATAACAGTATGCCAATGCTTTAATTATGCCATGTATACCTAATGTTTGTCAACCTAAGGGTATGGTATCTACTCCTTAAGCTATTGATTTCCCTAAGCAACAAGCTAGGCATGGTATCTACTCTAACTCTTTTTCTTTCTTAAGAGATTCAGCATGGTATCCGCTGAGTTGTTCCTTAAGAGAGCATAGAATCTGTGGAAATCGACAACCACACGGGACCTAGGGCATGGTATCTACTCCTGGTTTCCCATGTTAATTAACCTAAGAATCCGGTGTGGATATCTTTTGTTACTTTTGTTGAAGCCAGGACTCGGTCATCCAAATTGATTCAACTAACTAATCCATACCACATGCATATGTTGATCAGACACACACATATGAGGAATTTAAATAAAAACAGGTATTAATCAAGTTAAGCAATACAACATGAATATAGCAAAGGTGCTAATACTAAATTATTGAATAAACATAATTAGGGCTTCAACCAAGCCCTTACTAAAAGTTAAGTACACATAATAAAAATAAAGGAAAGAAGAAACCCGAGAGAAGAGTCGTCAATTCTCCTCCATAGTTTTCTTCTCCAAGCTAAAAGCAAAAGATAAATGAAGGGATTAGAGAAGTGATAATTTGTGTGTGCTTTACAGGTGTATTTATAGGGCTTGAGTAGTCCTAGAAGGTTCATGAGTTCCTAAACTTTCCTAAAACACAAAACTCCTTTATTTCCAAAATAAGATTATTTCCAAAATAGGGTTCTGCAGTTTACTGTTCACACCCGTACATGTGCACTCGATCGCATGCGTCTTGCACTCGATCGCTTTGCTGCACTTGATCCTTCATGTGTGCGAACGATCGTATGTGTGCTCGATCGCACTCTGACCAAAAGTTGCTCCAGGATTTCCAGGCTTCTTCCCTTAAGTACCAAAACTGCTTCCTTTTTCTCCAAGACCTATAAAAACATGTGAAACACACAAAATGAAGTAAAACAGACTAAAACGTATAGACAAAGAGCTTAACACATGTAAATTAAGGGGTTTAAATATGAATATTTAAGCACTTATCACACCCCCAAACTTATATATTGCTAGTCCCTTAGCAATACAAAACTAAAAACTAAAAGAAGAACAAAATTAAAGATAAATTCACTTCCATGATACTCAAAGATTTGGGTTGCACAGAAAACTATGATAACAGTTCATGAGTAAGCTTAAAATAAAAACACATTTTGGATTGCAAAAGGACTTTCAAAAGATTTAAGTTACTTACCTATGGTTGGCTTAAGGCATCACAAGTTTGATTTGTGTGTGATGAATTAGCATATATAAGATGGGGGCTTCCACATAATTTTAGTGTATAGGGTTGCGATGCCCAAACCTTTATCGAATTCTTTATCAAAGAGAACAAAAATGGTATAATACTTGCTTCTTCTTTCTTTTTCTTTCATCATGCAATCTTTGCCATGTTGAGTTCCATCGAGCTTTCTATTTGACCTTTATAACGAGTGTTTAGCCAATGACTCCCAAACCAGATGGTTTTAGGGCATTAGGTGTAAAGACACCCCTAAGGACTTACTAACTCGAATCAAAAAGGCTACGGAACTAACAGGTTTTAATGCTTTTAAATGAAATTCCCACCTTTTGACGTGAACACTCAATGCTTACTGAGGCAAGAGGCCCAGTTACTCAATGGAAAGTTTTTTGATCACTTTTTGTATGATGAACATTTTTTCTTTATTTTTTTCTTCTTTATTTTTCTTATGCCAAAGTGTTCTTTTCAACAAGTTATCCGATTAAAGTTAAATTATGGAAACAAATATAAGAGAATTATATGTCATACCCCACATAAATGCGTGCTTAAATGTGCTCGTGCAAATTTGGATCAAACTTGTGAATTCTTAGGTGCCTTGAGGTAGGTAACTAAACTTTGTAAAATTTCCATTGCAATACTATGTGTTCTAGCTTTTAAGCTTACTAATGAAGTGTTATCAAATTTTTAAATCAACCAAAATTTTTGTTTGCCAAAAGAACATGCATTTATCTTCCTAAAAAAAAACTAGGACTTAGTGTGTGCATGTGTTTCAAGTGTGTGTGTGATAGTATCTAGTATCTCCCACTACCCCCAAACTTAAAATACACATTGTCCCCAATGTGTGCGGCATTGAAAGATCTGACCTAAGAGATGGAGAACTAGGTTGCTTGCTTTGCTTGTAACATACCCCCAAACTTGAACTGGATGCATGCACTAAGTACCGGACAAAGAAAAATAAACATTATTCCGAAAAACAAGAAATATAAATACTGGATATGAATATAAATAAAAGAAAAATACTAAAATGAAAAGGATAAGTCTAGGGTGCCTCCCATGAGCGCTAAGTTTAACGTCTACAGCCGGACCAAGCCTTATTTTTTTCCAAAAGTAAGAGTGGCAGTAGCTAGCATAGGAAGTGTCTTATTCTCTCCCATATAAGCATAAGGTAAGTGCTCTAGCAACTGCTTGAATTCCAAGTTAGGTGCCTGTACAATAAAAGGGAAAATAGTATTAGTAGGCACATGAATATGAAAAGGATCGGTGTACTTACTTCGATGCTTTGGAGAGGCTTCAATGAGGTGCATAGTTTTGATGATGTCATCAGTAACATCCTCAGATTCTGGCACTGTACTCGATCTTGTGAGACTATATGTAAGAGCAGTTTCTAATGGATCAACGTGATGGTCATGAAAAACTTGTTCAACAACACTTTGCTTTTGTTTACTTAGCTCCTTAGCTATGTGCCCAACTTGTACTTCTAATCTTTGAATAGCTTGCTCATGCCTTGCATTTATTTGTCTTTGGCCAGTCATAAACTACTCTTGTAAGGTAAGCAGCTGTTGTTGTTGAACTGCCAGTTGCCTCACAATGCTCTTTAAGTCGCTGTCCTTTGCTTCCAGAACTAATTAGGCTGCTGGTTGGAAGTTTCTTTGTTGCTCTTGAAGGTTCCATGCATTTTGATCGTTGCTCCATGAGAAATTGGGGTGGTTTCGCCATTCTAGATTGTAGATATTTGCATATGGATTATAGTTGTTTGGTCCCACATAGTTTGCTTGCTCTCGATTTGCAGATGAATATAAAGGGCAAATTTCAGTAGTGTGATCAAAACGACTACAAATAGCACATACCTGGAGTGGTGTAGCTTGTGGCCTAGGTGAGGCAATCCGAGCCATCATGACTTCTACAAGCATATCTAGCTTCCTCTCCATAGCATCTAGACAAGCATATCTGGCTTCCACCATTGGTGCTTCTCCCTCGATTGAATTAGTTGAAAAACTTCAGCGTAGCAATTTCAGTACTGCTTCTCGGGTACTTTCTGGAGCTTTTGCGCTCGATCGCACCAAGAACAGTGATCGATCACACTGGACTTGCACTCGATCGCACAAAGGAGTGCACTCGATCGCAATGAGGATAAAAACTCCTCCCTTGCACACCTGAACCAAAACAGAAAACAAAAAGAAGGAATAAATCTGATTTTTGATAAAAATAAAAGTAAAACGGAACAGAATAAAATTAAAAAAAAATAACAAAAATAATTCCAAAAAGAAATTTAGCACAATCCCGGCAACGGCGCCAAAAACTTATTGAGCGATTATATACTTAAATAAATAAGTAGATAACCGCACTCGTTTTACTTGCAAGTGCACAAGGTCAACTTAGTAGTATAGTGTGCAAATGCAAGATCATCTCCACAGGGATTGTTAAAGTTCAATATAGAATTATATTCGCAATGTAAAAAGATAGAAATAATAAAAGAGTAGATTTTGATAAAGATAAAATAATAAAGATAAAGGCGTAGGGACTTGATATCCACCACTAATTATGCTACCACAATATAACAGTATGCCAATGCTTTAATCATGCCATGTATACCTAATGTTTGTCAACCTAAGGGCATGGTATCTACTCCTTAAGCTATTGATTTCCCTAAGCAACAAGTTAGACATGGTATCTACTCTAACTCTTTTTCTTTCTTAAGAGATTCAGCATGGTATCTGCTGAGTTGTTCCTTAAGAGAGCATAGGATCTGTGGAAATCGACAACCACACGAGACCTAGGGCATGGTATCTTCTCCCGGTTTCCCATGTTAATTAACCCAAGAATTCGATGTGGATATCTTTTGTTACTTTTGTTGAAGCCAAGACTCGGTCATCCAAATTGATTCAACTAACTAATCCATACCACATATATACGTTGATCAGACACACACATATGAGGAATTTAAATAAAAACAGTTATTAATCAAGTTAAGCAATACAACATGAATATAGCAAAGGTGCTAGTACTAGATTATTGAATAAACATAATTAGGGCTTCAACCAAGCCCTTACTAAAAGTTAAGTACACATAATAAAAATAAAGGAAAGAAGAAACCGGAGAGAAAAGTCGTCAATTCTCCTCCACAGTTTTCTTCTCCAAGCTAAAAGCAAAAGATAAAAGAAAGGATTAGAGAAGTGATAATTTGTGTGTGCTTTACAGGTGTATTTATAGGGCTTGAGTAGTCCTAGAAGGTTCATGAGTTCCTAAACTTTCCTAAAACACAAAACTCCTTTATTTCCAAAATAGGGTTCTGCAGTTTACTGTTCACGCTCGTACATGTGCGCTCGATCACATGCGTCTTGCGCTCAATCACATTGCTGCGCTCGATCCTTCATGTGTGCGAACGATTGCATGTGTGCTCGATCGCATGCAGTAGTGCGATCGATCACACTTTGACCAGAAGCTGCTCTAGGATTTCCAGGCTTTTTCCCTTAAGTGCCAAAACTGCTTCCTTTTTCTCCAAGACCTATAAAAAAATGTGAAACACACAAAATGAAGTAAAACAGACTAAAACATATAGACAAAGAGCTTAACACATGTAAATTAAGGGGCTTAAATATGAATATTTAAGCACTTATCAGCTGGTCTGCCACAGATTATTTTGATGATTCTAGTAACTGTGATTTCTTAGCCTCCCTGGTCAGGTTCTCTTTGGTTTGGCCCCGGACTCTTCCGGGGAGCTCGATGCTCTAGGTTATGACTAGAGGGACCTTCTAGATTGATAAGGCATTCCTCCTTGTGGCGATTTGGTAAACTCCTTTAAGTACATTCGGTTGATAAGGGCCTCAATCTATTGCTTCAGAGCATGGCACTCCTCAATATTATGCCCATGGTTTCTATGGATTTGGCACCACTTGCTCTGATCCCCATTGAGGCACTGTAGCTTTGGGGGCCATCGAAGGATTACCCTATCTTAGACCTACATCAGGACATTGGTTATGGATGCGATGGGAGGAGTGAAACTTTCAAAACGGGTGGTGGCCTTACATTTTCCCTCGTGGTGGAGTTTTTTGGTCATCCCACCCTGAGGATTGCTGGTGTTTTTCCTCTTCTTCTCCATTTTCCTTTCCCTTTCTCTTTGAAAAGTTTGATCTTCTTCTGCTATCATGTACTTCTCTGCTTAGGTCAAGACCTCGTTCATGTCTTTAGGCAGTCGCCTGGTGAGCTTGGAGCTGAAGATTCCAGATCTTGGTCCATTTTTTAATGCCAACATCTGAACGTTGGGATAAAGGTCAAGGATATCCCAAGTGTCAGTTTTGAACCTTGAAATGTAGGCTTAAAGCCTTTCCCCTCGATGTTGAATGATGTTGAACAAGCTTTCCAAGGTCTTCTTAGGTCCCTTGCTACTGAGAAAGAGGGAAGCAAAGGTATAGCTAAGCTCTTTGAAGGTGCATATGCTTCCTGGCTTCAGCCAGAAATACCACGTGCCGGTAGCTTTTTCAAGTGTAAGGACTCGGCATATGATAGGATCGGAATGCCGATGTAGCGTCATGGTGGTCTTGTAATGCTATAGGTGGTCCAAGGGATCTGTCGAGCCATCGTAGAGCTTGATTTGTGGCATCTAGAAATTTGGCGAGAGTGGAGCTTCGAAAACTTCCTGTGTGAATGGTGGGTCCCAGACACTGAGTTTATCCAAGACGTTATCATTCCGACATTTGACGGCCTCGTTGATTTTCTCTTCCATCTCCTCGATCCGTTTGTCCAGGTCGAGATTGCTTCTGGAGGAGGAGCCTCCTCTAGATCTACTAGCACGAGGTGGTGAAGACTTTGCAATGGATTGATTGTCAATGTGGAGCCCATCATTAAAAGGGCTAGTTTTCCTAGGAACGAGGTGAGGAGATGGGGGTGAAGGCTTTCTACTTCCTCTCCGGACTTCGGTGGCCAGGTTCATCACCAAACGAGAGAGCTTTAGGAACTATGCTTGAATCATTGGAATAGCGAGATGCACTAAGGTAGCTCTTCTGAGATTTTTCAAGGGGACCCATCTCCGTATGACGAGGACGTTGCATTCCCGAAAGAGTTCGTGGGTCACAGCCAAAGGTCATGTGTTCAGATACAGCAGGGAACCTTGAGTCGGATTGATGGCTGTGAGTATTGTTTTTTGTAGGTGCGGTGCTGGTTCCGATGACTCCCTTGCCAGCATTCTTAGTTGTGTTTCTAGGCGGCATGGCAACATATGAGTTCTTTATATTTTTTCGCTTCTACTGGTTAGCGAGAGATTGGTTCTTTCCCACGAATAGCGCCAATCTGTTGATTCTGAAAATCTACTACTGAGCTGGAGGTCTGGAACTCCAAGGCCTACACAAAGTAAGAATGATGAACTAAAGAGTCACCGAAGGAAGGGGGCCGGTGCCTCCGAGGACTCTCTGATGCCTTTATTAGTGCGAGATTTTAAGAAAGTGGGGAGGATTATAGCATTAATGGTGATTGTGTTTTTGGTAATGAACTTGTTCTGAGTTGAGATCTGCGTACCTTAGGCTTTTTATAGTGGTTCAGGGAGCAAGTTGATCACGTGCTCAGGACGACAGGATCCTTGAGATCCAGTTTTTTATTTCGAGGGGTCTTGTTGCATGTTCAGGGACAATGCAGTCCCTGAAATCTTGCTTCCATGTTTGCATGTGAGAAGTCTGTGAGTGGTTATGACTTCGTCATTTGTTATGTTGTGTGCCCGTTATTGGCGTAGCCACGTATCATCCGGTCATTGGGGGGGGGAGTTATCCACGTGTCACCAAGCTACTGGAGAGTGAATTATTTACTACATCACCATCTTTCTTAACAAACCCTTCTTTCTCAATAAAACTAACAATAAGATTTTCTCTTAAAAGTGAGAAATAATGTTTCATGCACTTTGGCGATCCCTTTAATAAAGAATGGCACAGCAGCATGAGTAATCCACCCCGACGGTGAAGTCAGGCAATTCCAAGAACATGTAAAGGCGGTGAAGCTGATGTTAGATTGTCTAAATTTCTTATTGGTCAATTCTTTGTTTCTACACATAGGGAGAAGATTCTCGGCGTTAGGCGTAGACGATGAGCTAGAGTTTGGGAGTGTTTACATCATGTTTCCGATGAAAAGAGTGAACTCCGTTGTCATGGGGGTTGACATGACAATACTTTTCATGGCTGCTAACTCTGTGGCCAAGTGGATATCTAGAGTCACCGGAAAGGTGAGGGTCTCGTCGGAGTCTGGTGGTGGCAACGGCGAAGCTGAGCAAGAGAAAGGGTTGAAAGGAAATGATGCTGATGATGATCGAGACGGAGGGTCAATGATGAGTCTTAAATATTGCATATTTTAGACCCTTAACTTATATTTGTTATGCTCTTAGTTAGTAGTATTTCACTTTATTTTACGTCTTTCTTGTGTTTTGTGTATTTTTACAGGTTTGTGGAGAAAATAAATCATTTCAAGAGATGTGAAGCTTCTGGAGACATTGCGATCGATCGCACGAGATATGCGATCGAGCGCACCTGCACTCGAGCGCACCTACCTACGAACGAGCGCATGGTCAACATCCCACATCGAAATATTTGAAGTTCAGTGCATCTACGATCGATCGTAGCAGACATGCGATCGAGCGCATATGAGATCGTGCGCACAAGACATGCGATCGATCGCACCACACTGCGATCGAGCGCACACAGGCAGCATCCCACATCGAATCTGCAACCCATATTGCTCCGGGTCTTCCCCTATATAAACACCATTTGGCTTCATCATTCAGTGTACAATTCCTGAGCCACTTTGGTGTTTACCGGTGGACGTCCGCCAGCATTCTGGTGAATCCCAAAGGCATTGCTACCACGAGGGGAAGCGCCGCCCGTCAGCGAGTGGAATTTCTCCCATGTAAAGTTGTTTATTTATTTCTTTATATTAAGTTGTTTTAGTTTAAATGTTTAGCACTTTTTATTATAGTTTTATAGTTATGAGTGGCTAGACTCTTAAGCTAATTATGTGGATGAATCCAACGCCGGTTTCACAGTCTTTAGAGGACACCATTAAGGAGTACATGAAAATGACCGGCCCATCCCTCGATGCTGCCAACACATTCAATGTTGATAGCTGTTCCATCTGTGCTAGTCCCATGCATCTAGCACAGAATTGTCCATCAATGCCGGCTTGTGCCGAGTACCCCATGGAACAAATGAATGCTTTCAATGACTGTTGTTGGGAATCAAATGGATCTTACTCCGAAACATACAATCCAGGGTGGTGGAACCACTCTAATTTTTCATGGGAGCAGAACCAACTGATGAATCAGGGAGGAGCCCCTTATCATGCTCACAATCAATACCCTCCCGAATTTCCTCCACCAATACCAAGTTATGCTTATCCAGCACCATCACCTGCTTACCAAGCTCCCATTCAAGCGCCAGCGTCGGTTTCACAGTCATTGGAGGACGCTCTCAATGATTTCATGAAAATGACTAGCCAATCTATGAGTGAAGTGATGAGTGCAACCATAGAAAACACCCAAGCGATTGCCGAGCTAGAGAGTCAAATTGATCAAATCGCAAGTTATGTGGGTAAAGGAGAGGAAAGGAAGTTCCCCAGTCAACCTGATCCTAACCCAAAGGAACAGTTTGCAGTGGGAAATTTATCAACTCCTATACAAGGGCAAGAAAGTGGCAACAAAGAAAAGAGAGATGCTGAGCCATCTATAGCCACACCTATCATTAAGGATCTCCCTATGTCGT
Organism: Bretschneidera sinensis; assembly: GCA_023935145.1. Lineage (NCBI taxonomy): Eukaryota > Viridiplantae > Streptophyta > Magnoliopsida > Brassicales > Akaniaceae > Bretschneidera > Bretschneidera sinensis. The sequence goes on from CM043702.1 coordinate 50,385,165, forward strand.
TTTTACCTAAAGCGCCTTACCCTGAGAGCGCCCAAGAAAGGAGAGGAGTTTGAGGATCCCCTGGAGGCATGCTTTGCTCACTTTGGAGAGGACTTGGGCTTAAATAAGTTACTCGAGGAAGTGAATGCCATTTTGGAGTCTGATCCTCAGAAAAGCAGTGAGACGGAGGAGACTATGGATGAATCACGTATTGAGGACCCCCTGGAGGCATGCTTTGCTCAATTTGAAGAGGATTTGGGCTTAGATAAGTTGTTTGAGCAAGCAAATGCTACTTTGGAGTCTGCTCCTCTAAAGATCAGTGAGACAGAGGAAACCACAACACCTGAACCCCCCAAGAAGGAACTTGAGCCTTTGTCGGACAATCTTAAGTATAAGTTCCTAGGTCCAACAGATTCTTTGCCTATAATTATAGCTTTAGATTTGGGTGATGCTCCAGAGAAGAAATTATTGGACGTCTTAAGAGAGCATAAGGAAGCTATAGGCTGGACTATTGAGGATGTCAAGGGAATCAGCCCCTCGTTGGTAATACACACGATACAGTTGGAGGAGAATGCCAAGCCATCGAGAGAGCCACAAAGAAGGCTCAACCCTGCTATGCAAGAGGTTGTGAGGGCAGAAGATATTAAGCTGTTAGAGGCAGGGATCATTTATCCCATTTCTGATAACGAGTGGGTGAGCCTGATTCCAGTCGTGCCCAAACATGCTAAATTGACGGTAGTAAATAAAGACGACGAGTTGGTCCCAACTCGAGTGCAGTCAAGATGGAGAAAGTGTCTAGACTACCGTAAATTGAATGCTTCCACTAGGCCTGATCATTTTCCATTTCCATTTATTGATCAGATGGTGGAGCGCTTAGTTGGGCCTGTTTACTAATGTTGGGTCTGGCTGAAGACGTTAAACTTAACGCTCATAGGAGGCACCCCACAGCTTATTTTTTCTTTTGTTTATTTATTATTTCGCATTTTTATGATTAATGTTTGTTTCCAGTATTTTTTGTTTTCCAGTTTTTATTTTTCAGGGACAAAGCGTACTTCAGTTCAAGTTTGGGGGTATGCTTTGAGCCATACCAGTCCAGATAGTTCTCCATATCTCAGGTCAGCTCTTTCCATATTAGTCACACATTGGGGTCAATGTGTAATTTAAGTTTAGGGGTATGGGAGACACATCACACACTTTGTCCTAATTTGTTGTCTTTTCGTCATAGAGATAAATGCATGCTCATGTTATCGTGAAATTTTAGTTGATCTAAACATTTTCTGTGATGTGATGTCATTGGTGAGCTCAAAATTTTGAACACATGATCTGGTGATAAATTTTTAAAATTTAGTTACTTACTTTAGGCATTTTGAGAATTCACATGTTTGATCTAATCTAACACAAGCACATTAGCACAAATTATGTGAGGTATGACACGTGATTTTAATGTGTATTTTTCCTTATCTTAACTAAAACTGGATGACTTGTTGGATGAACACTTGGGCATAAAGAAAAAAAAAATTAATTACTACAACTTTCCGCTGAGTAACTGGACCTCTTGCCTCAGTAAGCAGTGAGTGTTCACGTCAAAAGGTGGAATTTTGCTTGGTAGTATTAAAGCCGGTTTATTTTCGTAGCCTTTTTGACTCGAGTTAGTAAGTCTTTAGGGGTGTCTGTATACCTAATGCCCTAAAACCATCTGGTTTAGGAGTCATTGACTCAACACTCGCTACATGGGTCAATTAGAAAGCTTAAGGGAACTAAACATAGTCGTGCCTTATTATTGTTAAAAAAATAAAAAGAAAAAAAAATAAAATAAAAACTATGCCTTTTCGTTCATTTTTTATGGGAAATTCGGTGAATCTTGAGACATGGAGACCTTACACATTAGAGTTACTTGGAAGCTTCATTTTTATATGCTAATTCACCTTACACTGATTCAAGCTTGTGATGCCTTATCCTGCCTTTTGTAAGTAATTAGATTTTAACATTTCTATTCATTGCGAAGATGGGTTTACCTTTTTAAGCTTGCTTATGAATGAATATCATGGTGATGTGTGCTCCTTAAATTTTTGGATACCATGAGTGATGACTTTATCTTTATGTTCTTTGTTTTTCATTGAGTCTTTTATTTTGTTTTGCTAAGGGACTAGCAAAATATAAGTTTGGGGGTATTTGATGAGTCTTAAATATTGCATATTTTAGACCCTTAACTTATATTTGTTATGCTCTTAGTTAGTAGTATTTCACTTTATTTTACGTCTTTCTTGTGTTTTGTGTATTTTTACAGGTTTGTGGAGAAAATAAATCATTTCAGGAGATGTGAAGCTTCTGGAGACATTGCGATTGATCGCACGAGATATGCGATCGAGCGCACCTGCCTACGAACGAGCGCATGTTCAACATCCCACATCGAAATATTTGAAGTTCAGTGCATCTGCGATCGATCGTAGCAAACATGCAATCGAGCGCACATGAGATCGTGCGCACAAGACATGCAATCGATCGTACCTGCGATCGATTGTACCTGTGATCGATCGCACCACACTGCGATCGAGCGCACACGGGCAGTATCCCACATCGAATCTGCAACCTATATTGCTCCAGGTCTTCCCCTATATAAACACCATTTGGCTTCATCATTCAGTGTACAATTCCTGAGCCACTTTGGTGTTTACCGATGGACGTCCGCCAGCATTCTGGTGGATCCCGAAGGCATTGCTACCACGAGGGGAAGCGCCGCCCATCAACGAGTTGAATTTCTCCCATGTAAAGTTGTTTATTTATTTCTTTATATTCAGTTGTTTTAGTTTAAATGTTTAGCACTTTTTATTATAGTTTTATAGTTATGAGTGGCTAGACTCTTAAGCTAAGGTTGAAGATGAAGCCCCGCCGTTGTTTGGCGTAGTAGTTCAGATTTGCTTGTACAAATCTGACAATTTTTAGTATAAATGTTCTGTCAATTATTTGAGTTAATCTTATAATTGATTGAGTTTAAATTGTCTGTTGGATTTTCTTTGTATTTCATCTGATGGATACATTGAATGCTTTTCGATTAAATTGGATTCCCTTTGTGATTTGTTAAGAGCGGCTACATTGGGTGCTTTTGGTTTAGTTGGGATATTCTTTGTTTTTTGTCTTATAGTTGGATTCATGGAATGTTTTGATAGGCTATATTTTTAGAACATGTATGCTTAACTTCGGTGGGGTGGATTCGGAAACCTTAGTGCTTTTTATTATTAGTTTTAAAATCAACTTAGTTTAGTTTTAATTTATTTTGCAATATCATTCTGAAATTTGGAACTAGGTTAAGATAGAGTTAGTTTAGATTGAAAATATACTTTCACAACGCAATTCCCTGTGGATTCGACCTCGCACTTGCACAATGCTATACTGCAAACGACTCGTGCGCTTGCGAGTAATTTAAAACTCACAACTGTCAAGATTGAGTTTGTTAATGGTGGGAGTAGAATTATATGAAGGGTTTTCGGTGCCGGAGTTTAAATATAGATTGGCTATGTGTAGATCAAGGAAGCCTCTATTAGAGACTATAAAAGAAGAACCATTTTGTTCAAGATGATCAGTAATAGATGTAATTGATGGTGAGGGGATTTAGAATTAATTTTGGTATTTGAATTAATTAGTAATTATTGTTAGCTGACATTCTGTGAATATTGATATTATTATAGAAAGAAATGGAAGCACTTTTCATACACTTCTATCTATTTCTTCATTGCTTGTTCCATACAATTTAATTGTAATTTTTGGTAACATGGTATAACAGTTTAAACTTTAACGACCAATCTCTCTTTGGAAAAAAAAAATTCCCTAATGAATGAGTCTTCGATTTAGTGTCATTTTTAGATCTTCCATATAAAATATCAAGATTCAATCACTCTTAGTCAATATATGTATATATATATATGGTGGGTGTCGAATCCAACAAATAATAAAATTCTCACTCTCGAAAAATACAAATTGTAGCAGTGATGAGTAAGGTCGTATCCGCAGGGATTGGGTAGATTTATTTTAATGAAAATTAAAGCAAAGAAAAAGGGGGTTTGAAATTTTGGAGTGAAATAAAAGAGAAAACAATTATAATCAACTAAAAACTAAGAAGAAATCAATATCAGGCAAATATCCAACCAAATGTATAATTTCATAATTGGTTCAAAGAATTGATCACAGATACAAGGATAAAATCTTCTATTCTTCACTAAATTGGTTATGGTTGTTAACAAGCTCTAACAACTTATCTCTCCTTACTTTCTCGATAACCAAAACAAGCTCTTTGATTACTTCCCTTGTTAATAAACAACCCTAAACAAGCTCTTAGGATTTAATCTATCGACTGCATTAATAATTAGAGAGACTACCAATTCTAGCCAACAAATACACAAGCTCGATTCATTTATACTAGGTTATATATCTCCATAACATAAATCGAAAATCTCTCTATAATCAACTTTGTTATTTTACCATTAATATTAGAACAATTAAACAATTACAGATTTAAAGTTCTAAATGGCAATTTATTGACCTGATAATTGAACAACGAGCCCTTTGCATCAATCAACCAAGACAATAATTTTTCATAAACACAGAAGATATATAAATAGAGAAGAAATAAAAGAGCAATGAAAATTATTTAGATCTCACAATTCTTGAAGAACCAAAACTTCAATTATCCTTCAGCAGGAAGAAAAGTGTTTAGCTACTCATAATTAAAAGAAAACCTAAAGAAAAGAGAAGAGGGGTTTTCTGTTCAACAGCCGCGCTTTCTATCTGAGATCCCCTTTTCTTTCAGCTAGGGTTAGTATTTATAACTTTCAAAACCTGCGGGCTGGCGCTGCAGCTCCAAGTTGCTGCCCAATCTTCACATATTATCACCATCTCAGCACTGCAACTCGAGCTTTCTGGCGCTGCTGCTTTAGCTTTCTGTCCTCTTTTCACAATTATCGCCATTTCAGCTCTGCAGCTTCAGCTTTCTGGCGCTGCAGCTTCCACTTTCTGTCCAATCTTCACAAATCTCTTGATTTTGAATTCAATTTGATTTAACTCCTCAATATACTCTATAAAATACGAAACATAATCAAAATCCAAGATTTAAGCAATTATAACTATTAAAACATGAGGAAATATAACAAACATATAGATATTATGAGTTCTTATCAAATTCCCCCACACTTAAACAATGCTTGTCCTCAAGCATACAATAGCTCAAGCTCGTCACCTTTTCTCATCATCATTCCTTCTTCTACCTTTACTCATCCTCTATAATCCAAATTATCATGTCTTAAATATTTAAATCTAAAGACAAATAAGAAACGAAAAATTTCATAGTGTAAATTCTTATAAACCACACTATGAACAATCACCTCAATGATCTTCTCGAAATCAAAATGCAATAGAATCTAACACCCTCTCATTGGATTCACTCAATACGCTCAAAGTATTTAGGGTATCAATGAACTCTCAAGTCAAAACATAGAAGATCTTTACCATAAGCTTGCTAATATATCACATTAATGGATTGAATTGAATGCAAAGAATCTAAGGGTCTTAAATGGGTTGTAACGGGGCTTAGGTAAGGTGTGGTGAGAAGGAATTTTTAGGTACTTTTATCAAAGGAATTATACCAACTTCTCCACACAAAGCACAACTCAATAATGTCAAATGTTTTCTTCAATTAATTCACTTCCAAACAATTGAAATTGCACAACTTTTCTCTCTTTTTGGCCGGTTATATTTTTTTTTCTTTTTCTCCCTTTTTTTTCTTTCTTTGTTTTCTTTTTCTTTTTCTTTGGCCGCCTATTTTCTTTTTTTTTTCTTTCTTTTTGCAATTCAAGGCACATGTAACTTGAATCACTTTATTCCCAGCATCTTTCAATCCTTTCAGAGATAATTTGAAGCTTCATGTGAACAAGCTAGTACGATCCTTCAATTAGAGGTTCAAAAGAGAAAAAACGACAAAAGAATGGGTTGGCATTGCTTATACCATGGTTAACTTCCAATAAAAGGGCCAAGGTTCAAAATTGGCTTTCTACAGTAAAAATCAAGGTAGGCTTTTTAAGAAAACTAAATGGCTTCACCTAAATACCCTTATTAATTCAATGCATCCAGTTCAACAATGTAGTTTCTTGACATGCATAACAAAACAAGTTCTAGAAAAATCAACTATGTATGACAATCACTCAATTAAGAAAAGGGAGCATAATATAATATGAATGCTCATTAGCTCAAAAGTGTATAAAAAGGGTCATGTGCATTAGATCCCACACGCTTTTCATTCAATCAATCATTAAGAGCAATTAATCACTGTGTAGTAAATAAGAATTCAACCATTCATGCTAATCCCTTATTATGCCTCAATTTATCTCAATAATTCACAACAATACTAGATCATTTAAGACAAGCATCGACAGAATCTAGAATTCAGAAGAGAATGATCACAAACAAGAACTAAAGTATCACTTGGATTTTTGAAAATTTTCTTGAAAAATGACGCAAAAATTTGATCAAAATGGAGCTAAAAGTGAAGTTCAAAGTAAAATCAAATTCATATGTCAATGACCCTCCCCCACACTTAATCTATACATTGTCCTCAATGGATCAAAAATAGATGCTCAAAAACTATAAAAGAACAAGAGTAAGTAGAAAACTCCCCTGAAAATGTTGAGCATCAACCAAGATATCAGTCACGTGCTTGGGGGTGAAGGTGGTGTGAATCCCATCTAAGCAAGGAAAGCTGTCATGTTCCTGTCTATTCTGGAAACTTGGTCTTAGAGTCTTGCAAGCTGATTTAACAATTTTTTCTGGTTTGTTCCCTAATTTCATGAATCAAGATTTTCCATAAGGCGTGCCCATGGGTTACAAAAATCATCTTCTGCCAAACAAATTGGAAAGAAAATCAAATGCACTTTGAAAAATGATAAAAATAAAATAAAAGAAAAATAATCTAAATAAAAGAAAAATGAATAAAATAAAGAAAACAAGGAAAGTAAGACAAAAAGTTGGTTGCCTCCCAAAAGCGCCGTTCTTTAACATCTTTGGCTAGACGTTACCACCTCTTAATTGCCATAAGTCGGACATTCCAAAATAATTTGATCAACATTATACACTTGAAAACCTTCATAAAAAGGTTTCAAACGATGACCATTGACCTTAAAAGTTTTACCTGTATCCGAACTTTGTATTTTAACTGCACCATGAGGAAATACATTAGTAACAATAAAAGGACCTACCCATCTAGAACGCAATTTACCAAGAAATAACTTCAGTCGAGAGTGATAAAGTAAAACTTTCTGACCAATAGAAATTTTTTTCCTAGAAACCAATTGATCATGAAAGGCTTTGGTCTTTTCTTTGTATACTCTCAAGCTTTCATAGGTATCATTGTGGATTTCCTCCAATTCTTGCAATTGTAATTTCCTTTGTCCTCCTGATTAATCCATTCCCATGTTGCAATGCTTGACAGCTCAATATGCCTTGTGTTCTAGTTCGACTGGGAGATAACATGGTTTGCCAAATACCAAATGGTAAGGAGACATACCTATGGGGGTCTTGTAGGCTGTTCGGTAGGCCCATAGTGCATCATCAAGCCACATACTCCAATCCTTCCTATTTGGGTTGACAGTTTTCTCGAGTATGGACTTGATCTCTCTATTAGATACTTCAGCTTGCCTATTTGTTTACAGATGATAAGCAGTGGAGATGCAGTGGGTAACATTATATTTCTTAAATAAAGCCCCCACTACTCTGTTGCAAAAATGAGTCCCACGATCACTGATTATAGCTCTTGGTGTCCCGAACCTGAAAAAAATATGAGATTTGACAAAATCTACAACAACTTTAGCATCGTCAGTCTGAGTAGCCTCAGCTTCTACCCATTTTGAAACATAATCCACAGCAAGAATGATGTAAATATTACCATAAGAAGAAGGAAAAGGGCCCATGATATCAATACCCCACACATCAAATATTTCATAAACAAGAATAGGGGTGAGTGGAATTTGGTCTCTATGCCCTAAATTTCCAGTTTTCTGACACTGTTCACATGCTTTACAAAACATATATGAATCACGAAACAAAGTAAGCCAAAACAATCAACATTCTAACACCTTACGAGCTGTTCTTTTGGGACCAAAATGTCCTCCGCATGCATATGAATGACAAAATTTCAAAATGGAAGGAGTTTCTTGTTGACAGACGCACCTTCGAATAATTTGATCAGAACAATGTTTCCACAAATAAGGATCATCCCAAACATAATATTTAGCATCACTTTTGATTTTATCTCTTTGAGCTCTAGACAAATCATCTGGCAGTATTATAGTAACTAGATAATTAACCATATCAGCATACCAGGGGATTAACTTTTCAATAGAAAAGAGATACTCATCTGGAAAGTCATCTTGTAATGGTGATGGTTCTTCATTTGTGGGTAATCTACTGAGATGATCTGCGACCAAATTTTCTGCACCTTTTTTATCGCGTATCTCCAAATTGAACTCTTGTAGCAAAAGTATCCACCGAATGAGTCTAGGTTTTGCCTCCTTCTTTGACAGCAAATACTTGAGAGCTGCATGATCAGAATAAACAATTACTTTAGTACCAAGTAAATATGGACGGAATTTTTCTAAAGCAAAAACAATAGCTAGAAGTTCTTTTTCCGTCGTTGAATAGTTCCTCTGCGCACTATCAAGTGTTCTTGAAGCATAGTAGATGGCATGAGAAACTTGTCCAACTCGTTGTCCAAGAACAGCACCAACTGCATGATTGCTTCGTCACACATGATTTCGAACGGAAGATCCCAATTCGGTGGCCGGATAATTGGTGTCGAAGTCAGCATATCCTTCAACTTATCGAATTCATCTTTGCACACCTCATCAAATTCGAACACCACATCTTTTTGCAATAACCTACATAAGGGTTAAGTGATTTTGGAAAAATCCTTGATAAAGCGTCGATAAAATCCTGCATGTCCAAGAAAAGAGCGAATCCGAACACTTGTGGGGTAAGACAAAGATTTGATAATTTCTATCTTAGCTTTATCAACTTCAATTCCCTTAGAAGATACAATATGGCCTAGAATAATACCTTGATCAACCATAAAGTGACACTTTTCATAATTAAGAACAAGGTTCGTTTCTATGCATCTTTTAAGCACTTTTATAAGGTTAGTTAAACAAGTATCAAAAGAATTACCATAGACTGTAAAGTCATCCATAAATACCTCTGTGATATTTTCTACGTACTCTGAAAATATACTAACCATACACCTTTGAAATGTAGCAGGAGCGTTGCAAAGTCCAAATGGCATTCGTCGGTATGCAAAAATGCCAAACGGGCATATGAAGGTGGTTTTTTCTTGATCCTCCGGTGCGACTGGGATTTGATGAAAACCTGAATAACCATCAAGACAACAATAATGAGTACGACCAGCTAAATGTTCAAGCATTTGATCAATAAATGGAAGAGGAAAGTTGTATTTTCTAGTTGATGCATTTAACTTCCTATAATCTATACAAACCCGCCACCTGTTTTGAATTCGAGTGGGCACTAACTCACCATCAGGATTTTTTATTACTGTTATACCTGTTTTCTTTGGCACAACCTGAACCGGACTTACCCATTTACTGTCTGAAATTGGATAGATCATACCTGCATCGAGAAGTTTCAAAATCTCTTTCTTTACCACTTCCATCATTGGTGGATTCAGTCGGCGTTGGGCTTCTCTAGACGGCTTACAATCTTTCTCTAATAGTATCCTATGCATGCATGTGGAAGGGCTTAATCCCTTAATGTCAGCTATAGTCCAGTCAATAGCCTCTTTAGATTCTCTAAGCATCCGAATTAACTTTTCCTCCTCTACTATGGAGAGTTTGTTTGAGATTATCACTGGAAGAGTTTCTTCTTCTCCCAAAAATGCATATTTCAGATGATCTGGTAAGGGTTTCAATTCCAATTTCGGTGCCTACATAGTAGAAGAAAGAAGTTTTGTGTGAGAAAGAGGCAACTCAATGTAAGACACATCATACCTTATAGGTTTAAGTGATTCTAATTCGTAGATTGCATCTTGTAGGTCGGACTCCAACACAAACTTCTTCATGATCTTCTGTGGCCCTACAAGAGTGAGATGCCTGCTAAGTGTAACTTTTAACTTATCATCATCAATTAGATCAAAGATTTCCTACGCCAACGGGTCAATAACATCCATAGCAAAAACAGAAGACACATCATTAGGGTACCTCATGGCATCATAAATATTGAATTTAATAATTTCACCATCAAATTCCATTGTGAGTGTACCATCATACACATCAATTTTTGTCCTAGATGTTTTTAGAAATGGCCTTCCTAATAACATTAGTGTTGAATTAGAAGAGTCATCTTCTTCCATGTCAAGAACATAAAAATCAGCAGGAAAGACCAACCCATTAACTTGTACTAAGACATCCTCCAAGACTCCTTTAGGATATACATTAGATCTATTAGCAAGTTGAATAATCACACCTGTTTCTTTTAATGGACCAAGATTCAAAGATGAATAAATAGAGAGAGGCATGACATTTATTGAAGCTCCTAGATCTAGCATTGCTTTCTCAATCCTAACATCACCTAGTTTGCAAGGGATAGTAAACATACCTGGGTCCTTGCATTTTGGAGGTAATTTTTTCTGGAGGACAGCTGAAACATTTTCCCCCATACTTATCTTTTCATTACCTTTCAACTTTCTTTTGTTGGTGCACAAATCCTTGAGAAATTTAGCATATCGAGGCACTTGTTTAATTGCATAAAGTAAAGGAATATTTACCTCAAACTTTTGAAAAGTTTCAAGAATTCTCTTCTCTTCCTCTTCTTTCTTGGATTTAGTCAATCTAGTAGGAAAGGGAGGATTTGTCACCAATGCCTTTGGTTGTTCACTATCGAGTCCTCTAGGCTGATCAGTTTGAGATTGAGAAGCAACTACTTCTTTTTCAATTTCTTCTCCACATACTGCCTTACTGGGTTCCTTCAACTCCTTCCCGCTTCTTAATGTAACTACACTAGCATTTTGTTTTGGATTAACAACAGTTTGAGAGGGCAATTTATCTTGAGATTCCAATCGGTTCACAGAAGATGCCAATTGACTCATTTGATTCTCCAATTGTTGAATGCTTGCTCTTGTCTCCTGTTGAAATTGTTGTGTGTTAGTTGCAAGTGATTTAACAATTTCTTCTAGAGACATACCTGAACTTGTGGAGGTTTGTTTTGGTGGTGGAGCAGGTGATCTATGCTGAAAGTGTTGGAATGGTGGTCTTGCTCCATAGTTGAAATTGGGATGATCCCTCCATCCTAGGTTGTAGGTATTTGAGTAAAGATCGTATCTCTGTTATGGTGGGCCTAGAAATCCTCCAGCTGCATTGGCATGCTTATAGGAATCATCTCGAAGTGTAGGGCACATGTCAATTGGATGTCTGATGGTAACACAAATCCCACAAGCTTTCACTTGTTGCATATTTCCTACAGCTAACTGTTGAACAATAGAAGTTAGATTGGATATTTGATTTGCAATGGAAGATATACTTACCTTATTCATCCTTATTAGAGATGTGTCCTGCCTGAATCCAAGTTGTTGTGAGTTAGCGGCCACGATGGAGATCAAATCTCTAGCGTCACGAGAAGAACAAAGCATTAAAATAAATCTAATTAACATCAATCCCCGGCAACGGCACCAAAAATTTGGTGGGTGTCGAATCCAACAAATAATAAAATTCTCACTCTCGAAAAATACAAATTGTAACAGTGATGAGTAAGGTCGTATCCACAGGGATTGGGTAGATTTATTTTAATGAAAATTAAAGCAAAGAAAAAGGGGGTTTGAAATTTCGGAGTGAAATAAAAGAGAAAGCAATTATAATTAACTAAAAACTAAGGAGAAATCAATATCAGGCAAATATCCAACCAAAGGTATAATTTCAGAATTGGTTCAGAGAATTGATCACAGATACAAGGATAAAATCTTCTATTCTTCACTAAATTGGTTATGGTTGTTAACAAGCTCTAACAACCTATCTCTCTTTACTTTCTTGATAACAAAAACAAGCTCTTTGATTATTTCCTTTGTTAATAAACAACCCTAAACAAGCTCTTAGGATTTAATCTATCGACAACATTAATAATTAGAGAGACTACCAATTCTAGCCAACAAATACACAAGCTCGATTCATTTAGACTACGTTATATATCTCCATAACATAAATCGAAAATCTCTCTATAATCAACTTTGTTATTTTACCACTAATATTAGAACAATTAAACAATTACGGATTTAAAGTTCTAAATGGTAATTTATTGACCTGATAATTAAACAATGGGCCCTTTGCATCAATCAACCAAGACAATAATTTTTAATAAACACAGAAGATATATAAATAGAGAAGAAATAAAAGAGCAATGAAAATTATTTAGATCTCACAATTCTTGAAGAACCAAAACTTCAATTATCCTTCAGCCGGAAGAAAAGTGTTTAACTACTCATAATTAAAAGAAAACCTAAAGAAAAGAGAACAGAGATTTTTTGTTCAACAGCCGCGCCTTCTATCTGAGATCCCCTTTTCTTTCAGCTAGAGTTAGTATTTATAACTTTCAAAACCCGCGGGTTGGCGCTGCAGTGCCAACTTCCTGGCACTGCAGCTCCAAGTTGCTGCCCAATCTTCACATATTATCACCATCTCAGCGCTGCAGCTTCAGCTTTCTGTCCTCTTTTCACAATTATCGCCATTTCAACGCTACAGCTTCAGCTTTCTGGCGCTGCAGCTTCCACTTTCTGTCAAATCTTCACAAATCTCTTGATTTTGAATTCAATTTGATTTAACTCCTCAATATACTCTACAAAATAAGAAACATAATCAAAATCCAAGATTTAAGCAATTATAACTATTAAAACATGAGGAAATATAATAAACATATAGATATTATGAGTTCTTATCAATATATAATTTTTTCTTCTCATTTCTTTTATTTATATCTTCTTTTCTCTTTGATTTTATAATTAAAATGAGTGAAATGTGAGAGGGAAAAAAATTGAGAAGAAATAAAAAGAGTTTTTATGTCAAAACTCCTTCAAGTTTGGGGCAAAACTACAATAAGACCTTGCATTTTCAATTGAGTCCATTGACAACTTGCATTTTTTTAATGTCTCTGAGAGACTCTTCCATCCATAATTTCTGCTTAAAACTAATAGAAACAGGTCAAAAAACTTTTTTACCCTAACAATGAAATCAAAATCATTTAAGAAAGCTATTAAACAAAATCATTTAAGCATGCCATACAATTATACAAATAATTTTTCTTTTAAGATGAGAGAGAAATAGTGTATTGATTCATATGTATTTGAATTCTGAATTTTGAATTAAACAAATTTTATAAGAAAAAACCCAACCAAAAATTTCATCTAAAATTTTATAAATCTAATTAGAAAAAAAAAATCCCTTACATCATTTACTGTCTCATCATCATTGTTATTTTCTCTTTTCTTCTCCGATTCCTTCCATTCTCTCACACCCTCCACAAAACTAGAAATAATATCTTTCATCCCTAAAACAACCATGATTCACCCACCACCATTTAAAGAATTTCTTTCCTTTCAAAATCGTCATTCTTTTATTTTTATTGATAGGTAAAGTAGGTATTTCATAAAACTTTTGTTAAATTTAATGGGAAATGTGAACAAATGGATCCATTTGGGATTGTGATGTTTTAGAAGGTGTTATTTTGTACGATTAAGCTAAAGAAAAAAAAAAGAAAAGAAAATGATAAAAAAAAGAAAATATTGATCTTTATTTTATTTGTTTGAAAAAAGGAAAGAAAAGTTTACATTTCACTCTATGTAGATCATTGTCCTTCCAATTAAGGAGTATTGACAATTTCAACTTAAAATTAAGAGAAAAAGACTAAATACTTCGTTTTCTTTTCTCCCATATTTATCTTTTAGCAATGAACATAAAATCGATTTTCTCTCCCAACTTTCCTCCCTCCCAATCATAATTTAGACTAAATTATTAATATTTAACTTCAACCTTCTCCCACTTCAATTAATTTAGTCAATGTTTACATCTAGAATAAGATAAGCTTTCCTAACACATTTACCCACTACATCAAGATCGATTTCACTTGGAATACTTTAATATGGGTTTGGCTTTCATCCTCATCCTTTGATCAAAGGATGTAATCTCAACATTTTATATGTTATGAAGGATTCACAAATTTATGTATTATGTGGGATTCATATATACATGAATGGTTGAAATTGCATTATTTTATCAAATAATGAAAAAAAAGTAAATGATGGAAGTAGAGGGGTTCATTAAACAGTTAAAATCGATTAACCAACCATTTCGAACCGGTTCGGTTAATCAAATAAGATATATCGATTAGAAGTTAAATTTCATTTTAACCGTTTCAACCGTTTAACCTATTAAGAAATTAGTTAAAATTACTAACATATTAAATATAATTATAATATAAATAAAATATAATAAATTAAAAAATATTAAGTATAAATTAAATATATAATATATAATAAATTTTAAAAAAATTAATTATATAAATAGCATCGATTAACTGATTAATCGACTGAAAATTCAGTCGGTTAATATTGAAATACTTAAATTACTATGATTACAAATTTTGATAAAAAATTCGATTAAAAATTATAACCGACACACACCCTTAGATGAAAGGTGAACTCACTTTTATATATTAGATTACTTGTTCTCAAACACTACGCTTAAAGTCTATCGATAACTTCATTGCTGCAAAAAACGTGCTGCTGAGCTAGGTGCCGGGCCTCGGGGGACCTACAGAGGGAAACAAGATAAGCTGAGGCATTGCCAGAGGAAGTTGCCTCCGAAGATGCTTTGATGCTTTTGTTAGTATGGGGTCTAAGAAGTGCAGGAAAAGCAGTATAGTTTCCTTTTATTTTTAGGTTCAGAATCTCATCTCTTTGGAATGCGTACCTGGGTCTTTTTTATAGGGTTTCAGGGATGAGGTGTCCCTTGCACTAAGGGTGGTGGTGACCTGGAGGTCCAGCTGTGCGGGCCTACATTGTCCGCGTGTTACCTCGTTGCCTTGGTTTGGGGCTTTCAAAGCGTTGCCTCTCTGTCTTGGTATAGGGCTGTCCACATGTCGCGTCTTCATTGGGTCTGTGTTTTTGAGCTATATCAGAGGCCCCCACTTCATTAAGTATATTTATGTGCACAAGGAAGTTTTACGGGGTTCGGTCTTTAGAAAAGAGGCAATCAGTTTGTCAAGCCTTAGTGGCGCTGAGCCAAGCGTACGAGGAGCGGTCACCTTAGTGGCGCTGAGCCAAGCGTACGAGGAGCGGTCTATATGCTCGATTTTGGGAAGCATTGGGCCGAGCATGTGTGGAGCAATCAATATGCTCAGTTTTGGAGGCATCGGGTCGAGCATATGTGGAGCAATCCATATGCTCGGCCTTGGAGACGTTTGGGCCGAGCATGTGTGGAGCAATCCATATGCTCAGCCGTGGAGACATCGGGCCGAGCATGTGTGAAGCAATCCATATGCTCATCCTTGTAGACGTTTGGGTCGAGCAAGTGTGGAGCAATCCATATGCTTGACGGAGCAATCCATATGCTCGGTCTTGAAGGCATTGGGCCGAGCATATGTGGAGCAATCCATATGCTCAGTCTTGGAGGCATTGGGCCGAGCATATATGGACCAATCCATATACTCGGCCTTGGAGATGTTTGGGTCGAGCAGGTGTGGAGCAATCTGTATGCTCGGTCTTTGAGGCATTAGGCCGAGCATGTGTGGAGTAATCCATATGCTCGATCATGGAGACGTTTGGACCGAGCATGTGTGGAGCAATCCATATGCTCGGCCAAGGAGACATGGGGCTGAGCATGTGAGGAGCAATCCATATACTCGATCTTGGAGGTATTGGGCTGAACATGTGTGGAGCAATCCATATGCTCTGTCTTGGAGATGTTTAGGTCGAGCATGTGTGGAGCAATCCATATGCTCAGCCTAAGAGATATGGGGTCGAGCATGTATGGAGCAATCCATATACTCGGTCTTGGAGACATGGGGCCGAGCATTTGTGGAGTAATCCATAAGCTCGGTCTTGGAGGCATTGGGCCGAGCATATGTGGAGCAATCCATATGCTCGGTCTTGGAGACGTTTGGGTCGAGCATGTATGGAGTAATCCATATGGTCGGCCTAGGAGACACTGGGCCGAGTATGTGTAGAGCAATCCATATTCTCGGTCTTGGAGGCATTGGGCTGAGCATGTGTGGAACAATTGATAGGGGCTTAAACATTTAAGCCCCTTAATTTACATTGTTAAGTCCTAGTTTATGTTAATTTAGTCCATTTTACTTCATTTCTGTGTTTCACATGCTTTTATAGAGTCTTCGAGAAAAAGAAGCATTTTTGGCACTTAAAGGAAGAAATCTGAAAATCCTGGAGCAGATGCTTGCTAGAGTGCGATCGAGCGCACTCTTCGTTATGATTGAATGAACCAATGCATGTGTGCACACAAAGAAGGCTCGAGCGCAGCCTTACGATCGAGCACACCACACATGCAATCGAGCGCACATGTACGGGCGTGAACAGTAAAATGGCAGAACTTGTTTTGGAAATAGAATAGGTTTTGTGTTTTAGGAAGTTTAGGGTTTCTAGAGTCTTCTAGGGTTATTCAACCCCTATAAATACACTTGTAAAAACACAGAAGGGGGGGGGGGCGATCTATCTTTTAATCTTCTTTTGGATTTGTAAGCTTTGGGAGAGAATTGACGACTTTTCTCTCGGGGTTTATTCTTTCCCCTTATTTTATGAATATGTTTAGCTTCACAAGCATGTGTAACTAACTCACTAGTAGGGCTCAATTGAAGCCCTAATTATGTTTTTCCATTAATTCAGTATTGGCACCTTTGCGATATTCATGTTATGTTGCTTAACTTGATTAATGCCTGCATTTATTTAAATTCCTCATATGTGTTTATTTGATCAATATATGCATGTGGTATGGATTAGTTAGTTAGATCAATTTAGATGACCGAGTCCTGGGTCTGACATTAGTAACAAAAGATATCCACACCGGATTCTTGGGTTAATCAACATAAGAAACTGGGAGTGGACCAAGCCCTAGGTCTCATGTGTTTGTCAATCTTCTCAGACCTTATGCTTTCTTAAGGAACAACTCAGTATACACCATGTTGAATCCCTTAAGAGAGAGAAGAGTTAGAGTATACACCATGCCTAACTCGTTGCTTAGGAAGATCAAAAGCCTAAGGAGTGGACCAAGCCCTTAGGTTAGCAAGCATTAGGTATTCATAACATGAGTAACGCATTGGTATACTGTTTTTTTTGAAAAATATGATTAGTGGTGGATATCAAAGCCCTGCACTATTATTATTATAGATTCCAACTCAATATTTATTCCCATATATTTTTACTCTGTGAATCTAATTCTAAATCGAAATTCACCAATCCTTGTGAAGATGATCTCGCACTTGCACACTATGCTACTTTTGACCTTGTACACTTGCAAGTAAAACAAGTTCGATGATTTGCTTAAATATTTAGGTAGATAAACGCACAACAAGTTTTTGGCGCCGTTGCCGGGGATTGCGCTAAATTTCTTTCTAGAATTATTTTCGTTTAATTGAGTAATTTTTAATTATTTATTCTGTTTTATTTTTATAAAAATCTCAAATTTTAAGTTATGTTTTTCAAACTTTATTTTTACTTCATAAAAAACCTAATTTATTTCTTTTTCGTTTTCTGTTTCAGGTACTCCAGCAGAACTCTCTATGCCACTTGCGATCGAGTGCAATTTAGGCAATGAGTTACCCGGGCAGCAGTATTCAACTGTTGCACTGAAGTTGTGTTTCCTGATTCATGAACGGGCTTCGATCCAGACATCCAACGTTCTTTCCCTTTGATATCGAGCTTGAGTGGACCATCTGAAAAAGGCTTAGAAACAACTAGGAAGGGGTAGAAGAAGATTTTGAGGACGAAGCATTAATGGCAGAACAGCTCGAAGACCAGCAACCGCCCGAACGAAGACCGATGAAGCAATTCTTCATCCCAAGGAACATCAACTAGCCATCATGCATTGCGTATCAACCTAATGTGAAAGGCAATTACTATATATCTCCGTGGATACTCAGTGCATTGACTCACTTTAGGGGTACACCTAATGGGGATCCACACTTTAACCTTTGAGAGTTCTTCGATCTCTCCAAATTCCAGCACGTCCGAGGCTTAGACCAAGAAGGAATAAGGTTAATTCTTTTCCCTTTTTCCTTAAAAGATAATGCTAAACTATGGTGCAATTCATTGCCTGCAGTTTCTATCCACACTTGGGAGGAGTTGGCCAGCAAGTTCTTAAGGAAGTTTTTCCCAGCCCAAAAGATGAGGCAAATAAGGAAAGAGATTCAATCTTTCAAACAAAAGGATGGAGATCTATTCTTTGAGGCATGGCGACATTTCAACGAGCTGCTACTCAAATGCCCACACCACAACCTACCTCAAGACGAATTGGTACAAGCTTTCTATGAAGGTTTGAATGATACTAATAAAAATATTGTGGATTCAGGTTGTGGAGAAGTGTTAATGGAGAAAAGCAGTGAGGAAGCCATGAAGCTCTTCGAGACCTTAAGTGAGTATACCCAACAGTTCTCCTCTTGAGTTAGACATATACCCAAGAACAAAGGTATGTATGAGGTAACCCTAAATGGAGGATCATCTCCCTAAATAGTTGCTATGGAGAGGAAGCTAGACCTACTTGTTAAGGCCATGATTGCTTAAAATGCCACACCAAATCCACCAGCTACACCAGTTCAAGTATGTGCAATTTGTTCTCATTTTGATCATAATATTGAGACTTGCCCTTTGAATTCATCTGCAGACCCGGAGCAAGCAAATTGTGTAGGACCAAACAACTATCCACCAAAGAACAATCAGTATGCAAGCACTTACAAACCTGGATGGTGAAATCATCCCAATTTCTCTTGGAGCAACAATCAGAACAATCAAGGGCAGCAAAGGAACTCCCAACCAGCAGCCCACTTAGTTCCTGAATCAAAGAAAAGTAACCTAGAAAGTCTTGTGAGGCAATTGGCAACTCAACAATAACAGCTGATGACCTCACAAGAACGGTTCATGACAGAGAAAAGGCAATTCTGGACTGAGATAAGACAAACCACTATAAAACGTGAACAAGCCATTCAAAGACTAGAGGTTCAAATGGGGCAACTGGCTAAGGAACTGAGTGGAAGAAAGCAAGGTGAGCTTCCAGCCCAAACCAATACCTAATCCAAGCGGACATCAGCAACTGAATGCCGTGACAACTCTAAGAAATGGTAAGATCATAGGAGCTGATGAGCCTACAAAAGCATCTCTAGATAAAGCGTCCACATCCAAGGTAAGTACAATGGAGAAGTGGAATACACCACCTTTCCCTCAAAGGTTAGTAAAGCCAAAGCGAGAAAATAAATTGCTTGATATTTTTGAAACTTTGAGAAAGGTAAAGATTAATATTCATTTGTTAGATGCCATTAAACAAATTCCTGCATATGCTAAATTTTTTAAATGTTGTTGCACTAACAAAAGGAAGTTTCAGGAACATGAGACCGTGGCTTTGGCAGAAGTGCTAAGTGCGGTACTATTAAGAAAACTACCACCAAAACTAAAAAATCCAGGTAGTTTTACCATTCCCTGCAGGATAGGTGACCAGATATTTGAGCATGCATTATTGGATCTAGAGGCGAGTGTCAATCTGATGCCTTACATTGTATTTGAGACACTAAGTTTGGGGGAGCTTCAACCAACCTCCATCACCTTGCAACTGGCTGACAGAAGCATCAAAAGACCAAGAGGTATTCTTGAGGACATCTTGGTAAGGGTAGGTAAATTTATTTTACCTGCTAATTTTATTATATTGGATATAGAAGAATGTCCTTTACCATTACCTCTACCTGTAATTTTAGGAAGACATTTTATGAGAACTGCTGATATGAATATTTGAGTAAAAAAGGGTATTGTAACTATAAAGGTAAATGGTGAGGTTATAGCATTTAAAATATTTAATACATTAAATTCACCTAAAGATGATATGGACTGTTCTAATGTGTGCTTGATGCAAGGTGTTTCTAAGCAAGTTTTTCAGGTCCAGCACATTAATCCATTGGAGACTACGATAACCCAGCCTTTCAAAAGATCATATATTGAGCCTGCATCAGAAATTGTTCCTGATGACATCTTTGAACCTGTGCACCTCCCTGAAGTCTATCCTATGCATCCAAGACCGGGTGATACGAAGAAGTTGCAGGTCCATGAGCTGATCAAATTGAGGCATGATAACTATGCAGCAGCACCAAGAGTACTTAAGCCATATGTAGTGGGCTTTAAGTACTCCCTTCCAAAAGACTAAATGTTGAAGCTGCTATAGAGAGCTCTTGAGCAGTACAGACTTTGATAAACGTATAGCTCAAGCGCCTCTATTGAGGTTAGTGGTACTGAGGCCACTGAGTACGCACTTTCTGTCCAAAATGCGATCGAGCGCACTAAATAGTGCGACCGAGCGCAAATTGGATAGAAACTTGCCAGGATGCCTAAAACATTTGGCCTCCACCTCCCGCACCTGGTTCCTTCTCGACTGCACCACCTAGAGACCAATAGTAAGAGGGTACTCCATCTTGCTGAAGATGTAAAACTTAGCGCTCATGGGAGGCACCCCACAACATATCCTTTTTATTTATTTATTTTTCTTTTTCATATTGTCTTTCATTTATAGTTAGTCTTTACTGTTTCATATTTGTATTTCATGTTTTCCGATTTTATGTTTGTTTTTCTTTCTTTTTCAAGGACAAAGTGAGTGCATCCAGTTGAAGTTTGGGGGTGTGCTACGAGCCATGCCAGCCATCTAGTTCTCCATCTCCCAGGTCAAATCCTTCCATACTATTCACACATTGGGGACAATGTGCAATTTAAGTTTGGGGGTATGGAGACACAATCACACACACACTATGTCCCAAATTTTTGCTTTTATAAAAAAATTCATATTCATACTGTTCTAAAATTTTTGGGTGATCTAAACAAAACAATATGATTTGACTTCATAAGTGAGCTTAAGACCTTGAACATATGGGCTAATAATTAAGTTTTAAACCTTAATCACTTACTTTTAATCAGTTAAGGATTCACAAGTTTGACCTGAACTAACACAAGCACATTAGCACATAATTGTGTGGGGTATGACATGTAATTTTAATATATATGTTTCTTTGGCTCGACTATGAACCCGATGACTTGTTAGATAAACACTTTGGCATAGGAAAATAGAAAAATATTGTTATTGCTCAAAAAGAAAAGTGCTCCTAATTATCCTTAAACAAACTTTCCACTGAATAATTGGCCCTCTTGCCTCAGTCAGCAGTGAGTGTCACGTCAAAGGGTGGGAATTTTTCTCACAATGATCATTAAAAAGAACTTTCCACTGAGTAACTAGCCCTCTTGCCTCAGTAAGCAGTGAGTGTCACGTCAAAAGGTGGGAATTCTGATTGGTAGCATTAAGACCAGTTAGTTTCGTAGCCTTTTTTACTCGAGTTAGTAAGTCGTTAGGGGTGTCTTTACACCTAAATGCCCTAAAACCATCTGGTTTGGGAGTCATTGGCTAAACACTCACTACATGAGTCGAATAGAAAGCTTAAGGGAACTAAACTTGGCAAAAATCTCACAATAAAAGAAAAGAAAAAAAAACTATGCCATTTTTGCTCGTTCTAATAGGAAATTTGGTGAATCTTGAGACACCGAAACATTACACATTAGAGTTATTTAGAAACCTAATCTTTTATGTGCTAGTTCACCACACACAAAAATCAAACTTGTGATGTCTTAACCAGCCTCATGAAGGTGATTAGCGTTCAAAACTCTTATTCATTGCAAAGATGTGTTTGTATTTGTTACGCTTGCTCATGAATGCACATCATGGTTTTTTGTGATACCTAAACTTTTGTGGACACCATGAATATTGGATTTATCTGCGTGTCGTTATTTTTCATTTTAGTTTTTTTAGTTTTGTATTGCTAAGGGACTAGCAATATGTAAGTTTGGGGCTGTGATAGGTGCTTGAATATTCATATTTAAACCCTTTAATTTACAATTGTTAAGTCCTAGTTTATGTTAATTTAGTCCATTTTACTTCATTTCTATGTTTCACATGCTTTTATAAGGTCTCGTAGAAAAAGAAGCAATTTTGGCACTTAAAGGAAGAAATCTGGAAATCCTGAAGCAGTTATTGGCTAGAGTGCAATCGAGCGCACCAGTGTTCGTGCGCACATAAAGAAGGCTCGAGCGCAGCCTTGCGATCGAGCACACCACGCACGCAATCGAGCGCACATGTATGATGTGAACAGTAAAACGATAGAACCTATTTTGGAAATAGAATAGGTTTTGGGTTTTAGGAAGTTTAGGGTTTCCAGAGTCTTCTAGGGTTATTCAACCCCTATAAATACACTTGTAAAAACACAGAAGGGGGGGCGATCTATCTTTTAATCTTCTTTTGGATTTGTAAACTTTGGGAGAGAATTGACGACTCTTCTCTCGGGTTTATTCTTTCCCCTTATTTTATGAATATGTTTAGCTTCACAAGCATGTGTAACTAACTCACTAGTAGGGCTCGATTGAAGCCATAATTATGTTTTTTCATTAATTCAGTATTGGTGCATTTGTGATATTTATGTTATATTGCTTGACTTGATTAATGCCCGCGTTTATTTAAATTCCTCATATGTGTTTATCTGATCAATATATGCATGTGGTATGGATTAGTTAGTTAGATCAATTTGGATGACTGAGTCTTGGGTCTGACATTAGTAACAAAAGATATCCACACCGGATTCTTGGGTTAATCAATATAAGAAACCGGGAGTGGACCAAGTCCTAGGTCTCATATGTTTGTCAATCTTCTCAGACCTTATGCTTTCTTAAGGAATAACTCAGTATACACCATGTTGAATCCCTTAAGAGAGAGAAGAGTTAGAGTATACACCATGCCTAACTCGTTGCTTAGGAAGATCAAAAGCCTAAGGAGTGGACCGAGCCCTTAGGTTGGCAAGCATTAGGTATTTGATAACTCTGAATAAATCATTTTATTATACTTCTTTTAGGCACATTTTTGGTGTTGATCTTAAGCATTAGATTTGTATTTCATGTGTTTTTAGTATTTTTTAGTTTAGTTTATTTTATTCTACTAATAGTTTGTTTTAGTTAAATGATCAATGTTAAGTCTTGGAAATCTACTGTGCAGACATTTGCTGGAGTGCTGGAAGGGCAAAATGTGTGAAGGGGATAGAAACTCAAAGCTACAGCACTGGAATCTAGCATGAATAGAAGAATGTGGACAGAAACTCAAAGCTGCAGCGCTGGGAAGTTGGCGCTACAGCTCTGGCTAGGGTTCGATATGTGTCTCAGCACTGCAGTGCTGGGAAGTTGGCGCTGCAGCGCTGGCTGGTGGATTTAGAATATTATAAATAGAAACCCTAGCTGAACAAGAAAATGAGTGCAGCTGCTAAAGAGAAAACAGAGTTAGAGGAGACGAGACGCAAGAGGGGAGTTGGAGACACTCTTGGAGGCTCCTCTGAAGCTTTTAAATCATTCCTCTCTGGTTTTGTCTTATTTTTATCTAGTTATGTTGATGTTTAATGATATGAACTTGGTTTTTTTGAATGTTATTATGGAGTAGGTATTTTTGTGTTAAGGATAGATGAATCCTAAACCTATGTCTTGAGTTGCTATTTGGACAAGTTGGAGTTTAATGTGTTTTTCAAATAGTATGTTTTATTGTTCTTAATGCTGTTTGTTATTTTGATTCCTTCTTTAAGCATGGTGATGCGTCAAATAGAGAAGCTATGTTTTTATGAATGGTTGAATTAATAAATATCATGTTGGATTGTTATCTATGCAAATGCCAGGGTAAAACATGCCATGAATAGAATAGGAGTAACCGAATAGGGATTTTAGGAAGTTCATGTGGTCCGTTTAAATCGTAACTGAATAGGGAGATTTAACTGAAAGGAATTCCATTGAACTTAATACTTCTTAATCTGAATTAATCTAGAATAGACCTGGAATATGGATATTTGAAGTTAATGATTCTTGAGATTGTGGTTAGACTTGGAATATGGATAACCAATTTATTGGGAATTCTACCATCTTAAAAAATGTATTAAATGAAACTTGTCCATTCAAAACTCTTGGTAATAACAGTTTAGGTGAATTCGAGTCCTTAGCACGTTAGTTCATAAGAATCTTCATTCCAAAGTTTGCAAGTCTTCCTTTATTTACTATTGTCATCTGTTTTTCCCTTAGTTAATTGTTAGTAAATTTTTCTCCTACAATTATTCGTTTGCTCAAATAACGGTAAGAGTTAAGTCATAATTTCTGCAATATTTGTTCAGTCCTCGTTGGGAACGATATTCACTCATCATTTTATTACTTGAACGATTAGTGCACTTGCTAGTGTCAATTTCATCGCATCAGTATTCATAACATGAGTAAAGCATTGGCATACTGTTTTATTGGAAAAATATGATTAGTGGTGGATATCAAAGCCCTGCACTATTATTATTATAGATTCCAACTCAATATTTATTCCCATATATTTTTACTCTGTGAATCTAATTCTAAATCGAAATTCACCAATCCTTGTGGAGATGATCTCACACTTGCACACTATGCTACTTTTGACCTTGTACACTTGCAAGTAAAACAAGTTCGATGATTTGCTTAAATATTTAGGTAGATAAACGCACAACAGCAATCCATATGCTCGGTTTTGGAGCTTTTGGGCCGAGTATGTGTGGAGCAATCCATAAGCTCGGCCTTCCCTTGAGTTCCAAAGAGACTTTTGGGCTTCCTGTTTTCTGAGCCCATGGAGGATGCTTTGAGTTATATTTGGGCTTCTTGGACAGGCTAGGATTTTTGGGCCTTTGGCTCTCTTTTAGGGCCAAACTTCCTTGGGTAATCTTCTCATATGGTCCTTTTTGACACATGGCTCGTGTTAGTTTTCATTAAATGCATGTAGCCGTTTTTTGCAAAAATGATGGCACTCGTTAATGATTGGCTTCCTTGGGGAACGAAACGACGCTTAGGGGAATGAAACGAAACCTAGGGGAACGAAATGGCCTTTAGGTTTAATCATGTGTTGTACGGTTTGTGGCGGCGAATCCTTGGGGAATGTGAAAGCAACCTCGAGTATGGCCATAGAGGAGAAGGATGAGTGGGAATGCACTGCGACTGCAGTCCCAAGTACGCTAAGAGAGAAGGATCTGGAGGTAATCTGAAAGTCATATCGCATCCCATGCGAGTATGCCCTTCGGTTGGCCAGGGTAGGGAAGAGGGCTTGAGATGCCCTACCGAGCCGGGCGCCCTATGAATTGTTCGTGTACGAACACCACATGAGGGCCGAGCTATGCTTCCCCTTTCCTTCATTTTTCTGTGCCATACTCCGATACTTTAATATAGTGCTATGTTAGCTGGTGCCGAACTTGGTACAGCTGATAATGGCCTTTATCTGCGTCTGCTCTGAAGTGGGAGGGCTGATGAGCCTGGATGTATTCAAAGCCCACTTCTAGATTAGTAGACATGGCCAGGCAGGATGGGTCATGGTCAGTACCCGGGCCCGAAGGAGATTGCTGAAGAAGACCCCATCATCGATCAAGAGATGGAAAAAGTCCTTCTTCATCTGGGCTGCTGAAGACTTTGGCGTTCCATTCTCATGGAGCCTAGACCGGGCAAGAAAATGCAAGAAGCCGAATTTTCTCACGCTCGAGCACGAGACGGTGGATACTATGATGGCCGAGCCATTGGACGAGGAGGTCCTCTATGATAATGAGGAATCGATGAGGCGCAGCCTTTGCCCCCATACCCGGAGTCCTCCCTCGAGAGTGGTAACCCCACATCTTATTCTTTACATTTTTTCTGTTTTTGCTTTGCTTTTGCCCTAGGTTTTGTACTATAATTTTTCTTTTGTTTGTGTTGAGTAGAGATGGAGGTGACTGCGAGGGTGTTGTAGTGATTATCTACTTAAATAAATATGCAAATAACTGTTCTAGTTTTACTTGTAAGTGCACAAGGTCTGTGGTAGCATAGTGTGCAAGTGCGAGATCATTTCCACAGGGATTGGTGAATTTCATTTTAGAATTAGTTTCTTCAAGTTAAAAAGAGAAATAGAAATTTGATTGTGCGTAAATAACAATAATGAGATCATAGGGCTACGATATCCACCACTAATTATACTTTCCCACTAACTAAGATTTCAGTGCTCTAGCCTTATCATGAATATCTAATGGTTGCCAACCTAAGGGCTTGGCCCACACCTTAGGCTATTGATCTCCCTATGCAACGAGTTAGGCATGGCGTATACTCTAACTCTTTTCTCTCTTAAGGGATTCAGCATGGGTGTATACTGAGTTGTTTCTTAAGAGAGCATGAGGGCTGTGGAGATCGACAACCACACGGGACCTAGGGTTTGGTCCTCTCCCAGTTTCCCATGTTGATTAACCCAGGAATCCAGTGTGGATATCCCTTGTTACTAATGTCGAACCCAGGACTCGGTCATCCAAATTTATTTGAGTAACTTATCCATGCCACATGCATACGTTGATCAGACACATACATATGAGGAATGTAAATATAAACAGGTATTAATCAAGTTAAATATTCTAACAAGGCTATAGCAAAGATAATCAATGAATGAATATATGGTAAAGCATAACTAGGGCTTCAATCAAGCCCTATAGGGGTTTAGTTACATACACTAAGTAAAGTAAACATGCTAGACATAATTAAATAAAAACAAAAAACTAAAACCGAAGAAGACTCGAGAGACAAGTCATCAATTCCTCTCCTAAGCTCTCTACTTCGAATCTAGAACAAAAGGTTTACTAAAAGGAAGATAAGCTCCTCAAAAGGGAGATACTATTTATTTGTTTTACAGGGCTATTTATAGGGTTCTAAAGGTGCCTTGAAACCCTAATTTCCAAAATAGGTCCGGAAGAAATCTTTCCAAAACTGACTCTGCCGCCTCTCTGTGCGTGTGTGCTCGATCGCATGCTTCTGCGCTCGAGCGCATGGGCGCACGCAATTGCTTGTGCACTTGATCACAGTCATGTTGCGCTCGATCGTACTAGCTCTTTTCGGATCTTCAGTTTTCTTCCTTTAAATCTTCAAAATGCTTTCTTTTCTTCACAAGCCTATGAAAAACACAGAAAACACAAAAAATAAGTAAAATAGAATAAAATATGTAAACAAAGAGCTTAACAAATGTAAATTAAGGGGCTTAAATATGAATATTTAATCTCCTATCAGAAGGCCAAGAAGCGGGCAAAGAGGCTCTCCCTGGAGAGGAGGAAAGTTACCGTGGTCGAGAAGCAGCCCGCCTCAGAGTCGGTGGCTAGGAAGAGGCCTCGGGCTCCGTCCCCCATCCTGATTGACCTGGAGAGTCCTCTTCGGCGCTCCCCTGAGCCGGAGGCTGTTCCAACGGATTCTGCTGCCTATTGCTCGCTTATCCACCTAAATAAATAAGCAAATAATCGTACTTGTTTTACTTGCAAGTGCATGTTGTGAGTTTTAATTTACTCGCAAGCGCACGAGTCGTTTGCAATATAGTGTGTGCAAGTGCGAGGTCGAATCCACAGGGAATTGTGTTGTGAAAATATAATTTTTAATCTAAATTAACTCTATCTTAACCTAGTTCCGAATTTTGAATGATAATTTGCAAAATAAATTAAAACTAAACTAAATTGATTAAAAAAACTAATAAAAAAGGGCACTAAGGTTTCCGAATTCACCCCACCGAAGTTAAGCATACATGTTCTAAAAATATAGCCTATCAAAACATTCAATGAATCCAACTATAAGACAAAAAACAAAGAATATCCCAACTAAACCAAAAGCACCCGATGTATCCGCTCTCAACAAATCACAAAGGGAATCCAATTTAATCGAAAAGCATTCAATGTATCCATCAGATGAAACACAAAGAAAATCCAACAGACAATTTAAACTCAATCAATTATAAGATTAACTCAAATAATTGACAGAACATTTATACTAAAAATTGTCAGATTTGTACAAGCAAATCTGAACTACTACACCAAACAACGGCGGGGCTTCATCTTCAACCTTAGCTGAAGAGTCTAGCCACTCATAACTATAAAACTATAATAACAAGTGCTAAACATTTAAACTAAAAACAACTGAATATAAAGAAATAAATAAACAACTTTACATGGGAGAAATTCCACTCGCTGCCGGGCGGCGCTTCCCCTCGTGGTAGCAATGCCTTCGGGATCCACCAAAATGCTGGCGGAAGTCCACCGGTAAACACCAAAGTGGCTTAGGAATTGTACATTGAATTATGAAGCCAAATGGTGTTTATATAGGGGGAGACCCAGAGTAAAACAGGTTGCAGAAACGATGTGGGATACAGGCCCGTGTGCGCTCGATCGCAGTGTGGTGCGATCGATCGCAGGTACGATCGATCGCATGTCTTGTGCGCACGATCTCATGTGCGCTCGATCGCATGTTTGCTGCGATCGATCGCAAATGCACTGAACTTCAATTATTTGGATGTGGGATGTTGATCATGCGCTCGTTCAAAGGCAGGTGCGCTCGAGCGCTGGTGCGCTCGATCGCATATCTGTTGCGATCGAGCGCAATGTCTCCAGAAGCTTCAAATCAACCTGAAATGCTGCACTTTCTCCACAAAGCTGTAAAAACACACAAAACACAAGAAAAACATAAAATAAAGTAAAATAATACTAACTAAGAGCATAACAAATATAAGTTAAGGGTCTAAAATATGCAATATTTAAGACTCATCAGTGCACAAGGTCAATGGTAGCATAATGTGCAAGTGCGACATCATCTCCATAAGGATTGGTAAATTTAGATTTAAAATTAGGTTCTCAAAGTAAAAATGGATAGAAATAAATGTTAAGTATGAATTAATAATGATAAGAACATAGAGCTTTGATATCCACCACTAATCATACTTTCCCAATGAGTAATGTGCCAGTGCTCTAGCCCAACCATGAATACCTAATGGTTGTTAACCTAAGGGCATGGTATCTACTCCTTAAGCCATTGATTTCTCTAAGCAATGAGTTAGGCATGGTATCTACTCGAACTCTTTTCTTTCTTAAGGGATTCAGTATGGTATCTACTAAGTTGTTCCTTAAGAGAGCATAGGACCTGATTACGCCCAAAGTATAACACGGTTATTGTAGTACGACTTTGGGGTGTCGATTCCACAGGGAAACAAGTTAGGTACAAAGGAAAATGTGTAAACCTTAAAACGAACGATAAAAGTTAAACGAAAGATTTTTTGAGTTTTGATAATGAGATAATGTGAGAAAAATTGCGTAGATGTAAATGAAATATAAATGAGAAATAACAAGGTTCTGAGAATCCTCCTTAGGTTTGTTCCCTATTTCCAATCTGGATTCAATTGATTTTATCTCGATTGCAAGTTTCACCTCCCAAACAAGTAATCAGAATATATTCAATCAAGCACATTTATAACTCTAATATAATTGCTACAAATTAATCATTGATTCCAGTTCATGCACACATGACTGATCTTAAAGATTATCAAGAAACGACAATATATCTTTAATGATAATATCACAATAATGGACAATCAATAAGATAAATCTATCGGAATCAATCACATCCAAACAACCTCAATGGAGGAGAAGGATGCAATCACCGGATTAAGAGAATCTAAAAGAAGAAGAATAAAAAGTGCATCTATCACAAGAACTCAAATCCTTCTTACTTAATCAATGAATAATTCATAAACAATATTCAATAATAAATCCGTACAACTGAATCAAGAACAGGAAATAAAGAACAATAAATCCCTAAAGATTCATCCCTTTCCCTTGTAAGATGATTAGTTGGCCATGGAAATCAAGGTGGAAGAACAATATGGATGCTCTCCCCTTGATTTGGACATGAAGTTCAAGGTGGATGAACAATATGGATGTTCTCCCCTTGATTTGCAACCAAAGAAAACTTGGAAGAATGCTAAACTTGGATCCCAAAACCTTACTCTCTCTTTTCTTTCTTGAAAATGAATGTTGGCTGCACACTCTTTAAGCATTTATTTATAGATCACAAGTAGATAGGGGCATTTTGGTCCAGAAAATGTCATTGTGCAGCCCTAATTTGGTCTTGGACCGAGTGGGAGCTGGAAAGTGAGGGGTGCTGTGCTGGAAAGTGAGGGTGCAGTGCTGGAAAGTGAGGGGCGCAGCGCTAGGTGGATGCTGATCTGGAGGCCTGACCTGTGTCTATTAAAACTGCAATAACTTTCTCTAGAAAAATTCTTTTTACGAACCGTAAATTCTTCAGAAAATAGACTTCTGGATCTTTCTAAGCATATATGGTTAATCTCCTGGTTCTTCCTGTATCAATACAGTTTAATCTGCAAAGATGATTGATCTGCACGGGCAATTCTGGCAATTTAGTGAAACTCCTTTCTTGGTTTCTCGTCATCTTAGCTCTTCCGCGACCATTATCTCACCCGAGTATTCATTGAAGCTTCGTGTTTAAAATGATGATAGCTTTTCTATCTCTTTTTTTAAGGTCAAAGTACCTAAAAATGCACTGAAATAATTCAACAATTCAAGAATAACACTTTAGAGTTATTAAGGTATAAAAGTGTAATTCCAACCTCGATCAACCCTAAAATGCTAACAATTAAGTATTTTTTTGATGTGTTTTATGACTCTCATCAGAACCCCCAACTAGCTTATTGCTAGTCCCTAGCAATTCAAGCGAAAGACATGAAATGAATTCTTTATTTAGAAATCAAAGCAGAATACAGCAATGCTGGCGTTAACCAAGAGTGATTCAAAAATCTCTGTCTCAAGAATCATGCATAACATACAACACATAGAATCATTAAATATCATTCAAGTCCAAGAATAATCCAAATGTCAACCCTAAAATCGTTATCTACTCTTAACATCCATCTTACCACAATACATTTGTCCGAACACCCGGATGATTTTATGTATAGCATTCATGAACACAAGTCTTAGCCTCTAAAAACATAATAAATTGCGTGACATCAATCACAAACCAAGCTCCATAGGCTTACTTTTCAAATCACTCTCCACTTATGTAGAAAAATCACACTACATCGGATCAATAGGTATTTAATAAGCTTGTAACGTTAGGCTAGGGTAAAGGTCAAGAAAGAACGGGAAAGTTTAAACAAATAAAAGAACTAAGTCTTTTAATTTAAACACAACCACTTTAAGCACAAGATAACCTTACTTCAACACCCAACTCTTTCAACCATTTTTCAAGCATTTCATGCAATAAATCACCATTTTTTTTCTTTTCTTCTTTCTTTGCCATAATTCATTTTTTTATTTTTTTTTTATTTTTTATTTTGGCATAAGACCATTCACCTCCTCTTTCATTCTTTTCTTTTCTTTTCCACAACCCCCAACTTATCTCTTTTAATGTACTTGGGTTATCGTAGTAATATTTTCTCATATTTCCACCCTTACTCTTCTTAAGTACTTCTCAACAAATGTGTATAACTAAGTTCTTTTAAAAGAAAGGTAAGGATAAAATATTTTTAAGCTCATAAAGGTAAGTAAATGGTTTATCGAAAGAAACAAGGCTCAATTTTTTTTTTCTTTTCAAGAAAAAGGCTCAAATAGGTGACTAGCGATAAATATAACAAGGGTAAGTTTAAAAGGCTCAAATGGTTCAAAAATGGCTTATATCATATCCTAAGTAGTGTGCATTCTATGATTTTCGCCTCAAGTGCTTATCAAATAAGTTCTAGAGCTTGTTGAGACCACAAAAGTATTCACAAAACAATTGCACATAAAACTTCTCCAAATGCTTTAGACTAATAATGCAATCTTACCACAACCCAGAGTCTCAAACCAAAGAAAAATTGACACTTAATTTATTCTCAAAGTGAAGCAAGATTTAACTTCTTCTAAACGCTATATGCTATCTCAATTAGACTCAAATCATCGACATGTGAATTAACTCCAAGGTTAACACAAAGCATGCTAAAAACAAACAAAAAGGTAAAATGACACCAAGCAGTTCAATGAAAAACATGAAAAATAGGAATATGTTTCCTCCACCTCCAACTTAAAGTAAACATTGTCCTCAATGTGAAAGCAAAAGATAAGGAAACTCCATTTGTAGCCAAAAGTGCACAGAAGCTGAAAATTGTGCACCACCGTTTGAACTGCTTCGTATATTTGTTCCTGAAAAATAAATACGAAAGTAAAACTGGAAAACAACAAAATACTAGTAATAAAATGTTGGGAATCAACTTTTTTTTTTAGAAATTTAAATTAAACTAAAATCTAACAATTAGGATTGAATAAAAACTAACTAAAAACAGAAAAAAATAAAATAAAAAGAAAAACGTACCTTTGTTGTGTGGTCAAGGTGAGTAGACCGGATCCATAAGCGGAATGTCTTTCACTTCCGGATCATGTCTATCGATTAAGATCTTAAGTCATTGACCATTTACTTTAAAGACCCGACCATCTCTAGTATCCTCAATTTCTACCGCCCCATTTTCAAAAACATTTTTTACTATAAAATGGCCGGTCCATCTTGACCGAAGTTTTCCAGGATACTTATGAAGTCTGGAGTCGTATAAGAACACTCGATCATTGGATTTAAATGTTTTCCTCAAAATTTTTTTGTCATGGAATACTTTCATCTTAACCTAATAGATTCTAGAATTTTCATAAGCATCGTTTCTTAATTCTTCTAACTCGGTCAACTGATATTTTCGAAGTTTACCTGCTTCACCCATGTCAAAATTAAAAGACTTGATGGCCCAATAAGCTCAATGCTCAAGTTCCACGGGTAAGTGGCAAGGCTTTCCAAAAACAAACTGGTAAGGCGACATACTTAAGGGAGTTTTAAAGGCTATACGGTAAGCCCAAAGTGCATCAGTTAGTCTCAAAGACCAATCTTTGCAATCGGGGTTAACCGTTTTTTCTAAAATTTGTTTAATCTCCCTATTAGCCAGCTCCACTTGTCCATTAGTCTAAGGATGATAGGCAGTAGAGATTTTATGTAATACCCCATATTTTTTCATTAAAGCTTCAAAAGAACGGTTGCAAAAATGTGTACCTCGATCACTAATTATAGCACGTGGTGTACCAAATCGAGACAACACCTCTTCTTTAAGGAATTTAATCACCGTTCCGTTATCATTGTTTTGATAAGCTGCTGCTTCTACCCACTTGGATACATAATCTATTGCTACAATGATATACTGGTACCCGAAGGAAGGGGGAAAGGGTCCCATGAAATCGATGCCCCAACAATCAAAGATTTCAATCACTAAAATGGGGTTCAGGGGCATTATATTTCGGCGCGACACAGCTCCTAACTTTTGACACCTTCCACAAGAGCGACAATATGTGTTGGCATCTCTAAATAAGGTAGGCCAATAAAATCCACACTGCAAAATTTTTGCAGCGGTTTTTTTCATCAAAAAGCGGCCTCCATAAGCTTGGGAGTGACAAAATTCTAACACACTCGCAATCTCTTCATTAGGGATGCAACACCTTAGAATTTGGTCAGGGCAGTACTTGAAAAGATAGGGGTCATCCCAAAAAAAATTAGGTACCTCATATAAGAATTTCCTCTTGTCCTGGGCACTCCAATCCATAGGTATTTCACCTGTAGCCAAATAATTTACGATGTGAGCAAACCATGGTAGAAAAGTAATGGAGAGTAATTGCTCATCGGGAAAATCATCTTTGATTGGCATGTCATCACAAGTGTCCGCAAAAGTGAGCCTGGATAAATGGTCATCTACTATGTTCTCCACTCCTTTTTTATCGTTGATGGTGATATCAAATTCTTACAAGAGGAGAATTCATCGGATTAGTCATGCCTTAGCATCCTTCTTCGTAAGAAGATATTTGAGGGCTGCATGATCTGTAAAAATAAGGATAGGAGAACCAATTAAATGAGCACGAAATTTATCTAAAGCAAATACTACAGCTAGCAACTCTTTTTCAGTTGTAAAGTAATTCATTTGAGCACTATTTAAAGTCTTACTAGCATAGTAAATGACAAAAGGTTTACCCTCCATTCATTGTCCAAGAACAACACCTACAACGTAGTCACTAGCATCGAACATGATTTCAAAAGGTAAAGTCCAATCCGGCAACTGCATTATAGGTGCGGAAGTAAGCTTGCCAATCAGCACTTTAAAGGCCTCTTAACAAGCTTAAGTCCACTCAAAAGGGGTATCGTTAACTAGGAGGGCACATAGTGGTCTAGATATATTTGAAAAATTTTGTATGAACCTCCTATAAAAACCAGCATGACCAAGGAAAGATCTCACATCCTTTATTTTCTTAGGGGCAGGTAATTTAGAGATTAATTCAATCTTAGATTGATCAACCTCTATTCCTTTAGAAGAGACAATATGCCCTAAGACAATACCGGATGGTACCATGAAATGGCATTTTTCCCAATTTAAAACCAATTCTTTTTCCTCGCAGCGAATTAATACTTTTTCTAAATTCATTAAGCATGTTTCAAATGAAGATCCAAAAAGAGTTAGGTCATCCATAAAAACCTCCATGCAATTTTCAACCATGTCACTAAAAATACTCATCATGCAGCATTGAAAAGTAGCAAGGGTGTTACATAATCCGAATGGCATTCTACGAAAAGCATAGGTGCCAAAGCGACAAGTAAATGTGGTCTTTTCTTGGTCTTCTAATGCAATTTCTATTTGATAGTAATCAGAATAGCCATCTAGAAAACAATAAAAGGGATGACCAGCTACACGCTCAAGAATTTGGTCAATAAAAGGGAGTGGGAAGTGGTCTTTCTGGGTGGCAGTATTTAATTTTTTGTAATCAATGCACATATGCCACCCGGTCACAAGCTTGGTAGGGACTAACTCTCCTAGGTCATTCTTTGTCACAGTGACTCCGGACTTTTTAAGGACGACTTGCGTAGGGCTTACCCACTTACTATCAGTTATGGGATATATAATACCCGCATCTAATAGTTTCAGCACTTCATTTTTCACAACTTCTTTCATAGTGGGGTTAAGCCTAAGTTGAGAGTCTCTACGAGGACTGGTTCCTTCATCCAGATTTATTCTATGGGAGCAGATCAGGGGACTAATTCCCTTTAAATCAGCCATGCTCCATCCCAGGGTTGATTTATGTTCATTTAAAGTTTGAATTAATATCTTACCTTGGGTCTCAGATAATTCAGAAGAAATAATAACATGAAAGGTATCACCTGGACCGAGAAAGGAATGTTTTAGACCCTTAGGTAGTCGCTTCAATTCGACTTTAGGTGCTTCCACACTTGAGGGGACTTGAGTCTTGCTTTTTTCGGGCAGCTCCTCAAACCTTGGTTGCCATGCCCGATTTCCATAATCCTGAGATTTGTCAAAAACAGCACATATATCAATTACATCAGTTTTATCATCAAATAAATCTATCTCAGAATTAACAAGAAAATTTTCATGAGGGTCATAATCATGAGTTAAGAAAACTCCCTCATTGACGAGTGACTCGATCATGTAAAGCTGGTGGTTTTCGTCCTCATCTTCGGGCTGTTTTGCAACATTGAAAATATTTACTTCAAGGGTTATATTGCCAAAGGACAGCTTCATGAGTCCATTCCTACAATTTATTAGAGCATTCGCAATAGCAAGAAAAGGTCTACCCAAAATCAAAGGGATTTTAGAGTTAATGTCTACAGCAGAAGTAGTATCAAGAATTTAGAAATCAACAGGATAATAAAATTTAACAATTTGAATCAAAACATCCTCAACCACACCTCGGGGTACTTTGACTGAACGATCAGCAAATTGTAATACGACGCCGGTTGGTTTGATTTCTCCTAACCCCAGCTGTAAGTAAATGGAAAATGGCATCAGGTTTACACTAGCTCTTAGATCTAGTAAGGCTTGTCCAACCTCATGATTTCCAATGCTACAAGCAATGGTAGGACAGCCCGGATCTTTGTGTTTCGGGGGAATTCTTTACTCAATTAGTGCACAAACTTGCTCAGTTAGGAAAGCTGTTTTCTTGACATGATGTTTCTTCTTAATTGTGCATAAATCTTTGAGAACTTTTGCATAAGTGGGGACTTGTTTAATCACATGAAAAAGTGGGAGATTAAGTTTCACTTGCCTTAAGTTCTCAAGGATTTCATCATTTATTTCCAAATTTTTCTTGTTGGATTTTAAGGCTTGGGGGAATGGTGCCTTAACAGGATTTTTGGTCACTTCAGGGTCTTTAGACAGTTCGGTTTCACTACTAGTTTGACCCTTTCTCACATTCTCGGGTTTATTCTCTACTGGAATGTGTAGTGACTTACCACTTCGGGTCACAATGGCATTTACATCTTTCACATTTTCTTGTGCCATATGTTGACCATGAGGTATGGACTGAGCTTGGGCAGGGAACTTACCTCGCTCAGTTACACTCAAGGAGCTCATTAATTTAGACACTTGGCTCCTTATTTCTTTGTTTTCCACAACCAACTGTGTAATTAACGCCTCACACTTTTGGTTTGTCTTGCCTTGTGCTTCTATAAAAACATGTAAGGTGTCTTCTAAAGAATTTCTAAAGGATGAGGGTGCATAATAAGGTGCTGGGTATGATCTAGGGGGTTGTGTGTGCTGCTGATTTTCAGATTTTCAACTGAAGTTAGGGTGATTTCGCCACCCCAGATTATAAGTGTTAGAGAAGGGTGCTGAGGGCTTCTTGTACATGCCTAAGGTATTGCATTGTTCCTCGTACAGCCCTCTCATGTCCACAAATGTGGGACAATCTTGGGCGGGATGATCAACCTTGCCACACACAAAACATGATTCTAAAGGTTCGGCCTGATTAACCATGTGTGTTGGTTTTTTAGTTTTTAATGCCTCTAACTCCCTAGTAAGCATCTCGACCTTGGCCTTAAGGTTATCCTCTTCCCTAAGATGATAGATTCCTCCACCACTAGGGTTTCCTATAGGTCGTGACCTATTTGTGCTCTCAGTAGCACTACGTCCAGTCCATGTGTGAGCTTTTTCAACAAGCTCATTGAGGTACTCAATAGCCTCATCAGGGTCTTTTTGCAAAAACTCACCATTATACATCATCTTGACAAATTGGCGTTCTCTATAGGTAAGACCCTCATAGAAATAGCTCATTAAACACCAATTTTCGTACCCATGATGTGAACACATACTTAACAGCTCTTTAAATTTCTTCCAAGACTGATACAAAGTCTCGTTTTCCTTTTGTGCAAACGTGGAGATTTGTCTTTTCAATGCATTAGTCTTATGTTGAGGGAAGTACTTGTTAAAAAAGACTTGGGTCATCTCATTCCATGACCCAATTGATCGTGGTCTCAGTGAGTATAACCCACTCTTAGCTTTATCCTTCAATGAGAAAGGAAAAAACTTGAGTCTCACGATATCATCAGTTGCATCGTGACTATGGAAAGTCGCAACTACTTCCTCAAATTCTCTAATGTGCACATAGGGGTTTTCATTTTCCATGCCATGAAAAGTAGGGAGAAGTTGTATCATCCCTGTTTTAAAATCTTGATGACGGGTATTGGCTGGAAACATAATGCACGATGGTGTGGCTGTCCGGCTAGGATGTAGGTAATCTTTAAGTGTCCTAGCGCCATTCTCATTAGGATTTTCAGCCATGTTAACAAAATCCTCTAAATTCTCTAATGGGGGTGCACTATGGTTTGATCTACGTGAGGTTTCACCAATGGAGGTGGAAGGAGAGGGTAACTCTAATTCGGGTCCTCTAATGAATCTACCTCGCGAATCTCTCGGTCTAAGCATGCACCAATTAATTTAGAGGGGGAATAAATAAATAAAACTGAGTAACAAATAAATAAATAAATAAAATAGAGTAACAAATAATAAATAAATAAATAAATCAGAATAATAAAAGAAAATTAGAAAATCAAAACCAAAGTAAAGGAACGATATTATCGTATTTACAAACTGCTGAAAAGAAAAATATTTACGATTCTTTTACAGTCACACTTAAAGTTGACAAGTTTCGTTGTACTTAAGCGTGTTTCCCCGGCAACGGTGCCAAAATTTGATTACGCCCAAAGTATAACACGGTTATTATAGTATGGCTTTGGGGTGTCGATTCCACAGGGAAACAAGTTAGGTACAAAGGAAAATGTGTAAGCCTTAAAATGAACGATAAAAGTTAAACGAAAGATTTTTGGGTTTTGATAATGAGATAATGTGAGAAAAATTGCGAAAATGTAAATGAAATATAAATGAGAAATAACAAGGTTCCGGGAATCCTCCTTAGGTTCGTTCTCTATTTCCACTGTTGATTCAATTGATTTTATCTCGATTGCAAGTTTCACCTCCCAAACAAGCAATCAGAATATATTCAATCAAGCACATTTATAACTCTAATATAATTGCTACAAATTAATCATTGATTCCGGTTCATGCACACATGACCGATCTTAAAGATTGTCAAGAAATGACAATGTATCTTTAATGACAATATCGCAGTAATGGACAATCAATAAGATAAATCTACCGGAATCAATGACATCCAAACAACCTCAATAGAGGAAAAGAATGCAATCACCGGATTAAGAGAATCTAAAAGAAGAAGAATAAAAAGTGCATCTATCACATGAACTCAAATCCTTCTTACTTAATCAATGAGTAATTCATAAACAATATTCAACAATAAATCTGTACAACCGAATCAAGAATAGGAAATAAAGAACAATAAATCCCTAAAGATTCATCCCTTTCCCTTGTACGATGATTAGTTGGCCATGGAAATCAAGGTGGAAGAACAATATGGATGCTCTCCCCTTGATTTGGCCATGGAGTTCAAGGTGGATGAACAATATGGATGTTCTCCCCTTGATTTGCAACCAAAGAAAACTTGGAAGAATGCTAAACTTGGATCCCAAAACCTTACTCTCTCTTTTCTTTCTTGAAAATGAATGTTGGTTGCACACTCTTTAAGCATCTATTTATAGATCACAAGTAGTTAGGGGCATTTTGGTCCAGAAAATGTCATTGTGCAGCCCTAATTTGGTCTTGGACCGAGTGGGAGCTGGAAAGTGAGGGGTGCTGTGCTGGAAAGTGAGGGTACAGTGCTGGAAAGTGAGGGGCGCGGCGCTAGGTGGATGCTGATCTGGAGGCCTGACCTGTGTCTACTAAAACTGCCATAACTTTCTCTAGAAAAATCCTTTTTATGAACCGTAAAATTCTCCAAAAAATAGACTTCTGGATCTTTCTAAGCATATATGGTTCATCTCCTGGTTCTTCCTATATCAATACAGTTTAATCTGCAAAGATGATTGATCTGCACGGGCAATTCTGGCAATTTAGTGAAACTCCTTTCTTGGTTTCTCGTCATCTTAGCTCTTCCGCGACCATTATCTCACCCGAGTATTCATTGAAGCTTCGTGTTTAAAATGATGATAGCTTTTCTATCTCTTTTTTTAAGGTCAAAGTACCTAAAAATGCACTGAAATAATTCAACAATTCAAGAATAACACTTTAGAGTTATTAAGGTATAAAAGTGTAATTCCAACCTCGATCAACCCTAAAATGCTAACAATTAAGTATTTTTTTGATGTGTTTTATGACTCTCATCAGAACCTGTGGAAATCGACAACCACATAGGACCTAGGGTATGGTATTTACTCCCGGTTTCCTATGTTGATTAACTCAAGAATCCAGTGTTGATTTCTTTTGTTACTAATGTCAGACCCAGGACTCGGTCATCCATATTGATCTAACTAACAAGTCCATGCCACATGCATACGTTGATCAGACACACACATATGAGGAATTCAATAAAACAAGTATTAATCAATTAAAGCATCATGGCTTGGCTATTTGCAAAGGCAATCAATAAAAATATACGGGAAAGCATAATTAGGGCTTCAATCGAGCCCTATAAAGAGTTAGTTACACATGTTGTTTTATGATAAACATCATTATAACATAAACTAAACTGAAAAATAAAACCCGAGGAATACTGAGGAGACGAGTCATCAATTCCTCTCCAAAGTTTACAACCTCAAGACAAAAATCAAAAGTAATCGAAAAGTATGGTTTCTATGTTTTACAAGTCTTTATATAGTGTT
This sequence comes from Bretschneidera sinensis, assembly GCA_023935145.1. Lineage (NCBI taxonomy): Eukaryota > Viridiplantae > Streptophyta > Magnoliopsida > Brassicales > Akaniaceae > Bretschneidera > Bretschneidera sinensis. The sequence goes on from CM043702.1 coordinate 50,425,363, forward strand.
CTAAGGGTGCCCTGAAACCCTAATTTCCAATTTGAGAGCTGGAGACTTCTTTCCATTACTGGCTTTGTCGCCTCTGGGATGCGTGCACTTGATCGCATTGGTCTGTGCTAGAGCGCATGTGTGCGGTCAAGCCCTCTAGGTGGGTGCACGAGCACCTTTGCACTTGATCACAAGAGAGGTGTGCTTGAGCGCACCTCTGCAGGTTTGCAGATCTTCACTGTAAGTTCCTTAGAGCTTCAAATTGTCTCCATTTCTTCAAAGTCCTATGAAAAACACAGCAAACACGAAAATGAAGAAAAATCTACTAAGATAGATAATGAAAGAGCCTAACAAGTGTAAATTAAGGGGCTTAAATATGACTATTTAAGCACTTATCACACCCCCAAACTTATACATTGCTAGTCCCTTAGCAATACAAAAATGAAATGAAAACAAAATCAAAGATAAATTTATACTTCATGATATCCAAAAATTTGGGTTGCACATAAAACCATGATGATTTTTTTTTCATGAGTAAGCTTATAATAAAAACAAATTTTTGTAGTGAATAAAGATTTTGAAAGTTTAAGTTACTTACACAAGGGTGGTTTAAGGCATCGCAAGTTTGATTTGGTGTGTGGTGAATTAGCACAAGAGTGGTTTAAGGCATCCCAAATATTCTAATGTATATTGTTTTGGTGTCCCAACCTTCATTGAATTCCTTATCAGATAGAACAATAATGACATAGTTTTTATTTCTTTTCTTTTTTTTCTCTCACCATGATATTTTTGCCATGTTGAGTTCCATTAAGCTTTCTAATTGACCCTTGTAGCGAGTGTTTAGCCAATGACTCCCAAACTAGATGGTTTTAGGGCATTAGGTGTAAAGACACCCCTAAGGACTTACTAACTCGAGTAAAAAAGGCTACGAAATTAACAGGTCTTAATGCTGCCAAGTGAAATTACCACCTTTTGATGTGAACACTCACTGCTTACTGAGGCAAGAGGTCCAGTTACTCAGTGAAAATTTTTATGATCATTAAATGCTTAATTCTCACCTTTTGACGTGAACACTCACCGCTTACTAAGGCAAGATGTCCAGTTACTCAGTGGAAAGTTATTAATGACCATTAGGAGCATTTTATTTTCTTTTTGCATGGTGGACATTTTTCTTTATTTTTTTTATGCCAAGGTGTTCTTCTAACAAGTTATCCTATTATAGTTAGGTCATGGAAACATATACATAAGAATTATGTGTCATGCCCCACACAATCATGTGCTAATGTGCTCGTGTCAGCTCTAGACCAAACTCGTGAATTCTTAAGTGCCTTGAGGTAGGTAATTAAACTTTTAAAATTTTTATTACTAGGCTATGTGTTCTAAATTTTAAGCTTAGTAATGGAGTTTGATCATATTTGTTTTAAGTCAACCAAAATTTTTTAAAACAAAATGAACATGCATTTACCAACGGAACCAAAAAAAAATTAAGACATAGTGTGTGCATGTGTGTGCATGTGTGTGCAAGTGTCTCTCTCTAGCCCCAAACTTAATATACACATTGTCCCCAATGTGTGCGTGACATGGAAAGATTTAACGTGGGGGGTGAAGAACTAGACTGCTGGCGTTGCTCGTAGTACACCCCCAAACTTGAACTTGATGCACGCACTAAGTTCCTGAAAAAGAAAAACAAATGTTGTGCTGGAAAACAAGAAATATGGAAAATAAACAGATAAATAAACATAAGTAAGAAAAGAAAAATACTAAAATGAAAAGGATATACTGTGGGGTGCCTCCCATGAGCGTTAAGTTTTACGTCTTCAGCCAGACGGGGTATCTCTCACTGCTGGTCATCAGGTGGTGCAGTCGAAGAGGTACCGGGTGCAGGAGGTAGGTGATCAAGGATGGCCCGTAGTATCGCCTCCTATCGTGTAAACTACGCCTCCAACCCATCTATCCGCTGGTGGATCAGTTGGGTCGCCTCTATGTCCTCTCGACAGATGTCTGATAACTCATAGCAGAAGGAGGAAAGCTCTTTGAGAAGGTGCTAGTACTCCGTGGACCCCCTGTCTAGCTGGTCCTCCTCCCATGTAGGGCTCACTGGTGGGTGCTCGGCCTTTATCGGATCATATGCCACAGGCTCAGCAATAGGAATCTGCACCCGGGGTCTTCGGGGCATATGGAACTGGCTGAGGCTCCATTAGGCCCTCCCGAAGAATAGATGATCACTAACTGGGCCGTCGACGGAGGAGCCTCTGATCCCCTTCTTCTTAAAGATGTGGCAGAGCAAGAAGGGGAAAGGAAGCCCCCATGCAATAGTTGTGGTGGTCTGACGGCTATGCACATGGTCCCAAAACTTGTGTATCTAACTCCATATCATGGCTGGGATGGAGTACCAGTGACTCCGGTGAAAGGCATAGAGAGCCTATAGAAACTGATCCCTCCTCTGAGTCTTGTGCCCCAAAGGGCACATGTTACACTGGAAGACGGAGTCCTAAACCATAAGGGAGGAGGCAACCTCGACCAGCTCCCCGTATTATTGTGTCGGTCCCCGTATTATTGTGTCGGTCCCCGTATTATTGTGTCGGTCCGCATACTGGCTCACACACATGTCTTCAATGATGTGGGGTAGAGGAAATGGGTCGGGCTGCTTCTTTATATGGCTATCCTCCGAAGGAGACTCATCACAACAGTGGAGTGAAACGACGATATCAACGGTGGTTAGCTCTAGGAATCTGCCATGGACTGAGGATGAAAGAATCTCTGGTCGGGTGCAATCATAGGTTAGGTTCATGTAGAAGCTGACCACGAATCGAGTGTATGTCGTCGAACAAACTGGCTTGAACAGCCACTTGAGACGCCGGGCCTTAAACTCTTGGACCGCCTATCCTGTGGCGTTCAAACTCTTGAAGTCCTCATCTATGTTGAATGTAGTCTCGAACAGGATGTCACACTACTTGAAACTAGGCCGGGTGGGTTAGGAATGGCTACCGGAGGCTTGGGAACTAAATGCCATTTTCTGAGGTATGAAACTGTGGTTACTATCAAAATTGCGCTCGATCACAGCTTTCGTGCGCTCGATTGTTCTAGAGGACTTGCGCTCGATCACAGGTGGTGTTGCGTTCGAGCGCATTAGGTTAGGCGTTTTGGCAAACAGGTTGTGGGAAACGAAGACACGAAGCTATGAGAATTTCACAAACGCGATCGCAACCTCCTGTAAACATTACATACAATCACAACACATGGTAAAGATATATAATTAGTACAATGTAAATCAAAAAACCATGTGTTAATGTATGTATCTAAGTCAAAAAGAAAATAAAAATGAGTATGGGCATACCTTGTGGGTATGGGAAAGTGAGTGTGTGTGTGTGAGGTGATATAGGATGATGATAGAGGAATAAAATGTGGGATGGGGAGGTATGTCGTGATGGGAAATAAGATTGAGTAAGGGTTATTGTGCTGTGAGTGATGAGCGAGGTTGAGAGGGCGAGAGTGCGAGACAGAAATAGAAGAAGTGCGATTGAGCGTAAGTGAGGGAATAAGAGGGAAAATGTTTATATCCATCACGTGACCCCTCTGGCCCGAATGCGCGCGAGCACATGCAATGGAATGCAGGGCGAGAGTGCGCTCGAGCACACAATATAGTGCGCGCGATCGTAAGGCAGAAATTACTAATAATAATAAAACATTAAAATAATGAAATGAACAAGGGGACGAACTAGTAACGATACAACTATACCATACTTTAGTGGCCTTAATACCACTAACCTCAATAGAGGCGCTTGAGTTACATAATTGTCAAAGGTGGAACGGCTCAAGCGGTCTCTTGATACAGTGCTACTCTCTTTGAAGGGGGCACTTAGAGCCCACCTCTTGTGACTCAGGTGCCCTTGGATCAGCTACATATTGAACAGAGTGAAGTGCCAAGTCTTCATCTCTAGGAGGCATGTTGAGATCAAGGAATGGTTTGACTCTACGTCCATTTACTGTGAAGGGTTGATTTTCGTTGGAACCATGGACCTCCAAAGCACCATGAGGAAATACCTCGGTGACCACATATGGACCATACCATTGGGACTTGAGTTTGCCTAGGAACAGTCTTAATCTTGAATCGTATAGCAAGACCCTTTATCCCAAATGAAACTCTTTCCTCACTAGTTGATAGGCTTTTGTCCTTTCTTTGTACAGCTTGGCATTCTCATATGCATCATAGCTTAATTCTTCTAGCTCATTTAAGTGTAGATTCCTTTTCTCACCCACTTGTTTCATGTCAAAATTGAACTGCTTTATGGCCCAATATGCTCGATGTTCTAACTCTACCGGGAGATGGCATGCTTTCCCAAAGACTAGGTGGTATGGAGACATGCCAATTAGAGTCTTATAAGTTGTCCGATATGCCCATAGAGCATCATTTAAATGCAAAGACGAATCCTTCCGATTAGGCTTTATAGTCCTCTCTAGGATTCCATTGATCTCTCGGTTACTTATCTCCACTTGGCCACTGGTTTGAGGATGATATGGAGTGCCAAATTTATGAGTGATCCCATATTTTCGGAGTAGTGTGGCAAAAGAGTGATGATGAAAGTGGCTGCCACCATCACTTATGATTGCTCTTGGGGTCCCAAACCGAGTAAATATGTTAGCCTGTAGAAACTTTACAACCACTTTGTGATCATTAGTCTTTGAGGGGATAGCCTCGACCCATTTAAACACATAATCCACACCCACAAGAATATATAAATAACCAAAGGAGTTAGGAAATGGACCCATGAAATCAATGCCCTATACATCAAAAAGTTCTACTATATGAATATTTTGTAAGAGCATTTGATTTCGGGAAGAGATGTTACCTGTCTGCTGGCATCTATCACATGAGCTGCAAAAGGAGAAGGCATCTTTAAATAGATTGGGCTAATAGAAACCTGATTGTAATACCTTAAGAGTTGTTCTCTTGGCCCCAAAATGTCCTTGACAAGCAAACTGATGGCAGTGTTGGAATAAGCTCAAGTGCTCCTCTTCTGAGACACACCGTTTGATGATTTGATCAGGGCAGAATTTGAAGAGGTAAGGGTTATCCCAATGGTAATGTCTGGACATAGATATCAGCCACTACTTTCCTTGCACGGTCATACCTGGGGGAAAAATCTTAGCAGTTAGATAATTGACAATATCAGCGTACTATGGAAGTTTTACCTTTAGTGCGAATAATTGTTCATCAGGGAATTTCTCATTCAAAGGCAGCTCATTTTCATCATTCTCATAGAGTAGCCTTGATAAATGATCTGCAACAACATTCTCACTACCTTTCTTGTCTTTGATCTCCAAATCGAATTCTTGCAATAGGAGTACCCATCTGATTAACCTAGGCTTTGCATCTTTCTTAGAAAATAGATATCTCAAAGCAGTATAATCAGTGAATACAATAACCTTAGAGCCAATAAGATATGATCTAAGTTTCTCTAAAGCAAAAATAATAGTTAACAATTCCTTTTCAGTAGTAGAATAGTTAAGCTGAGCATCATTTAAATTTCTAGAAGCATAGTAGATAGCATGAGGTATCTTAATTGACTCTTTGACCTAAGACAGCTCCCAAGGTGAAGTCACTGGCATCGCACATCAATTCGAATGGAAGATTCCAATCTGGTACCATCATTATTGGGGCAGAGGTGAGAACATCCTTCAATGTGTTGAAAGCTTTCATATAGTTATCAGTTCACTCAAACTTGGTATCTTTAGCTAACAATGCACAAAGAGTTCTTGAGATCTTGGAGAAATCTTTAATGAATCGTCTATAGAAACCGACATGTCCAAGGAAAATTCTAACACCCTTGACTGTGAGAGGAGGAGGCAGCTTTGAAATGATGTCTATTTTAGCCTTGTCTACCTCAATTCCTTTGTTGGAGATGGAGTGACCCAACACAATGCCTTGTTGAACTATGAAGTGACATTTCTCCCAATTCAACACTAAGTTACTTTCTTCACATCTCTTGAGGACACTCTCCAAATGATTTAGGAATTCATCAAAGTTGGAACTAAAGACACTGAAATCATCCACGAATACCTCAATGTATTTCTCCACCATATCGAAAAATATGCTCATCATACATCTTTGAAAAGTGGCTGGTGCATTGCATAAACCGAATGGCATCCTTCGATAAGCAAATGTACCGAAAGGACATGTGAAGGTAGTCTTTTCTTGATCCTTAGGTGCTATGGCAATCTGGTTGTACCCATTGTACCCATCCAAAAAGCAATAATAGCTGTGGCCAGCTAATCTCTCTAACATTTGATCAATGAATGGCAAGGGAAAATGATATTTTTTGGTCACTTTGTTCAATCTTCGGTAGTCAATACATACTCTCCAACTAGTTGTTTTTCTTGTAGGTATGAGCTCCTCATTTTCATTCTTCACTACTGTGATCCCACTCTTCTTAGGAACAACTTAGACCGGGCTTACTCATTTACTATCGGAGATGGGGTAGATAATGTCAACATCTAGTAGTTTTAATACCTCGGCCTTTACTACCTCTTTCATGTGTGGGTTGAGTCTTCTTTGAGCATCTCGAGTGGGCCTTGCTTCATCCTAAAGGTAGATATTATGCATGCACTTGGCTGGACTTATCCCTTTAATGTCAGCAAGAGTCCATCCAATGGCAGATCTATGCTCCCTAAGAACTCTTAATAATTTTTATTTTTCTCAAATACTCAAATTAGCAGCCACATTTACTGGTAATGTCTTTTTCTCTCCCAAATAGGCATAAGTTAAATGCTCTGGCAGCTACTTTAATTCTAATGTTGGTGTTTGGACAATAGATGGAAAAAGAATAGTATTAGTAGGTATGAGAGATTCAAATGGAAGAGCATAATTACTTGAGTGTTTTGGAGAAGCCTCAAGGAGATGCACAACTTTAATGATGTCATCAGTAACATCTTCAGGTTCTTACTCAATATCCACTTTCATGAAGCTATGGGTAATGGTAGTCTCCAATGAATCAATGTGCTGGACCTGAAAAGCTTGCTCAATAAAACTTTGTATCATACATACATTAAAGAATTTCATATCATCTTGAGGTAGTTTTAATGCATCAAATATTTTAAATTCTATTTTCTCACCGTTGACTTTCATACTTACTATTCTCTTTTTCACAAAAATCTTAGTATCGGTAGTTCTCATGAAGGGTCTTCCTAATATGATGGGTAAGGGTAATGGCATAGGGCATTCCTCCATATCTAGCACAATGAAATCGGCAGGTAAAATGAACTCACCTACCTTTACTAGAACATCCTCAAGAATACCCCTAGGTCTTTTTATACTTCTATCTGCCAACTGCAAGGTAATGGAAGTCGGTTGTAGCTCCTCCAAACCTAGGGTTTCGAATACTGTGTATGGTAGCAAATTTACACCCGCTCCCAAATCTAGTAATGTTCGCTCAAACAACTGATCACCTATCCTATAGGGAATAGTAAAACTACCCGGATCTTTCAATTTTGGTGGGAGTTTTCTTAATAGCACAGCGCTTACCTCTTCAGTTAACGCTACAGTCTCATGCTCTTGAAACTTTCTCTTATGAGTGCAACAATCTTTTAAAAACTAGCATAAGCAGGTATTTGTTGAATTGCATCTAACAAGGGAATGTTTATTTCAACGTTCCGCAAGGTTTCAAAAATATCAAGCAGTTTATTTTCTTTCTTTTGTTTTACTAACCTTTGTGGGAAGGGTGGTGTATTCACCTTCTCCGTCTCACTTACCTTTGATGCTGATGGTTTCTCTAGAGATTATTTTGCAGATTCATCAGTCCCTATCACCTTACCATTTCTGAGGATCATGATAGCTTTCAGTTGTTGATGCCCCCCACGGTTAGGTAGTGTTTGAGCCGGAAGCTCACTTTGCTTTCTACCACTTAGCTCTTTAGCCAATTGTCCCATTTGTAACTCTAGCCTTTGGATGGCTTGTTCATCTTTTGCTATGATTTGCCTTAGTTCAGTCTAGAATTGCCTTTCATCTGCCATGAACTGATCTTGTGAAGTCATTAATTGTTGCTGCTGAGTTGCTAATTGCCTCACAAGACTTTTGAGGTCACTTTTCTTTGTCTCGGGAGCTGAGTGAGTGGCTGGCTGGGAGTTTCTTTGCTGCCCTTGCTAGTTAAGGGTATTCTGAATGTTGTTCTAAGAAAAATTTGGGTGCTTTCACCTTGTAAGTGTTTGGTCCCACGTAATTTGCTTGCTCCGGATCTGCAGATGAATACAAGGGACATGTATCAGCATTATGATCAAATTGGGAATATATCGCACATACCTGGAGTGGTGTAGCTGGTGGATTAGGTGATGCATTCTGAGCGGTCATGGCTTTGACTATCAGATCTAGTTTCCTCTCCACAGTAGCTATTTGGGTAGAGGATCCTATGATGAGAGTCATAAAATGCATCTTAACAGTACTTAATTGTTAGCATTTTAGGGTTGATTTAGGTTTTAATTGTACTTTTATACATTAACAACTCTAAAGTGTCATTCTTGGATCATTAATCTATTTCGGTGCATTTTCAAGTACTTTAAGTTCAAAAGAGAATGAAAATTTATCATTACTTAAAGCACAAAGACTCGAGGTATACCGGAGTGAAGGCATGGTTGTGGAAGGACAAATGTAGAGAAACCAAGTTCTAAGTGTGGGCGCTGCGACCTGAATAAGTCCAAGCCTCAGCCTCCAGAACCATAGCCCAAAAAAGCAAGAAAGCACCAATTGATCGCGGTGTCCAGAGCCTCCACTTACCTAAGACCAGCCAAAGCCTAGGCTCTAGTAAATAAGAGCCACGGCGCGCACACGATTCTCTTCTCTGAGCTTTGACCTAATTAGGACTTTAATGATTGTTTAAACCCTAAAACACCCTTGGACCTTTTGTATTATAAATAGATCACTTAGGATTTGAGAAAAAAGAATCATCAAGGCTGGAAAACATAAGAAGGCTGCCACATTCTCCTCCATCAAAGTTTTCAAGCATGAGCCCTATGGCCAACTAATCTCCAAGCAAGGCGAAGGGATGAATCCCTAGGTGTAGTTATTCTTATTTTCTCTTATTGATTCAGTTGTAGTTGGGATTTATTGTCAAAATATTGTTAGGTGTTACTCTTTAATCTTATTAAAGGATTTTCTCTTAATCCGGTGATTGTATCCTTATCATTGATATAAGTTTAGTCATGCTCTTCTTATGTCAAGATTGTTGGTTGTGATTGAGTCCGATAGATTTATCTTTAGGTTTGTCCATTACTACGATATTGTCATTAAGATATATTGTCGTTTCTTGATAAATCTATAGGATAGGTCATGTGTGCTTAAATCGAAAGTAAGAGTAATTCATATCAATTACATTAGGGTTTATATGTGCTTTAGATGAATATTTGCCGATTGCCTGTTTGGGATGTGAAACTTGAAATCGAGATAAAACAATTGAATCAAGATTGGAATAAGGCAACGAACCTAGGGAGGATTCCCAGAACCTTGTTGTTTCTTTATCATATATTTCAATCTATTTACACAATTACTTCATTATCAAAATTCATTTCTTCTCACTTGATTGTTATCATTCGTGTTAAGGTTTGCATTTTTCCCTTGTAGATCACTTTTCCCTATGGAATTGACACCCCAAAGCTGTGCTACAACTACCGCGTTATACTTTGGGCGTAATCAAATTTTGGCGCTGTTGCCGGGGAAAACGCGCTTACATACAAGGAAGATTGTCAACTCTAAGACAAGACGGTACTATTGTTCTTTTTCTTTAAGTTTTTGATTTTTTGATTTGTTCTGTTTTATTTATTTCCTTCTAACTCATTTGGTGTATGCTTAGACCAAGAGATTCGCGAGGTAGATTCATTAAAGAACCCGAAGTAGAGCTACCCTTTCTTTCCACGTCCGTTAGTGAAACCTTGCCTAGATCAAACCCTAGTGTACACTTAAAAAAGAATTTAGAAAACTTTGTTAGCATGGCTGAAAACCATAATGAGAATGTTGCTAGGACACTTAAAGATTACTTGCACCCTAGCCGAACAGCCACACCATCATGCATCATGTTTCCAGCCAACACTCGCCATCAAGATTTCAAAACAGGGATGATACAACTACTCCCTACATTTCATGGCTTGGAAAACGAAAACCCATATGTACACAATAGTGAGTTTGAGGAAGTAGTTGCGACTTTTCATAGTCAAGATGCAACTGATGACATCGTGAGACTCAAGTTTTTCCTTTCTCTTTGAAGGATAAAGCTAAGAGTTGGCTATACTCGCTGAGACCATGATCTATTGGGACATGGAATGAGATGACTTAGGTCTTCTTCAATAAATACTTCCCTCAACATAAGACCAATTCTTTAAAAAGGCAAATCTCCACTTTTGCACAAAAGGATAATGAGATTTTGTATCAGTCTTAGGAGAAATTTAAGGAGCTATTAAGTATGTGTCCTCACCATGGGAATGAGAGTTGGTGCTTAGTGAGCTACTTTTATGAGGGACTTACCTATCGAGAGCGTCAATTTGTAGAGATGATGTGTAATGGTGAATCTCTGCAAAAAGATCCTGATGAGGCTATAGAGTACCTCAATGAGCTTGCTGAAAAAGCTCATACTTGGACTGGACCTAGTGCTACTGAAAGCACAAATAGGTCATGACCTATAGGAAACCCTAGTGGTGGTGGAATATAGCATCTTAGGGAAGAAGACAACCTAAAAGCAAAGGTCGAAATGCTCACTAGGGAGTTAGATGCGTTAAAGACTAAAGGCTCAAAGCCAACACACGTGGTTAATCATGTCGAATCTTTGGAACCATGTTTTGTGTGTGGCGGGGTAGATCATCCCACTTAAGAGTGCCTCACATTCGTAGATATAAGAGGGATATATGAGGAACAATATAGTGCCTTAGGCATATACAAGAAGCCTCTAGCTCCCTTCTCTAACACCTATAATCCGAGATGGCGAAATCACCCCAACTTCAGCTGGAAGTCTGAAAATCAGCAGCTTGTACAACCCTCTAGGTCATACCCTGCACTATATCATGCACCCTCATCCTCTAGGACTTCTTTAGAAGACACTTTACATACTTTTATTGAGGCACAGGGTAAGACAAACCAAAGGCGTGAAGCATTAATCACACAAGTTGTGGAAGAGAATAAGGAAATAAGAAGCCAGGTGTCCAAATTGATGGGCTCCTTAAGTGTGATTAAGCAAGGTAAGTTCCCTTTCCAAGCTCAGTCCACACCCCATGGTCAACACATGGCACAAAAAAAATTGGAAAATGTAAATGCCATTGTGACAAGAAGTGGTAAGTCTTTACACATCCCAACATCAAGCACACCCGAGGATATGGAAAAGGGTCAAGATAGTGGTGATACCGAACTGTTCAAGGACCCTGAGGTTACCAAGAGCCTTGTTAAGGCACCATTCCCTCAAGGTTTAAAATCAAACAAGAAAAATCTGGACCTAAACAATGAGATCCTAGAGAACCTAAGGAAAGTAAAACTTAATCTACCTCTTTTGCATGTGATTAAACAAGTTCCTACCTATGCAAGGGTTCTCAAGGATTTATGTACAATTAAGAGGAAGCACCATATAAAGAAAGCAGCATTCCTAACAGAGCAAGTTAGTGCTTTAATTGAGCAAAGAATTCTCCCAAAATACAAGGATCCTGGTTGTCCAACCATTGCCTGTAGCATTGGAAATCATGAGGTTGTACAAGCCTTGCTAGATTTAGGAGCTAGTGTAAACCTAATGCCATTTTCTATTTATTTGCAGCTGGGATTGGGAGAAATAAAACCAACTACTGTGGTATTACAATTGGCTGACCGTTCAGTCAAAGTACCCTGGGGTGTAGTAGAGGATGTTCTCATTCAAATTGATAAATTTTATTATCCTGTAGATTTCCTAATCCTTGATACTACCTATGCTGTTAAAACTAACTCTAAAATTCCTTTGATTTTGGGTAGACCTTTCCTTGCTACTGCAAATGCTCTTATTAATTTCATGAAGTTGTCCTTTGGAAACATGACTCTCGAGGTGAACATTTTAACGTTGCAAAACAGCCCGAAGATGAGGACGAGAACCACCACTTATACATGATCGAGTCACTTATCGATAAGGGAGTTTCCATAGCTCATGAATTTGACCCTCTTGAATATTTTCTTGTTAATTCTAAGATTGATTCTATTAATGATAAAACTGATATAATTGATATTTGTGCTATTTTTGATAAATATCAAGATTATGGCAACCAAAGTTTGAGGAGTTGCCCGATAGAAGTGAGAAACAAATCCCTTCAAATATGGCAGCACCTAAAGTCAAATTGAAGCCACTACCTAAGGGTTTAAAGCATGTTTTTCTCGGTCCAGGTGATACTTTTCCTGTTATTATCTCATCTGAATTGTCTGAATCTCAAGGTTAGAAATTAATTCGGACCTTAAATGCACATGAATCAGCCTTAGGTTGGAGCATGGCTGATTTAAAAGGAATTAGTCCCCTAATCTGATCTCATAAGATAAATTTGGATGAAGGAACTAGTCCTTGTAGAGACCCTCAATGTAGGCTTAACTCCACTATGAAAAAAGTAGTGAAAAATGGAGTGTTGAAACTATTAGACGCGGGAATTATATATCCCATAGTTGATAGTAAATGGGTAAGTCCTACACAAGTCGTTCCTAAAAAGTCTGAAGTCACTGTGGTAAAGAATGACCTAGGAGAGTTAGACCATACAAAACTTGTGACCGGGTGGCGAATGTGCATTGATTACAAAAAATTAAATGCTACCACCCGAAAAGACCATTTCCCACTCCCTTTTATTGATCAAATTCTTAAGCATGTAGCTGGTCATCCTTTTTACTATTTTCTAGATGGTTATTCTGGTTATTATCAAATTGAAATTGCATTAGAAGACCAAGATAAAACCACTTTCACTTTTCCTTTTGGTACTTATGCTTTTCGTAGAATGCCATTTGGATTGTGTAATGCCCCTGCCACTTTTCAACGTTTCATGATGAGCGTTTTTAGTGATATGGTTGAAAATTGCATAGAGGTTTTTATGGATGACCTAACTGTTGTTGGATCTTCATTTGATACATGCTTAATGAATTTAGAACGAGTGTTGATTCGTTGTGAGGAAAAGGAATTAGTCTTAAATTGGGAAAAAAGCCATTTCATGGTACCATCCGGTATTGTCTTAGGGCATATTGTTTCTTCTAAGGGAATAGAGGTTGATCAATCTAAGATTGAATTAATCTTTAAATTACCCACACCTAAGACAGTAAAGGATGTAAGATTTTTCCTTGGTCATGCTGGTTTTTATAGGAGGTTCATACAAAAATTTTCTAACATATCTAGACCACTATGTGCACTTCTAGTTAAAGATGCCCCATTTGAGTGGACTCAAGCTTGTCAAGAGGCCTTTAAAATGCTGATTGGTAAGCTTACTTCAGCACCTATAATGCAGTCACCTGATTAGACATTACCCTTTGAAATCATGTGTGATGCTAGTGACTTTTCTATAGGTGTTGTTCTTGGACAACGAAAAAAAGGGAAACCTTATGTCATTTACTATGCTAGTAAAACCTTAATTAGTGCTCAAATGAACTACTCCACCACTGAAAAAGAATTGCTAGCTGTAGTATTTGCTTTGGATAAGTTTTGTGCTTATTTAATTGGTTCTCCTATTCTTATCTTCACAGATCATGTAGCCCTCAAGTACCTTATTACAAAGAAGGATGCTGATACACGACTAATATGGTGGATCCTACTCTTACAAGAATTTGACATCACCATCAAAGATAAGAAAGGAGTAGAGAATGTAGTGGTGGACTATCTCTCAAGGCTCACATTTGAGGACACCTCTGACAACATGCCAATCAAGGATGATTTTCCCGATGAGCAATTACTCTCTATTACTTCTCTACTATGGTTTGCTCATATTGTGAATTATTTGGCTATCGGTGAGATACCAATGGATTGGAGCTCTCAAGACAAGAGGAAGTTCTAGAATGAGGTACATAATTTTTATTGGGATGACCCCTATCTTTTCAAGTACTGCCCTGACCAAATTTTAAGGCGGTGCATCCCTAATGAAGAGATTGCCAGCGTCTTAGAATTCTGTCACTCCCAAGCTTGTGGAGGCCACTTTTCAATGAAAAAAATAGCTGCAAAAATTTTGCAGTGTGGATTTTATTGGCCTACCTTATTTAAAGATGCAAACATCTATTGTCGCTCATATGAAAAGTGTCAGAAGTTAGGAGCTGTGTCTCGTCGTAATATGATGCCCTTAAACCCAATTTTAGTGATTGAAATCTTTGATTGTTGGGGCATTGATTTTATCAGACCATTTCCTCCTTCTTTCGGATACCAATATATCATTGTGGCAATAGATTAAATATCTAAATGGGTAGAGGCAGCACCTCGCTGAAGCAATGATAATAGAACAGTAATTAAATTTCTCAAATAAATTGTGTTATCTCGATTCGGTACACCACGTGCTATAATTAGTGATCAAGGTACACATTTTTGCAACCATTCTTTTGAAGCTTTGATGAGAAAATATAGGGTGTTACATAAGATTTCTACAGCCTACCATCCTCATATTAGTGGACAACTAGAACTTGAAAATAGAGAAATCAAGCAAATTTTAGAAAAAAACGGTCAACCCAGATCACAAGGATTGGTTTTTAAGACAAGTTGATGCGTTTTGGGCCTACCGTACAGCTTTCAGAACCCCATTAGGTATGTCACCTTATAGGCTTGTTTTTGGAAAGCCTTGACACTTACCCGTAGAACTCGAGCATCGAGATTATTGGGCCATCAAGTCTTTTAATTTTGACATAGGAGAAGCAGGTAAGCTTAGGAATATCAGTTGACCGAGTTAGAGGAGTTAAGAAATGATGCTTATGAGAACTCTAGAATCTATAAGGCAAAGATGAAAGTGTTTCATGATAAAAATATTTTGAGGAAAACATTTAAACCTAATGATCAGATGTTCTTATACAATTCTAGACTCCATAAGCACCCTGGAAAACTTCGGTCGAGGTGGACCGGTCTTTTTGTAGTGAAAAATGTTTTTGCAAATGGGGTGGTCGAAATAGAGGATACTAGAGATGGTCGAATCTTTAAAGTCAATGGTCAATGCCTTAAAATCTTAATTAATAGGCAAGATCCGAAAGTGGAAGACATTCCGCTTATAGATCCGGTTGATTCACCTTGACAACACAACAAAGGTATGTTTTTACTTTTATTTTTCTTTTGTTTTGTTTAAGTTATTTCAATTTTAATTTTTTAATTTTTAGTTTGATTTAATCTAATTTTTAGTTTACGGGTTATTTTTACTAATTTTATTCTATATATTTTTATACTCCTTTTTATTTCACTTATTTTACGCAAAGAAGGAATTGTGCTGTTTTTCAGCACATTTGAAGCAGGCCAGGTCGCGCCTAAGCCCGTCCACAGCATGCCTAGGCCCAACGCTGCGGCCCACAAAAACGGCGCCTCGCCCACTAGCGCCTAGGCCCAGCACGCCTCGCCCCTTCCCGTGCTTGCTGCAGCGCACAACACCTAGCCTATCACGCCCATCTTGTGTGTTGTAGCGCCCTTCACCTCACGTTGCAGCGCCTACCCGAGCCTGGCCCCTTTATATCCCTAAATTTTTCCTTTCCTCTTCATTTCTCTCTCACAAAAAACCCAGCACACTCATTTCTCTCTCATCCTTGCTCCAAACCCTCACTTACCCACTCACTTTTACTTAAAATTTCTTGATTCTAACATCATTTCTTGAAGGATTTAGCACTAATATTGCAGATTTTGCTAGGAATTTCTCCACAAAGCTTGGTTCTAAGAAGACGTTGGGTTTTTCAAGAAGATTTCAAATTGGTGGGTATTCTTTCTTCTCTCCACTTGTGGGCATCAAGTAAGATCAATTTCTTCTCTTTGTTGTTCATTTGTGTTATTTGGGTGGTTAATTTTGAATTAGTTCTATTGTTCTATATATTTTATTCAAATGGCACCTAAAACAAAGAGACCAAGGGGGAAACAACATCAAGAGTATGATGAGAGCAAATTTGTTAGTTTTGAGGCAAGTGAGAGATATGTTAAGATGATGCAAACTAGAAAACCCCTTCCTAAGAGGATTCAACATCACAGAGAGGGGAAACCTATCTTTGTTTAGAATGATTATTGATAGGAATTGGGGTACATTTACATGACCACCATCTCATTCCCTCACAAATGTGGTTAGAGAATTCTACGCTAATGCAGACGAGCATAGGAATGGTAAAGTGAGGGTAAGAGGACAAACAGTTTCCTTTAGCAGCACATCTATTAATAGATTCTATGGGCTACCTGACATAGAAAACAGTGAGTATAGTGCATATGTGTCTAATATTAATTATGAAGAGATTTGCAATACTCTTTGTATTCTGGGCACTACATGGAAAATGGCGGGTGATACCCCTATAACCTTGCCCGGTACTTCTCTAACTACAAATGCTCGGGCTTGGCAAAATTTTGTATGTCAGGGGATGATGCCTGCTACACACTATAGTGACCTTACTGTTGAGAGAGTTATCCTGATTTATGCCAGTTTGATGGGTATGACTATAGATGTGGGCCAAATCATATTTAATTCTATCATACACACTGTGAGACAAAAGCTTAGATTATACTTCCCTTCATTAATTACTCAATTGTGCATCCAAGCCGGAGTCCAATATAGTCCTGATGAGGAAGCCCAGCAACCCAAGAAACCCATCGATGTTGGCATGCTAACTTTGATTAAAGCCTCAAGGCCACCAACTCTGGGAGAGAGAGCAACAATTACAGCCCCTGTCCTCCCCCCTTTAGGCATTTCACTGTTGCCGAGCGCCTTAAGTGTTTAGAGATTCGTTTTGAAGAGCATTAGAAATTCTTGCATGATGGGTTTGATCGTCAAGAACGATTCTTAGGTAGGCAAGCTAATTATCAAGCAGGGGTTTACTTTTCTTTTGGTCAAATGTGCCAACACCTTGCCTCCGCTACTGGTTGTGACATGTATCACTTTCCCACTTTGCCACCCTATCAGGGTTGATCTTTTGATCTAACTCTAGAGGAAGGTGAAGAGAATGAATGGAATGAAGAAGAGGATGAGGACATAGAGGATTAGTTTTGGGGTATCTCTTGTTTGTCTACTTTTCTTTTGTTTTTATTATAGGAAAACTGTACTAACATTTCTTGTGTATTCCTTTTCATTATTTTATTTTTCGTACTTTATTTTCATTTTTAGTTATTTCTTTCCATTTCATGTGATAACCTAACATACAGTGGGAATCTTAATGGTACACCGCAATTGCTTTCTTTTTGTTGTTTTATTCTATGTTATAGATCGAAATTTCAGCAAGAAGAATGGCAGTTCACATGATGGTGCACAATTTTCAGCTTGTGTGCACTTTTGCTTACAAAGGGAGTTTCCTTTACCTTTTCTTTCACATTAAGGTCAATGCTATTTTTAAGTTGGGGGTGGAGGAAACATATTTCTTTTTCTTTTGAACTACTTGGTGTCATGTTCCCTTTTTGTTTGTTTTTAGCATGCTTTGTGTTAAGCCTTAGAGTTAATTCACATGTCAATGATATGAGTTTAATTGAGATAGCATACAACATTTAGAAGAAGTTAAATCTTGCTTCGGTTCGAGAATAATTTAAGTGTCAATCTTCATTTGGTTTGAGACTCTAGTTTGCGGTAAGATTGCATGATTAGTCTAAAACATTTAGAAAAGTTTTATGTGTGATTGCTTTGTGAATACTTTTAAGATCTCGACAAGCTCTAGAACTTATTTGATAATCACTTGAGGTTAATTCCTAGAATGCACATTACTTAGGATATGATATAGGCCATTTTTGGACCGTTTGAGCCTTTCAAACTTACCCTTGCTATATTTATCACTAGTCACCTGTTTAAGCCTTTTCTCGAAAGAGATTTTGAGCCTTGTTTCTTTCGATAACCCATTTACTTACCTTCATGAGCCTAAATATATTTTATTCTTACCCTTCTTTTAAAAGAACTTAGTCATACACATTCGTTGCGAAGCACTTGAGAGGAGTAAGGATGGAAATATGAAAAAAAAAATATGTTACTACCATAACCCATGTACATTAAAAGAGATAAGTTGGTGGTTGTGGAAAAGAAAAGAAAAAAAAATAAAAGAATTAAAATAAAGGTGAATGATCTTATGCCAAAGTAAAAAAGAAGTGAATTATGGCAAAGAAAGAAGAGAAAAAAAAAAGTGGTGATTTATTGAGAAAAAAATGATCAAAAAATGGTTGAAAGAGTTAGGTGTTGAAGTAAGGTTATCTAGTGCTTAAAGCGGTTGTGTTTAAGACTAAGAGATTGAGTTCTTTTACTTGTTGAATCCTTCCCGTTCTTTCTTAAACCTTTATCTTAGCCTAACATAACAAGCTTATTAAAGACCTATTGATCCAAGGTGGTGTGAGTTTTCTACAATAGTGGAGAGTGATTTGAAAAATAAGCCTATGGAGCTTGTTTTTTATGACTGATGTTACACAAATTAAATGTTTTAAAGACTAAGACTTGTATTCATGAATGTCATGCATAAAATCATCCGGGTGTTCGGATTAATGGATTATGGTAAGATGGATGTTAAGAGTCGATAACAATTTTAAGATTGATGTTTGGATTATTTTTGGACTTAGGTGACATTTAATGATACTATAAGCTGTGTGTTATGTACGATTTTTGAGACAAAAGGTGAATTAATCCTGGTTTAACACTAGCATTACTTTACTTTGTTTTGATTCCTACCATAGAATTCATCTCGTGTTTTCGCTTGAATTACTAGGGACTAGCAATAAGCTAGTTGGGGGTTGTGATGAGAATCATAAAATGCATCTTAACAGTACTTAATTGTTAGCATTTTAGGGTTGATCTAGGTTTTAATTGCACTTTTATACGTTAACAACTCTAAAGTATCATTCTTGGATCATTTATCTATTTCGGTGCATTTTCAGTTACTTTAAGTTCAAAAACAAAAAAGAAAAGTTATCATTGCTTGAAGCACAAAGACTCGAGGCATACCGGAGTGAAGGCATGGTTGTGGAAGGACCAATTTAGAGAAACAATGTTCTAAGTATGGGTGTTGCGGCCTAAAGAAGTCCAAGCCTCAACCTCCAGAACCATAGCCCAAAAGAGCAAGAAAGCACCAAGTGAGAGCCGTGGCCTGGACAAGCCAGGGCCGCGGAGCCTAGAGCCACCACAAGCTTGAGTTCCAGGCAAAGCTGCGGCCCTGACTTGACAAGCCAGGGCTACGGTGCCCAGAGCCTCCACTTACCTAAGACCAGCCAAAGCCTAGGCTCTAGTAAATAAAAGCCGCGACACGCACACGATTCTCTTCTCCAAGCTTTGACCTAATTAGGACTTTAATGATTGTTTAAACTCTAAAACACCCTTGGACTTTTTGTATTATAAATAGATCACTTAGGGTTTGAAAGAAAGAATCATCAAGGCTAGAAAACACAAGAAGGCTGCCACATTCTCCTCCATCAAAGTGTTCAAGCATGAACCCTATGGCCAACTAATCTCCGAGCAAGGCGAAGGGATGAATCCTTAGGTGTAGTTGTTCTTATTTTCCTTTATTGATTCAGTTGTAGTTCGGATTTATTGTCAAAACATTGTTATGTGTTACTCTTTAATTTAATTAAAGGATTTTCTCTTAATTCGATGATTGTATCCTTATCTTTGATATAAGTCTAGTCATGCTCTTCTTATGTCAAGATTGTTGGATGTGATTGAGTCTGGTAGATTTATCTTTAGCTTTGTCCATTATTGTGATATTGTCATTAAGATATATTGTCGTTTCTTGATAAATCTATAGGATAGGTCATGTGTGCTTAAATCGAAAGTAAGAGTAATTCATATCAATTACATTAGGGTTTATATGTGCTTTAGTTGAATATTTGTCGATTGCCTGTTTGGGACGTGAAACTTGCAATCGAGATAAAACAATTGAATCAAGATTAGAATAAGGCAATGAACTTAGGGAGGATTCCAGGAACCTTGTTGTTTCTTTATCATATATTTCAATATATTTACACAATTACTTCATTATCAAAATTCATATCTTCTCACTTGATTGTTATCGTTCGTGGTAAGGTTTGCATTTTTCCTTTGTAGATCGCTTTTCCCTGTGGAATCGACACCCCAAAGTTGTGTTATAACTATCATGCTATACTTTGGACATAATCATCCTCTATTTAGGTTCACCTCATACATACCCTTGCTCTTGGTTACATGTCTACCTCGAGAGGAGAACTGCTGGGTGTGTTCACTTAAGGTTTCAAATAGCTCCATGGCTTCTTCACTACTCTTCTCCATCAGCGCTCCTCCATAACCTGAATCCACAATACTTTTATTAGTATCACTTAAACCTTCATAAAAATCTTGTACCAGTTCATCTTGAGGTAGATTGTGGTGCGGGCATTTGAGTAGCAGCTCGTTGAAGTGTCCCCATACTTCAAAGAATAGGTCTCCATCCTTTTGTTGGAATAACTGAATCTCCTTCCTCATTTGCCTCGTCTTTTGGGCTAGGAAAAAATTCCTTAAGAACTTGCTGGCCAACTCCTCCCAAGTGTGGATAAAAACTACAAGCAATGAATTGTACCACAGTTTAGCATTATCTTTTAAGGAAAAGGGAAAAGAATTAACCTTATTCCTTCTTTGTCTAAGCCTTGGATGTGCTGGAATTTGCAGAGATCGAAGAACTCTCAAAGGTTCAAGTGTGGATCCTCATTAGGTATACCCCTAAAGTGAGTCAGTGCACTAAGTATCTACGAAGATATGTAGTAGTTGCCTTCTGCCACAGGTTAATAAGCAATGCAAGACGGCTGGTCGAGGTTCCGTGGGATGAAGGATTGCTTCATTGGTCTTCGCTCAGGTGGTTGTTGATTTTTGATTTGTTTCGCGATTTATGCTTCTTCTTCAATTTCTTCTTCAACCTCTTCGGAGTTGTTTCTAAGCCTTTTTCAGATAGTCCGCTCAAGCTCGGTATCAAGGGGGAAGAACGTTGGATGCTTAGATCGAAGGCCGTACATGAATTGGTGACAATCGCTTGAGTGCAGCAGTCAAACACTATTGCCTGGGTAACTCTCTGCCTAAATTACGCTCAATTGCACAAAGGGGTACGCTCGATCGAAAGTGGCACAAAAAGTTCTCCTGGTGTGCCTGAAGTAGAAAACAAAAAGAAATAGATTAGGTTTTGGATTAAACAAAAATAAAGGTAAAAAAAAAAACTTAAAATTTTGATAGAAATAAAACAGAATAAATAAATAAAAATTACTGAATTAAGTGAAACTAATTCTAGAAGGAAATTTAGCATAGTCCCCGGCAACGACGCCAAAAACTTGTTACACGTTTATCCACCTAAATAAATAATCAAATTATTTTACTTGTTTTACTTGCAAGTGCACAAGGTTAATGGTAGCATAGTGTGCAAGTGCGAGATCATCTCCACAGGGATTGGTAAATTTAGATTTAGAATTAGGTTCTCAAAGTAAAAATGAATAGAAATAAATGTTGAGTATGAATTAATAATGATAAGAACATAGATCTTTGATATCCACCACTAATCATACTTTCCTAATGAGTAATGTGCCAGTGCTCTAGCCCTACCATGAATACCTAATGGTTGTCAACCTAAGGGCATGGTATATACTCCTTAAGCCATTGATTTCCCTAAGCAATGAGTTAGGCATGGTATCTACTCTAACTTTTTTCTTTCTTAAGGGATTCAGCATGGTATCTACTGAGTTGTTCCTTAAGAGAGCATAGGACCTGTGGAAATCGACAACCACACAAGACCTAGGGTATGGCATCTACTCGTGGTTTCCCATGTTGATTAACCCAAGAATCCGCCGTTGATTTCTTTTGTTACTAATGTCAGACCCAGGATTTGGTCATCCAAATTGATCTAACTAATAAGTCCATACCATATGCATATGTTGATCAGACACACACATATGAGGAATTCAATAAAATAGGTATTAATCAATTAAAGCATCATGACATGGCTATTTGCAAAGGTAATCAATAAATATATATGAGAAAACATAATTAGGGCTTCAATCGAGCCCTATGCTGTTTTATGATAAACATAATTATAATATAAAATAAACTGAAAAATAAAACCCGAAGAATACTGAGGAGACGAGTCGTCAATTCCTCTCCAAAGCTTACAACCTCAAGCCAAAAATCAAAAGTAATCAAAAAGTATGGTTTCTATGTTTTACAAGTCTTTATATAGGGTTCTAAGGGTGCCCTAAAACCCTAATTTCCAATTTAAGAGCTGGAGACTTCTTTCCAAAACTGGCTCTACCGCCTCTGAGACGTGTGCGCCGGATCGCATGGGTCTGCGCTAGAGCACATATGTGCGCTCGAGCCCTCTAGGTGCGTGCACGAGCGCTTTTGCGCTCAATCATAAGGGAGGTGTGCTTGAGCACACCTATGCAGGTTTACAGATCTTCACTGTAAGTACCTTAGAGCTTCAAATTGTCTTCGTTTCTTCAAAGTCCTATGAAAAACACAACAAACACGAAAATGAAGTAAAATCTACTAAGATAGATAATCAAAGAGCCTAACAAGTGTAAATTAAGGGGCTTAAATATGACTATTTAAGCACTTATCACTGCCCCTGCCCCTTGTCGGGGTGCCGCTTCTGGGGCGGCGATCTTCAGGCCCAACTGGGGCCTAAAGGTTGACAACTCCATCTTTGTGCACCCCCGGGTGGCGCGGGAGCACTTAATCATGGGGATCTTGATTGGTGCTTAAATATTCATATTTAAGCCCCTTACTTACATTTGTTAGGTCCTTAGTTATGTTAATTTAGTCTATTTTACTTCATTTGTGTGTTTTACATGTTTTAATGGGGTCTTGGAGAAAAAGAAGCACTTTTGGAACCTAAAGGAAGAAACCTGGAAATCCTGGAGCAGCTTCTGGTCAAAGTGCGATCGATCGCACTGCTGCATGCGATCGTGCACACATAAGCAGGATCGAGTGCAGCACTTGCGATCGAGTGCAAGATGCGTGCGATCGAGCGCATATGTACGGGTGTGAACAGTAAAATGGCAGAACCAGTTTTGGAAATAGAGTAGGTTTTGAGTTTTTGGAAATTAGGGTTTCCAGAGCCTGCTAGGAATACTCAAGCATTATAAATACACCTGTAAAGCACACACAAAGAAATCACTTCTTCTATCTTTTGCTTAGCTTGGAGTTGTAAGCTTTGGGAGAGAACTGAAGCCTCTTCTCTCAGGTTTATTCTTCCCTTTATGTTTAGTTTATATATGATGTTTATCTCAGATAGCATGTGTAACTAATTCTTTATAGGGCTCGATTGAAGCCCTAGTTATGCTTTCCTATATATTTATTCATTGATTATCTTTGCCAATAGCCTTTATTATGTTGCTTAACTTGATTAATGCCTGTGTTTATTTAAATTCCTCATATGCATGTCTATGGCCAACGTATGCATGTGGTATGGATCGGTTAGTTAGATCAATTTGGATGACCGAGTCCTGGGTCTAACAATAGTAACAAAAGATATCCACACCGGATTCTTGGGTTAATCAACATTGGAAACCGAGAGTAGATACCATGCCCTAGGTCTCATGTGGTTGTTGATTTCCACAGCCCTTATGCTTTCTTTAGGAACAACTCAGTAGATACCATACTGAATCCCTCGAGCAAGAAAAGAGTTAGAGTAGATACCATGCCTAACTCATTACTTAGGGAAATCAATAGCTTAAGGAGTAGATACCATGCCCTTAGTTTGGCGACCATTAGGTATTCATGATAAGGCTAGTGCATTGACTTATTACTCATGGGGAAAGTATGACTAGTGGTGGATATCAAAGCCCTATGTTCTTATTACTGTTAAATCACATTCAACAGTTATTTCTTTTTACTTTGAAGAAACTAATTCTAAATTAAACTTTATCAATCCCTGTGGAGATGATCTTGCATTCGCACACTATGCCACTATTGACTTTGTGCACTTGCAAGTAAAACGAGTGCGATTATTTGCTTATTTATTTAGGTAAATAAACGCGCAACAAGTTTTTGGCACCGTTGTCGGGGATTGCGCTAAATTTCCTTTTAGAATTAATTTCGTTTAGTTTAAATCATCGTTATTCGTATTTTTCTAAAAATCTTTAATTTTTGTTTATTATCTTTATTTTTATCAAACCCTAATTGATTTTTCTTCTGTTTCAGGCACATCAAACCTTAACAGAACTTTCTGTGATATTTACGATCGATCGCAACCTTCTGTGCGATCGAGCACAATTAGTGCAGAGAGCTACTCGAGCAGCAGAGTTAAACTGCTGCACTGAAGATGGTTTACCTGATTTATGCATGGACTTCGATCCCATCTGACAAAGGCTTAGGAACAACTTCGAGGAGAACGAAGAAGAATTCGAGAACGAAGCACCAATGGCGGAACAGCTCGAAAACCAGCAACCACCTGCTCGAGTACCAATGAAGCAGTCCTTCATTCCACGGAACCTTGATCAACCAATCATGTATCGCTTTTCAACCGGAGGCAGAAGGCAACTATTACATATCTCCGCAAATCTTGAGTGCCTTGACTCACTTTAGGGGTACACCTAATGAGGATCCACACCTGCACCTTCGGGAGTTTTTCAATCTTTGCAAGTTCCAGCACATCCGAGGCCTAGACCAAGAAGGAATAAGGTTAATTCTGTTCCCCTTTTCCTTAAAAAATAATGCTAAATTATGGTACAATTCTTTGCCTGCAGTTTCTATCCACACTTGGGAGGAGTTGGCTAGCAAATTCCTAAAGAACTTTTTTCCAGCCCAAAAGACGAGACAAATGAGGAAGGAGATTTAGTCCTTCCAAAAAAAGGATGGGGACCTCTTCTTCGAAGCATGGGGACACTTCAACGAACTGCTACTCAAATTCCCACATCACAACCTGCCCCAAGATGAACCGGTACAAGCTTTTTATGAAGGTTTGAATGATACTAACAAAAGTATTGTTGATTCAATTTGTGGAGGAGTGTTGATGGAGAAAAGCAGCGAAGAAGTTATAGAGCTCTTCGAAACCCTCAGCAAACATACTCAATAGTTCTCCTCTCAAGGTAGACATATGACCAAGGGTAAGGGCGTGTATGAGGTAAATCTAAATGGAGGATCTTCTCCTCAAATAGCTGTTGTGGAAAAGTAACCAGACCTGTTGGTTAAAGCCATGGCTGCTCAAAATGCCTTATCTAGCCTACCGACTACCCCACTCCAGGTATGTGCGATATGTTCCCAGTTTGACCATAATACTGATACTTGTTCTTTATACTCATCTGCAGATCCGGAACAAGCAAATTATGTGGGACCTAACAACTATCCGTCGAAGAACAACCCTTATGCAAACATATACAACCCTGGATGGCGGAATCACCCAAATTTCTCGTGGAGCAACAATCAGAACAGTCAAGGACAGCACAAAAACTTCCAACCAGCAGCCCAATCTGTTCCTGAACCAAAGAAAAGTGACCTCGAGAGTCTTGTAAGGCAATTAGCAACTCAACAGCAACAATTGATGACCTCACAAAGTCAGTTCATGGAAGAAACAAGGAAATTTCAGATTGAAATGAGACAAACCACAGCAAACCATGATCAAGCAATTCAAAAATTAGAGGTACAAATGGGGCAATTGGCTAAGGAATTGAGCAATAGAAAGCAAGGTGAGCTTCCCACCCAATCAGTACCTAACCCAAGAGGACATCACCAATTGAATGCTGTGACAACCTTGAGAAATGGCAAGGTGATAGGGTCCAATGAATCTACAACAACATCCAAAGAGAAACCATCAGTGTCAAGGGTAAGTGAAATTGAGAAGGTGAATGCTCCACCCTTCCCGCAAAGGTTAGTAAAGCAAAAGAAAGACAATAAACTGATTGATATTTTTGAAACGTTGTAGAAAGTTGAAATTAACATTCCTCTGTTAGATGCAATCAAACAAATACCTGCATATGCTAAATTTCTGAAAGATTATTGCACTAACAAAAGGAAGTTTCAAGAACATGAGACGGTAGCCTTAATCGAAGAGGTAAGTGTTGTGCTTTTAAGAAAATTACCACCTAAACTAAAAGATCCAGGTAGTTTTACTATTCCTTGCAGGTTAGGTGACCAACTGTTCGAGCATGCACTATTGGATTTAGGAGCGAGTGTCAACCTGCTACCATACAGTGTATACGAGATACTAGGTTTGGGAGAGCTTCAACCAACCTCCGTCACTTTGCAATTGGCTGATGGAAGCATCAAAAGACTGAGAGGTAACCTTGAAGATGTGTTGGTAAAAGTAAGTAAATTCATTATACCTGCTGATTTTATAGTATTAGATATGGAAGAATGTATTATGCCATTACCTCTCCCCATCATCCTAGGACGCCCCTTTATGATAACTGCTGACACTAATATTAGTGTAAAAAGGGGCATTGTCACTATGAAAGTAAATAATGAGGAGATGAAATTTAAAATATATAATACATTAAAAACAACCAATGATGATAATGAATATTCTAATGTGAGCTTCATGCAAGGTGTTGTTGAGAAAGTTTCTCAGGTCCATCACACTGTTCAATCGAAGACCATCCCTAACTTTGAGGACACAAGATTAGAAATTAGGCCAGAGGATGACGATGGGATTAAAGAAATCAACAGAATTATGCACCCCATCAAGAACACATCACAGCCACCAAGTAAGTATAATCCTCAAGTTGAAAATCCTGAACTTACTAATACGGCTTTTCCTTATTTTATTAACCAGGCACCAAGATTGAAGATGCAGCAGCTGTCAAGGGCACTTGAACCACCTGATGTGGCTTATAAGTGCCCCCTTCAATGGGAGTAGCACTGTATCAAGAGAGTGCTTGAGACGTATCACATTTGCCAATCATGTAGCTCAAGCGCCTCTCCTGAGGTTAGTGGTACTGAGGCCACTAACACATGGTAAGGCTGTATTGTTCCTATTTTATTATTCAAGCCTTGGTAAGTTTTCATTTTTTTTCATATGAACTGCTTGCGATCGAGCGCATCATTCAGTGTGCTCGAGTGCATCATTCAGTGTGCACGAGCGCAAAAGTGCGATCGAGCGCACTCCAAGTGCGATCGAGCGCACTGTCATGTGATGAATTTAAACACTTCACTCACCCTCTCTGCACATTTCACTCACAGCTCTCTCACTCGCACTCTCTCTTGTCTACACCCCACCAATCTCAACACTCTTGAAACTCCGACACTCCATCACCATTACTCCAGCACTCCACCACGATATCCACCTTCACCACTAACCCATCACCACCCTACTGTCACTTAACACTGACACATCGTCATGTCCCTTTCCCCATTACACACTCCTTCCATCCACAAGGTAATGTTGTGAGTTTTAAATTACTTGCAAGCACATGAGTCGTTTGCAATATAGTGTTGTGCAAGCGCGAGGTCGAATCCACAAGGAGTTGCATTGTGAAAATATTTTTTTTATCTAAACTAAGCTTATTTTAACCTAGTTCCGAATTTTGTATTATATTGTGCAAAGAAATATAGACTTAAAATAAATTGTTTTAAAGCAAATGATAAAATAGCTAAGGTTTCTGAATCCACCCCACCAAAGTAAAGCATATATTTTCATGTTCTATATAAAAGTAATCAAAAAATTCCATGAATCCAACTTTAAACAAAAAACAACAAATATCCCAATTAAACCAAAAGCATCCAATGTATCAGCTTTTAACAAATCACAAAGGAAATCCAATTTAATCGAAAATGATTCGATATATTCATCAGATGAAACACAAGGAATATCCAATTTAATAATTAAAAGAAATCAATTATAAGATCTACTCAAATAATTAAACAGAACATTTATACAAAAAACATCATAATTGTTATGCGCAAATCTGAAAATATAATGCTAAACAAAAGAAATGCTTCATCTTCAACCTTAGCTGAAGATTTTAGCCTCTCATAATTATGAAACTAAAGTTCACAATACAAGTGCTAAACATTAAACTTTAAAACTAAATAAAAAGAAATAAATTACTATACATGGGAGAAATTCCACTTGCTATTGGGCGACGCTTCCCCTCGTGGTAGTAAAGCCTTCGAGATCCACCAGAATGCTAGCAGACGTCCACTGGATTACAACAAATGGCCCAAGAATTGCACACTGAATGATGAAGTGCGATGGTGCTTTTATAGGGGGAGTCCCTGAGCACAATGGGTTGCAGATTCGATGTGGGATACTGCGCGAGTGCGCTCAATCGCAGATTGGTATGATCGATCGCATGTGCGCTCGATCGCAGGTACACTGCACTGCAAAGATTTCGGTGTGGGATGTTGACCATGCACTCATTCATAGGCAGGTGCGCTCGATCGCACTAAGTATCCTCAGCTTTTGCTCTTGAAGCTAGATCTCCCAAAATGCTTCATTTTCTCCACAAACCTATAAAAATACACAAA
The DNA here is from genome assembly GCA_023935145.1 of Bretschneidera sinensis. NCBI lineage: Eukaryota > Viridiplantae > Streptophyta > Magnoliopsida > Brassicales > Akaniaceae > Bretschneidera > Bretschneidera sinensis. Next base: position 50,453,863 of record CM043702.1, read on the forward strand.
ACACAGAAAATACATAAAATAAAATGAAATAATACAAACTAAGAGCTTAACACATATAATTTAAGGGCTTAAATATGCAATATTTAAGACTCATCAAATCCCCAAACTTATATTTTGCTAGTTCCTTAGCAAAACAAAATAAAAAACAAAGAATATAAAGATAAGTTCAATACTCATGGTATCCAAAAATTTAAAGAGCACTCAAAATCATGAAATTCGTTCATGAGCAAGCGTAAAAAATCTAACCCATTTCAACAATGAATAAGAATTTAAAACCTAATTACTTACAAGAGGCATGCTAAGACATCACAAGCTTGAATCAGTATAAAGTGAATTAGCATATACTGATGAGGTTTCCAAATAAGATCAATGTACAATGTTTTCACCTCTCAAGATTCACAGAATTTCTCATCGGAATGAACAACGATGGCGTAGTTTTATTATTTTTTTATTTTTTTATTTTTTTAATAAGACTCTGCTATATTTAGTTCCCTTAAGCTTTCTAATTGACCTATGTAACGAGTGTTGAGTCAATGACTCCCAAACCAGATGGTTTTAGGGCATTAGATGTAAAGACACCCCTAAGGACTTACTAACTCGAGTCAAGAAGGCTACGAAACTATACTGTCCTTAATGCTACCAAGCAAAATTTCCACCTTTTGACGTGAACACTCACTGCTTACTGAGGCAAGAGGTCCAGTTACTCAGCAGAAAGTTTCACAATGATCACTATGAATAAAATTCTCACCTTTTGACGTGAACACTCACTGCTTACTAAGGCAAGAGGTCCAGTTACTCAATGAAAGTTTATTGATGATGATCATTAGTAGTATTATATTTTTTTCTTCTTTTTTTTATGCTTTTCTATGCCCAAGTGTTTATCCAACAAGTCATCCCGTTTTAGTTAAGATAAGAAACATACACATTAACATCACATGTCATACCTCACATAAATATGTGCTAATGTGCACGTGTTAGATTGGCTCAAACATGTGAATTCTCAAATGCCTAAAGTAAGTAACTAAAGTTTAAACTCTATCATCAGATCATGTGTTCAAAGTTTTAAACTCACCAATGAAATCACATCACAATTTTTCAGATCAACCAAAATTTTCAAACGAACATGAACATGCATTTATCTTCACTAAGAAAAAAACAACAATAAATTAGGACAAAGTGTGTGAAACGTGTCTCCCATACCCCCAAACTTAAATGACACATTGACCCTAACGTGTGAATAATATGGAAAGAGCTGACCTGGGATATAGAGAACTATCTGGACTAGTATGGCTCGTAGTATACCCCCAAACTTGAATTAAAGTATGCATTGTCCCTGAAAAAAAAATATTGGAAACAAACATTAATCATAAATATGTAAAATAATAAATAAACAGAAAGGATAAGTTGTGGGGTGCCTCCCATGAGCACTAAGTTTAAAGTCTTCAGCCACACTCTCCCTAGTAGATGATATTCAATCTTAGTAAATAAGATCCTCCAACAATATCGTCTCAATGTCTAGACTCCTCAACTCCCATAATGGTTTTAGCCTTTTTCCATTTACCTTGAAAGTGTTACCATTCTTTGGATCCTCAATCTCGATGGCCCCATGAGGAAAAATTGACTGAATAATAAATGGGTCGTCCATCGAGATTTGAGCTTGCTTGGAAAAAGATGCAGGCGTGAGTTGTAAAGAAGAACTTTTTGACCTGGCTCAAAAGCTCGTCTCAAAATGTTTTGGTCATGAGTCTTCTTCATTTATGCCTTGTATGACCATGCACACTCATATGCATCATTCCGCAGCTCCTCTAATTCATTGAGTTGGAGCTTCTTTTATGAGCCGGCCTTAGAAATATTGAAGTTCAGCTACTTAATAGCCCAATACACACGATGCTCCAATTCTACCGGAAGGTGACATGCCTTTCCGTACACAATATAATAGGGGGACATGCCAATTGGTGTCTTGAAGGCTGTCTGATATGCCCATAATGCATCAGTCAATCACAGAGACCAATCCTTTCTACTAGGGTTCACAGTCTTCTCCAAAATTTGCTTGATCTCGCGATTGGAAATTTCCACTTGGCCACTCGTCTGAGGGTGATATGGGGTGGTAACCTTGTGTGTGATGAAATACTTCGTCATCAACTGCTCAAAAGTTCAGTTGCAAAAGTGCTAACCTCCGTCACTTATGATTGCTCGAGGTGTACCAAAACAAGCCAAGATAGTGTCCTTCAAAAACTGGACCACAACTCTGTGGTCATTGGTCTTACATGTAACGGCCTCCACCTATTTGGACAGATAGTCCACAGTAACCAGAATGTACAGGTAACCAAAGGAGTTTGGGAACGGTCCCATAAAATCAATACCCCATGCATCAAAAATCTTAATAATCAGGATAAGGTTGAAGGGCATCATATCCTCCTAGAAAGACTCCCTAGCTTTTGGCAACGCTCACATGATACACAGTAAGTGTGAGAGTCTCGAAACAGGGTAGGCCAATAGAATCCACACTGCAAAATCTTCGCAGCGGTCTTTTTAGCACTGAAATGGCCTCCACAAGCATGATCATGACAAAAGGTGATGATATTAGATTAGTCATGCTCAGGAATACACCTTCTGATGATCTGATCGGGACAATACTTGAACAGGTAAGGATCATCCCAGAAAAAATGTTTAACCAAGGCCAAAAACTTTGATTTATCTTGTCGCCCCCAATGTAAAGGCATTTGACCGGTGACAAGATAGTTCACTATATCAGCAAACCATGGAGCGGGATTTTGAGTAATGTGCATCAACTGCTCATCAGGAAAGGTCTCAGAAATGAGAGTGGTGGCCTCAGTGAAATCCACAATCAATCTAGACAAATGGTCTGCCACCACATTTTCGGAACCTTTCTTATCCCGAATCTCTATGTCGAACTCTTGAAGTAGCAAGATCCGTCGGATAAGATGAGATTTAGCATCTTTTTTAGAGAAAAGATACTTCAATGCTGCATGGTCCGAGTAGATAATGACTTTAGATCCTAACAAGTAGGATCTAAACTTGTCTAATGCAAAAACGACTGCTAACAACTTCTTCTCAGTGGTAGAGTAATTGAGTTGTGCGTCGTTTAGAGTTTGACTTGCATAATAGATAACATGGGGAAGTTTATCAACACACTACCCCAAAATAGCTCCAACAGCATAGTCTGATGCGTCACACATAATCTCAAAAGGCACACCCCAGTTGGGTGGCTGAATAATGGGTGTGGATGTCAAAATCTTCTTCAGATCCCCAAATGCTTTATTGCAGTCTTCATCAAATAAAAATGGGGCATCCTTCTGTAATAACTTGCACAAGGGCCTGGTGATTTTGCTGAAATTCTAGATAAATCTCTTGTAGAAGCCTGCATGGCCCAGAAAAGATCGAAGCTCCTTCACTGTACGTGGGGGTGGAAGATTGGAAATCAAGTCCACCTTAGCTTTGTCGACCTCAATCCCCTGATGAGATATGATATGCCCTAGTACAATACTTTGCTTAACCATAAAATGACACTTCTCCTAATTAAGCACCAGGTTCTTCTCCTTGCACCACACTAAAACCAAAGTGAGACGGTGCAGGCACTCCTCAAATGTTGAACCGAAGATGGAGAAGTCGTCTATGAAAATCTCTAAGAACCGCTCTACCATGTCAGAGAATATACTAACCATGCATCGCTGAAAAGTAGCGGGTGCATTGCATAACCCAAAGGGCATGCGACGGTAGGCGAAGGTCTCAAAAGGACAGGTAAACGTTGTATTCTCTTGATCTTCGGGGTCCACGAGGACCTGGTTATATCCAGAATAACCATCCAAAAAGCAATAATACTCGTGCCCAGCCAAACGCTCCACCATCTGATCAATAAATGGGAGTGAAAAATGATCCTTCCTTGTGGCAACGTTCAGTTTATGGTAGTCTATACACACTCTCCACCCTGACTGAAAATGAGTTGGCACCAACTCGTCGTCGTTATTCTGTACTACCGTTAATCCAGCTCGCTTGGGCACGACGTGAATCGGGCTCACCCACTTGCTATTAGAGATGGGATAAATGATCCCTGCATCTAACAGCTTCATTACTTCTACCCTCACAACCTCTTGCATAGCTGGGTTAAGCCTTCTTTGTGGCTCCCTCGATGGCTTGGCATTCTTCTCCAAATGTATCTTGTGCATTACCAATGAGGGGCTGATTCCCTTAATATTCTCTATAGTCCAGCCGATAGCTTCCTTGTACTCTCTTAAAACCTCTAATAATTTCTCCTCTTGAGCCTCACCCAAATCTGATGCTATAATTATAGGCAAACAATCGGCTGGACCTAGGAACTTATACTTAAGATTATCCAGTAAAGGCTTAAGTTCCTTCTTGGGGGTTTTAGGTGCTGCGGTCTCCTCCGTTTCATTGCTCTCTCGAGGAGGAGACTCAAAAATGGCACTTGCTTACTCGAGCAACTTATCTAGATCCAAATCCTCTCCAAATTGAGCGAAGCATGCCTCTAAGGGGTCCTCAATGCTTGATTCGTCCACAGTCTCCTCAAAAATCTCCTCTATCAAGCATACATTTCTCACTTCATCAAATTCCAGTGGTTGCTTAGTGATATCAAAGATATTCTACTCCACTGTCATATTTCCGAAGGAAATCTTTATCACCTCTGTCCTACAAATGATCAGGGCGTTAGCCGTGGTTAAGAATGGTCACCCTAGAATAACCAGTATCTGAATCGCTACATTCTGAACCGGCTCTGTGTCAAGCACAATAAAATCCACTGGGAAATAGAATTTATCCACTTTTATCAAGACATCCTCAACTATTCCCTGTGGTATTTTCACTGACCTATTAGCCAATTGAAGCATCGTGTTTGTGGGCTTCAGTTCTCCTAACCCTAACTTGCTCATAGATCCAAGAGAGCCCTCTCAATCTGGCTGACTCTAATCGTGCAAGAGATGGTAGGACACCCCGGGTCTTTATACTTAATGGGTAGCTTGCACTGAAGGATTGAGCTAACCTGGTTGGTCAAAAATGCCTTCTTTGGGACATTCATCTTCCTCTTGATAGTTACCAAGTCCTTTAAAAACTTGGCATATGACAGCACTTGATGGATGGCATCCAACAATGGGATATTGATTTGGACCTGTTTGAATACCTCCAGAATTTCCTCATGCTTCCCTCCTTTCTTAGGCGCCTGTAATCTCTCACGGTATAGTGCTTTAGGTACAAGCGACCTAGGAAGGTCCTTCACAGTAGGTGTGGCTATAGATGGCTCAGCATCTCTCTTTTCCTTGTTGCCACTTTCTTTCCCTTGCTGCATAGCAGGGTTCTCTTCCACTCGATTGTCCACTTGTCTCCCAGACCTCAATGCGATAATCAACTGCACTTGTTCCTCCTCGTGCGTAGGAGTTGATGAATTTCTAACCATAAACTGTCCTTTCGGGTTGGGCAAGGGCTGACTGGGGAACTTTCCCTTCTCTCTTTCACCCAAGTGACTTGCAATTTGCCCTATTTGACTCTCCAGTTTGGCAATTGCTTGGGTGTTTACCATTTTTGCACTCCTTACTTCGCTCATGGATTGGCTAGTCATCTTCATGAACTCCTTAAGGGTGTCCTCTAGTGACTGTGAAACTAGCACTGGCGTTTGAGTGGGAGCTTGGTAAGTAGGTGATGGTGCTGGATAGGTAGAGCGACCATGACTAGGAATTTTTGGGGCAAATCCAGTAGGGTATTGGTTTTGAGCATGATGAGGGGCTCCTCCCTGATTCATTGGTTGGCTCTGCGTCCATGAAAAATTAGGGTTCCGCCACTCTAGATTGTACGTCTCGGAGTAAGATCCATTTGACTGCCTCTTATAGTCATTGAAAGCATTCACTTGTTTCATAGGATACTTGGAGAAAACCGGCATTGATTGACAATTCTGTGCTAGATGCATAGGACTAGTACAGATAGAACAGCTATCAACTTTGAATGTGTTGGCAGCATTAATGGATTGGCCCACAGCAAGAGGGTCAATCTTCTTAGTGAGAGCATCTAACTTTACCCTCAAATCAGCATCTTCCCTGACCTCATAGAAGCCTCCTTTCTTGGGAGTATGAATGGACTTATCTCGACAGATTGAAAAATCCCACTGCTACGAGTTGTCGGACAACTTGTCCAATGTGTTATATGCTTTATCTCCCGTCAGACTTAAGAATGCCCCCTCATTCATAGACTTGATCATGCTACGGTTGGGTTGAGTCAACCCTTAGTAGAAGAATTGAACGAGTCTCCACTTCTCATATCCATGTGGAGGGCATTTGATCAGTAACTCTTTGAAGCGCTCCCAGCTTTCAGAAAACTTCTCATCCTCATCCTGAGTGAAAGAACTACTCCCTTTGGCACTCATTCACTCTAGATATTGGGAAAAATTTATGATAAAATTTGCTAAGCAGATTTTCCCAAGATGTAATAGACCCGAGGGTGTTTGAATCTTACCATGCCCTAGCTTTATCGTGAAGAGAAAAAGAGAAAAGTCAAAGATGGACTGACTCCTCCGAGAAGTTCTGAAACTTGAATGTGGCACAAATGTCTTTGAACTTCTTTACATGACTATAAGGATTTTCAAGATCTAAGCCATGAAATGAGGGTAAGAGTTGGATGATATGTGGTTTTAAGTCAAAATGGGTGGCATTAGTAGGTGGCAACACTATGTAAGAAGATGAATTAGTCGCAACGGGTGCGAACAAATCCCTAAGGGATGTAGTGGAGTCCACGTTCCAAGCTCTAGGTTTCTCTACATGTTCCGGATGATTTGCATTCCTAAAATTTTCTCCCATTTCAACTGTCTCTCTTTCAACTAGTGCTATTTTCTGTCTCCTAAGAGTTCTTTCTAAGTCGGGATCTAAATGTATCAAATCTAAATTTAGGTATCTCCGACCAAGTATACACCGCACAAAAAGCACTAAAATAACCTAACCAGCAGAAATTTGCAAAAAATGTTTTTATTTTTTTTTATTTTTTATATTTTATTTTTTTATATTTTTTTGTTATGTAACAATGCAAATAGAAACAAATAAAATAAAATTTCCAAAAATAAAAATCAAACAAACAATGCTAACTAACTAGTAGAAAAATAAAATTAATTCAGATAAAAATTTCACAAACCAAACAACTCCCCGGCAACGGTGCCAAAAACTTGTTGTGAGTTTTAAATTACTCGCAAGCACACGAGTCATTTGCAATATAGTGTTGAGCAAGTGCGAGGTCGAATCCACAAGGAGTTGCGTTGTGAAAATATTTTTTTATCTAAACTAAGCCTATTTTAACCTAGTTCCGAATTTTGTATTATATTGTGCAAAGAAATATAGACTTAAACTAAATTGTTTTAAACAAATGATAAAATAACTAAGGTTTCTAAATCCACCCCACCAAAGTAAAGCATATGTTTTCATGTTCTATATAAGAGTAATCAAAAAATTCCATGAATTCAACTTTAAACAAAAAACAACGAATATCCCAATTAAACCAAAAGCATCCAATGTATCCGCTTTTAACAAATCACAAAGGAAATCCAATTTAATCGAAAACGATTCGATGTATCCATTAGATGAAACACAAGGAATATCCAATTTAACAATTAAAAGCAATCAATCATAAGATCTACTCAAAAAATTGAGCAGAACATTTATACTAAAAACATCAAAATTGTTATGCGCAAATCTGAAAATATAATGCTAAACAAAGGAAAGGCTTCATCTTCAACCTTAGTTGAAGATTTTAGCCTCTCATGATTATGAAACTAAAGTTCACAATACAAGTGCTAAATATTAAACTTTAAAACTAAATAAAATGAAATAAATTACTATACATGGGAGAAATTCCACTCGCTGTTGGGTGGTGCTTCCCCTCGTGGTACCAAAGCCTTCGAGATCCACTAGAATGCTAGCAGATGTCCACCGGATTACACCAAATGGCCCAGGAATTGCACACTGAATGATGAAGTGCGATGGTGCTTTTATAGGGGGAGTTCCGGAGCACAATGGGTTGCAGATTCGATGTGGGATACTGCCCGAGTGCACTCGATCGCAGATTGGTATGATCGATCGCATGTGCGCTCGATCGCATGTCTTGCGTGCACGATCATATGTGCTCTCGATCGCATGTCTGATGCACTACACTGCAAAGATTTTGATGTGGGATGTTGACCATGCGCTCATTCGTAGGCAAGTGCGCTCGATTGCATGTCTCGTGCACTCGATCGCACTACGCATCCTTAGCTTTTGCTCTTGAAGCTTTATCTCCCAAAATGCTTCATTTTCTCCACAAACCTATAAAAATACACAAAACAAAAAAAATACATAAAATAAAATGAAATAATACACACTAAGAGCTTAACACATATAATTCAAGCGCACTTAATCAAGATCGATCGCAAAATTGGCAGAAACTAGTAGAAGCATGTCCAAACCATCTACCTCCACTTCTCGTGCTTCAAGCAGCCATGCCCCATTATCCCGACCCAGCATCGAGAAACGAGAGCTATTATTTGAGACTACTTTTGCCATCGATGACATCTTCAAACACATGGACGCCACTCAATGGGCCATCCAAGCATTTAGAAATCGAGGGTTGAAGAGGCTTTTCAAGCTGGTTTGCTTGACTGCATACACCTAGCTTATAGTCCAGTTCTATGCGAGCCTATCCTTTGACTGCAGCAGATCGGGAGTATTAACTTCTTCAGTCCAGGGCACACCCGTAGAGGTGACTAGTGCTGACATAGCCGCTGCTTTTCATTGCTCTGACGAGTCCCCTTCGGAGGACACCAATATCAAGGAGCAGCTGGAGTCCTTTGCCCTGTCTGAGATCATTGAGGACGTATGTGCTAGCCAGTACGCTGATAGGCATAACAACGCAGTAAGCCGATCAAAGTTGCCACCACAACTTTGGCTCGTAGACACCATCCTTCAGCGCAACGTGTGCCCATTGGGGCATAAGACACAATGGAGAGACCAGTTTCTATAGACCTTATATGCCTTCCACAGAGGTCACTGGTACTCTATTCCGACTGTTATATGGAGCCAGTTGCATAAATTCTGGGATCACGTCCATGGCGGTTAGACCACCACTGCCAATGTATGAGGCCTCCTTTTCCCGTTCTTACTCTCCTACATACTCAAGAAGAAAGGGATTAAGGGGACCACCAGTGCAAGAGCATCCCTTCTTTGGGAAGGCTCAGTGGACACATAGCCTCTCGCACATGCCTTGAGGACTCCTAGCACATGCTACTGTAGCTGAGAGAGTTGAGGAGGATCATATAGAGACCAAGACCCCTGTAGTTAGCCCAGTGCGAGAGGAGGACCATCCGGACATGGGACCCACAGAGTCCCAGCACTTTCTAGCTGAGCTATCCTCCTTCCGAGGTGAGGTCTCTGCCGCTACCACACTCGTGCATCAGCGCATAGATAGTTTTGAGGCACAGTTTGCACGACAGGAGGCAATGCTACAGGCTATTCTTGATCGCCTACCTCCAGCACCCGGTACCTCTTCAACTGCACCACCTGATGATCAGCAGTGAGAGTATACCACGTCTGGCTGAAGAAGTTAAACTTAGTGCTCATGGGAGGCACCTCAAAGCATATCCTTTTTAATAGTTTATTTTATTTTTTTATTAGTATTTCATAGCTTAATTTTCTATAGCTTTTTATATTTACTTGTTTTCCATTTTATATTTGTTTGTCTTTCTTTTTCAAGGACAAAGTGAGTGCATCCAGTTGAAGTTTGGGGGCGTGCTACGAGCCATGCCAGCCATATAGTTCTCCATCTCCTAGGTCAACTCCTTCCATGCTATTCACACATTGGGGCCAATGTGCAATTTAAGTTTGGGGGTATGGGGACACACTCACACACTCCCTACACTCACTATGTCCCATTTTTTTGTTGTTTTTATAGATAAATGCATGTTCATTTTGTTCCAATAAAATTTTGGGTGATCTAAACAAACGATATGATTTGACTTCATAAGTGAGCTTAACATTTTGAACATATAGGCTAATAATTAAGTTTTGAACCTAGATCACTTCCTTTTAGGCATTTAAGGATTCACAAGTTTGACCTGAACTAACACGAGCACATTAGCACATAGTTTTGTGGGGTATGACATGTAATTTTGATTTGTATGTTTCTTTTGATTGACTGCGAACCAGATGACCTATTAGATTAACGTTTTGGCATAAGAAAATAGAAACAGATTGTTAGTGCTCAAAAAGAAAAATGCTCCTAATGATCAATAAAACAAACTTTCCACTGAGTAACTGGCCCTCTTGCCTCAGTAAGCAGTGAGTGTCACGTCAAAAGGTGAAAAAAATTTTGCTCACAAAAGATCATTAAAATGAACTTTTCGCTGAGTAATTGGCCCTCTTACCTCAGTAAGTAATGAGTGTCACATCAAAAGGTGGAAATTCTGATTGGTAGCATTGAGACCAGTTAGTTTCGTAGCCTTTTTGACTCGAGTTAGTAAGTCCTTAGGGGTGTCTTTACACCTAATACCCTAAAACCATCTGGTTTGGGAGTCATTGGCTAAACGCTCGTTACATGAGTCAAATAGAAAGCTTAAGGGAACTAACTTAGCAAAAATCTCATAAATAAAGGAAAAAAAAGAAGTCTATACCATCTTTGTTGATTCTAATAAGGAAATTTGGTGAATCTTGAGTCATCGAAACATTACACATTAGAATTATTTGAAAACCTAATCTTTTATGTGCTAGTTCACCACACACTAAAGTCAAACTTGTGATGTCTTAAACTGCCTCATGAAAGTGATTTGCGTTCAAAACTCTTATTCATTGCAAAGATATGTTTATATTTGTTAAGCTTGCTCATGAATGCGCGTCATAATTTTGTGTTAAAACCTAAAATTTTTGTGGAAAGTATGAATATTGGATCTATCTATGTGTCGTTATTTTTTTTGTTTTAGTTTTCAGTTTTGTATTGCTAAGAGACTAGCAATATGTAAGTTTTGGGGTGTGATAGGTGCTTAAATATTCATATTTAAGCCCCCTTATTTACATTTGTTAGGTCCTTAGTTATGTTAATTTAATCAATTTTACTTCATTTGTGTGTTTTACATGTTTTTATAGGGTCTTGGAGAAAAAGAAGCACTTTTGGCACCTAAAGGAAGAAACCTGGAAATCCTGGAGTAGCTTCTGGTCAAAGTGCAATCGATCGCATTGCTGCATGCGATCGAGTGCACATGCGATCGTGCGCACACAAAAAGGATCGAGCGCAGCACTTGCGATCGAGCGCAAGACGCATGCGATCGAGCGCAAGACGCATGCGATCGAGCGCACATGTACGGGCGTGAACAGTAAAACGGCAGAACCAGTTTTGGAAATAGAGTAGGTTTTGCGTTTTTGGAAATTAGGGTTTCCAGAGCCTGCTAGGAATACTCAAGCACTATAAATACACCTGTAAAGCACACACAAAGAAATCACTTCTTTTATCTTTTGCTTAGCTTGGAATTGTAAGCTTTGGGAGAGAATTGACGCCTCTTCTCTCGGGTTTATTCTTCTCTTTACGTTTAGTTTATATATGATGTTTATCTTAGACAGCATGTGTAACTAACTCTTTATAGGGCTTGATTGAAGCCCCTAGTTATGCTTTATTCATTGATTATCTTTGCTAATAGCCTTTATTATGTTGCTTAACTTGATTAATGCCTGTGTTTATTTAAATTCCTCATATGTATGTGTATGGCCAACGTATGCATGTGGTATTGATTGGTTAGTTAGATCAATTTGGATGACCGAGTCCTGGGTCTAACAATAGTAACAAAAGATATCCACACCGAATTATTGGGTTAATCAACATGGGAAACCGAGAGTAGATACCATGCCCTAGGTCTCATGTGGTTGTCGATTTCCACAGCTCTTATGCTTTCTTTAGGAACAACTCAGTAGATACCATGTTGAATCTCTCGAGCAAGAAAAGAGTTAGAGTAGATACCATGCCTAACTCGTTGCATTGGGAAATCAATAGCTTAAGACGTAGATACCATGCCCTTAGGTTGACGACCATTAGGTATTCATGATAAGGCTAGTGCATTGACCTATTACTCATGGGGAAAGTATGCCTAGTGGTGGATATCAAAGCCCTATGTTCTTATTACTGTTAAATCACATTCAACAATTATTTCTTTTTACTTTGAAGAAACTAATTCTAAATTAAACTTTACCAATCCCTGTGGAGATGATCTTGTATTCGCACACTATGCTACTGTTGACCTTGTGCACTTGCAAGTAAAGTGAGTTCGATTATTTGCTTATTTATTTAGGTAAATAAATGCGCAACAGATCCTTCCCCGTGATATGCTGGAGCTATCCAAGAGGCCTGTCAAGTCTCTCTATTCCGCGGTCGAGGCCCTTGGGTCTCAGCTAAAATTTCTTTTCTAAGCCTTGATTCCCTTTCCTTTTCCTTAAGCTTTAATCATGATGGCTAACTATTCTTTATTTGGTTGCCATCGAGTGTCCTCATGGGCGTTATGTCTCACCGATGCTTGGACACGACCGAGATGTTGGGCCGAGCTCAGTGCAAGCTGGACGAGAGCACTGAACTCGTCCGTTAGCTGTAGGCATCGCTGAATACAGCTAACTTGGCCAGGGTGGAGTCTGTCTGGGAGAGGCACGCTGCCCTTCAGGCCAGGGTCGAGGCTGATCGCCAAAGGGATACTGTTGTTTTGGAGGGGCAGCGATTGGGTGCAGAGGTCGAGGGCCGTACTTAGGCTGCTGTGGAGGAGACTTTGGTGGCCTTTCGAGACTTTGCCTTCTTTCAGACTGCAGTTGACGAGGAGGGAGGGCTATAGTACCTTGAGAGCTTCTTGGAAGCCAAGAGAAGGGTCGAGGCACTCTATCCGAAGGTTGGCTACTCGGGCCATGACCTATTAGATCCTCAAGAGGATGAGAAGGTTACTACAGGAGAAACCGAGGTTTGAGCTCCTATCGGCGAAGAGGAGTCGACTGCTCAGCCAGAGGTTGCGATCGAGGCTGTGGAAGAGGCTGCCCTGGGCTTCGATTAGGATTTTTTGTTTTTCCTTTTGTAGTTCGGGGTCATTAGTGCTTTTTTGTACTCCTTTTGATAAGTTAATGAAATTTTTTTTGTTTTCCAAACTTATCATTTATTGTAATCGTATATTATAATCTTACTCAATCGAACTTCTTTTTGTGGCCTACGCACGAGATGCGAGTTTTTTGATAGAATCGTCGAAGATGTTTGGCGTTCCAAGTGCGTGGAACGCGTTTCCCACTTAGTTCCTCGAGCTTGAAGGTGCTGAGGCGGCACACCTTTTTGATGTGGTACGGGCCCTCCCAGTTAGGGGTCAACTTCCTCATTTCTTGTGGACGAGACACTTCTATTTTTCGTAGAAAATGTCTACCTCGTACTTGAGAGTTGCAATACTCGGCGGTTCGTTGCTGGTAGGCGACCAACCGAATTTAAGCTTTATCTCGTGTTTCATCGAGGAGATCAGCGTTCATACAAAGAGCCTCATCATTCCTATGGCTCTCAAAACTTTGTACTCAGAGTGAGGGCACCCCGATTTCCAAGGGGATGACGGCTTCAAAGCCATAAGTCATGAAAAAGGGGGTTTCCAAGTGGGTGGTCGGGTAGTGGTTTGATACGCCCAGAGTATGTTTGGCAAGTGGTTTGTCCACTATTTGTCTGCCTCATCCAATCTTCTTTTGATGCCCTGCAAAAGCGTCCTATTGGTTACTTCGGCTTGCCTATTGGCCTATGGGTATCCGACGGAGGAGAAGTGATGCTCGATGTGCAGTTCATCACAGAATATTTTGAACTGAGCGCTATCAAATTGTTTGCTGTTTTTCGTCACCAGTACTCGGGGAATGCCGAAATGACATATTATTGACTTCCAGATAAAGCTCCTGGCTTGGTGGTCAAAGATACTGGCCAACGATTCAGCTTCCACCCACTTAGTGAAGTAATTTATCACCACGATGAGGTATTTCTGTTGGCCAAACGCTCCGATGAAAGGTCCGAGGAGGTCCATCCCCCACATGGAAAAAGGAAGTGGGCTAATGACAGAAGTGAAGGGATTCGCTAGTCGGTGGGAGATGGTAGCATACTGTTGGCAACTTTTGCACTTTTTCACTAATTTCTTGGCTTCTCCCCGCATTCGGGCCAGTAGTAATCTTGACAAAGGATTTCGAAAGCTAAGGCTTGGCCTCCGAGGTAGTTTTCGCATATCCCTTCATGAACCTCCCGGAGGACGTAATCTGCCTCAGTCGGGCCTAAGCATTTTAGATAGGATGTTGTAAGTCCCCTTTTGTATAGTTGATCATTCAAGACTGCGTACCATGCTGCTCGGGAGATGATATTTTTGGCTTCGTTCCTTTCACCTGGGAGATGACCATCTTGCAAAAATCAAAGGATAGGATCAATCCAAGTTTCCCCGTTGGCCACGGGTAACACAGTGGTTTCATCGATGCTGGGCACGATGAGTGACTAGAGGTAGACTGCTCGTGTGGACTCCAGCTGTCGAGAAGAGGCGAGCGGGGATAGGGAATCAGCTTTTGAGTTTTTAGCTTGGGGAATCCGGTTGATACGAAACACTTTGAACTTGGCGAAGAGCTCTTTGGCTTTTGCTAAGTATTGGGTGATTTTTTCTCCTCAAGCCTCAAACTCTCCATTGACTTGGTTCACCATCAATTATGAGTCACTATATACGTCTCGGACCTCAACGGACAGTACTCTGGCCAGCTTCATCCTAGCCAGCAACGCCTTGTACTCAGCTTCATTGCTTGAGGCTCTAAATTCGAACCTTAAGGCATACTCGATGGTGAAGCCATCCAGGCCACTTAGGATGAGCTCGGTGCCGCTCCCGACGTCGTTGGAGGATCCATCGATGTACAGTGTCCACTAAGGGACTAAATTGGTTTTGAAAAGAACTGAGGTAGGATCCTCTTGACTTGGGAGAGTGGTCTCCACAATAAAGTCAGCTAAGGACTGGGCATTGATGGTTGTGCAAGGCCGGTAACGGATGTCAAACTACCTGAGTTCCACAAACCATTTGACCATTTGATGAACGAATATTTGTCCTAGTATTTGTATATTTTTCAAGTATTGATTTATATATATAGCTTAGGAATTTGTTACTTTGAGTTGGTTTTCGTTGTTTTACAGGTTCACAAGCACTTGGAAAGGAGTTTCACTAAATTGCCAAAATTGCCCGTATAGATCAGTTATTTTTATGGATTAAACTATATTGATTCAGAAAGAACCAAGAGAGGAACCATATATTCTTGAAAATATCTAGATATCTATTTTTCGGAGAATTTTACGGCTCGTAAATATGATTTTTCTAGAGAAAGTTATGGCAGTTTTAGTAGACAAAAGTTAGGTTGTGTGTGATTTCAGCGTGGCAGAAGTGATTTTTGTGGATTAAACAGTATTACTTCAGGAAGAACTAGGAGATGAGTCATATATGCTTGGAAAGATCCATATGTCTATTTTTTGGAGAATTTAAGGCTTGTAAATATGATTTTTCTAGAGAAAGTTATGACAGTTTTAGTAGACAAAGGTCAGGCTGTGCGTGATTTCAGCGTGGCAGAAGTGATTTTTTGCGGATTAAACAGTATTACTTCGGGAAGAACTAGGAGATGAGACATATATGCTTGGAAAGATCTAGATGTCTATTTTTTGAAGAATTTAAGGCTCGTAAATATGATTTTTCAAGAGAAAGTTATAGCAGTTTTAGTAGACAAAGGTCAGGCTGTGTGTGATTTCAGTGTGGCAGAAGTGATTTTTTGCGGATTAAACTATATTGCTTTAGGAAGAACCAAGAAATGGGCCATATATGCTTGGAAAGATCCAAATGTCTATTTTTTGGAGAATTTTAAGGCTCATAAAAATGATTTTTCTAGAGAAAGTTATGACAGTTTTAGTAGACAAAGGTCAGGCTGTGCGTGATTTCAACCTTAAATTCTGAAATTTTTTTGGGATTTACATAGACTGGATAGCAGCACAACCAGACCAGTTCTGGATAGCAAAAACCTGGCATGGACAGCAGCAAACACACAGCCTAGAGAGTAGCAAAACCGAGCCTGGACAGCAGCAGAACTAGGCTTGGAGAACAGCAGAAGCACACGGCCTGAACAAAAACCTTAGGGCAACTTTTCTCTCTACAAAGCCGTTTCCGTACCGCTATATATAGGAATTTTAGACTCGGAGAGAGGAGATGACGTCAGTTCTTGGAGAGATATTATCAAGAGGAGTTTTGGGAGATTGAAGGAAGAGATGGTTACTTTCATCAAGACGGCTTATCAAGAGATTAAAGACGATGATCAATCTCTTCAAGACTTTGAGGATTCATCTTGTAATTCGGGAAGAAATTCTATCTTTGCTCATTTTGTCCTTCAGTATGCTTGTAACCTAGTATTTGAATTTTGTGACTAGGATTTAAACATGAGCAGCTGAACGCATTGTTGGCCGTTTGGCTTAGCTGCCTTGATTGTCTTAGATATTTTGGTTGATTTAGTTTTATGAAATTTTCCAGATTATTTCTTTTTCAATATCTTTCATACCTTTGATTATTGCTTGTGGATTGGCCATCTATTATTGATAGTTAAGGTTAATATTTGAGATTAGGTTAAGGACAAATCATCTAGTCCTAATTAAGCTTTCTTGAATAGGAATTTAAATCAGGATTCAAATCAATTTGTGATTTCGGTGGTTGCATTTTCCTTACACTTAATTTAACTAATTAATTGATAAACATGATCCATGGGATTTAATTAATTAGTTATAAATTGAGAATAAACACGATCAATATCATTCTCTAATCTTAGCGGAAATACCAATAATCTTGGATGTTGATTAATTCTTTATATTCACCAAATGTTCCAATTCATGATTGGATAGCAAGCTAAACTCCCAATTCTTCTCATTGATTATACTCCTCTCTTCATAATTCGTTTTGTTTAATTTACTTAATTGTTTTTATTTCAATTTTCTCTTCACTGATCTTTTAATTAGAGTGTTTAGGATTTAATTTCAGAGTTTATTTTAGTAATTTTAAGAAAGTAATTTAGGATTTAAACCACAGCAATTCCTTGAGAGATCGACCTTGAGACTAAACTCATCGCAATACTATTTTTGATTCGTGCACTTGTGAGCATTTAAAATATGCACATCAAGTTTTTGGCGCCGTTGCCGAGGAATTGGTTTTAATTCTTTAGTTATTTTCTTTGTTTTTATTTTTATCTTTATTTTATTTCTTTTCTTTCTTTTAGGCGTAATTTTTATTTCTTTTATTTTGTCAAATTTTCCTTATTTGCTTCTTGATTTTCTTGATTTAAATTGGCATTAATTTGTTTCTTGATTTTCGATCTCTTGATTCCTAGTAGCTTAATTTGTCTTTTGTTTTCTTCAGGTACATGAACAGTAGAAGATCTCAAGGGAGAAATCTAGTGCCAGCAATAGACAACATCTATAGGCTAAGGGAGACGTTATAGCCTACGGAAGAAGAATAAAAGGTTGAGGGAATAGAAAAAGAGCAGCATGAAAGAATGAAATGAGTTGAAAGACAAATTATGATGAAGGGCAAGGCAGATCATCGGCACTTCCATATCTTGCATCCAATTGGGGGAAGCTGTATGGAATTATGAGATAAAAAATATCCACTTTAGCATGCTCCTTTCGTTCTACGAAATTCCAAATGAAGACCCATTAACTTTCATAATGGATTTATATGCAATAGTGCAGACTTTTCCTCTATAGGGGCTGAATGAGGATCAACTCAAGATGAGATGCTTCCCCTACACATTAAAAGATAGAGCAAAACTGTGGTTGATGACTCTTCCACCCGGTTCTTTGACTACATGGGAAGCGGTCTACAATCAGTTCATGAACAAATTCTACTCCCATCAAAGACCACTGAGTTGAGAATTAAGATTGCCACGTTCTCATAAATGGAGGGAGAACCCTTCCATGAAGCATGGGACAGGTTCAAGATGCTTCTAATCCAGTGTCCCCACCATCATTACCCATTGGAGCTACAAAATCAATTCTTCTATGATGGATTGACACAACAGTGTCAATATACAATTGATAACGCTGCCGGTGGAGCTATGGGAGAAAAGACTGCTGAGGAGACATGCGAGCTATATGAGATGTTGGGTGCTAATTCCCAACAAAAGAGTGAAAGAGGAGGGAGAGTTGGGGTTAATGAATTGAGCTCCAACAATGGTATGGAAATGCAACTTGCAGAGTTGACCAAACAAGTCAAACTTCTCAGTACCACAAACACACCCAATAATGAGGTAAATGGAGTTTGTGGGATTTTTGGTCACGGTGCTAACAATTGTTCTTTGTCTTATGAATCTTATTCCAAAAACTTGTTGGTAGTTTTAAATTACTCACAAGCGCATGAGTCACTTGCAATATAGTGTGTGCAAGTGCGAGGTCGAATCCACATGGAATTGTGTCGTGAAAATATATTTTTATCTAAACTAAATCTATTTTAACCTAGTTCCGAATTTCGAACTGTGTCGTGCAAAGAATATAAACTAAACTAAATTGATTTAAAACAAATGATAAAAGCACTAAGGTTTCTGAATCTATCCCACCAAATTAAATCATATATTTTCATGATTTTGTTCCTACAACCGACAAGCAATTACATCCAATGTATGTTCTATATTAAAGTAATTTATCAAATAATTCCATGAATCCATCGATATACAAATCACAACGAATACCCTAATTAAATCAAATCATCCAATGTATCTGTTTACTTTAGAATCACAATAGATATCATATTTAATTTGACTGATTCGATGCATCCGTCAGATGAAACACATCGAATATCCAATTTGAACAATTTATAAATAAAACAATCAATTATAAGAATTTACTCAAACAATTAAATTGAAATATAACATCAATACAAAAATATCGGAATTGTACGAACATATATGAAAATATAATGCTAATCAATGGCGAGGCTTTATCTTTAACCTTAGATGCAGGTTTTAGCCTCTCATGATTATGAAAATATATTTTCACAATTAAAGTGCTAAACATTAAACTTTAAAACACAAAAGAAATAAATAAAAGCTGAAAATACATTGAGAGCAAAATTCCACTTACAACTCCTCTCTTTGTTTTTTCTTTTTCTTTTTTTTTTTGTTGTGCGACGCTCTCCTCCTTGATAGCAAACCCTTCGAGATCAACATACTGAAGATGAAATGAAATGGGGCTTTTATAGGGAAACTCCATGACTGCAAGGTGATTCCAACCGATGTGGGATGTGGGATATAGAATGTGTTTCCAACCAATGTGGGATGTAGGATGTGTTTCCAACCAATGTGGGATGTGGGATTTAAGCCTTCACATGCCGCTCAAAACTTCTGCCCATGTCTTTTTTTATTTTAGCAGCTCATATACTCAAATAAAATATTCATTTAAATGAGAGAAAAAAAGTCCCTAAACGATAGACTGCTAAAATTTGGATCTTCCTTTTCTTCAATTCATTATTTTCTCAGTTCTTTCCCAACACACACAACCACGGTTTGCAATTTCTTTTCATACTTCAAAATGATTTCATCTTTTGCATTTTTTTCACATTAAATCCCCAATATTCCTTTGCAATCCTACAAAACATTAAAAATCATAGAACTAACACAAAATATCAAATTAGGACACAACTAAAGAATTAACAAATGTAAATTAAGGGGCCCAAATATGCAATATTTGGCACTTATCAAATACCCCCAAACTTACATTTTGCTAGTCCCTTAGCAAAACAAAAAAAAAAAAAACTAAATGAAAAACAAAGAAAACAAAGATAAATCCATCATTCATGGTATCAAAAAATTTAAGTAGCACACAAAACCATGATATTCATTCATGAACAAGCTTAAAACATAAACCCATCTTTGCAATGAATAGGAATTTTAAAATCTAATTACTTACCAAAGGTCGGCTAAGGCATCACAAGCTCAAATCAGTGTAAAGTGAACTAGCACATAAAAATGAAGCTTCCAAATAATTCTAATGTGCAATGTCTCCGTGTCTCAAGAGTCACATAATTTCCCATCAGAATGAACAATCAATGGCATAGTTTTATTTTCTTCTTTCTTTTATTGTGAGGCTCTACCATGTTTAGTTCCCTTAAGCTTTCTTATTGATCCATGTAACGAGTGTTGAGTCAAATGGTTTTAGGGCATTAGGTGTAAAGACACCCCGAAGGACTTACTAACTCGAGTAAAAAAGGCTACGAAACTAAACTGGCTTTAATGTAACCAATCAAAATTCTCACCTTTTGATGTAAACACTCACTGCTTACTGAGGCAAGAGGTCCAGTTACTCAATGAAAAGTTTATCAATGATCATCATGAGCAAAATTCTCACCTTTTGACGTGAACACTCACAACTTACTGAGGCAAGAGATCCAGTTACTTGGTGGAAAGTTTGTCAATGATCATTATGAGCATTTTTTTCTACTTTTCTATGCCAACGTGTCCATCCAACAAGTCATCCGATTTCAGCTAAGTCATGGTAACATACACATTAAAATCACATGTCATACCTCACACAATTATGTGCTAATGTGCTCGTGTCAGATTAGATCAAGCATGTGAATTCTCAAATGCCAAAAGTAAGTAACTACATTTTAAAACTCTATCATCAGATCATGTGTTCAAGATTTTAAGCTCACCAATGACATCACATCATAATATTTGTTTAGATCAACCAAAATTTCAAAATAACATGAGCATGCATTTATCTTCTCTTTAAAACGAAGAAAAAAAACAACAACAAATTTGGGACAAAGTGTGTGTAATGTGTCTCCCATACCCCCAAACTTAAATTACACATTGTCCCCAATGTGTGAACAATATGGAAAGAGCTTACCTGGGAGATGGAGAACTAGCTGGACTGGCATGGTTCATAGCATACCCCCAAACTTGAACTGAAGTACGCATTGTCCCTGAAAAATAAAGACTAAAGTAATACTGAAAAACAAAAAATACTAGAAATAAACAGTAACAAGAAATATGAAAATAATAAAAACATAAAGGATATGTTGTGGGGTGCTTCCCATGAGCGCTAAGTTTTACGTCTTCAGCCAGACTCTCCATACTGACT